>OY970822.1:69266688-70481948 GCA_963853835.1 Calendula officinalis | reverse complement strand
AATTTAGTTTCAACGGAAGAACAGCTAACAACGACGTGTTTAAAATTTTAAACTAAATTATGACTATGAGATAACCAATAATTAGTTAGGTAGAGAATAAATAAATATGAAACGTCTGAACATCACACTCATGCGTCATGCATTCGTATATACTACGTTTGCAAGTCATTTTAAGCCCACAAAAATGGAGTTAGCATTTATAAGCTAAATTTAATCAAATTCACATTTACAAATTTAATTAAATTTATGTAAGCTAATAAGTTTTAAACATATTCTTAGTTAAAGTGGAAGGTCAAGCAGTTTGGGTGCTTTATTTTGCCTCAAGTTGTTGTTTGCTTATGCTCGACTTTCTGAGAGAGGTGTTTTCGGCTTACCGATAATTACTTTGGGATTGGTTCATATTTCTGAATGGCTAATATATATACTTTAAATTTACATTATTTTTGTCTGCAACATGATTTAAACTTATAACTTTATATAAAACTTAAACATCAAATTCTGCTGTTTTTTAATGTATCATATCACAATCATTTACGGACTGAATTTGGCATGTACCTTTGTTTAAGTTCGACAATTTGTTCCATGGACCCAACTTGTGACACCTTTTCTTTTGACCAAAACAAAAATGAAAAGGGAAAATACCAAAAAACCAAAACAGAGCCTTGTTGGGCCACGTCGTCACTTCTGAGACCTTTTCCCAACTCCACGCGCTACCGCAGCGCAACGATCGGAAACATGTGGTCTTGCTGGCTCAAGTTAGATAAGGTTCCACGTCATCTACCACCGCCAAAACTACTCCAATATGCCTGGCGCGTTTATCCACGATCCGTCTCTTATCCATTCCTTTTTATCTTAACATAATTACAGTTTTAGTCCTTCAAGTATTCATGGACTTTCATTTGTTTCTTTTTTGATTATTCAAATATTTGTCTCAATAGTAGGGATGTGTAACCTTGTAAGAACGATAACGTTCTTTACTGGTACTAAAATATTTGAGAAGAATACGTATGATATATTGTACCGCATAGTTATATTTTTATTGGTATAGTAGTATTATCGAACTAGTTGCTTTATAAATAGAGGCGGAACTAGAAACTTTTTCCAGCAGTAATCCTTTATATATCATATGTAATAAGAACAATTAATCATTTTTCATCTTTACCAAATATACACTAAAATCAAACTTTTTTCCAATTAATAGTACGTTTTGCATTTGTAATAAATCAAACTTACTGTAAGTACACAAACAAGCACTAACAAATTAAGAACAATAATTTTCATAAGCAAACTTATTGCTGTTCCTCACCGTTAGTACCAAAAACCTTATACATTAAAATAATATAAAATTGGATTAAATCTACCCTTTCAAGCAACTAACCAAAAAACCTACATATCTCTACTATATTATAAAGGATTTACACCTTCCACAATTAGCAAGGCTGAAAATTCAGCCAACACACTTGCTAATTATGGAATTGGATGTCTTTTGAAAAAAAAAATCACCAGCCAGGAATCGAACCCACCACCTGCTGGTTACTTAGTGTCAATTAGACCACCCGGGCAAGCCTGCGGCTGTTAACAATTTGAAATATCAAATTGTTAACATTCAATAAAACGCGGGTTAAGCCCATTATAGCAGAGTCCATCGGGTCACAGGCTTTCGGCCCATCACAATTGGTCAGATACTCCGCCTCTTCATTTCAACGCCTCTTCATTTCAACCCAATTCAAAAGAGTCTGATACTCCGCCTCTTCATTCTCCTACCACTATCGTCTCTTCATTTCTGCATGTTCGATTCTTGAACCATGATGATGGGAGTGTCAGGTGATTTCATTGGCAACATCGTTTCTTCATCGATTGTGAAAACCACTATAAATACAAGAGCGTTTCTTCAATTTCATTCCCAGCTTCGACCTAATTATTTGAGGTATCAATTTCTTTCCCAAATTCATACATAGTTCTCGCAACTTCTGCAATTTCATTTCTGTATGTTCATACATTTTTGTTTTTTGTTAATTTCCACTCGATTTCATAGTCAATTTCATGTAATTATAAACTCAATTTCAGTTGTGAATTTTTTATTTTGTAATGGTTATAATATAGGCAATGGAGCACACTTCGGAACATGGTATTATACACATGGATAGCTCTGGACTTGCAAATGCAACTGTGACAGTAAGAAATGTTATTTTTAAAAAACAATTATTTTTTCAAAACATATGAACAGAGTTTTTTATAAATCAAATGAACAAAATATATCAAATGTCCTTAACCCGTAATATTGACATGTCAAAGTGAAACACTTTATGTAGAGAAGAGACTTCAGATCACAATTTTTTTCTAATGCATTTGTGTTTGCTTTGATAGAACTCTACCACCATTACCAATGAAAATGATGCTGCTATGGTTGAATCCTCAAACACACTCGAGGTAATTAACTAAATGCTTTTTTTGTCTTCTAAATATTTTTTATGAAGAAATAATTTTTTAAAAGAAATGGTAATGGATGATGTATTGCAGTAATATTTCACACAATGACCCAAAAAACTACACAAAATGTCCCACAAACTGCAGTAAGTATGACCCAAAAACTGCATAGAATGTCCCAAAAACAGTAGTAACTATGACCCAAAACTGCAGAAATATCGGCCCAAAAAAACTGCACAAAATGTCCTACGAACTGCATTAAATATGACTAAAAATACCGCACATAATGTTCCAAAAGCTACAGTAACTATGCCTCAAAACTGCAGAAAATTTGACCCCAAAATGCAACAAAAATTGCAAGGAAATGACCCAAAAGTGCAGAAAAATGACTAAATAATCTGCACAACACAACCATAAAAATTCCGTTCTAGATACTTAAAATGTAATAAAAATCAGAATTTTTTATAAAATAGAAATCAGATCTATTTTATTATTTAAAAATCATGTTATTATACATGTTTAGCCTCTATTAAAAATTATTCATATCAAAATGCAGAATTTATAAAAAAAATTAAAATTACTAACTGCCTTTCCTGAAGTAGAAGCAACTTTTATGTAAACATACAAAATTTCAAAATGGTTGACCCGGTCCCTAAACAATCTGAACAAAATGTAATGTTTCATTAAATGTATGTGTTAGTTTGTTGTAAGGAATTTCAAAACAGGCATCAGATTAAGAAAAAATATTTTCTAAGTTCTAGCCAATGGCTTTTATGATTAAGTGTTTGATGTCAAATGAGATTATAAAATATGTTTTGCGTTCATAAAGTTTTTTTTAAGTATAAAAGGAATAGATGCATTCACGGAATAAATCTTGGGACTTAATATGCCATTACTGATAACACCAAGTAAAGATCCCTTATCGAATTATATCATCCCTTATTGAACTTTTAGGTGTATTTGTATCTTTTATATAAGTTGTATTCCACCTAATTGCCTTTGACAATTTTACATTATTCATATACAATCTAAAATCTTATCATCCAACCAGCAAATTAGTGTTTTTTTTTCTAACTGTACAAATCTTATCATCCAACAAGTCACTGCATGAAGTCTACAAATGAGATTTTAATTGTTCAATCATTTCATTATTCAATCTTTACACAATACAAAAGTTATTGTATTAAACTTTTCCAATTACAATCTAAATCTCTTCACATGATTTCTCTGGTAAAGATGACCTGCATACCACAAAATATCAATCAAAATTTGTTCTGGTACATAAAACCATATGCATCCGTACCAATTTTGATGTGTGATTGTATTTAGTTATTCAGTTTGACTTTCCAAAAGTCAAACAAATCGAATGCAGTCAACATTTTGAAAATCATGTTATTATACATGTTTAGCCTCTATTAAAAATTATTCATATCAAAATGCAGAATTTATAAAAAAAATTAAAATTACTAACTGCCTTTCCTGAAGTAGAAGCAACTTTTATGTAAACATACAAAATTTCAAAATGGTTGACCCGGTCCCTAAACAATCTGAACAAAATGTAATGTTTCATTAAATGTATGTGTTAGTTTGTTGTAAGGAATTTCAAAACAGGCATCAGATTAAGAAAAAATATTTTCTAAGTTCTAGCCAATGGCTTTTATGATTAAGTGTTTGATGTCAAATGAGATTATAAAATATGTTTTGCGTTCATAAAGTTTTTTTTAAGTATAAAAGGAATAGATGCATTCACGGAATAAATCTTGGGACTTAATATGCCATTATTGATAACACCAAGTAAAGATCCCTTATCGAATTATATCATCCCTTATTGAACTTTTAGGTGTATTTGTATCTTTTATATAAGTTGTATTCCACCTAATTGCCTTTGACAATTTTACATTATTCATATACAATCTAAAATCTTATCATCCAACCAGCAAATTAGTGTTTTTTTTTCTAACTGTACAAATCTTATCATCCAACAAGTCACTGCATGAAGTCTACAAATGAGATTTTAATTGTTCAATCATTTCATTATTCAATCTTTACACAATACAAAAGTTATTGTATTAAACTTTTCCAATTACAATCTAAATCTCTTCACATGATTTCTCTGGTAAAGATGACCTGCATACCACAAAATATCAATCAAAATTTGTTCTGGTACATAAAACCATATGCATCCGTACCAATTTTGATGTGTGATTGTATTTAGTTATTCAGTTTGACTTTCCAAAAGTCAAACAAATCGAATGCAGTCAACATTTTGATGTAAAAAGAACTAGCATACCACAAATTGACAACCAGAACCATTTTGTTGCAAATAACTGCATGCATTTATACCAGTGTTGATGTATATAATTATTTAAAAGTCAAATAAACCAAATATCAAACATTAAAAACCCGTAGCTCCAAAAACTATGTTTAAGCATTTTATAAGAAAATATACTTTATAAGCATTAACCCAAAATGATCCATGAGTAGAGTTTTATCGTTTTCACATTCTTTATTATGAAATTGTTGATTTATATTGTCGAAATTGGGGACACACACCAAATAAAATAAATAAATAAATAAATAAAAATCATATTTGACAAAGACCACTCATGAGAGAATCTAAAAATTCTCTGTTAAAAAGATCTTATTTGTTTGTCTGTGAGTCAAAATCATTAACTGAATTATTTGAAGAATAAGAAACAATGGCATGTGTCAATCCGAGTTGTAGCTTTTATTTGTATATTTTGCATGACATTATCTCTATGCCTATTGTTTTTAGAATGAGTTGAAACTTTGATTTGTCATTTGTATCCATCCACGCTACATACTTGCGTGAAGAAGGGTTATCAAGTTCCATTGTACTATTGTTTGTCAATGCCTAAAATCAGTTCTTTGCTTAAAAGACTTTATCAAGTGAGATCGTAATAAACAAGTATTAGTAGTAATAACTTAATTCAGCAACAATCTCTACAATTAAGCACACTAAATTTATCATTTCTGCAATTTAACATCATATATTTCATGAAAACTAAATCCTTAAATGCTTCAAGTACAGCTAAAATACCATGGGAATTTGTCAACTTCTTCAATAAGTATAAAAAAATGTTGAGTAGCATTTTTTTAGAGTAATTATGGATGTTTTTTTTATCTGCATTGATTATACAACATGTGGGATTATTGAAATAAAATCTCTTTCTTGCATTTCCTTTAAAATAAAATATTTATGTACGACCACAAGTAGTTGTTGTTTACCTAATTTAAATTATTTGTAACCAAGGACATTTGTTCGATGTAAAAGTTTGTCAAATGGGTCAATTTGTATAAATACATTTTTTATTCTAATGCATTTTTTTTCTGGGACAGAACTTTACCACCGTTACCAACGAAAATGATGCTGATGTGGTTGCAACCTCAAACACACTCGAGGTAATTAACTAAACACCTTTTTGTCTTTTATACCTTTTTTTTACTTTTAGGTGTGTTTGTGTTTATATCTTCGTATCTTTACTAAATGCTGCATGTGTTACCTACTTGTATTACATGCCACATCAACATTAAGAATGAAAAAAAATACCAAGTTATATTGGGAGATTTTATTGGGTTTTTTTTTAAATTGTATCACACCAGTGGCCAAATAACAACAATGGGCCCAATAACAACCGAATTGACTTTAGCTCAAAGTGGTCAAATATATTATACAGAACTCTACTACCAAGTCGAATTGAATTACATTTCACTTTGCTATTTCATTTGTTTTTGCTTTGATAGAACTCTACTACCAAGTCGAATGATGCTGCTCCAACAGTTGCTGAAATCATGAATGTTGCTGCTCCAACAGTTGGCGAAAGCATGAATGTTGCGGCTCCAACCGTTAATGAAACCACAAACGAGGTAATCAACTAAATGTTTCTTTTTGTTTTAAATATTTTTTTCAACTCTCAGGTGTATTTGTGTTTTATATTTTTGTATGTGTTACTTGCTTTATATGGTAAATTGGTAAAATAACTACTTGATACATGTACACTCATTAAATTAAATCCGTTTTGGGTGATTTTGATTTGGGACTTTCAGTTAAAATAAATTTGAGTCGTTTTAAATTGTATTACATAACAGATTGAACTTAAGAATTTAAAAAGGCGTAAACGAGAGTCAAATTTGTTAACATGGGATTGGGATGCCATTGTTGAAATTGAAAGCTCAGATGATGACTTTGAAGACGACTTGCAAGACGGCAACGAGGGCGACTTTATGTCCATGGACAATGTGAAGAGAAGTAAAAGTAAACGAGTGTCAGTCTTGAGCCGAAACAAAGTCTATAGGCTACTTGATGAGCCTGATGAAGATGATTTCTTTTTCATTTAGTCGATAGTCTTGTGTTTTTTGCGACTTTTTTTGTACCCATTTAACTCCTACTACTAAGTACTTTATGGGTTTCGAATTATCCTAATTAAAATATCCTTTTGTTTATGTTCGATTTATTCTAATTAAAATATCTTTTTGTTTATGTTGAAGATATTCGATTATCATTTTGAGGTTGATAAATTTTCAACCCTTAATTACTTTGCGTGGTACAATATCAAGGCTATTCGTGTGGAGTTCGTTTGGAGGGACATGCAAAGTAAAAAGTTATATATCTTTATGTTAGACCCTACTGTAAGTAACTATTTTATTATATAAAGTATTTTTTAAACATACAAATCATTTCTATTTACAACTTACTTTTTTTGTCAATTAAAATGTTTATATGTTAGCGAGAAAGAATTGCGGCTGTGTGTCCTCCCAAATTGGTACCACTATATGAACGAATGAATTTAGAGGGTATTTTTGCAATTAATCATTTTCAAATAGAGGGAACTTATGATGATTTCCCTAGGTATGAGGGTTATAGTTTCAATCGTGATCAGTGTGAAATAATTATTAACAAGAAAACACGGTTTACCCGATTAAGCAATGACGCAAACAACGCATTTCCGTTTTATCCAACGGTGCCTTCTTTTAAAACTATAGCTGAAGATAAAACAACTAGAAGAATGCTTATAGGTATAAATTATTTTATTATATATATATAATATATATATTATTTTATTAAACCATTTACTAAATGTGTAAACAAATAATTTTAATGTAGATGTTGTCGGACGAGTAATTAAGGGGAGTAGGAAACAATTCCGATATTGTGGAATTACATTTTATCTCTCTCTTCAAGATTCAACGTAATTTTATATATATTTATTGCATATTTTTAAAGTACACATTGTACATAGATATTCATATTTTATAATTTTTTAAATTATTTCTTTAAATGAATATAAGGGGTCAAGAATTGTCGCTCACCGTGTACCGAAATTCAATAATATCACCTCCAAGAGTGCAATTGGCAATTATGGAAAAGTCGATAATATACGTATCAAGGGTAAAATTATGTCGTGTAAATGGAAGTAAGTTTTTTTTTTTGTTTTGGTTTCATATCCCTATGAAATAGTTAGTCGAAATACATCTTAACTTGAATCTTTTAATATTTTTCAGTTAATGTTTTGCGGTCAACAGACATAACTAAAATTGACTTCAATCCGAATATACCGGAAGTAGCCGCTTTTGAACGTATACAACGTGTTGTCTAAATTATTCAACCTTAGTGTTGTTTTTGTTGGTGGTGGATGTGTACCCATTGTTTTGTTTTCTTGACTTGATGACGTTGAATATTTTACGCTTTTAGTCAATTAATTGTATTGTTGGCACAATTTATCTATTTAACTTTGTTATTTGCATGCATTCCTTATTGTTTAGTTTTTATTTTAGAATATTTACTTTCATTTTCTAAGGTTATTAGGATAAAAGTTGTGTTAATTTATATTGAATTACACGCATAATCTAATCTTTATCTATATATATGTAGCGATCAATAATGACTAATGAGCAAATTGCAAATGACTTTGGTAACCAAAGCAACGAAAAAATTGGGAAACGTAAAGCTTACTATAGCAATTACAATGCACGACGAAACGATAACAAAGTACTTAAGAGTCTAAATGATGATGTCAGTCAAGCATATCTAGACAAACAGAGAAGTATGTGTATCTTAACTATAAAACAATATAATTACATAGTTAACAACCGCACCACATTTTTAATAAATAATTTTCTTGTAGAGCGTATAGAAAAGAAAAGAGAATATAATAAGCGATATTATGCACGACAAAAGGCATACAAACTCGTAGCTTCTGTTGAAGAGAATAGCCAACACATCACCATTGATTCAAATGTATCTCCAGGAATATCTACTCGAATGGACATACAAACACCGAACAGGGCGCCTTTAGGAATATTTGAAGACCATATGATAAATTGTTCATCATCACACTTGAATGAAAATGAAGTTATTGATACGATGACACGTGACAGTAACATACTAACCACGCCATGTCATAGTGTATTAGCAAACAAAGAAAACATACCCCCATGCCAAAATGGGCTTCAACATATATTGGATTCAGGAAATCCACCGGCGACTTCACAAAAATCAAATAGAGATATAAGAAGTAAAAATAGAAATTATTATCAAAGAAGCAAGGAGAAAAATAGGTTACTTATGCACAATTATCCTAGCAGTCAGGCATCAACAAGTACGACAAATTCCATTCAGCTTCCCGGTCATAGAAATAGAGCATATGCTACTCAAATGTCCTCGAGATTGACACTTGAAAGCAAAAACGGTAAATATATTTCGCGATATCATTATTTTGTTTACCCTTAATAAAGTTTATGAATAACAGCTGAACGAATTGATTTTGATCTTTAAAATAGGCAATCGAGGTGAGATTCGTAGACTATTACCTTCTTTTGATGCTGTCATGACTCAAGCATCACCTACAATAGGTTAGTATTTAATTCACGCGATACTCACATATTTATTACAACGATAACAATAAACTGCAAGGCTGTATTTATTAACTTTTTTATTATTATTATTAACTTTTTTCATAAATTGATTTTGATTCTTAAAACAGCCATTCGAGGTGAAATTCGTAGACCATTACCTTCTTTTGATGATGTCATGACTCAAGCATCACCAACAACAGGTTAGTATTTAATTCACGTGATCGACACAGATCCACTACAACGTATTCTTACATTCGTATGGGTTACATGCAGGAGTTTCTACAAATGTCAATGTCAACCCATTGATCATAGGCAACAATCAAGACGTGGATCCGTACGATTTCATTTATCAATGTGTACCTGAACAACACCGTGTTTTAAAGGAACAACGACCATGTGCAAAGTGTGGAGCAAAACGGATAATGTTTGAATTCCCAACATTTTGTTGTATGAATGGAAAGACAAAATTGGTATCCTCAGACATTCCGGAAGAACTATTAAATCTCTTTACATCACAATGTGAATTAGGTAAATCATTCAGGCACAACATACGTGCTTACAACACAAATTTTTCATTCACATCAATGGGTGTAAATTTAGATACTTCGATGAGCAATATGACATCTGGAGTGTATACTTTTCGTGCCCATGGAGGTGTGTACCATAGAATTGATCAATTAGTTCCTAGGGATGGACAACCTAGGTACTTACAGTTGTATTTTTATGATCCTGAAACCGAATTATCACATAGACTTTTATGGACAAATCTTGATCGACAAATTGTTGAAATTTTGACGCGTGTACTTGCAACAAACCCTTACGTAACAACGTTTCGAAGTCTTGCTGACCTAGGACCACTTGACGACTACAGGGTCACATTAAATGCATCAGTAGAACTCGATCAAAGGAATTACAACCTTCCAACCACATCTGAGGTTTGAATAAATTTTTTTACCTTGCACACATTTATATATTTAATCAAATGTAGTTTATATATAACCTTTTGGTTTTGTACCATTATGCAGGTTGCTGGCATTTGGGTTGAAGGTAACAACAACATTACTGCATATAAGAGAAGCATTGTTGTGTATGGGAGGTCTGATTATTCAACCCAGATTCAACCTCACTTTGCTTCTTATGATCCGTTGTCCTATGTTTTGTTCTTTCCCAAGGGTGAGCCTGGATGGCATACAAGAATACCCAAGGATGGGGTACCTATCGACGAAATTATTGGGGATGAAGAAAATATTGAGGAAGATGATGAAGGTGAGATACATATTAATCATAAATTTGTGTGAAGTTATAATAAGTATACGATGCAAGCTTTACTAAAAGGGTTTATAATTATAATTACCTTAATTTTGTAGAGCCTAATGAAAACGGGGGTAGGAAGACCGTAACAATGCGAGAGTACTATTGTTACAAGTTTCAGATCCGCTCTACTCCAAACGTGCTTTTATTAGGGGGGCGATTGTTGCAACAGTTTGTCGTTGATACCTACATAAAGATTGAGACTTCACGTTTGAAATATTGTGAGTTAAACCAAAGAAAAATCAGATCAGATTTGTACCAAGGTATTGTTGATTGTGTCAATGCTGGTGAAGTTCAAGCAAATAGAGTCGGCCAACGAGTTGTGTTGCCTGCGTCATTCATTGGAGGACCACGTGACATGCGGCGTCGGTTTTTGGATGCCATGGCCTTAGTTCAAGATGACGGGAAGCCGGATATATTCCTTACTATGACATGCAATCCAAATTGGCCAGAAATCCAGACACAATTATTACCAGGTCAGGTTGCAGCAGATCGACCTGACCTTGTTTCAAGAGTGTTCCGGGCCAAATTAGAGGATCTAAAGCAACAACTCTTCCAAAAAGATTTACTTGGTGTTGTCAGTTCACATGTTTACGTCATTGAGTTTCAAAAGCGTGGCCTACCTCATGCTCATTTCCTCCTGATTATGAGAGCTGATCACAAAATGACGAATCCAGACCAGTATGATAAAATCGTGTGTAGTGAAATCCCAAACCCGACAAGGCATCCGGTAATGCATGAGCTGGTCAAAAAACACATGATGCACGGTCCATGCGGGAGCATACGAGCTAACAGCCCTTGTATGCAGGGTGAGCCAAAACAATGTCGGTTTAGATACCCCAGACAATTCAACGATCAAACAATACATGGACATGACTCATATCCATTATACCGAAGGAGAGACAATGGGATCAAAGTGGCCGTGCGTGGAACTACCCTGGACAATAGATGGGTTGTCCCTTATAACCCAAAATTGCTAATGATGTTCAATTGTCACATAAACGTCGAGGTTTGTTCGAGTATTGTTTCAGTGAAGTACGTATTTAAGTATGTCTACAAGGGTCATGACAAGCAGGTTGTCCATGTCGATCCAGATAGTGAAAATGAAGTTATTAACGAGATAAGGAGATATCAAGATGCTCGTTATGTGTCTCCCCCTGAGGCAATTTGGAGAATTTTTAAGTTCGCTCTTTCACAAATCCACCCGCATGTGATGGCATTGCAAATTCATCTCCCAAATAAACAATTGGTTACCTTCAGAGATAATGATATAATGAACGATGTTGTTGATAGGGAGAGAGACAAGAGATCAATGTTGACATCTTTTTTTGACATGAATAAAACCAATGAGAATGCGAGACAATACTTGTACAAGGACTTTCCTAGGTATTTCACATGGAATAAGACCTCTCGACGTTGGAATATTAGGAAAAGGGGATCAATGAGAGGAAGAATGGTTTCTGCTAATCCCGCTGAAGGAGAACGGTTCTACTTGCGCCTACTATTGTCACATGTTCCCGGGCCTACAGACTGGAAATATCTCTACACATATAGGAAAGTGGTGTACCCGACTTTTCGAAGAGCAGCCCTTGAGAGAGGATTAATTGAGAATGACGATAGTCTATCGACATGCCTTAGTGAAGGTTCAGTTTTCCAGTTTCCACCCGCTCTTAGGAGGTTATTTGCAACTATTTTGATTTTTTGTGAGCCAGGAGATGTTCGTAAGTTATGGGATGACCACTACGAATCACTTTCGGAAGATTACAGGAGACTATATGAAAATTGTGAGGTAGCCAGAAATATGGTCTTAAAAGACATCAAAGTTTTTCTGCAATCTATGGGTAAGGATCTTGATGATTTTGATCTTCCTGAACTAAACATCGATATCAGTTTAGAATCTGGGGTTGTTCGTGAATTACAAGAGGAGTACGCCATTGTTGTAGAAGATGAACACCTGTTTGCTTCCGAGTCTCTTAATTCAGAACAAAGAGAAGCGTACGATGAGATATTGAGACATGTGGATAATGATATTTCGGGCGTGTTCTTTATAGATGGCCCCGGGGGAACAGGGAAAACATTTTTGTATAAAGCTCTGCTTGCAAAGGTTCGATCTCGTGGTCTAATTGCACTCGCGACCGCTTCATCGGGTGCGGCCGCCAATAATATGCCGGGTGGTAGAACAGCCCACTCTCGATTCAAGATTCCAATTAACCTTAATAACAACTCACTCTGTAACATTAAAAATCAGAGTGGGACCGCAAAACTACTTAGGGCTACAAAATTAATCATATGGGACGAAGCTTCAATGGCTAAGAGGCAGGCTGTAGAGGCCTTAGATCGGTCAATGCAAGAGATAACGGGGATGAGACTCCCTTTTGGCGGAAAAATTATGGTTTTAGGAGGTGATTTTAGACAGGTTTTGCCGGTCGTAAGACGTGGAACGCGGGCACAAATTGTAGACTCCAGCCTGCGAATGTCTCCGCTATGGTCTATAATTAAAAAGATGAAGTTGAGTCTTAATATGAGAGCGCGGACTGATCCATGGTTTTCTGATTTTCTTTTACGAGTCGGCAATGGTGACGAAGAAGTGGTTGAAGAAAATTATATCCGTATCCCAGATGACATGAGCATTCCTTACAAGGATGTGGCTCAATCTAAAGAAGATTTGATCAATGCGATCTTTCCTTCTTTGATGATTAACGGAAATTCATCAGATTTTATCATATCAAGGGCGATCTTATCAACAAAAAACGATCATGTAGACGAGCTTAATGAAAAGTTGATCGATAGATTTTGTGGATATGAGAAAACATATTACAGTTTCGATGAAGCAGAAGATGACAGAAACAACTTTTATCCTCTGGAATTCTTAAACTCCATTAATGTCAGTGGCTTGCCACCTCATATTCTCAAGCTAAAAATTGGGTGTCCGATTATACTTTTACGGAATATCGATCCCTCACATGGATTATGTAATGGCACAAGACTTGTATGCAGAAAGTTTGAGCCAAACCTAATTGATGCAGAAATAGTTGTTGGACAACATGCTGGCAAAAGGGTATTCTTGCCAAGAATTCCTCTATCTCCGTCTGAATCTGACATGTTTCCTTTCAAATTGAAAAGAAAGCAATTTCCGGTTCGGCTGAGCTTTGCTATGACAATCAACAAAGCTCAAGGACAGACAATTCCGAACGTTGGCGTATATCTTCCGGAATCGGTTTTCTCACATGGACAACTTTATGTTGCCCTTTCCAGAGGAATTTCACGAAACACGACGAAAGTATTAGTAAATCCAACAAAAAAGTTTAATATTGACGGAGTTTACACATCAAACGTGGTGTATCGAGAGGTTTTACATGATGACTAAGAAACGTTACCAGTCATTATTTTTTGTGTTATCGCACTTTTGTAATACTATGGGACATTTTTATTCTAATCAGTAAAATTAAAAAGTCATTGTTGTTGTGTTGTTCTCCTTACCAAATGCTCTCTGTAAGTTATTGAATATGACATGTTCATCGGCGTCATGTTCTCTCACCATTGCCGTCATCGGCGCCTTATCATTTACGTGTATAATTATTATAACTCGGCACAAAATATAGATATTGGATACCCGCCGCCGCATTGCGCGGGTACCAGCTAGTGTGTATAGAAAGTATCAAAACTCACTCTACACATACAACCAAATTATATCGTTTAGTGAATTTTGGAAACTGTGCTACTTATTTATTGGTGAGTGGTGGCACATGCCACCCTAGGCTACTCATCAATTCCGCCACGGTTCGTAAATCGTATGGTGAATTTAAAACAATCTTTGAAACACTAAATTTAATTTGAATTTTCTTTAAATTGATTTTGCTTAACTAAAGGAAAAAAGAAATAAACTCTTAGAACCCCAACTGTATCGGGCATTAAATCATACTATCAACTATATACTGTAAATAAGATCACGTTTAGCTACAATTTTATGACACCGACTAGTTATTTTTTGTAAGTTGTGGAATGATGAATCCAACCTAACTAAAATAACAAGATTGTTCCAATCTGACTTCTAGATACAATCTAAGTCACGAGCATAACAAGAGAAATTACTCGTTTTTGGATTAAAAAGCAAGAGAAAAAATAAATAAGTTGAACTTGAAGTTTGGTGAATAGCATAGGGGCTAAATTTGTAGCTTACTCATTTTCTCTTTACGTTATCTTGTTCCAATTCTTTATTTAACGTCATCCCGTTGAAGATAACCCCGTCATAATTTTATAACATTTTTGTTTTTCATATTTTTCGTCCAAATCGTAACATCCACTGTTTGATTTTTCTGTATTTTGATTTCTGGTCGAATCAGAGATGCTAGCAGAGATCTAAACCCCTGCAGATGTAATTCGACTCCAGAAACTTCTAAACGAAGACGAAAACGAAAACGAAATTTCACTTGCAGTAACAGATTCAATCAGAGTCTATCCAATCGCCTCGATTTTCGCAATCAATTCGTACAAATTGAGTATTAATATTTCTAGAAACGAGTAATTCTTCTTTTGGAGTTTGACCTAAACACGATGATGACAAGACAACCTCACCATGATCAACAGTCTAGGGTTTTGCACGAGTTATCAGCTTTAATTCTTAACTTAATCCGGTATCCTCCGGCACCGACTCAGTTCTCCGATGAGGTGTCTACATCGTCACGGAGGCAGCCGCGGCCGGCTCCCTTATCGCCGGCGGGATTCGCGTCTATGTTGTTGGGGATCTCGTTGGCTTTGATGCTGTGTGGATCGATTACGTTTTTCATAGGGTTTTTATTGATGCCGTGGGTTTTTGGTTTAGTTATGCTGTTTTATGTGGCTGGGATTATTTCCAGTTTATCGATGCTTGGGCGTGCCATTTTCTACCATACTCTGTCTCCATCTTCACCTAGAAAGGGTGTTCCTGGTATGTACAAATTGAGTAATAATATTTCTAGATTTATAACCTAAGCTCATTATGATTAATTATTAAAGTTAGGTTAAAGCTTATTTGCATCAAATCAACCTTTTCTCGTTTCAATTAAATAAACCCGAGCTTCATTGAATATAAACTTAGCTGAACATCCCCTTAAATTTAGGGGTGTTCACTATTTGGATATAATAGGATTGTCCAATTGGACATTTTGGATCGGACTATTTGGATTGGTTATTTGGTTTTTTGGATCGGTTTGGTTGAACCAAATTAATAGTTTGGATTTCGGATTGGATTTGGTTTCCGTTGGGAAAACCGGATTGTCCAAAAAAACCGAATAGTAATATATAGTAAATTGATTTATTTACTAACACTTGTTGGTTTCCATTGTAAATTTGTTAGTAATTATGGTACTTTTTTTCTTTACATTTCTTATAGTATAATGATTTATATACTAACACCTGTTCCACTTTATATTGTATTATTTGGCGATATATCAATCTTTTTGGAGTTTTTGATAAAGTTGATGTCAAGATATTTAAATATATGATTATAAATGTCACAAGCTATGAATTAGACTTGTTTTTATGTACAAAGTAGTTTATCATTTTGGAATTTTATATATCGAACTTAATACTATTTATTTTATATACTTTTGTAGTATTTTGAAAATTTTAAGGAAAAACCAAACGGATAAAACCAAACCAAACCAAACCAACCAAATTGTTATTTGGTTTGGATCGGTTTGGTTTTCGAATTAGTTTGGACGGTTCCGTTTGAACTTTTGAAAACCGGACTATTTGGTTTTATCTATTTGATTTGGATAAAACCAAACCGTCCAAACGAACACCCCTACTTAAATTAGTTCACTCTAATTATTTGGTTCATTGTATGCACATGCTTACTTAAATTAGTTTCCTGTTTTGACAATTTAATTATGAAGATGCCTTTTTCAAAGTTGTTTGTTCCATATGTAAAATATCACAATCTGGCTGTCCATTGTTGGTTTTTGGATCATTTCGGTTTTGAAGCTATAGTTGCCTATTTATCGCTTTCATATTACAAAACAATTACATTGAATTACGTTTAAACAAAAAATGCCATCTTTATAAGACACAGGAATTTTATATTAATGATATGCAGCATGTCGTGTGAGCATTCTTGTCAATATCTTCACATTAAATTGGTTCCTTTTGTTTCTTCGTCTAATTCATTCTGGACAATTATTGATTGGTTGTACCACTGATTTTGAAATACAATGTGATTTTTACATCACAAATATTATTTTACATACCATAATTTATTTTAGTATGATGGTACTATACTACTATCTGCTTAAAATGCTTTAGGGTTTTCATTTAAAAGTTGCTATTTTAATGTTACAGCATGGAAACTGTTGTGAAATGGGAGAACAACTGTTGAACTGCCTAGAAACTGTTGGATCGAGTGCCATGATTGTGGTTTCTAGGGGCAAAATGGTAAATGACATGAAACCTGAGCTTCTTGAAGTATTAGTGCAGGAAGGAACTCTGGATGTTAAAGATTATTATTATTTATTTATTATGAAGACCATATACAAAATATATATATTTATAGGCTATAAGTTTTCTTTTTTTATATTTTATTTTCTAAGAAAGTTGGTGGTTGTGGGGTGTGGGTGTGCATTCTTTACTTGAGGAAGCATATAGGTTTATAAAAACTATTGTTCTATTGTATTTCATACAATTTTTTATGTTTTAAATCATGTATCAATATTATGTTCGTTACAAATGATTCAGTCGGTTTCCCTTGTTACATCTTATGACAGTTTTGAATAGAATACGTTGATAGCTCTTCAATATGTATGATGGGCATGAATTATGTAAATTAATCGAAATGTGATACGTTAATAAATATCTCTAGCTTAAGTTCTCGTGAAATTAATGTAGCCACTGTCATTTGATTGGGCTTGCACGTGCAAAAAAATTCGTGGAATTAATGGCTACACTGTTGTTGTTTGATTGGATTTGCATGTTAGGGGAGTAATCTCTACTATTTATAATGTATTTAGGATCTTTCCCTAAATAGCTTGCTGAAAATTCAGCCAAGTTCTTTCTACTCTTGGCATTTCCAACTTTTAGAATAAAAAAGAATAACTCAGGATTCGAACATGCTACCTATAGGTCCAACGCCAAGACACTGACCAACTGCGTTGCACTAACTATGCTTTAAATTTCCTAAACACGCGTCTATTAAACATAAGCCATAAGCCTCTTCAGAATTAAATGGGCGTCGACCCGCCATAAGCCTCCCAATGAATGATAACTTTCAAAATTCAAATCCAAGGTAATCAAGCGACACTCTAAAAAAGGGAAACTGAAAGACGTTTTGGAACTCACATTTCAATGCACTGAGATTTGGGTTTGCTTTTTAAACCTACTTAGGGTTTTTACCAATCGTTTGTATGGGGAGACAGAATCACTACTAGCGAAGAACCTCTGGCCATAAACCATATTTCATCTCTCTTTTTCTCTGAGAAATCAGTTCAATATTTCACAATCACACACCCTACGTTAAGTATTCTGTTCAATTTCTTCTTCTTTTGGGCTTGCAGATCGAACGATGCATATTTGAATACGTGAATACAACCACTCTCATTCATATGTGTAGAGCTTAGAGAAAGGTATGTTCTTAAATGTATAGGTTTTGGGGAAGAGCAAGGAAGTGGAAGAACAACGAAGGGGAAGTGCAGGAGGTGATTTTGTTTTTAGGTGATTTTGTTTGTTTAACAAGACTCCTAAAAACTTTAGTAATCAGCATGTGCTCTATTTTTGTACTGTAATTAGTTTTAGATTATTTTTCTAATTTAATTTCAAAGTATCATTCTTGAAGGTATTGGATTTGGGATTAGATATCCAGACAATTCATGTGGATCCACACTTAATAGTGAAAGTGAGTTAATAGTCGATTTTGGAATGTCGGTGACCGACGTAAACATTGATGGAAAGGTTTGTCTCTTAGACTAATCTTCGTATTTGAAAAACAGGAATTTCAGTACTGGCTATTGATTTCATATTTGGGGAACTTTACATCATTTACATTGGTGGAAGTTGGAGGTTTACAAATCATATAACTTACAAATGGTCCTTTAGTTGCTCATTCATTATTGCAGATTAGCACAAATGGAAAACGTTTCTACCCCTGCAAATGAAGTAGGAATGCGATTAGCACACGTTTTTTAATTAACGGTTCAACAACTGATGGATTTGTTGGTATTGATGCACCTTCTCTAGCAAGAGATCTCTCTGTTTATACTATTACTATAATTATTATTAATACTTTAATTTGTGGTTGACTAAAATTGCTTGTCGAATACTGGGATTCTTAGAATATATGTTGCAGATTGATTTAGCACCACCATGACTGGAGATCACTTGTAAGTATGTGATGTTAATTTGAATTTCGGGTGAAAAGAAGATTAAGTTGTAGACAGCGATATCATTGCCTTATTCCAACATTGAGCACGTTCTTCTTCCTGGATGATATTATTGTTGACAGCAAAAGTATGTGTTATATAGTCTTTTATATGTGTTTGTTGTGATTTCATGTATTCATGCTAAGTATGTAATAAATATATAGATGAAACGAGTCATGTTGCTTTTCTGTTGATGTCATTCATGTTTTATTTCATTTCTGTTTTTGTTTCATTTGTACCTTTAATGCCAGAAGAAAAATTGGCCACACAAAACATATCTTATATAATCTTTAGTTGTTGCGGTTCTAAAGAAATCAAAATAGAAGAGTTGAAGACCCGACAATTGTATTTTTCGATGTAAATTCTTATGTAAACTTAATTAGTTGCTTCTCTAGGTAGGTCGAGAGGTGTAAATGATTAATTACATGTAGTTGGCCTGGTTTGATCATATGGTGGAAATGAAACTAATACGATATATATTTTATTGAGCGGAGGTGAATCTCCCCTTTTGAAACGAGGGAAAAGTCAAAGAAAACCGATGCTTAGGTTAATCTATTTTCTTGGCTTCTACATTTTCTATTGGTGTTCTAATTATTATACTTATTTTTGGATGTTTTCCTATTGTTGTCGGTTGAGAATCATCTTTATATTAATTTAACAGTTCATGATATGATTCTTAGCCTATTGTTGTGCTGATTGTGTAGGGATTTGCTATTTAACACCAAGACCACCTACCATCATCCGCGACCACCACAATCCCCATCCATCACTAGCCACTACTACCAGCCACCATCACTATCACCATCACCACCACCACCAATTGATCCGCTTCAAACCCGCTCCATTGGCAGGACTATATGCACCGCCAACCACCCCCATCATTATATCAGTGCAAAATATAGTTTCAGGTACCCGCCGCCGCATTGCGCGGGTACCTGCTAGTGTTTTACTATGGGCCGAATTGAGTTAGGTTGATTTGAAAATTGGAAGATAATTATCAAGTATAATAAATTAATAATTATAAAAACTATTTTATTACAGTAGTAATCTAGTTTTTTTAAGTGATTACACAGAGAGAAAATAGTTTGGTTTCTTAAACACCTTGGATAAATTTTCAAAGTGTTGTTAACAAAACCTTTTCTACTTATATGTTGGATAAAAGGTGAAAGTATATAGAGTATTTCCCACTGAAAAAACACCATCATACTAGTATCATAGTGTTTATACCTATCCTATTTTTACATAATAGTAGGGGTGAGCTCGGTCTAAAAATCGAAACCGAAAAAGACGAATTTTCAAAGTTTACACCCATGTTATCGATTTTGGAAGGGTTCGATTTCGGTTGGGTTTTTTTAGGTCAAATGCTCATTCTTATACGAAAATCAAACCGAACCGAAACCAAAAACGAATTTTCGAAACCAAAACCGAAAATATCGATTTCGGTTCAGCCTTTTCGATCCAAATACTCACCCCTACATAATAGCATGATATTTGCCCAAAATAAACCATATCATACAATCTTTGACCTTTTTTTTAATAATCATAATAGCATTGAACTGATATACATATGTCAACTCTTCAAATTTAGAGCCTCACCGTTAAAAAACACAACAAAATAATAATTACCATATTAAGGTACATTAGACCCCACCTTCTTTCCATTCTCTTCAGTTATTTGAAGCCTCCAACCGATGGACCTCAACCAATGAGACGCACCATCGGTTTGGAAAAACTGACATAACCGATGGGGCCGATGTGAGTGGTTTTAGATCACTGCCAACCGTGACGCAATTGACCCCTCAATTTTTGACATATCAGCGACACGTCAACTAACATTCCAATTAACATCTTAGTTCTAACAATTCTCATTCTCTTTAACTTTTTAAGCTCCACCATTATAATATACACACACAAATATCAAATACCATATTAAAGTACCTTGGGCCCACCATTTCATCCGTCTCTACTCTTTGGCTATCCAAAGCCTCCAATTGACAAACACATCGGTTTGGAATAACCGACACAACCGACGTGAGAACCGACTCCTCCAATGGCACCCCTTTTACAAACCAATTTAATCCAATTTTACCCATTTTGACTTGAACAAAAGATTAGACATATTGACCTTAAGCCCAACCCAACAATTTTGTCATCCTTAACTTCAATTAATGTAACAGGAATAAGATTGCAGCTTAATTCTTAAATTCTGGTGCATTTGCTTGAATTGATTGTTCACATAACACAATATAACAGGGAAAAGATAAAGATAAAAAACACACGCATATAAAGTCATGATTCATATTCATCAAAAACCATAAACCAATTCTCCCATCATCGAGTCATGTATCACCCTCCCAATATGTTCTTAGTTTTAATAAAAGACCAAAAGAAAAATAAAACTAAACGGATAACTAGATTTCTTCTTCTCCATGGACAATTATGGAGACAGTCATTATAATGGCTTCAAAGCTCAAGAATAGTTCAACCGAAAAATGTCATTGAACACGTAGAAACTTGACTGTGGTGTGGGCATGAGATGGAACATCTGAAAATTAAGCACAAAAAAACAGATTTTGAAATCAATTTGAATTATGAGTCAGATTAAACATAATTCAAACTTTCAAAGTAAAATTAGAAACTTATGAGAAGACATCCAAAGGATTTCAGAAGGATGTGACCCTAATACATTATTTTGGAAGTTTATGAAGAACATTATTTTCCCTGGAAACTAAAATTATGTCTTGAATGCCAAATTTGACTGCAAACTGAAGTTACAAACATTCACGAAAAAACAAAACAGAAGCAATCAAAACAAAATTCAAAATGTATTTGATAAGGTTAACAGTTAAAAACTAAGTGAAGACTTCATGATGCTATTTGCAAATACAGTGAAAGATGTATCTAATTTAAGCACATCATATTAGCTCACAAGCCATCACTAAAGCTAAGCATTTTCAAGTTAAAAGTTGGCTTCAATTGCTGGTAAACAGATCTTAAAGCTCGAGCAAAATTCCTTTCAGATTGCACTAACAAAATAAAACAACTAAAATCTTATAAGTTATGATCTAATATCATCCCTAACAGTAAACACACAACGGCATACATCAATGTTAAACAATGTCTACAACTGGATCTGATCGGAGCATCAACAACAAAATCGATTTCTAACTCGGCACTGTTAATTATATTGAAAGCGTTTCAAACAAAATGTATAATATTCTAGCAAAAACGGCTTGGAAATGAAAATAAAGTAATTAATAAATCAAATAAAATAAAACGCAGCGATAGGTAATGTAAGATTCGATTCAATGTTGAATAATGTACCTGGCTGAACTTGAGAGCATGTTGTTCGCCGACGAGTTGGAGGTTACCGGAAACAAAGACAAGCATACCGCCGGAAGGGCCAGATGGCTGACAGTCAACGGTGGTGATGTTGTGCTTGCACTGTTGGAAGGGGAGGGACGTGAGCTTCGCTACGATGTTGGTAGATCCCTGTATCTTTTGACCTTCAAATGTCAACATTGACGCTTCCTGGTAGAGATTAGCTAAGCCGGCCCGATTAGTATCGAATGTTGAGTAGTAGTGCTCCACGAACGCCTTTGCTACCGCATCTGGATCCATCTCTGTCGCTTGCCGCCACTCGTCGCCTTTGAATCTGGAAAGGAAGAGAAGGGTTTTGTGTGTGTTTTGGAGAGGAGCTGTCGAAAGAAAAATGAGGGGTTTATCATTTATTTAATCTAAAGTAAAGTAAAGTTTAAAAATGAGCCTTGTCATTCGATAATATGACATTTTGTGCCCTCATTTTTTAGTAATATAATTCTATCACCTCACAAATTAATTTCTAAAAAAATTTAAAGATGTTATTCTCTTGATCTCAAAATAATTGTGAAAAAAAAACATACAATTTTAAATTAAAAAAAAACTATATTACCACTTGAGATATTTTTAGTTGTTTGAAATCTAGAAGTATATAATTATTTTGAAACATATTAAAATAGAAAAAAGTAAATAAAATAAGGATGAAATGAATTCGTTATTCACTGTGTACAATTATTCAAATATGGACAAGGTTTTATTACATTAGAGCTAAAAGAATGAAAAGTATTACTCCCTCCGTCCTAAATAAAGTTCCCATTTCACCTTCAAGTTTTGTCCCTAAATAAAGTTTCCATTTCTAAAACTTAAGGGACCCACTTAATATAATAATATTATTACCAATACTTTCACCACTAACTATCTCTTAAAACACTTTCTCTCTCCAATCAAACCTTATATTTTATTCAAAAGTAATACCAAATACCCCACCACTAACTATCTCCTAAAATGTTGTGCCCAACACAAATGGGAACTTTATTTAAGGACGAAGGGAGTATGTAACAAGGGTATGTCACTCGTGTAGATAAATAATGTCATAGGCTTTGCTTGTGTAATCCAAGGCAATAAACTTATGTAATAATAACTCCTATGTTATAAACGAGCATAATTTAGCTCGCGCTCTATTGAGGGATTTTAAAACATTCATTTATTTAAGCAAATATAAAAACTTAATGCAAGCTAAAGCTACCTTGAATCAAATCAATCAATGAATGAAAAAAAAACCGCTTACCGATTAATTAATTAAAACACATTTTAGTATCAATCTAGTAATGTGTCTATTAACAATTAAAAACTTAACACATTATAACTCCATCTTGAGTTCGAGACAAATGATAAAATGAAATGTGTAATTTACAATTTTTTTCTCATAATATTATCTCTTAATTTATGCACGTGTCTTGATCTAATAAATACGATGATAGGTAGGAACAAATGATAAGATGCAAATACCATTACTCAAACTTAAAAAAAAAAAAATCATTTTCAAAGGTGCAATAAGTTAAACAACCCTTTAAATTAATTAAAAATTGCACTGGTGCTTGGTCCTAGACTCCTAGACATGCTGACCGAGGTTAAAAGGCAAAAGCACTACCACTCCAACATTACTTTGCCAAACATTAGTTTAAGGAATAAGTGTAATTATCTAAATTTTGAGGGGGCAAAATTAAAAGTGCTTATGAAAAGTAACAGCCGTATGGCTATTGTATATATAGAGTAATTAACTATAATTAACACACTATTAATATTTCATCAAATAACTTACTAAATAATAACAAAAATATAAAATGAAGAACAAGAACAAGAAAGGAAGATAATAAAAATATATTACACTTATAAAATAATTATGAGGTGCATTTGATTCATACTAAAAAAGTAATTTAGTAGACAGTGAATTGACATGAATAAGACATGAAGATTGAAAATGTATACATATATTTAATGGTTTTGTAATTATATATTCATAATAGTATATTGTTTATAACTGAATATTAATATATAGAATGATACTTTTCGAAATTGGTCATTTCGATTATGGTTTAATTTTAAGCGAAAAATACCCCCCAAACTGTCTCATACACGATTACATGGTCGCAATAAACACGTAGATAAAACAATGTAAAATTGTTATAATCATCTAGTAAGTATTTGTTAGTACATAAATATAAACAAAGTTCAAATTTATTAAAAGTTAATCTATATAATAACTAGAAATATGTAATAAATTTGTTTATTAGTTTTTCGATTCGATTACGCGTCATATATTAAAGATGGCGCAACGGTCCTGAGTCCTGACCAAATTTCTCACCGACGTCCGAGTATGAACGCTTTAACGTACAAGCTCAAACACGCATCTAAAATAGTAAAATGACTAGTACGCACGTCACCTACACCCAATCCGGGCTGACACGTGGAAAACTACGTGTTTTAACCAATCAGCACGCAACACCTGGAGTATAGAGAATGCAATTTTAAAAAGTCAACACCAAACTTGTATCTTTCGAAGAATATATAAATGCAACTATATCCTGCACCGTTTTAGCTATCTTCCTATCCTTCATCTCCAAAGCTTTCGAACAAGAATTCTACTGTGAGGTAATCTCGCCGCTAACAGAAACGATACACGGTTGCTTTCTCCGCCGGTCCTCATCTCTGTACACAATCATGGTAATGTTCTTATAAACAGATCTTAATTTCTGAATGTTTTATACGTAATTATAATTCTATGTCGTTCTCTTACCTGGGATATTGATGATTTACCTTCATTTTCCTGCTTTGATTTGCTTCCGTTTGGTTTTGATTCTCTGATTGCATTATACTGTTAGGAAAAGGCTAAGATCACGTTCATGTTACTGTTTTCGATTTGATCTCGTTTGTTTGTTCGGTTTCAACTCTTCATAAGAATCGTTCTATCATTTATGTTGAAAACTACTAAAAGATCAGCTACGAATGTTTATGTTAAGTGTTTTAGAATCAATCTCCTGTATCGTTACGTAACATATTTATGAAATTCTAGATCGATTCATAAAATTAGGATTTACTTGTAGAATAGTAACAATATATTAATAAATAAGTGAAACGGCTCTGTTATGATGAATATTAAATTAAATGATTACACTTTCGTAAGTGAAAAAAGCCTCTGTTAATTGCATAACCTGTAAACGTGCTCTGTGTGACCAGAGCTTGGGTAATTTAATTTCTCTGAGATTGATTCCGTTTGCACCAACAATGTGGTTAACATCAACCGTTTTGAGCGTGTTCAGAATTGAATGATTACTCTATCATATAAATATCTTCAACTGCAATTTATACTATAAATCTCACTGCAAAATATCTCCTTAACTATACGAATAGGAGAATTCAGCCTCAAATCGTTTAATTTTGCTTAAAATGAAGTTTTTCTTTATAATGTTGTACGTACTAACTCTTTTTATAAATCTCTTAGACAACTTCAAAGCGTTTAGCGGAGAAGAAGGTGGGGAAGTTCGATGAGAACATCACTAGGCGTGGATCTGTGCCTGAAACCTCCACCAAAAAGGGCAATAACTATCCTGTTGGTCCTATTATGCTTGGCTTCTTTGTGTTTGTTGTTATTGGATCATGTAAGAGTAATTCACTAATTGTTCACAAATATGACAAAAAATTAATCAGTTCTAACTTATGGTTCTTTTTATCATCCTGCAGCTTTGTTTCAGATCATCAGGACAGCTACAAGCGGAGGAATGGCTTGAAAGATCAAATTGGATATCTCCAATTGCTGCATTACTTTGTTATTTTTACTCTAGAGAAAACCGTTGTTCCTCTAACTTTGAAATATATGAGAACTTGATTTACCCTTTTCTTTGTAATTTTGTTGTAAACTGACTTTTTTTTGTAATGTTTTGAGGTGTTTTTTGGAGCCAACATCAATCTTATTAAAAAAACAATATAAGAATCAAAATTGCAGTTAAAACTGTAAATAACTAATCATGTAAAACAGATGGATAGAAACAAAGTTGGTTGTGTTTCGTGAATAACACAGACCCTTAAAATAAGGTACAACAATCGGATGAAATAGAGAGACAATTGTGTTGTAGGCGATGAAGGTACGGAAGTATTCAGTTCATAACTCAACAGGAACCGAAAAACCTGAATCAGAAATTACAAAAAAATAACTGAGAACACCCTGGTTTGGTCCGGTTATTTCAGGTTTAGAACCAAGTAGAACCCAAAATCTACATAATAATCAACATAAACTATATAGTGAGTTAGACTCGAAATTGTCAAATTTGGGTTCTAAAACCGGAAAACTCGAAACCAAGAACCAAAAATGTCAAAAAGGGGGAATCGAGAATTTGATTTTTCAGTTTGCCCACGAATAAACTCAAATATCTCAATTTATAATGTTGAAGCTAGGATATGTTTAATAAAAGCATTAAACATCTTTAATTCCAAGAGCTACAAAGAAAGTATTAAGTTAACTACATGGCTCGGTGAAAATCAACCCGCTTATTTCAAACAGTAACTATGAAATATTTGAGAACTTAGATTTAACATTTTTATGTGCTACAAGAAGTTAACAAAACTTACAAACACGTATTAATTATACACAAAACGTAATAACCATACACGAAACCAAACCACATAATCGTCATAAAACAAGAACACAAACAGAAAAACATTCAAAGGCGATATTAAGCCGTCGCGGATAAAGACGGATAAAACGAAGTCCCACAAGCAATCCATAACTGTTTCCTTCCACGCGTTGGCACACAACCGGGAACTTTCAACCATTCTTTTTTCAAAACATCATAAGTAACCAACCGATTCATCATCTTCGATTCAAGAGACAACATAATCAAATCTTTGTTACCCAAACAAGACAACTTAACATGCTTCCCATAAAACTCCAAGCACATTACATTTGGCATTCTGTCAACCTCCTTCCATAAAAGAGTCATTTTCTGAAGCTCCCATATGGAAACACAAGTGGCGGAATTCTTCGTCACCAACCCCACCAACACCACCCTGCCGCCACTTGCCGCCAGTGAGTGGTCCCTCGAGTGTGGCGGCACCGGGACCACATATTGTTTCCAGATATTCAATTCCATGTCAAACGACACGATCCCATCGGGATCGGATCTTAGGAAATTAATTACCCCATCTGCCACCACTGTTTGCAAGGTGGAATTCAACAAAAGTGGGAGACTAATACAATCTGGCATGCTTGATGCACGTGCCCACTTGTTTGTTGTAGAGTCATAAACTTCATACTCACCATTGGATGCAACCCACATGATTTGGTAACCCCGATTAACCGAATTCTCGTTAACCCTCATCCCTACAGCTACTCTTGACCAAACTTTGGCTGATCTAGAAGGTAATTCTTTGAAGGATTTAGTTAAAGGATTACAGATATAGAATGTTTTATGTCCGATGTCAAGAAAACAAATGAGTCCACCAGCTGAAGCTACAGGCAAAATGATCGTTTTTGTGGGTATTTTAGTAGCAAGCGGGTGGTACCATTTTCTTGAAACGGGGTCAAACATGGCTCCTGAGTTGACATTTTGGTGAGTTATGGTGTAGAACCATGGTTGTTGTGGCGGGAATTGGGCGGATTGGAGAGTGAAACTGTTGGAATTTAGTAAGGAATTCCAGTTTTGGCAAACGGAACGGAATTGGAAGAATGTGGGTATTGGAAGCCTTGCGATTACAGACTCGTGTAGGTCTTCTGGAAACTGTTTCCAGATTTCTTCCATTGTTTCGTTTGAAGTTGAACTTTTTTGTTCATTTTTTCTTGATTTCTTGGAATTCATGATGAGATCAAAGTGATCATCTTCAGAAGGGCTGTTGTCAAGATTGAGGAAATACCATCTGCAAAGGAAATTCTGAAATCGAGTTTGTAGGTGGAAAATAATACATTAAAAAGTGTAGACCTAAAAAAACGAAAAAAAATTTGCAGATAGCAGGGCTGTTTAGCTATAAAAAAAAGAACATCGGTTACAATGTTTGTTACATTCTATATGAACCGGTTAGGAAGATGAAAACATTAATACATCAACCTTCATTATCCCATTTCATAATTAAAAGGCACCTTGATCACGTTTGTATACCTCAAAACGTGACAGTAAAAGCATGCTGTTTAGCTGAAATATTCAAGTTATTGTATATCTAACATGAAGTTATCACTACCCTGATGGTAATAATAAATGGCTAATGGAAACAAAACTCAAGAAGAATTCTATTTAATTAGTTCCAAGAAGGCAGCTACAAGAATTTGACAGAAAATTACCATAAACATAAGCAAATTCAAACTCATAGTGTAACAATATTGTATCAATTATTCAATTTTTCTAACACTGACGATCACGATATAATTTAATGCAAAAACACTTGATTGATAATTTGATGCAGACACAAAAACATGTGCTAAGTCGAAATTCATGTTGAAGAAGTCGAATTGAAGCAAATTCGATTGATTAACCACATGAATAACATCTGTGGCTTCATAATTACTGAAAATTCTAAACGAATTGGGGAAAAAGACGGATTGATCTAACTTATTAGGTTAAAAAGTGGATATAAAGAATAACCTGTCGTCATGAAGTGTCGGCGGTGCTAGTATCGCCGGAGGCTGGGAATGAAACAAGTACGACGGCGGAACAGTAGGAACCGGAGGAGGGAAACCATGGAGATCTACGAGCTCTTGAAGTTGACCAATAAGCTGTTTGAACATTGCCAGCCCTAATTATGTGAATTTCAACATTTACATTTGTTCGTCAGTTCTCCATGTCTTATTTACACAAATAAATGTAAAACATTACAGTGATTGAATTAAAATTAAAATATTAAAGAGTTAGTGGATCACCACGGAAACAAAGAATATAATTGGTTAATGCTGTTAAAAAAAAGTGATCATAAAGTATATTGTGACCGTGATTTCTCAGAAATCGAATTTTTTGGTATTTCAACCATCGAATTTCTAAATTCATCCATGACTTTCATTTGTAGATCTAACAATTTGTTCCATAATGCTTCATTGAGAAATGATATAAATGTCTTTTATTTGTAATTACTTTATATATTTATTATGACATCAATAATTCATTAAATTTTTTTTTTTCATATTATCTAATCAGTTTTTACATGATTCAATCAAATTTATAGGTAGATAAGTAATCTTAAGTAGCTATATATAACATTAGTATTTTATAAAATTAGGTTGTGTTAGTTGGATGAAGAGATTGCTAGATTGTGTATGTGTTGGAAAATTTTGGAAACATATAATTATATATTTAATTGTATATAATTAATGGTTGGTATGTTCAAAATATAGTTGTAGTGAATGAGATATCGACTCTCAAAGTGGGGTGTACGGAACAAAGAAATTAAACAAATGAACTAGTGAAAACTCGAACCTATCCACACTCGTCTCCCGGGTCTCATGGGGGTTCGTTTTTTGCCACTCGGTTTTTGCCACTTGATTTAGTGGAAGTATTCAAATAATAATATTAATAATATTATTTATATTTTTAATGTTTGTCATTAAAATTATATTTGAATTAGTGGTTTCATTTCTTTGTAATGAATTGTGTTGAATTGGATTAATGACATTAATGAGTGTCATTAGACCTTGGACCAAATTCTAGTATAAATAGAAGATGTGTGGTTCATTGGAAGACACATTCTTGACAACACCAACACACATTCACAAGTTGTCTATGTAACACCCGTATTTTTAAAACATCGATTAAATCATTTAAAATACATTTTCCCAATATTCGACATATTGTCCAAAATACAGTTTAACAAAAACTTTAGAACCTATATCAGAGTTTACAAAAATACGGTGTCACCAAGTATATCAAAACCATAGGCAACGGGATCTACCTATTAGCTCCCGAGCTAAACATCTCTAGGCCACTTCTAGTGCAACCTTCTATCACTTCAAACCTGTACCTGAGTACATAGCCACAAAACAAACGTAGTACGTGAGACAAAATAGTCTCGTGAGATACAAGGGTTTTAGACCCAAATAATAATAATCATAGTTTCATAAATATATAAACATATATATATGATTATAAACAATCTCACTACCGGCTAGTCACCCTACCGTGACTCTAGCAATCTCTGCTCTCCTAGCAATCATATCTAACTATCGGGTTGCCCCCGCACTAGCTAGAGGCACAACATATCTAGTTATCGGGTTGCCCCCAAACTAACTAGAAGCACATTAACTTATTAACCGGGGATCCCCCGCATTAATAAGCTTCAACCAATTCTAGTATATAAACATATACATACTAGAAACATACCGGGGATCCCCCGAATTGCTCAAGATAACGGCAAGAGGGAATCGCCCAATCTACCGATACCTGCCTTACTCGCCGGACCTTCCTCCAGTTAGCAAGACTACTACCGTGGATGAGTCGATGGGAATCCACCCAACTGCCCCTCACTCCACACCTCATGACCGGGGATCCCCCGCATCATCACATCATCTCATTCTTACCATAACTCATCAGTTATTCCAATCAAAGCCTTCGACTATCACATCAGTCATCAACAAGTTAGTTATCTAATAATAACTATATATAACTAGTTCAACATAGTGTGAACGTACATGTATGGTCCCATGGACCCAATCATAAGCAATCTACACATACTTCTACATCTATGAACCCTAGGAGGTTCATATTCACTTATTTCATAATATACAATTCTTGTCTATCGACACCATAATACTTTTATCTCTTCGTGACCGTAATGCATAATTATTACCAGCCACATCATAATCATTTTCATATATATTCGTTCATTTCTTTTATTAGTAACTCTTACCAATAGGTACTCATTACTTATCTAATCATTTCTAATTGCTTTACTAATACATAATTATTAATAAAGACTCAATATACATTATATTACTCCATAACTTCATTATTATGGTTCCTTAGTAAAGATTTCATAATTACTTTAGCTTATCATATTTACTTCCAAATTCATCAATCATACTAGACTTATTCTAGTATCACATTACACCTACTTTCTTATCTTTTCAGTCACTATCTTTATCAAAACATTTATTAATAAAGACCCATAACATACCATATGTATTTTCGAAAACCATTTGCTATGTACCCAGTTTAAAAGTCTCATGTACTCACCTTAGCAATAAAGTGCTCCAACCGTATTCTTTACGTCAGTTTCCTTGCTTCACAATTCGGTCAACCTTCCAAGACCTCACGAAATGCCTAATACAATAATCACAAGATTATCAACATCACATTCTACTACCAATGTGTCCATCTATCTCTAGATAACACTTATTAACTCATTTCCCCCAATTATGGTGATTTACCAAACCCTAGGTTTAACCAACCCTTAAGATTCTTACAAATCATAATCATACACTTGTTTCCTTTGATAATATACCATCTAATAGGTGTATACATCACTTATATCACCATAACCCATAACCCAAAGAGCTAGGGTTTCAAACCCATACACCCAAATACATAGATCTTAAGCTACAAAGATCAAAGAGTGAAGATATACCTTTAATCTTCAACTAGGAGTGAAATCTACCAAAGATTTGTGGATGAATCACTCAAGAACTGCACTGGAGCTCGAAATATCGCCAAAGAGGTATCTAGGGTTTGAAAATAACACAAATGGCTGAAAACCCGATTTTAAAGCTGCACGACACAAGTTCACGACGCGAACAATAGTTCGCGTCGCTAAGTCTGCGTTTTTCCAAACTTCGCGATCGCTAAGCCATCGCGAATTACATCGCGACCAATGGCCCAGATCCCTGATCGGAGTTCCCGATCGTTAACCCTAGTTCGCGACGCGAACTTCCTAAGGCAGCAGGGCTGCACTTTTTCACCTTTGTCTCGACCCGGTTTCGCCCATAGCTTTCTCGTACGGTGTCCAAACGACACGAAACCAATTCCTACGTTCTTTAAACGATTTATCCTTATTTATCATATTTTTATACAATTTATTTATTTACAAATTTCGGGTCGTTACAACTATCTACCCCTTAATAGGATTCCGTCCTCGGAATCACTAAGAATTTCAACCCACATACAACCGAGCATTCCGCTCTCAATCCCTTGTGGTCACTACCATCAAACTTTCCTCATTCCTATTCCGTTATCATTACATCCAAACGTTCACTTAACTCCGTTAAGTCCGAACGGTCAAGACTCGAATTTTAAAACTCATAATACCCAAACGGGTCAAAATTTCACAATTTGACCACAACACTTTTAATCCTTCAATCAAACCCGATCATTTTATACACATAAAAATGACATGACCCGCTCATTAAAATCAACTAATTGACCAACACGAATGTCAAAGTCTAGCTTCGACCAAGTTGCCACATTCCAATATCGTCTAACCTTTGACTTAAGAACAAGGTCAACTATGCTTTAACAATTTCCCTTCTCGCTAAGGAACCCATAAATCCTTCTTTCCTTTTCATTTGGCCTTCAATTTATGATCCATCTACAATCATATACTCGATTCCCACATTCAATCTTGACAATACCCTAACGGGTCAAAGTTGTATAATCTGACTACAACTATTTCAACTATTCCATTAATCTTTTCACATACGTACAATCGGCACATTATGCCCTCGACATTCACTAACCGTTCATAACGAGAGTCAAAGCCCATCCTTGACCGAGTCAACTATTCACAATTTGACTAATCTTGACTTTTGCATAAAGTCAACCATACTTTTCCCAACTAACAAATTTCATACTCACGGGGCACCATTACTAATTTATCACTTTCGGGTTCCACTCATTATTGTCCCCTTAACAATTGTCCCCGTTTTTCCACACTTTCATTTTCTCTCCCAATTATCCGAGAGTCGTACATTCACATATGGTCACATCGACCTTTACCGATTCTTGACCAACATTTGGTCACTCAAACTATCACTTAGTTTTCTTTCAACTATCCCTGTGTCACATCAATCAATTTCATAACTCTTATTCTCAATTTCATACAAGTTTACCACATCTTGATTACCAAATAATAATTTGCTCACTAGGAGTTTCTCTTTCCTCCTATCCTATAAATCGTAGGCATCCCCTACACATACATGACTTAAATGCAACCCGCATTTCAACCAAATTCTCACCTATCGTACAGTCATAACCATACACATTAACCACATAGTTCTACATTCATCATATATACATAAACATATACACACATATATACAGACACAACAATTCATACTTTGACTATTATATCATGATGATTGGAAAGTCTCCAATCCATCAAGACCCAAACTGTCACAGTGATTATAACATCTCCAATCACAGGATGGAACCATTGGGATTCGCCCAACCGATTCCACCCCCAAACATCATAGGAGCCGGGGATCCCCCGAACTACCACATCATCTCTTCCTCATTCTATCGATTTTGGATACCATACTAGTATACCTCTTTTCTCATCACATAATCTCACTACTAAGTTACACATTCAACCGACTATTTACTCATCATGCAATTAGCACGTTTCCCATGATATCACATTATCATTTTCTATCATATCTAACATATTCCCCATTGGGCATACTACTTAACACGTTTCATATAACATCACCTTTTCATTATCATATTCCTTCAAAGGCCATCACATAATGCACAAGCCTCGTACCTCGCGGGTAACCAATAAAATTTCCGATTCCCATCTACCGTCTCATTCACACATTAATCACCCTTGAACGGTTCATTTCTCTATTGAACAACTTTCCAAATCCTTGTCACCACCGGGGTAACCATCAATCTATTCCTTCAATCATAGTCCACCGGTCAACCTGGTCATCTTGAGTCAACCCATCGACTCCGGTTCACATTTGTAACCCATGGCTCGGCACACATTGGCCCAACATTCCATACTCTCGTCTTCATACATCGCGATACTTGAAATACTTATTTTCCAACCGTAGTTTCACACTATCCCATGTCATATACCGTCATACCATTACTATGACATTTTATCAATCATTACCTTCTTACCCTTGGTATCGAGTCCATGAACCCCGTCCCAAAACTTGTTATGGCTATATGCCAACTTTTATTCAACCACTTTCAACAATCAAAACTCGTCATTCCCAATACTTATTCTTTTCTACATATTTTCCATTTGCGAGTTCTAAGACATCACTACACCTTAGTCGTTCTTTCCTTTACCGTTCACGCATACTCATATTACATTATTTATCCGGATTCCCGCCGGACATCCAAATTCCATTTTCACAGTTTCTATTTCTAAAATTCCCATTCAAACTAACATTTCTTACTAAAACTTAACACTTCTTTGTGCTACTATCCTTTTGTTGAAACACATTCACCATCCTTATATCCTTATATCCTTACTACACGCGACAAACTTGTTTATAATCATTTCCATTGCATATTTCCATACGCATAACTAACCGGGAAGACTATTCCCAAAAAAAAAAAAAAAAAAAATTCCACATTGTACGACTCATCTCCAATTTCTATAAGCACCAATTCGTGCAACAACCAAACAATTAAGCCATAATCACTTAAGTCAATTTACCAAAAATTCTCCGAGATTGCATCATGAATTCCCCCTCTAGATTTCCTTCCGGGCAAACTTCCCCTTTTAACTCACTCGTGAGTTCCTTTCACAACATCTTGTACCGTGCTCTCTTTCCCAAAGTTTCATACAACACATTCCACCGTGTCAACACCTCACCCTTCAATAATGGTGACGCTAAAGTCACCATGTCATTCTTCCTCGTTTTCTAATCTCTAGCACTTGCTAAATCTACCGAATCCACCACATCGTGACCTTCGGTTCAAAACTTCCGAATTACACAACAGTTTTACACGCTATGAAAGTCTTACACAACTACCTTTCATTTCTTCCGACTATGTTTTGCTACCTTTTATGTAGACACTTCCCACTACGGGATTTACCATTCGATTATTCTTCCTTCATATGGGTATTGGAATCATTCCGCCTACCCTTATTTATTCAATTATCCAAATCCTGGTTCACATCTTCATTCTTAACCTTTCCCAACTTAGTGGAGCTCGTCCACCTTACCCATTCATTCCTTCGCCATACCAATCTATTTAACAAACAAGATTCAAACGGTCAGCTCGACCATCGAAAACAACACAATTAGATCAAATCGTGGCATCTCTCATAGGGGCCGACCCTATCATAATAATGCCCTACGGTTTCAAAAGACTCACATTTCATAATTCATAACAACTTCAATAGGTCCCCTAGGTTCAACCCTAAACTTAACATAAAGTCTCAATGTCAACCAATCGATCTCAAGGAATCTTACATTCCTATTGCTACAGTCTAAGACTAGGATGGACATCCAACCTAATTCACTTAAACTATAGCTCTGATACCAAGTTGTAACACCCGTATTTTTAAAACATCGATTAAATCATTTAAAATACATTTTCCCAATATTCGACATATTGTCCAAAATACAGTTTAACAAAAACTTTAGAACCTATATCAGAGTTTACAAAAATACGGTGTCACCAAGTATATCAAAACCATAGGCAACGGGATCTACCTATTAGCTCCCGAGCTAAACATCTCTAGGCCACTTCTAGTGCAACCTTCTATCACTTCAAACCTGTACCTGAGTACATAGCCACAAAACAAACGTAGTACGTGAGACAAAATAGTCTCGTGAGATACAAGGGTTTTAGACCCAAATAATAATAATCATAGTTTCATAAATATATAAACATATATATATGATTATAAACAATCTCACTACCGGCTAGTCACCCTACCGTGACTCTAGCAATCTCTGCTCTACTAGCAATCATATCTAACTATCGGGTTGCCCCCGCACTAGCTAGAGGCACAACATATCTAGTTATCGGGTTGCCCCCAAACTAACTAGAAGCACATTAACTTATTAACCGGGGATCCCCCGCATTAATAAGCTTCAACCAATTCTAGTATATAAACATATACATACTAGAAACATACCGGGGATCCCCCGAATTGCTCAAGATAACGGCAAGAGGGAATCGCCCAATCTACCGATACCTGCCTTACTCGCCGGACCTTCCTCCAGTTAGCAAGACTACTACCGTGGATGAGTCGATGGGAATCCACCCAACTGCCCCTCACTCCACACCTCATGACCGGGGATCCCCCGCATCATCACATCATCTCATTCTTACCATAACTCATCAGTTATTCCAATCAAAGCCTTCGACTATCACATCAGTCATCAACAAGTTAGTTATCTAATAATAACTATATATAACTAGTTCAACATAGTGTGAACGTACATGTATGGTCCCATGGACCCAATCATAAGCAATCTACACATACTTCTACATCTATGAACCCTAGGAGGTTCATATTCACTTATTTCATAATATACAATTCTTGTCTATCGACACCATAATACTTTTATCTCTTCGTGACCGTAATGCATAATTATTACCAGCCACATCATAATCATTTTCATATATATTCGTTCATTTCTTTTATTAGTAACTCCTACCAATAGGTACTCATTACTTATCTAATCATTTCTAATTGCTTTACTAATACATAATTATTAATAAAGACTCAATATACATTATATTACTCCATAACTTCATTATTATGGTTCCTTAGTAAAGATTTCATAATTACTTTAGCTTATCATATTTACTTCCAAATTCATCAATCATACTAGACTTATTCTAGTATCACATTACACCTACTTTCTTATCTTTTCAGTCACTATCTTTATCAAAACATTTATTAATAAAGACCCATAACATACCATATGTATTTTCGAAAACCATTTGCTATGTACCCAGTTTAAAAGTCTCATGTACTCACCTTAGCAATAAAGTGCTCCAACCGTATTCTTTACGTCAGTTTCCTTGCTTCACAATTCGGTCAACCTTCCAAGACCTCACGAAATGCCTAATACAATAATCACAAGATTATCAACATCACATTCTACTACCAATGTGTCCATCTATCTCTAGATAACACTTATTAACTCATTTCCCCCAATTATGGTGATTTACCAAACCCTAGGTTTAACCAACCCTTAAGATTCTTACAAATCATAATCATACACTTGTTTCCTTTGATAATATACCATCTAATAGGTGTATACATCACTTATATCACCATAACCCATAACCCAAAGAGCTAGGGTTTCAAACCCATACACCCAAATACATAGATCTTAAGCTACAAAGATCAAAGAGTGAAGATATACCTTTAATCTTCAACTAGGAGTGAAATCTACCAAAGATTTGTGGATGAATCACTCAAGAACTGCACTGGAGCTCGAAATATCGCCAAAGAGGTATCTAGGGTTTGAAAATAACACAAATGGCTGAAAACCTGATTTTAAAGCTGCACGACACAAGTTCACGACGCGAACAATAGTTCGCGTCGCTAAGTCTGCGTTTTTCCAAACTTCGCGATCGCTAAGCCATCGCGAATTACATCGCGACCAATGGCCCAGATCCCTGATCGGAGTTCCCGATCGTTAACCCTAGTTCGCGACGCGAACTTCCTAAGGCAGCAGGGCTGCACTTTTTCACCTTTGTCTCGACCCGGTTTCGCCCATAGCTTTCTCGTACGGTGTCCAAACGACACGAAACCAATTCCTACGTTCTTTAAACGATTTATCCTTACTTATCATATTTTTATACAATTTATTTATTTACAAATTTCGGGTCGTTACAGTCTACACCCACTTACAAGCATCACAAATTTGTTCTCCAATTTTTAGTGATCCTTAAACACATGAACTTTCGATAAGTGTTCTGGTTTGGATTATATTCGGTAGTGTAAAACTACTCGGTTGTTTTACCCTGGGAGATAGACGACGAATCTATTTTAAGGGGATCGTGAATTTCACGAGACTCAACCAAAACTTTGTAACTTGTTTGTTCTATTTTATTTTGTTTCAATCTTTTGTAAACGTATTCGTCAATTTCCCTTATTGTAATTGTATTTTATTAATGAAAATTGGTATTAGCTCCTACAAACTTAAAATAGATTTTTCCTCTCTTCCTAATACCGGTTGGAAAATACATATTTTTTGTTTTTCGATTTTTGCTTTTTAATAGCATCGATTCGGAAAAAGTTTTGATTGAAATGTTTATGTAAAACAAGTTGTTTGGTTAAGTTTATTATAAATTGTTAAATCAAATTTTTGGATTTAAAGTTTATTATATCAAGTTTTGAAAGGTTGATTTTAAATAACTTGGTATATTATTTAAAACAATTTTGGATTTAAAATTATAATTGTGAAAATTATTGTTGTTAATTATAAGTTTTCCAATCATATTTGTTTGTAAGGTTCAAGATAGTCATAAGCTTCTTGAGTTGATTCTCATTAGAAGATGATATTTGAAATAAATCTTACAAACATTCGCATATCATTGTGAAATTTGTTGATTATTAAAATATCAAAAAATATATTGGTTTGTAAGTGATTTTGATTTCCATTTTCTTCATCTCAAGGTAGCTTTGGCTTCTTGACATATGGTTTCAATTTGTGAGACTATTTGAAAATCAAATATTTTGGATTTATATTTCATAATATTGTCATTATTCTTTAATTATAAAGAATTTGTTTGAGAAAATATTTTATAAACTTTTCGTAATTTCCATTTTATACTTATCAAGATTACTTTGGTATCTTGAATATAGTCTCATTATGTGAGATATTTGGAAATTAAAAGTTTTGGATATGAAAGTTTTGATTTATTTGTTAAGATAACTTGGGTTTTCTTGACTTTAATATCATATAGTGAGAAAATGTACTTGAACCTTTGGTTTTAAAATTATGGAAACATATGATTATATATTTAATTGTATATAATTAATGGTTGGTATGTCTAAAATATAGTTGTAGTGAATGAGATATCGACTCTCAAAGTGGGGTGTACGGAACAAAAAAATCAAACAAATGAACTAGTGAAAACTCGAACCTATCCACACTCGTCTCCCGGGTCTCATGGGGGTTCATTTTTTGCCACTCGGTTTTTGCCACTTGATTTAGTGGAAGTATTCAAATAATAATATTAATAATATTATTTATATTTTTAATGTTTGTCATTAAAATTATATTTGAATTAGTGGTTTCATTTCTTTGTAATGAATTGTGTTGAATTGGATTAATGACATTAATGAGTGTCATTAGATCTTGGACCAAATTCTAGTATAAATAGAAGATGTGTGGTTTATTGGAAGACACATTCTTGACAACACCAACACACATTCACAAGTTGTCTACACCCACTTACAAGCATCACAAATTTGTTCTCCAATTTTTAGTGATCCTTAAACACATGAACTTTCGATAAGTGTTCTGGCTTGGATTATATTCGGTAGTGTAAAACTACTCGGTTGTTTTACCCTGGGAGATAGACGACGAATCTATTTTAAGGGGATCGTGAATTTCACGAGACTCAACCAAAACTTGTTTCTTCTTTGTTTCTACATATTCGAGTTTCAATCTTGTATTTGTTTTAGTCATTTCCCAATTGTATTTTATTTTATTAATGAAAATTGGTATTAGCTCCTACAGTATGGTATACAGATTAATTATATAATCATTATTAAATACTAGGGCAATTTCATGATTTGGCGGCACCATCTTCGTGCCACAAACTCGTGCCATTTTGCACGCCACTTCCATTGCACGACATTATTTCGAGATTTTGGTGTGTAATGTGAGTGAACGATATTTTATTGGGTTCTAGAATGAGTGTAATGATTTGGAGATTAATGAAAGATCGAAATAATATTTTGATGTGTGATTGTGTGAATGTAAAAAAATAAATGTAAATGTGGTGTTGACGTGACGAAACAAGTCAAACCTCATAGTTATAGTTGATGCTCTTAATAAAATATGTAATTCATATTATGAGAAGATATATATTTAATAAAATAAACAAAACAATTAAACATATGATATTAATTTTAATAGAAACTATAATTCCTAAACTAGCAGGTTTTATGTATATAAAAAAAAGTAAATATTTCACACAACTAAATATCAAATCCATAAATTTGGCTTTGAAAGTTAAAGGGTCCTATTATATCATTATTCCACTCGTAATAGTTGTGATGCCCTTTGATAGTAACATTAAAAGACAAAACCAACTTGTATCCCACTCAACTTTTTATCACTTGACACCAAGAAAATGTATGGGCAACTTTTTTGTTTACCATTGTCTTTCTCAATAAGTCCAAAAAAAGATCATCAGATATACATTGGTGGGTGGTTGATAATCTCAGGTGTGTTTATAATTTTAAGTTTTAGCGTGTCATGAAGCTGTAAAAATATTATGAGAATTATCCATAAATTTATACAAAGTATATATTATCATAGAGAAAAAGGAGAGAGAAATTTACATATTAATTTTACAAGTCAACAAAGATTATATCGTTGTTTGTTGCTTGTTTAACTTATTCGTCTATGTAAATTCGTAATTTTGAATTTTATTGTAGTACAACAACAATATCCGAATCTCAATCTTATAGAGAAAAAAAACAAAACAAAACAAAGGTTCCCGTTTCAAGAAATTTACTAAACGTGTCTTTTTTACTTTGTCTCATTTGAGGTCGTTAAGGGTTCTTAACAATTATGTAATTAAAAAATACACAGAAGAATAGAACTATAATTGTATTTCTATAATTATTTAAATATATAGTAGTTAGTAGAAAATTTACTACTATTAGAAAGTTTTATTTATCGTCAAGTCTTTATGTTATGTAGTATGGGGCTATATAGCCCACTACTTAGTGATTAAAGGGCTGAAAACGGGCTTTTGTACCGAAACCAAGTATCCAGATATTAGGGTGACTGAATATAATCCAAAAATAAGTTACATACACACCACAAGGCTAATTTTAGTGTTTGATGTTGTGGTTCAAGTCTCGTCGTGTACATAAGTGGAAATTAGGTGTAGATTAAGATACGTCATTAAAAAAAAAGGGTCGAACTTATAACAAAGCCTACGCATACAGTCAAAAGTAATAACCATTATAAATCATCAAGAAATGTTATTGATACCTACTATTTGTGTATTTCATCTTGTATCTTGTGATAACTATCAATCTCATTTCTACAAACTATCATTTGTGGTTATTTGATTCCGGATTTTGGTTTGGCCTTTTCTTGGTTGTTTTTATCTAGGGAATATATTATAGTGTCTCGTTCTTTGAGACCTATTTGATTATCTATTGAATTTTTAATTTATTATGTGGGATGATAGTCATGTCAAAGCTTTGTTATAATGTCTCGTTTTATAGTTAAAAAAAAAGAGAAAGGTTAAATAAACAGAGGAAACAAGATAGTGACCTATACATAACGTCTAGTATAAAATCCTTGATGCCCAACCACAAGATGTTGGGGCTATATACAATCTAGGGGTTGTTAAATTTCATATTCTGTTTATCAAACAACTCATAATATTTGTGTACAAATTGAGTTTAATAAGACTTCGAGTTCTTGAGTTATATTGAGGTTTGATTTTCGGTTAATTTTTTGTGTGTATTCTCGGTTGGTAGTGGGTCACGGAGGTAGATGGTAGTTGACAGTGGTAGAGCATTAAGGACTCAAAATAAATATCTATATCTATACTACTCTTGATGTATTTAGTTCTCCTAATAAATATGTACCCATAACTTTTCGCCTAATGCTCCAAACAATCCACCACTAAGCTAGGGGAGATTATTGGTTCAATATCAACAGTACTCCCATTTATCTTAAACACACACTAAATCCTCACGTACAAATCATTATCGTTATTACAAAATATACTTACAGGAGATCCACCGCCGTATTGCGCGAGTATCCTGCTATTTGTTTTAAAAGAATTCCGATAGGTTAACCAAGGATATATAGTTTAGTCATTTCATTTTATATTATTTGTATGAGATTGGTAATACAAGTCAGTTTAGTCATTTCATTTTGGTAATACAAGTCAAAGTAGCATATATCAAGGATCGTTTTCATAACTTTTTAATTTTTTGGCATACCAGCTACAAAATAAAGCAATTAACTCAAACTTTTTCAGTCAATGATGGCCAGTTTAGCTAGTCTGAGGCACTGGGTTTATATTCATGTGGGCTGCAGGTCGTGAGTTCGAATCCCTTTGGGAGCGTTGCATTTGCGTAATTTAACTCATACCTCACACGGGCACATATGGGGAATTTTCCTTGGAAATCCCTTTGGGGGCTGGGTTTGCCCGCTTATGCGGAACTCAAACTCGGGGTGCTCGCTAAAAAATTACGAGTAGGCTTCCGTTATTTCATTTGTCGTTTCCAGAAAAAAAACTCAAACTTTTTCAAGTTGCTTTAATTAAAAGAGATAACATTATTTTATATTATATGTCCAAATTAAATGACGAAATTAAGAAAAGAGAAACAAATGAATTCTAAATGTCAATTATTTTACAAATGGGAGGATAAAATAAAAGATTTATTAATAAACTATAAGTGTTACCGGTTACGTGTAGACCTGGCAATGGAGTGGGTTTGGAGCGGACCGGCCTTGATTCAAACCCTTTTAACAAATTTCAAATGATGACCCAAACCGATCTGTGATCCGCAGGGTCTTAAAAAATCGAACCCATACCCTTATCCACCGAATCAGCGGATATCCGACCCAATTACCTGACCCATTTGCCGTATATGATTCTTGATTTAAATTTATAAATTGGTTGTCAATTTGAATATTTTATATAACTTTTGATAATATATACCCTAAGGCATATTATAAGAATTATTAAATATCTATTTTGCCTTTGTATTAAATTTTAATTTTCTGATTTTTTAGTTTTAGGAAGAGTATATTTGGTACAACATATAAAAATTAATAGTTCATTAATGTCAAATTACGTTAGTTAAGGAAAATTTGGTTCATTAAATGTATGTTAACACATGATACATTACAGGAAAAACCTTTATATATAATTTTGATAACCGACAACAACTAATTAGCAAATCAATGAATAAAGTTGGAAAATTAGAGTCGTGATTTCTAATTTCTAACTTTTAATTTCTATTGGTTTTTAGAGAGAGAAATTATATAAATCACAAATATAAATAATATAAAGTAGTTTTTTTTAAATTTAAATGCGGGGCGGGTTCTAAACGGATCGGATCGGTATTGATCCATACCCGGCCCTTTTAGTAAAAGGGTTAGCGGGTACGGGTCGTTAGCGGGTAAACGAATCACAAACTACGATCCAAACTCATTTATTTTTTATGGATTCGGATCAGGTCAAAACCCACTTCATTATCAGGTCGAAACACACTTCATTGTTAGGTCTAGTTACGCGACTCGTTCTTTTGAATAGTTGGGCTTATTGCAATTTTACTTTTCATCCCACGTGCATCGCATAATTATATATTGTAGAAGCATATTAATAAATTATAAACTAGTTACAATACTAAACGAGATCTTGGAAGCATGTTTTCTAATAGCATGACACTTTTACCAAGTAGTCTACTTGAAATCTACATTTATACAAATCAGAATAAATTTCAAGTATTATTACTAGTTGACGTAACTTTTTAACGAATTAATATTTAATGTTGAATCTAAAATGAAAATGATATAATATTATTTTAAAATCTTGTGTGCTAGATCAATATCTTATTGTTAATTGGAACAACGTTAATTAAGTTAATTGTGCTCTTGAGTGGTCCCCAATCTAACCTTAATCCGCAAAACATAGATAGGTTAACGTGATCAAATTGCATTATAAATTAGTTGTTTAATGCTAATCCACGTCATTAGTAATAGTTAATTTAACCCGACAAAGCATGCATGACTACATATCTCTAGGGGTGTTCAAAACCGGGTACCCGGAAATCCGGGTACCCTAAAACCGGGTACCCGAAAATTCGGGTAGTAGATTTAGGTACCCGTATCAGTACCCGAATTTCCGGGTACCCGGTTTTCGGGTACCCGTATTTTCGGATACCCGCTTTTCGGGTACCCGGTACCCGGAAATATAATTTCTTTATCACAAAATAGAAGTCGCCATTGTTTATATATTTAATTTCTTTAAATCTTATTAATAAATTTGTTATTAAAAATTTACGTTATGACTTTTTTTAAAGAAAAATCGTTACTAGTAATGAATCTGATCAAATCTTTAAAGACATCCAATGATTCAAAACCATGATTCAACGACGGAGGTGAAATTAGATGGTTTGTACGTGAAAATTGAGATAGTGTTTTAAATTTTAGACATTTGTCAAAATGATCCAAGCATATGCCCATATCTAATGATAATTAATGTCTAATAATAATATAAAAAATATTTTAAAAATAAGTTGGAAAAATAAAATTCGGGTACCGGGTACCCAATTACCCGGTTTTTTAGGAAAACACTACCCGTATTTGATACCCGGAAACCGGTTACCCGGAATCCGGGTATCCGGATTTTCGGGTACCCGGATTTTCGGGTATCCGGATTTCGAATATCGGATATTTTTTCGGGTACCCATTTTTTCGGTTATTTTTAATACCCCTACATATCTCCCATAAAACACATGCATATATTTTGGGAATGCATCCCCGTTTAAGCTCTCAACCTTTAACCTCAAGAGTCAAGTCATGTTAAATTGATCCTAAATTTTCACAGCTCGATATTCATTAATAAAAAAATAAACAATTTATTTTAAGAATCCGTCTAGTAATATATAATGATAGGCAGTTAAAAAAGCTTTAAGTTTTGTAGGTATAATAATTCTAATATTTCTGTTGTCATAATATCCTTTATTTTATTAAAAAAAATCGTCTAATATATGTTACTAATATGATGGCCATGTACTATGTTGCATATTATAGAATGGAATATAATTTTAAGGTTTATGTTATAGTAATTTTATAGGACAAAAACCCACTGACGTTGTTATAACATATACGGAGTACTAGATAAGGAGTGTTCCTAAATTCATAGCCTAAAATCACTTAGAAATTTAATGTCGCATCTTATAAACATACTCTTATTGATGAAAATTATATTCTTGGGCAAGTCATATATTTTTTACTTTTTTCCATAACATCTTATTTAAAATGATTTAAAAAATATATAAAAATAAATATATATATATATATATATATATATATATATATATATATATATATATATATATATATATATATATATATATATATATATATATATATATATACAGATAATAAAAATTACTTGGTAACTGTCAACTGTATGCAAGTTGTTGATTAAATAATACTGGCGTGCGAATCTTTGAAGCTTAATTTTTTTCAATTATCAATAATCTTACTTTTAGGGGGAAAAGGGAAAAAGGTAAAATAAAAATAAAAAGTCAAGATTCACTTGAGAGAAAAGAAAAATCATTACAGGTGTTTTTTCAGCAATAATTTGCAATTGTTTTGTGTTCTCAAAATCACATGTATACATTAGATCTTGAAGGGGACCATACGATGTTCAATTTTAGCGGAAATATTATAACATAACTATAACACTTTCATGTACCTTGTAATATTATAACATGGATATTGTAATTAGCCAAATTTGCAAAAGAGCAAAACAAACCGATATAATTGACCAGAAAAGCATAAATCCTTTTATTTGATAAATTACAATGTCGTGTTCATCTATTTTATCTCAAAGTGAGATCTAGTTTTTCCTTTTTTTATAAAAGACATTTTTCTTAGAGTATTATTATTTAGTCCTATCATTTGTAAATAATCATAATCTTAGCCATCAGTGTTAAAATAAAAGAGTTAATTACACGTATGGTCCTTTAACTTTGTAGCGGATTTCACCGATGGTCCTTTAGTTTCAAAAATTACACCGTTGGTCCTTTATTTTGAAAGGTTTTTCACCGGTAGTCCTTTAGGGTAACGGACGTCTGTTTGGCCCGTTAAGTGAAATCACGTGACTGGCACGTGAGGGCATTTTGGTCAGTATGATTTTGCTTTCAAGCTTCCCCCTTTTAAACGTGTTTTCTTCTTTCCAGACCTCCTCCCCTAACTTGCACCAAACGACAACTGTTACGATCTTCTTCTCTTCGCCCTCAACAATGGCTAATTGCAGGTGTGGTCAAAAAGCTATAATCCTTACTTCCTGGACGATAGAAACCCTGGACGCCGCTTCTTTTCATGTCCTCGTCAGGTAAATTTTACCCTAAATTGAAATTGTTCTTCCCGATTTAACCTAATTTTGACTATTTTCTCCAGAATTCAAATTGCAGATTTATAGGCTGGGTTGATGACCCTATGTGTGACAGATCGTTGGACATTATTCCTGGTTTATTGAAGTCTAAGAACAAGCTTGAGGTGAAGCTCCAAGATGCAAAAAATCAAGCAAGAAGGTTGAAGAACTGGTTAATAGTTAGTTGGCTAGCATTTGGTTTGTATGTAGCTATAATAAATTAGGTTGCAGAACTTTTAGTATGTAATCATTTTGGCTGCAGTTTATGTAATCCTTTTTTGTATGAACCTATGTATTTGGCTGCTGTTTGAAACATGTTATGGTCTTTTTTTGTTGAATTTGCTTAATATCATAAGTTTATATAACACATTTTGTGCAGTTTTGAAAATAATGATCTTGTTTAAAACATGTAATGGCCCTGTTTGAAACATGTAATGGCCCTGTTTGAAGCTACAGTTTTGTGGCTGCGGTTGCAATTTTTTGAAGTTATGTGACACTGAAGTTTTGTGCAGAATTTTAACATGTATGTGGCTGCAGTTTTGTGCAGAATTTTAACATATATGTGACTGCAGTTTTGTGCAGTTTTGTGCAGAATTTTAACATATAAGTTTTGTGCAGTTTTGTGCAGAATTTTAACATGTATGTGACTGCAGGTTTGTGCAGAATTTTAACATGCAGTTTTGTGAAGTTCTGTGCAATTCTGTGCAGAATTTTAACATGTATGTGGCTGCAGTTTTGTGAAGCTACATAATTCACAATATGGCTGCAGTTTTGTGAAGCTACAGAATTAACATAAAACCACTGATGAGGTTAGTAGGGATTAACTATGTATATATAGGTAAATCCCCAAATCCCTAAACATGAAGATCGCCCACGTCACTAATGAGGATGGCCCACAACTCCGCCACTAATGAGCGCCTGTCAAATCATGACCGCCTGTTAAGGATCATGACCGCCTGTTAAAGATTGTCATCGCCTGTCAAGATTGTCAGCGCCTGTCACCGCCTGTCAAGTTATCATCGCCTGTCATTGGAATCGTGCTAACATAATGGCGCTTCATTGCAGTCATAATAGTAAGGCGTTACACGATCATTGATGCTGTCATAATGACGCTTCATGATTGCTTTATTGCAGTCATGGGCCAACGTTCCATATACGGCCATATAAATACATGGCCTAACTCATTGTCCTGGACAGACTCGTACACTGATACTGACACTGAGACAGACTGAGACAGAAAAGAAGCCTAAAACACAGAGTTAACCTACACTCACTTTCACCTTCGCACTCAACCTCGATCACCCTAGGTTCGCCAAGAGCTTGTTGGGTTTGCACTGTGATCATCACAGGAGATCCAAGGTTGACGTCGCCTGGTCTTTGTGTTTGACAATCGTTGCTCGAACATTGGCGCCATCCGTGGGACACGTTTTTAAACGGCGTTTCACTTTTCCAAACTTTTTTCCTCAATAATCAAACCGTTCCTATGGCGGATACACAGCCATCGCTGATCACTTCTTCATCGCCATTAATAACCACTACTGTGATTACCACTATACCCGAGGCGGTGATAACCTCGCCTAGTGGTATCATGGAACCATACGTCGATTCTGAGTGGACGGTGTCGGATGTCAGGACACGAGGGTATCCCTCTTTAACAAGTCCACTTTTCTCCACAAGGCTGGTTGGATCAAGTTCGTTTACCTCGCCACAGCGAGTGACGCCCATCCCTTCATGTCAGCCTCTTTTGTCCCACGGGACAAGCTCTCAGGAGGATGGCACGGATCCGGTCAGGCAGCCTGTTTCCAACTTTCCACAGGCTGCTATGCCGGGGGTTCGGGAGGATCCAATTGTGGAGTTACTCCGAAGGTTGGCTCAGAGTACTCAGCCACCACCGCCTCCTCCACCACCTACTTCATCGGACCTGTTGTCTCAGTTGGTGGCGGCGTTGCGCCCAGCACCGCAGCCAACGGTTGTTCAACCAGTAGATCCGTTGTCACAATTATTGGAGCAGTTAAGACAACCACCCATTCACACCCCACCACCACATCCACCACATGATATATCTAATGACATGTTGCGCGTGTTGCAAGCACTCGTGTCCGCAGCCGTACCACCCCGAACGGCCACTATGCCTTTGTCGGTGGTTAGTTCGAAGTTCTGTGACTGGGTGGCCAGATTTCCACTTCCTGACAAACAAAAAATTCCGTCCATCGTTGGTACTTACGACGGTACACGGGATCCTGATGACCACCTTGCTCTTTTTGAACAGGCCATTATGACAGAGAAATGGCTAGACCCAGTCGCTTGTCACATGTTCCCTGGCACGTTGCAGGGTTTCGCTCGTGATTGGTTTGCTGACTTACCGGAGAGGAGTATTCAAGACTTTGCAGATCTAAAGGCTAAATTTGTAACTCACTTTGTCCAGCAAAAGAAGCAGCAGAGAACTCATATAGAAGCACATTTGCTGCGACAAAGGGAAGGCGAGGGGTTACGCGACTTCATTCAGCGTTACACGCAGGAGTGCCAGAAAATTGTCGCCTTACCCGAAAGTCAGCAAATTTCGGGTTTTACCCTCTCCTTGCTTCCAGGACAACTGCAAGAAAAGTTAATCAAGAGAACTCCAATTACTTTCAAAGAAGCCACGGACAGGGCATATGACTATCTAAGGTCAAAAGAAACGGTCTCCCTGACAAGAGAGGTAGGCGGCAAGTCATGGACCGACACGTCAGATCGCAGGCATGATGCTCTAACTGGTGACCATCAACGAGATGAAAGGAGCAACCGGAGGTTTGGCCCATACGATAAACATCCGTCTGAGCGTGCTCTCAGCAAAACACCAAAAGAAATCTTGATAACAGAGCAGGTGTGCGCTACCTTCACACCTCCACCCCAGATGGAGCATAGGTCAGGTACGAAGAACATGAATAAATACTGTGATTTCCATGAAGATCATGGACACGACACGAATGTCTGTAGAGAGCTAAAAAGGGAAATCAGGCAGGCTTTGGAAGAAGGCAAACTAGAACACCTTGTCTCTGGCGCTAAGCAGCAAGCAAATAAACCTCCACTTAAGAAGAGTTATGCTTGGCAAAAGAAGGGGGAGGACACAGAACATCCTGGACCACCTGATGGCCATATCCTCATGATACATGAGGGAGCCAATATTAACTGACCTATCAAGGTGCGATAGTCTTTACTGTCATTTTTTCCTTTATGTTTTCAATACATGTTTCCAAGCACATGGAATGTCATGGTCATGCATGAAACTGGCGATAATAACATTTGGTCTGATCTTGTATCCCAATATTATCTCACAATATCATTTTTCTATGGTTTTTGCATAAACAAATAAATATTGAAGTAAGGATTCAATACAAAAAGCATAAGGCCACAATAGACATCTTAGTCTAAAGCCAAACATGCACTTTCATTACGTACAATGTTACAACTTGAGCACGCATGTGCATGTACATAACTAAGAACATAGTTCAATACAACATGTATGAAGCCAAGAAAGACAACCTTGTCTTGCCAAATAATATACAATCATACTCGTCTTTTAATCTACTTGATAAAAGATAAGCACTTCTCACTGGGAAGCGACAATCCTCGCGAGTAAACAAAGTAAAGGTTAACCAACAAAAGTGCCATTGGCACAGTGTCACAGGCACAATATGAAGCATACATCAGAGATACCCAAATCTACCCAGGTCATTGGCATACAAAGGCATCATGGGCTCTCAAGAAAGTGTCATACGAACAATCAAATATACACACTGTCATGCACACCCAAGACGGTGTCATAGACACAACATCCATAATAAAAAGATAAAAACAAAAATGTGTTATTGGCTTGATCATCCAATAAAACATTATTTTTCAAAGCAAAGCAATGGGCAAGCAAGTACGTACTGTAAGGTAGCGAGCAACTCAGCTAAAGCCTGCAGCAAACGACATACAATAACAGTTAGGAAGAACAAAATAATCTGCCGGTCAGAGGCTAGTCGCCAGTCAAGGGCTACATAAACTTTATCTCAAATAACTAATTCTAGCAATAAACCGAATTTGAGTGTTCAGCCTGAATAAAACGCAAAATCCTTAACATAGATAACAACAAAAGCTTGCGTGTACTAAATTGCAAGGGTAAAGGAGCTAAACCGCCGGTCCACTCCTACACCCTAAAACCGCCGGTCTCCTTAGCTAACCCTAAACATCGGTTTAAACCCTAAACCGCTGGGCTCGCCTACTCCGCCGGGCAAAGCAGCAGTCGGTCACCTTCCACAGCTGTCCTGCATCGACGCCGCCGCCTGTAACTGCTTGTACCGCCGGTCAGCTGCCGCCCGCTTGTACCGCCGGTATGCTGTACCGCCGGTCAGCTGCCGCATGTACCGCCGGTCTCGTCAAGCTTGTACCGCCGGTTTCACAAAGCTTGTACCGCCGGTCCCTTCGCTCCTGCCGATTGCCTTTGCGTCGGATTGTTCTGCGTTACCGGTCCAACTTGCGCCTGCGCTGCCGGATTCGCCGCCGCCGCCGATCAATAGTCTAAACAGCCGGTCACATTGCGCGGCCTGCGTCGCCTAACCTACCCGCCGCATAAACCGCCGGTCGTAGCCTTAAACCGTCGGCAAACCTAAAAAACCGCCGGTAATGTACAAAAAAGGCGACCGCCGGTCTGCCTTGGGCAGCCGGTCCAGCACCTCGTCACCGCCGGTCTCCGCCGGTTTGAGCGGCCTTTACTCGAAAAAAAAAAAAAAATAAAATAATAATAATAATAATAATAATAATAATAATGGCGACAAAGACAGAGAACTTACGCTACTGATAGTTACGACTTGCAAACCGATGTTTTGGCAAATCGTAACTCGGGGGCATGATGAGGTTAGTAGGGATTAACTATGTATATATAGGTAAATCCCCAAATCCCTAAACATGAAGATCGCCCACGTCACTAATGAGGATGGCCCACAACTCCGCCACTAATGAGCGCCTGTCAAATCATGACCGCCTGTTAAGGATCATGACCGCCTGTTAAAGATTGTCATCGCCTGTCAAGATTGTCAGCGCCTGTCACCGCCTGTCAAGTTATCATCGCCTGTCATTGGAATCGTGCTAACATAATGGCGCTTCATTGCAGTCATAATAGTAAGGCGTTACACGATCATTGATGCTGTCATAATGACGCTTCATGATTGCTTTATTGCAGTCATGGGCCAACGTTCCATATACGGCCATATAAATACATGGCCTAACTCATTGTCCTGGACAGACTCGTACACTGATACTGACACTGAGACAGACTGAGACAGAAAAGAAGCATAAAACACAGAGTTAACCTACACTCACTTTCACCTTCGCACTCAACCTCGATCACCCTAGGTTCGCCAAGAGCTTGTTGGGTTTGCACTGTGATCATCACAGGAGATCCAAGGTTGACGTCGCCTGGTCTTTGTGTTTGACAATCGTTGCTCGAACAACCACCATAATATGGCTGCAGTTTTGTGAAGCTACAAAATTAACATAAAACCACCAAAAGACCATAATATTTAGACATTACCATAGAACCACCAAATGTTAACATTACAATATCACAAAATACTAAAGTACCAAAAGACCACCATATGGTAACAATACAAGTTCAAAAGTAGCAAAAGACTTTACAATAGTTAACTAGTGAGTACTAAATTACACTAGTTTCAAGATGGAACCTTCTGCTTTTTCTTTGACCCACTAGTTCCTTCACCACTTTTACCAGTCTTGTTCTTTGACCCACTCGTTCCTTCACCACTTGCACCATTCTTGTTCTTTGACCCATCATAGCCTCTTGAATTATGCCCTTTATTACCACATTTACCACAAGTGACCGTTTGTATTTTCTTTGACAGTTTCCCCCCTTTGGTCATGTTTTCAAGTTCTTCGGCAGTCTTCTTTCTATTTTTCCTAGGCCTGTCTATAGGTGTTTGATACTTAGGAGGTAGCAAAGTTGTAGGAACTTTAGATTTGGGCCACATGCTTCTTCCACTAACTGGATGACTGTCTGATTTTCATTGGCAGCTTGGGTTTGAGTTGTGGGGCCCATAAACTCTACATCCTTGTCAATACTTACATGAAAGTCTCTCATATCGACTTCAACATCGTGGACATTGTTGTCTTCATCAACAATAAAATCACTATCATCACCGGAGTCTACATCATGGACAATGTTGTCTTCATTTGATAATTCAACAGTAACATTGTCGGGTTGTTCAACAGTAACATTGTCGAGTTGTTCAACAATAGGAACTTCTTGAGTTGACCATTCTAACAACAAGTTGTGGCAGCTAGTTGGTTCATTCATTTCCTCAATAACTAGTTTCCTTTTCAGAGGAGATTCTTTCGGAGGAGATTCGATAAAAGTTTGCACATTGGTATTACCATGCTCAATAAACACATCAATCAATTTGAATTTCCCAATTAAAGTACTTAGACTATGTACATCTTGATCACTTGATAATGCATGTAATCCATCGTCTAAAGACATGTTTGGTGTTTTATAATGGTAATACATAATACTTGTTTCATCATAACCCAAATCTTCAATTAGAGAATTTAACTCATGAATAGAAAATGTATCTATGTCAACAGAATCAACATAGCTTACTTTTCCATCCACATATTGCCTCTTTGGGTAGTTTTGGAAAGTCCCACCATGATGAATCTTCATGGTGAACAAACATGGGAAACCCTCTGTAATTTCAAAAAACATCATTGTAAGAAAATTGACATAAAACCCAACTCAATACATCATTATAACAATATATACTGTAAAATTATAGGAAATCTAGGTTCTTTTCATGCAATAAGCTTAACAACAATCACCAATTTTGAAAAACGAAGTAAAAAAGTACGAACCGTAGAGATCGTCAATGTCGTAATCGTCCTCTGCTGAGCGTAAAGAAAACGGCGGAATATCCATCTTCAACGTCGTAATCAAAGGGTTTTCTTTCTTCAGACGATTTTGATTGATCGAAACGATTGGGATTAGCAGAAGATGAAAAGGGTTTTGTAGGTGACGAGGGGAGGGTTTTTGGTATCGGGGATTCTTTGGAGCGAAATTGTGACGTTGAAGACTACCACGTGAAAGAGAAGGAAGGAAAAACTTGGACAAAAATGCCCTCACGTGCCAGTCACGTGATTTCACTTAACGGGCCAAACAGACGTATGTTATCCTAAAGGACTACTGGTGAAAAACCTTTCAAAATAAAGGACCAACGGTGTAATTTTTGAAACTAAAGGACCATCGGTGAAATCCGCTACAAAGTTAAAGGACCATCCGTGTAATTAACTCAAAATAAAATGATAAATATTAAAAAAAGAGAATTAGTAGAATTACACATGTCATCTTATTAAGTGAGTAAGAATATAAGTAGCATCAAATAATATGAGTAAATATCATTTCTCTTTTTCTTGTTGAATAATGACGCTAGTCTAACAAGATAATAGTCACTTATATAGTTATATTATTTTAATAAAAAAAAAATGGTAAAGGAGTGTACCATTGACACTGGCCATATATTGTGACCGGACACCCGACCCAGCAACAGGTGCATTCCCCGGCAAATCATCTAACAATGATATCCACACCTCTGCTTGGGTATTATTTTAATAAATAATAGGATAATACTGTTACTGTGTGATAAAATCAGAAGAAGATATGTAAAAGATTATAGAAATCCAGCACATATTATAAAGATACATGTCACTATCTCTTTGTCAAGAACATAATTTACAAGAATTTAGCAGTTCTCAAAATTCAGATACAAGTCAATATGTCATCATCTCCTTTTAGTTTAATTAATATTCATGAAAACGAGCATTAACCAACTTTTCCTCCTATACAATTATCACGTCTTCTATAGAAACCGGAAAAAAAAAATTATTTGAAAAAAGGTTCACATTCTACATTTCTCTCTCTTAAAAAATATAACTTATAGTAATTTATTTTTTTAATAAATAAGTATTTTTAAATTTTCTTTGAAAAATAATCTTAAATTTATTATAATTTAGTATAGATAGATTAAGTTAGAAAAGAAAATATATATTTAACACTGAAATATAGGTATGTACACAGTCTAAGAATCAGACCGAACCGACTAGAACCGTAAAACTGAAAAATGATTTTGGCCGGACAGAAGACTGAATCAATGATGCTCGAACCGAACCAAAGTAGTTTATTCGACATTTTTTCAAATTTTTCTTAATTTTGGACTGAAACAAATCTTTTGGAACTAATAACCCATTTTTTCATAAGAAATAGAATTGAGAAACTGAACCGATGTATCTAAATTCGGTCCATTCTCACTCAAATATGGACAGAATATTGGAAAATAAACCAAATAAAGACAGCACCTTTTTTATAAGAGAGAAATGAGATATTTTACCTGTCTTACTGCTTTTATCATTTTCTTCCAGTAGATTCAACACGCTAAAATGCACACCTACTGAAAAACCTATCTACACACTCTCTTTCACACACACACACACACTCACTCTTTCTCTCTATCTTGCTACTTTCTCTCTCTATCTAGAAAATCTTTAGATTTCCTTCATTTTTCCTGGAATGTTGCAGACTACTGTGATCGGTAACCTCTCATTGCTCTATCATTTACAACGTCCTATACAAGAAATCTATATTTCTACTTTTGTAATATTTTTATATTTTAGAAAATGTGAAATACGAACCTGATTTCCTACTGTTTTAGTGATTTGATTTTTGGATAACCATAGCTATGGTGTGTCTGTGTGTGAAAAACCGATTTGTTTTCGATTTCTGAAGTGCGTGTTTTCGAAGCTGTAATATATTTGATCTGATGAAAACAGTTGAATACTGACTGAATAAATGAATGATTTCTAAACTGTGTTTTTGGAGATAAATGATTCCCCCCTTTTTCTCTTCGATCATCATTTTTCTATACAAGGAAAACGACGTTCTCAAATCACGAGGGGAACGAACAATCCGCATCGATTGCAAATGATGTCATTACTTTCACGTTTTCTCTAAATGTGATAGGGGACCATTATATTTTCATCGAATTTAATTTAATTTGATTTAATTTGAGTGAGTAGGTTTGTTGGTTGCTAAACAGAGACAACAGCAAAAATAATTCTTTAATAGTTTAGTTATTGGTTCAGGTTATTATCTGTGTTTTGTTAGTTTAATTGTTGCTAATTACTAGCAGCTCCCTCCCAAATGAGCCTCTTATTTGTAATTATTTGATTAGCCTTAATTAGTTTCAGATCCCTAAATTTGAGCATAGTTTTTATCCTTTTCTGTGTATACTGAACACTAATTGGTCGCTAATCGTGAATTAGTTGGATTAATGCATATAATGGCAAACTAGTTTAGACCAATTATCACGTAAGTGATGTAGGGTTTTTTTTCCCCATTTTAGTCAACTAAGATTAATATGTTTATGATGAAATATTTTCCAGATATGGAGTGGAACACAAAATGGGATTGGGAAAACCTCGATATTTTCAGCTCAAAAGCGGTTGCAATCACAAGCCCTAAAAAGCTACAATCAACACAATGGGAAATTGACAATTCTTTCAACATTTCAGGAATTGTTGAAAACAATTCATCAACAAAAAGCTCACTATCAGCTTCAATTGAATCTTCATCAAAAACCAACATAAACGTATCAAACCTGTCATTAGAAGGTTCTAGAAGCTTCCATGACAAGAAAAAAGAGGTTGCAGGAAGCCCACCATCATTTGAAGCTTCAGTTTGTTCTTCTGATCAATCATCAATCGGTTTAAAACTTGGTAAAAGAACATATTTTGAGAACAATAACAACACAAAAACATGTTCTTCCCCAAATGTTCCTGCATCGACAGTTAAAAAGGTTAAATTAACACACCAGAGTACACCTGTTACACGATGTCAAGTTGAAGGATGCAATCTTGATCTTTCATCTTCTAAGGAATATCATCGAAAGCATAAAGTTTGTGAAATTCATTCAAAATCATTAAAAGTTGTTGTGGCTGGTCTTGAGCGCAGATTCTGCCAACAATGTAGCCGGTAAGCTTTAATTACATTTTCAACCCATTTAATTTTTAATGTGTCAATTTTGGCCAAATATTATTTTAATCAAATTTTAAAAACATTTGTACAGATTTCATGGTTTGCCAGAGTTTGACGGGAAGAAACGAAGCTGCCGGAGGCGGCTTTCCGATCACAATGCTCGTCGCCGGAAACCGCAACAGGAAACAATTCAGTTTAATTCAACAACTCTCTCTTATGGTAAATCTCACATCATTTCTATAGATATTTATTTATAAATAAATAAATAAGGATTTCTATTTGCAGATGGGCAGCAACAATTGAGTTTTGTGTTTAACAATAATGTTCCTTTGGTTCAAACCAAACCTACTGTTTGGGAAACCAGATCTACTGGAATTCAATTTCCAAATGCTGCCAACATGCCTACTGTTGCTTTCAATAGGGTTTTACCATCAAAAGCCGACGTCTTTGATCAAGGTTTATTTTCTTATTTAATTACTCCATTAATACCACTTTAATAACCGGAGCTATACACATTTTTTTATTCATATATGTAATAATAAAACGGTTGTTTTTAGAGTTAATTACACGGATGGTCCTTTAACTTTATACCAAATTTCACCAATGGTCTTTTAGTTTCAAAAACTACACTGATGGTCCTTATTTTTGAAACTTATTGCACCGATAGTCCTTTAGGCTAAACGGTGTTAAAATTTTCTGTTAAGTCTCCCATGTGAGATGCACATGAGGGCATTGTAGTCTTTTCCCATTTCAATTTTTGCAAAAAAATTAAAAAAACAAGCTTATTTACAACTTTTAATGCAAAAAGTGAAATGGGAAAAGACTACAATGCCCTCATGTGCATCGGGAGACTTAACAGAAAAATTTAACACCGTTTAGCCTAAAGGACTACCGGTGCAATAAGTTTCAAAAATAAGGACCATCAGTGTAATTTTAGAAACTAAAAGACCATTGGTGAAATTTGGTATAAAGTTAAAGGACCATCCCTGGTTGTTTTTATAAGCAGGTTCAAATGCAGAAGCAGTTGATCTACGTCGTGCTCTCTCTCTTCTGTCAAACGGTTCGTGGGGTTCATGTGAGTCAGATTTCAGTGGGCTTGACCATTCTATTGGGCCCACAATGGCTCACCCACCCGACTACTGGCAGCTTAACCACCAGTCCATTGACCATGCCACCGATTTCCAACAACCTAATCACGTTCTCAAACCACCGTATGAGATTCAGTACGTTAATCCGATGGATGAATTCTTGAAACCCTTGTGAATTGGTCAAGGTGTGTTTTTAGATTATGTTATTTTTCGTTTGGGGATATATATAGTGTTTGTTTGAGGGGTTTGTGGTCGGTTATTTTGAGACGGCCATGATCATGAAAGTAAATGAACTAAGTTTGTATGGAAATTTTAAGTTTGTATGGAAATTTTAAGGTTGAAGTTTTGACATATTTATTGGTACATGTATTAACCTTTTAATGCTTATTTTGACATGGAAAGCACTAGGATCTTAGTGCTTACAAACAAGTGATTATTTTATCATAAAATGAGCAAATGGTTAGTTTTTGTTTCTTTAATTGACTAATATGTAACCATGACCTAGTACTAAATGTGTTTGAATTTATCTAAAGTTTAATTATTTGTCTGAGTAAATGTTTGAATTTATCTAAAGTTTAATTATTAGTAAACATTTACTAGATGACTATTGAAAATCTAAAAATGGAGAATCAACATTTAGGTCACTAACATACGAGAAAGCTCGGTCTTTCTAATGGAGTCATAAAAAGAAATACCTTCTAAAAGAGAGAAATAAATCAATAATAGACAATATGTAATCCTAAACTCCCCCAAGCCTTTATATGAATGGGTTGTTTTACTTATCAAGCTACTGCCTAGGCCCAGCCCAACATAACAAAAAGCCCAGAACAAGCTGAAATGTAAATGTAATACTTCCTCCGATTTAAAATAAGTGATACACTTTCCATATATAGGTATATCAAAATAAGTGATACACTTTGAAAACTTATCTTATTTGGTAAAAAGTAGTGGAACTCATACCCACTAACTATCTACTTTAATAAAGTAAAATGACATCTTTACCCTTACTTTTACTTTTAAACATCATTAACCCCACTTTATTCAAAATTTGTAGGGCTCATTGCCCACTAACCATCCAATTAATCTAATTTAATTATCATTATCATATTTTGCCTCAAAAATCGTGAAACCAACAATGTATCACTTATTTTAAATCGGAGGAAGTATCTGGATTTCAAAAACTAATTATTTTGTTTTTCCAAACTTTATTTTGGTATTTTTATGGTTTATAAGGCTAGTGGGTATGGGCACCACATGTGGTGGTGCCCTTTTCTGCCACATCATCGCCACCTCATACACCACACCACCACCACACCACATCATTTGGTGGAAATACCCACCACACCACACCACACCACACCATTTTATTTTCCATCTCATCATTTCTTTTCCATTTCTTTTTTAAACATAATATTAAACTTCCATTAAAATTAAAATAACAATACATTAAATTAAAAATACAAATACTTAAAATTAAAAATACAAATACTTCAAATTAAAAATACTTAAAATAAAAAAACTACAATCCTAAATCGCTCATGGCTTTTCGAGCCATTTCCTTCGCGGCTAGGAAATGTTGAAGATCTTCTTGCGACATGCCTGGCGGCGGTTGCATACTCAAAATATTCAAATTATTGATCATTCTTTGTTCGGTTGCAAGCGCCCTATCTCTTTCTTCTTTCTCCCTCTCTTGCTGACGTCGTTCTTGTTCCAGTTGAACTTGTTGACGACGCATCTCTACGCGCTCTTTCGTTGCCTCAAAGTGCTCGTTTAATCGTTTTTGAATGTCTTCCCTATGCTTGCTCTTCGCTTCCTTTTCCGCCGCATGCCTACCCGCTCGTTTAGCCTTGTCTCTTCCAATTGGTCGTTCAAGAGGAGTTGGGGTTTCATCAATGTCGTCGAATAGGTCATCTGGAAATTCATCGTCCCCTGCATTAAGGTCGACACGAGAACGACCATCAGAAACGTCAACCGATTGTGAACTTTTTGAGCACTTCGATTGTTGTTGATCTTTAGTAATTGTGCCGATCCATTTTGGATCCTCTTTTAAAATCAACCAATGTCGATCTAGCTCAAAATTATGGCCCTTTTTTTCAACTTTGTATTGTTTCTTGGCGGCCTCCAAAACATCAAACGCGGCCATTCCGCTACTTCTTTCCGACGAGAGTTTGTTGTATATACCATTGAATTTTGTAACCTTGTTGTTTATGTCACGCCATTTGCTACTAAGACTATTTTCTTTTCGGTATGGCGGGACTCCCATGAAGTTATGAAATTTAGAAAGAATGGCTTCCCAATAGTTTTTAATTCTCATGCCATTCCCGTCCTTCTCGTTTTTAGAAGTCGCACACCAAGCTCGGCACGACGCAAGTTCCTCCTTTTCCGTCCATGGAAGTTGTGTGTCTTCTTCCACATCTTCTTCCCCAACTTCTTCAACAACCTCTTTTTCTTTCCTTTTCCCTTTCCCTTTCCCTTTCGCCTTTCGCTTGCTCCCCCCCGCTTGTCGTTCTTGTGTTTGGGTTTGTTGATGAATTTCTTGTTGTTGAAAATATTGGGCGGTGGGTGCAAATTGAGATACATTTTGTGAATATTGGGGTTGTTGAAATTGAGGGAGTTGAAATTGAGGTGCGGTTTGTGGATAAAATTGTGGAGGTGGGACAACACCTGAACTTAGGATGTTGACATACGGCTCAAAGCTACCAAATCCAAGGTTCGGTGGTATATTTTATTGTGAAGGTTGGTTGGGTGTTTGTGGAGAGTTGTTGTGTGGATCCATTGTAAGTAGAGAGTTGTTGGTTGGGTATGAAGATAGGAGTTTGTAGAGAGTAAAATGGGTTAATTGTGTGTGTAAAATGAGTGAAAGTATGTAAATATATATAGGTAATTAATTAAAAAAAAAGTTTTTTTTTAATTGTAACGGCTATATAGCCGTTGTCCAACGGCTATCTTCGCAATTTCATCCACCTCCACGCCCGTGATCGCCCGTGCTTCGTCCCACCGTTCCACCACGCCAACCCCCCACGCCGTTGGGGGGGGGGGGGGGGGGTGTTCGTCTTCATGGCCACGCTGTGGCTAGGCCACATCATCCCCACGCCGGTGTGGCATGGTCCCATACCGAGGCGTCTAAGGAAAAAGATTTCAAATCGATTGCAAAAACACAAGAGACTGCAAAAGTAAAAAGATAGTAAAAGGTAGAAACATAAATGCAAAAGAATAATCGCACTACTTAATTTATGTAGATTGTAGAAACTTGAAAGTAGTGACTAGTGAGACTATCTTGCTATCACAGGCCTGGTGCAACTTTAAAACGATGTCATACTTGAGTAGGCACATCGCTGTGCAAGTGGAGACTGGAGAGAGAATTATTGGTGGTCTGAACGGAGCTATATCAGTTATGTCCGGTCCAAAACCGGATAAACTGAAAAAATAATATTTTTTTTTTTGGAAAAACCCGGTTCTTGATTTATTATATTGATGAAGTCGTAATCATTGTTACTAGTTATTTAGTTTCCCTTAAAAATCATCACTCAAAAAGAGTGATATAGAATACGTATTTTAAAGAAAAAGGAAAAAGCCGTAGTTTTCTTAAAGAGAGGGTAAGGAAGCTATTCTTTTGATTAGTTCAAAACTTAACCTCGTCAATCTGATTTTGTCATCAAGTAACGTTGTTATGTATCTAACTTTAGTCTTATTATGGGAATATTAATTATATGAACAAACAAAAATTTCGGCCGGTTCAAAATGCTTTGCAAACGCCGATCTTGTTATCCGAATATCGTTTATATGGACAAAGACAGATTTGGCCGGTTCAATAATTAAGAGCACCAAAGGTGACATTGTTATGATATTAATATTTTTCAATTCCAAAACCACATCATTTTGAATTTTTCTCTTTCAATTTACGTTTCTTATTCTTTGTAATTTGATTTACATACTAAGGGCATATTTAGAAAGTTTATACTTCGTATAAGGATTTATAAGCTTATTATCTTATATATACTTAATTAAGCTTACATTCGTATAAGGATTTATAAGCTTATTAGCTTATATATACTTAATTAAGCTTACATTTGTAAACTTATATAAATTAGTAAACTTATAAGTCATTATATAAGCTTTCACAAACATATCCTAAAGCAGATCCAAAACCTAAATCATAGCCAAACTAGGTTAGGCTGATCTTGTTTATATTTTCTGTTTCATTTAACTTATATTTTGATACTCTTGATACTAAAAGCGACCGTATATAAAGGAAAAAAAATGATAAACAGTTACTCAAATGACATAGAGAATGTCTGAAGACAGTCAAGAAACATTTACTTCGTTTACATCTCAAACATAAGCTTGACTACCCATAATATTCCCTTAAAATGAAAATGAATACAATAAAATTGAAAATTCCCTTGTGTAATGGTGCACCAAGATATAGGTGCCAAATGTAAAATCGATGGCCCACTCATTTAAGCCACTCACATAATTCAAATGGCCTTGGGACGCGTATACACCGATAATGGACCACAAAATTCAAATGGCCCACTTTTTTTGTCACTACGGACTTGCGATATTTTGCTTTGCCGGTTCAAAAATACAGAACCATTTAATAATTGATTATTACTATTTACTACTAGTTAAATATACCGGTGTGCGGTTTTCTTCTTTAAAAAAAAAAAAATTAGAAAAACATCTTCGTATGGACAATGAGCATGACATTCCAATGAATATTTTGATTGTTCACTTAACTTTAACTTAATAAATCTTAAGCTATCATTACAGTTGAAGTGTTTCACCTACTAACCCACAATCAAATTTATAATTGTTTTGTCATTTTATCTTATGTTAATTATTGTTATAAATAATTCAGTATTTTATATATTTATATCAATATCAATATTCTATTATTCCATCTAGAATATGTCTTGATGTATAGAAGATTACATCTTACTTTTACAAAGACAAAAGACATGTATTTGGTTTACAATACCAACAAAATATGATAGCACTAGAATATAAAGGTAAAAACCCATAAAATTTTCAGATTTTCATGTAATAATATAGGGCCCAATAATATATATGGGACCCAATATAAGATTTGTGTTCATGTAAAGGACGATTGAAAAAAATTAGATAGTTGCATGTATTTTTCATTCATGTATACATAATTGTGATATTACCTATTTATTTTTATGTTTTTACATCATACACGTTTAATATTTAAAAAAAAATCTCTCATCATCATATAGGGATACGACTGTCTATATTTTATCTTACTCGTACCGTATATTTAGTAGGATTATGTATCATTGTTATTATACAAGTATCAAAGAAAATGATATTTTTTTAAATTTCGTGGTTATCGTCCAATAATAAATCATTTTAATTTCTTATTAAAGATAGTGTGTTTAACTAGATTACTTAACATTTTACCTCCTAAATAATAACTACTTTACTTAAAAAAGAACTTATGTTTCCAGGATGTCAAATATAAACGTCGATATTGGTTCATCTATCAATATTTATTAAAATATTTATTTATGACCGACGAGCAAAACCGAAAGAACATGCCAACCACATCAATTTGGCAATTGGCAATGAAGCAAGCGACAGAGCTAGTTAGCACAATTCTTAAAACATTCCAAAAGTACTTTTTTAAAATATACAGGGCTTTTACACAAATAATTAAGGATGATTACTCAATTCTTAAACGTAGTAAAAAAAATATTTTTAGATACTTATGTTAATATTGGTTAACAAAGTTATCACATATTCACATCACCAACGTTCGTGTACCACGTACTACGCCACGTCATCATCATAAACATCAATTCCCACCATTCAAAACTCTTACAATCATCCATATACAAAACCAGATATAACCATTTCCGATTCGCGTTTTTCTCTTTCAACCAAACGGAAAAAAATAAAAACTAAAAAATAACATGAATCTACGCCCCTTCCCTGACCGGAAAATATTCATCGCATTCTCCCTCATCGCTCTCATCGGCGGCGGTCTCGTTATCTTCACCTTCCTCGGCGATGGTGCCGGCCACCTCGTCTGCACCGGATCCTTCGATAACTTCCAATCCACGACGGCTCCGATGCAGCTCCGAGCAATTCTCCATTACGCCACTTCAAAAACCGTTCCTCAACAATCTCTCGCCGAGATTTCGATCTCCTTCAACGTCCTTAAATCTATCGCTCCGTGCAATTTCCTCGTGTTCGGGTTAGGTCACGATTCGCTCATGTGGTCGACGTTTAATCCCGGCGGTTTGACCGTATTCCTCGAAGAAGATCCGAAATGGATCCATACGGTTCTCAAAGACGCACCGGATCTAAAAGCGGTTCACGTAAAGTACCGGACGCAGCTTTCTCAGGCTGATGAGCTCATGAAAACGTATCGATCGGAGCCTGAATGTGCTCCGGCAAAATCGTACATCCGTGGAAACAATCGTTGCAAGTTAGCACTCACCGGTTTGCCGAACGTGGTGTATGATAAGGAGTGGGATATAATAATGATCGACGCACCCAGAGGTTATTTTCCGGAGGCTCCGGGGAGGATGGGAGCGATTTATTCGGCCGCCGTGATGGCGAGAAATAGGAAAAAATCGGGTGTGACGCACGTGTTTTTGCACGATGTTGATCGGAAGGTGGAGAAGGCTTATGCTGAAGAGTTTTTGTGTCGGAAGAATTTCAAAGACGGAACCGGTCGGTTATGGCATTTTGAGATACCGCCGGCGGGAGGAAATGCTACCGACTGGAAGCATGCTGTTAGTTTTTGTTAGACGATGAACCGCCGTTAGTTTTTGTTAGACGATAATACCTTTTTTATAATCTTATTTATATTATGCTATTTTATTTTCGTAATCATGAAAGGATCGTTGTTGGATTCTTGACCTTTTTTGTATTGTATACCATAATCAGGAGTAGTGTTCAATAGATATCAATTTGATTATGCTTACTGTTTCTTCTTATATTTAAATTTTGGGAAAATCATGAAATGAGTCTCAGAATTTTGGAATTCTAATCTCAATATGCAGTTGCTATTGATAGAATTTAGAAACAAAAGTTTTTCAAGGGAGGTGATTTATACTCTATACTGGGGTGGCAATTTCTGACCCGACACGAAACCCGACCTGAAACCGACACGAAAATAAACAGGTTTGGGTTGAGGTAAAAAATAATTGGGTCAGTCTCGGGTTGACTCGACTGACCCGTTTATTAAACAGGTTAGGTTCAGGTCAATAATAATTTAAATGGGTCGACCCGCCAACCCGTTTAATTATTAAAATATATTTAAAAAATATAAATTTATATTTAGTTTATAAGTTACTTGTTTAAACGTAACTAATATTGTTTAAACGTAACTAATAGTTAGATAAAAAAACTAAAAATACTACTTAGTAATGTGTATTTTGGTATTTTATTATAAATTTGTTGAATAATTAGAACATGTATGACCTGTTTGACCCGTTTAACCTGTTTGACCCGCTAACCTGTTTAACCCGTTTAATTAAACAGGTTATATGGGTCAGGTTCGGGTTGAAGGTAAACAGGTTAGGGTTGAGATATCTGATCCGTTTATATAAACAGGTCGGTTTCAGGTTGAACATTTCTGACCCGCCAACCCGTGAACCCGAACCCACCAACCTGAACCTGACCTGAATTGCCACCCCTACTCTATACATTACACTCTATAACATTTAAAGCAAACGATACAATGATTATGATGTACTCCCTCCATCCCTAAATAAAATTCTCATTTCTCTTGGGCACAACTTTTAGGAGATAGTTAGTGGTGAGGTATTACTTTTGATTAAAATATAAGGTTTGATTGAAGAGAGAAAGTGTTTTAGGAGATAGTTAGTGATGAAAGTATTGCCAATAATATTATTATATTAAGTGAGCCCCTTAAGTTTGAAAAATGAGAACTTTATTTAGGGACAAAACTTGAAGGAGAAATGAGAACTTTATTTAGAGACGGATGGAGTATATAATAGTTTTTGTCGTTTAAAAATCATATTTTTTTTAAAACACATGTTTTATTACTACATATGGTCAATATGCTGCCATTCACAGTTTACCATCCAAATGGTGATTCAACTTTGGCGGTATGGTTTGGCGGAAAGACATTTGGCAGCCTTTGGTAGTACCACACCGAGTGCTCTTAAAATGTATCATGTATATGTATACAAGAAAATGCTAAATATATCTACTTTATGAAGTCACATTGTAGAAACTAGAAACACATAATAACTTGTAAAACGGAAATTCAAAGAATATGTATGCAACATAAATAAAACACCGTTCATCTAGTACAAATGGAGAAGCATATGAACAATACCAGATGATTAGTCTTATATAGATACACATATATACACTACAAGAAGTATCTCATTCGACAATCTCTCTTCATAGCATAGTATACAGCTTGAACCTGGAAAAAATCAACTGTATTACATAGGCGCCTTTTGATGGAAACTGATAATATAACAATATGAAGAACTTCACATGATACACGGTTAAAGGTTGTCACGAATTGTCCTTAAGTTTCAAAATTTACAAGTATTTAACGGTGATTTTGAACAGACCACCTAACTTAAGGACCATTCGTTAAACTTTTGACAAACCATAAGGACCATTCGTATTTCTATCCTTATAAGTTTTACTTGGGATATATCAAATATGCAACTACCTATTCATCCATTTACACAAAAAAAACCTATAATCTAGTCAATGAAGCTAGCAGTAATAAGATCACTAACCTATTTAAAAAAAAATAATATTAACCATGATCGATAACGGACCTGCTTACTAGAAACAATTTGAACAGGTCCAATATTCACAGAGACATATTTCCCACCTGATGATAATTTATGCTTCACCTTGCCCTATAATTGAAAATTTTAGTGGTATTATGCTGTGAATATGATTTCTAATTAAATAATAATATAATATAACAGCTGGTTACGGTTTATGTGAATTGTTACTTGTGGGATTGGATGTTGAACTACTGACTCAACAGCAACTACCATAGATTGCACAAAATCATCACCTCCTGATCCAATTGCTGTAAATCCTCGAGCAGCTGGGTATATGTTTAACTGTCATGTAACCATATAAACAAAAATTGTTTAATTTAATCATTATAAGCAGTTCAAGTAAGCTAAAATAGAAATTTCCGGCTGAAAATGAGCCAAAAGATAATAACGACCATTTTATTCAGACTAATTCCTTCATATGTCGAATCATCGGTAATCGTCCCGCCGAGAATCATGGTAGTAGTTCGTCCAATCCTCCCTTCAGCCTTTGAAATTTCTGAATCATATTTAATTGTTAAAAGGAGATAATCATACACAATTTCACCTAAAAAGGGAGAGAAATAATTTGCGGTAGAAAAATTAAATAACCTGAAATTGCCTTGAGAATAGCATCTTGAGGTGGATCATGTTCATTCTCCATAGATGATGGTCCGTTTTCGTGATGATAACAATTGAGCTGATGATGACGTCGTCTTCGGAAACCGAAATCGCGAACCCTAATTGCGATTCTACAGTTACATCTAGATGAACTTTGCAAGCTGGGGGAAACTGAAACGGAAGTGAAATGGGCCATGGGTCAGTGAGAATTACAGGTGTGAATACTGCCATACACCCCATCTTAGTATAGATTTGATCAGAATCTAGAATCTGATTGAAGTTTTTTTGCATCCAAGAAAGGAGGAAAGGTTTTGAAGCAATCGGAGGCTTGTGTATAACATAAATTAATTTTAGCATAAGTTATACAAAGTTTTATGACAGAGTTAATGGTTGATTTTTGGAAAATACGAGTCTTTATTAAAGAGAAATGATATACGAAGTAACTTCTTTTATTTTTTCTTCCTACTTATAAGTTTAGTTATCTTTAAATTTGACATGTGTTGTCTATTAATTTTCTTTTTTATATCATTTATTAATTTTAATATCTTAAAAGGAAAAATGAAAGATTATTTATGAGCAGCTGGAGTATAAGTATTGTTTCTTATAAATATTATCTACCATGTGTTCACTTTGCCCGAACGACGAGGAATGTGTTGATCATCTATTCATTTCCCGTCCTTTAGCTAGAAACGCCTGTGATCTGATTTTTTTTTTTGTGGTGCGGTGTCGATTTCTGCTCGCAGCACTTTGAGAAGGTTAAAGATGTTATTGATTTTGCTAGGAATTAGGGAAACTGCCCTAAAAAGAAGGAGTTGCTAGTAAGTATTACTTATGGTTCCCTTTGGTGTTTATGAAAGGCCCTGAATGATAGACTTTTTAGTGGTGATGCGGTTCATCTTGCCAGGATTGTGGATTCTATCAAATCCTTAGTCTACTGTTGGAAGAAGTACAGGGGTCAAGGTTTGTCTTTTAGTTGGGAGATCTAATGTTTGCATCCATTATTATGTATTTAGCCTTTTTGTTCACGTTCTTTCATTTTTTTTCTTCTAGCTCCTTGCTAGAGTAATTTAAAATGATATTGTTGCCATTAAAAAAAACTTAGCAATTCTTTTTCACTTCATCTTCACCTTTGATTTTTCTGTTAGAATAATCCTTTTATAATGTGGCCTTTGACCATTTGAACCCTTAACTATACCTTAATGACATATTATACCCTAACTAATAAATGGCAGTTATTTGATGGATGTAACTGTCATATAACATAAATTAGGGGATTGTGGGTTTTTCCTGTATGTTGTCAAATAACGTATTCTCAATCAAACACCACTAACATATGAGAAATCCCTCCATCGGATCAATTGACATTACTACCGGAATCGATCAATCCTAATGTTATGGCTTCAACATCTAACCCTAATCTTCAATCATCAAGTAAGTCTACTTTCATCTTCTTGGTATAATATGATTACATTGATATATGATCCTAAATCTGCTAATTGATATAACATTTTCATGATGCTAAGTTGACTTATAGGTTGATAAATTAGTTGGTTTTATCATTTTATTTTATTTTTATAAAAAGTAGTGGTATTTAAGCCTACCATTTAGACCTACTTATATGTCTACTCGTTAGATAAAGACACATGTCAAAATTAAGGGATAATATTAAGAGAAAGAATTAGTGGAATACATATGCATGTCATCCTATCAAATGTATAGACTTATGAGTTTGTATAAATGATAGAACTAAATATCATTTCTCTTTTATAAATTAGGTTGATCCATCAGTCACGTGAGTTGTTTTTCGGAAAAAGTCATTTTTAAACACGTTTCTTGATTTACGTATATACCATGGATAAGGTGTAAGCTGTTACTTGCTCGGTTGATCCACCCCAGTCTGATCTCTCGCACCGTTAACCGTGCCCTCCTATCACACCTATCTCCTTTGACTAAGTTGTCTTGTCCTCATCTTTAGTGAGCGTATCAGTTTGAGAGAGCTAGATGAAGATTAATTATTAAAAATGATTCGGTGTTAAATAGAAACCGTTGGGTTAATAATGATAACTAAACATAGGTTACCAATCAACGTTATAAATCCAAACTTTTGGGTTTACTTAAAAGAACACTCTTCTACACTTTGAAAAAACTAACCACCCATCTTTTCTCTTTCGTTCTTAAAACAAACAAAAAAATTCCCGTGAGTATTTAGGTGGCGGAGTTAATTGTTTGATTGTGTCGTAAAAATAAATACTATAATTTGAAGTCATTATAAATTTCATGTAGTGTTTAACAAAACTAACTAATGAATTTACGATTGTTGGAACAAGATCACAGATCAACTTATTACTGATGCTGCAGTTAGTACTGATCATGGTTACTACTGATGAAGACTATGATTGTTACTGATGGGGCAGAAACACTTACTACTGATAAGTTGATACTGGTGAAGAACTATAACTAAAGTTACTACTGATCATGCACTTATTGAAGATACTACTGATCATAGTAGTTACTACTGATGTTGGTTTTGGACTTACTACTGGTCACCAGAGTTACTACTGACGATGCATATTTACTACTGGTGATTGCAGTTACTACTGGTACGCGTTTTGGAAGCATATCAAGTCTGAGATCTTCGCAGAGTTAGTTATAGAATGTTATTCAATGTATATCTTTTATTATTCGATGTAAATCAAGTCCTAGAATAACTAGGGTAAATAATTAGGCTTCAAGGACTGCTATAAGTAGTTCCTTATGAATCGTAAACGTACGTGTGTATTGTTAATCAATAATATACATTGAAGCTTTTTGTGAAACTGTGTTCTTAATATTATCATATATTGTTCTTACAGTTTATTGTTCTTAAACATATTGATATAGTGTTAATCCGCTGTAACTTCTATAATCAATTAGATCTAAAGGTGTTTATTAACTCATTCATAGTTAATCGATCTTGACAAGTGGTATGAATTGAAAAGATCTGCTAATTGATCATCAGTATGAATTTTAACTACTTTGATTAACTTCTTTTCATTGCAATCTCTTATAAAATGAAATCTTATTTCAATGTGTTTAGTTTTAGAGTGTTTTACTGGATTGTTCATAATACTAATAGCACTTTGATGATCAATAAAAATAGGAGTTTTAAGGATAGAGATACCAAAGTCTAGAAGCTGGTTTTGAATCCGTTACTTACTTGTGCAGAGCATTCAGATCCCTGAAGAAGGTAGAACATGGCACATTGATAGTGGATGCTCAAGGCACATGACTGGAAATCTGCAAATTCTTAAGGATTTCAAGTCATTTGATGGAGGATATGTGGCCTTTGGTGAGAACCCAAATGGAGGGAAGATCTCAGGTAAAGGTACAGTTACTAATGGTAAGATTACTTTTGATGATGTATTTTATGTAGCTGAACTAAAATACAATCTTGTCAGTGTGTCTCAAGTATGTGATAAAAAGAACAAAATTCCTTTCACAGACATTGAGTGCATCATTCTTTCTCCTGATTTTGTTTTAGATGAAAAATATGTCGTTTTGAGAACTCCAAGGAGAAACAATGTGTATTGCCTGGATATAGGGGGAGAACTCATTTCTTCAAATGAGGTCAACTGTTTTATATCCAAGGCAAACACTACTGAATCAGAACTTTGGCATAGAAGGATGTGTCACACAAACTTTAAAAACATGAACAATTTAGTAAGAAAGAATTTGGTAATTGGATTACCACAAAAACAATTCATGTGTGATCATCACTGTGTTGCATGCCTAAAAGGTAAACAACACAAGTCTTCTCATAAGTCCAAAATTGTAAACTCTATTTCTGTTCCTTTACAACTCTTACATATGGACCTTTTTGGACCTACAAATGTAATGAGTATTGGAAAGAAACAATATTGTCTTGTTATTACTGATGACTTTTCCAGATATACATGGGTTTTCTTTCTCAGGACAAAAGATGAAACAAGTGAACTCATCAAGAACTTAATTGTTAAACTGGAGAACACATCTGATCAAAAAGTTAAAGCCATAAGATGTGACAATGGCACAGAATTTAAAAATACTAACCTAATTAACTTTTGTGATCTTAAAGGTATTAACAGGCAATACAGCTCACCTAGAACTCCTCAACAAAATGGTGTAGCTGAAAGAAGAAATAGAACCATCATTGAAGCAACAAGATCAATGTTAGCAGATTCAAAATTACCAATCACTTTTTGGGCTGAAGCTGTTAATACTGCATGTTATGTCCAAAACAGAGTATTAATAGTTAAGCCACATTATAAAACACCATATGAACTTTTTAATAAAAGAAAACCTTCCATAAGTTTTTTAAAATCATTTGGTTGTCCTTGTACTATTCTGATCACAAGAGAACAAATTGGTAAGTTTGACTGCAAAGCTGATGATGGAATCTTTGTGGGATACTCTACTCAAAGCAAATCATACATAGTGTTCAACAAAAGATTAAGGATAATTGAAGAAAGCATCAATGTATCCTTTAATGAGAATGTTCCTAATGAACAAGGAAATGGTCCAGATTGGCTATTTAATATATAAAATCTAACCAAATCCTTTAACACTAACATGGATTTAAATGCAGGTGATTCAAATTGTCACACACAAAAAGGAGGAACATCATCTTTCAATACTGGTCAAGAAGAAATGAGATACATAATAGTTGATATTGTTCCCACAGTTAATACTGAGGACAGTAATAACTCAAATTCTGAGAGCAGTAGTGATTCAGATAATGAGGACAGTAGTAATTCAAATACTACTGAGACTAGTAATAGTACTCAAAATACTACTGGTCCTAGCAATAACCTAAATTCTCTAAACACTACTGATCCCAGTAACAACTTAAATACTACTGATCCCAGTAGTAACTATGAACCAGCAAATGATGATGAACCAAACATCAATGACAATGAAGAACCTCAAGAGGAACAATATCCTGAAGCAAATGAGTCTAATCTTGAAAACCAACTATGTGTTGATAAAGTTCACGGCACTAGAACTGAAAAGAATCATCCTCTGGATCAAGTCCTCAGTGATGTGAACTCAAGCATGCAGACAAGAAGCAAATTACATAAGAGTCTAACTGCAAATATGTGTAATATAAGTTTAATTGCTAATGAATGTATGTTTGAATGCTTTCTGTCTCAGGATGAACCAAAGAAGATTCAACAAGCAATGAAGGATTCAAACTGGATTGAGGCAATGCAAGAAGAACTCCTTCAATTCAAATTACAAGCCGTCTGGACACTTGTACCTCTACCTAAAGGAAAAAGAGCCATTGGAACAAGGTGGATCTTTAGAAACAAGAAAGATGAAAGAGGTATAGTGATCAAGAACAAAGCCAGACTTGTAGCCCAAGGATACACTCAAGAAGAAGGAATAGACTATGATGAAGTATATGCCCCTGTTGCTAGAATTGAAGCAATTAGGATATTCCTAGCATATGCTTCATACAAGAAGTTTAAAGTCTATCAAATGGATGTAAAGAGTGCCTTCCTATATGGGAAAATTGAAGAAGAAGTATATGTCTGCCAACCTCCAGGTTTTGAAGATCCAAAACATGGTGATTATGTATTCAAACTAGACAAAGCTCTATATGGCCTACATCAGGCACCAAGAGCATGGTATGATACACTATCATTATACTTACTGAAAAATGACTTCAAAAGAGGAGCAATTGAGAAGACTCTGTTTACAAGAAAAGTCAAGAATGATATACTACTGGTGCAAATTTATGTAGATGATATCATTTTTGGATCAACAAATGATGCTTTATGTAAAGAGTTTGAAAATCTCATGCAAATCAAATTCAAGATGAGCTCCATGGGTCCAATGAACTTCTTCCTTGGACTCCAAGTCAATCAAAGAACAGATGGTATTTTGATAAACCAATCAAAATATGTTAAAGACATTTTGGAGAAGTTTGATATGAAAGACTGCAAGAGTGCAAGTACACCAATGGAAACACACAAACAACTACATCCTGATGCTGAGGGGGAGGATGTAGATGAACACTTATATAGATCAATGATAGGCTCTTTGATGTACTTAACTGCATCAAGACCTGACATTATGTATAGTGTTTGTGTGTGTGCAAGATATCAAGCAAGACCTAAAGAACTACACTTGCAGGCTGTCAAAAGAATAATCATATACTTGAAAGGCAAACCATCACTTGGTCTATGGTATCCACATGATTCAACCTTTGAACTCATAGCCTAAACATGGAGGTGAATGTCAAGATAGAAAGTCCACTACTGGTGGATGTCAATTCTTTGGATCAAGACTGGTGTCATGGAAATGCAAGAAACAAATAAATGTATCAACATCAACTGCTGGAGCAGAGTATGTAGCTGCATCTGCTTGTTGTGCTCAAGTACTTTGGATTCAAAACCAGCTTCTAGACTTTGGTATCTCTATCCTTAAAATTCCTATTTTTATTGATAATCAAAGTGCTATTAGTATTGTGAACAATCCAGTAAAACACTCTAAAACTAAACACATTGAAATAAGATTTCATTTTATAAGAGATTGCAATGAAAAGAAGTTAATCAAAGTAGTTAAAATTCATACTGATGATCAATTAGCAGATCTTTTTACAAAAGCATTTGATGTAGGAAGATTCAGCTTCTTGGTTAGCAGTATTGGAATGATTTTAATAAATTAATTTCTCACTCAAAATCATGTGTAAAGTTTTTTATTGTAAAAAGTTATTTATTTGTTTAAGTGTTTTACTACTGGTAGGTGTGCTTTACTGGTATGTAGACTTGTGCACAAAATACTACTGGTAGGTCAATACTACTGGTGTGTATTAGGTTTACATAAATACTACTGATAAGACAGTACTACTGGTATCCACATATACTACTGGTCTTGTATGCTAGTGGTTTCTACTGATGTCTATAGTTACTACTGATGTCAAAATCCTTAGTTACTACTGATGTTCGTAGATACTACTGACGTTTTATTACTGACATCTAATTTACTACTGGTCTTTCAATTATCAAATTACCAAACTAACCATCATGAAAATAGCCGTTGTGTTATGATTCGAAAGGGCAATTTAGTATTTTTGCAGGATAAATCGTAAGATATAAATAGCTGAAGTTGATTAGTTTAGCATTATCCTCTCGTCGATTTGCTAAATCCTCTCGATAAACCCTAACTCACGATCATAAACCCTGCATCAGTAACAACTTTTTTGCCTATATCTCTCAAGTTAATCGATCAAAACTTCTCAAAATAAAGAAACAATGGCAACTCTACAATCTCTTGATGTTCAAACAGATCTTAAATACTCAGAATTTCACAATATGTGTGCATTCCTAAAGAATCCAGACGGTACAAAAGATTTTCGTCCAATAGTACAATTCTTGAAGAACTCATACATAAAGTTTGCATTAACTGTAAATTCAAAGGCATATCAACAACACTTGGTCGATTTATGGACCAACGCTGAAAGAACAGAAGGTTCAACTGTGCCTATGATAAAATCAACTGTGGATGGAAAGACTATCACAATCACTGAACAATCTATCAGACACCATCTACAACTGCATGATGATTCAGGTATGTTTTCTCTTCCTAAGGAATACCTTGTTGAAATTTTAAGTAAAATAGGTTATGAGGGAAGACTTGACATAGTCACTTTTCAAAAGGGTCTTCTCTCCCCACAATGGAAATTTCTTGTACATACTATTCAACACTGTATTTCTCCTAAAAGAAGTACTTGGAATGAGTTTAATAAGGCAATAGCCTCTGGTGTTGTCTGTTTATGCACAGACCAAGTATTTAATTTTTCATATATGATTTTTGATGTTATGTTGGGAAATCTTAGTTCTTCAAAATTTTTAATGTATCCCAGATTTCTTCAACATATTATCAACCGTGAATTACAAAACTTGTCAACTCCCAAAAATATTTTTACAACTCCTGAGTTGAACAAGAAAGTTTTCTCAAATATGAGGAAACAATTTAAATTTTCGGGCAAGGAAACCCCTCTGTTTCCTAATATGATCAAAGATCAAAAACTTATTGGAGAGGATTCAATCAAAGATATAACCCCAATTGAACCTCAACCCACTCCATCACCCCCAAATGCAGCCCAAACACCACCCCAAACAGTCACTCAATCACCCACTCATATAGAAGTCCTGAATGTGTCCCAGGAACTTGAAATAAATCCTCAGAGTGCTACTCTTCACTCTGTGGAAGACCTGCCAAACGTAACAAAAAATATTTCCACTATTTATCAAAGGAAGAAATCTTCCTTCAAGGACACCAGGGGACAAATTGAGTCAAACCCCAGGCTCCAAGAGTTGTCCTCCAAGGAGGAGAGAGGACATGAGGCGAGGGCTTTCACTACTGATGCCCCAAAGGTGGGTGCACAGGACAGTGAAAACATCACTAAGACCCAGACCTCGGCAACTCTGAGTGATGACTCTTTTGAGGAATTACTTAGAGGACCCCGGTGCCAAGAAACCACAAGGGGGGGCACTACTGCTTCTTCTAGGAAGAAGAGAGTGTCCAAACAACCCATTTCATCACCTAGAAGTGATGAGGGTAGACCTGAAACTGTTGAATTGACGGAAAGGATGGAAAACCTTAAAGCCAATGTACCTGTCAGTGAGCCCGATGATCTTGCTAGATGGAGTGAGGGCAGTATTAAACACAAACAATTGACGGATAGGATGGAAAACCTTGAAACCATGGTACAAAATTGTCTTACATATATCACAAATCAAGGAAAAACAATGACAGTAATGAAGAAGCATATTAATACCATCAACAAAAGAATGAGATTCTATGAGCACATGCTTTATCAACAAACCAAGATAATAAGGAGACTGAAGAAGAAGATTGAAAATAGTGAGGCTCCACCAGTTGAGCTCACTAAGGGGGAGAAGGACAATATTCAAAGTATGATTGATGAATCAATTGCAGCAGCAACTTCTCTCCTCAATCTCAAAGAAACAAAAATTGATGAAGGCCAGGTTAATGATGAAGGCCCAGAAAAGATGAATGTTGATGATGAGCCTACTACTACTGCTCCTATGGAAGAACAAACTGAACATGAAGTATCAGTAGTAAATCCACAAGAGGAAACCATTGCACCAAACACTACTGATGCCCTATCAGTAGTAACTCCTGAAGTCACACCAGTAGTAACTACATTGGTTACTACTGAAGAGGAAGATCTAAAGCTCCCAGAGCTAATTGAAAGAGAATGTTTTGAAGTCATCACCAAACCACCTACACCTGATCAACCACTTATCATACCTGACATTGATGATAATGTGAACTGGTTTGAAATTGATGAATGCACACTTCCTCAACATCCAAAAATTCTTGCTCAGAATGAACTTAGCTTATTTTCTCCATCAATAATAATAAAAGGTGTTCCTGATATGAAATACATTCCACCTCCACCTTCAGCCTGTGTTGGAAAGGGTAAAGAAGTTTATGATGAAGATTACCCTAACAGAGCACTTGGTCACTTTATGGTAAACAAGATAAATCTTGTCAGAGCTGATAAACAATCTAGATGGAAGGTGAAGCACAAGAGATACTTGGAGAAAGTAGCTAAGTATCAAGCTCTTGAAGAGAAGAAAAAGAAGGGTCAAAATGAAATACATGTTCAAGTACCTATTCAAATAGAAGATGTTCAGATAGAAGCTAAAAAAGCAGAGTTTAAGAGACTTAGAAAAGTTGAAGAAGAACATATAAAGTGTCTTGAAGATTTGGTATCTGAATGCAAAAGAACTAAAAGTGAATTAACAGATGATGTATTTGAACAGAAGACTAATATGATTGAATATTTGAAAACAAAAGGGCACAATGCAAAGTCCTTTGGCAGAATGAAGATGATAACTATTATTGAAAAATATTGTGCTGCCAAGAAGAAGGATTTGGCTGAACAAGAAGCTGAAGAAGAAAAGAAATCAAAAGCCCTAATTCCAATCAGTCCAAGTTTAATTAAAACTGGTAGTGTATCAACTACTGGTGAATCCTCAACTCCCCAATCCAAGAAAAGAAAGGCTATTACTCAGGAACAAAGTGCTAAAAAGAAATCAAAAACTGAATAAATCATTCCTGTTCTTGAATTACCTGTTGCTCCCTTGCAGAACAATCCAATCATCAATTGGAGAGTTATGCCCAACAATGTAATAGAAATTGTAAGGGAAGACAAAGCCATACAAAGATTTACTGGATCGTTACCATTGATCAGATCATGCTCAAGAAGTGATGTTATTAAACTTCTGATCATTGGAAAACCAAGGATGTCAAAGAAATCATGGAAAGAGTCTGGTGCTGGATACTTAACAAGAATGATTGATGCTGCATTTTATCCAGAAAACTACCCAGAACAATTTACAGATCCAGAGAATGTATATGCTTGGAATGTGATCCCAACTGCAAATATGTACTTCTTTGAAAAATCAAGCAAAAGATGTGAGCTATACTTGTATGAAAAGGAATATCCACATTCTGAAAAGACTATGTATCAGATATTCACTAACACAATGATGAAGCCATATGATGCTGTAATGTTCCAGAACAAATTGACTTATTTCACAAAGAGAAACAACAAATACATCATTGAGCAAAGAAGACAACAGAATCAAAGAACCCTAGAGAAAAGAAAGAGGGAAGAAGAAGAACAAAAGAAACTTATGTGATTGAAAGAGAATCAATAAGTTTAGGGGGAGATTGTTGGAACAAGATCACAGATCAACTTATTACTGATGCTGCAGTTAGTACTGATCATGGTTACTACTGATGAAGACTATGATTGTTACTGATGGGGCAGAAACACTTACTACTGATAAGTTGATACTGGTGAAGAACTATAACTAAAGTTACTACTGATCATGCACTTATTGAAGATACTACTGATCATAGTAGTTACTACTGATGTTGGTTTTGGACTTACTACTGGTCACCAGAGTTACTACTGACGATGCATATTTACTACTGGTGATTGCAGTTACTACTGGTACGCGTTTTGGAAGCATATCAAGTCCGAGATCTTCGCAGAGTTAGTTATAGAATGTTATTCAATGTATATCTTTTATTATTCGATGTAAATCAAGTCCTAGAATAACTAGGGTAAATAGTTAGGCTTCAAGGACTGCTATAAGTAGTTCCTTACGAATCGTAAACGTACGTGTGTATTGTTAATCAATAATATACATTGAAGCTTTTTGTGAAACTGTGTTCTTAATATTATCATATATTGTTCTTACAGTTTATTGTTCTTAAACATATTGATATAGTGTTAATCCGCTGTAACTTCTATAATCAATTAGATCTAAAGGTGTTTATTAACTCATTCATAATTAATCGATCTTGACAACGATTTTTTTATTAGATCAAAGTACTTAGATTGAAAGAAACATATGCTACTGCAAAAATATAGTAACTAATATCAAATCATTATCTTATTTTTACTTTAATCGTAAAAATTAACGTGATCATAATCACTTTGACAACATACATACAAACAAAAGTTTAATTTGTCACATGTAATTTAACCATGCACGAGTTTCTTTGTATTATGATGCATATATATCTTGCTTAATTACGGTCTTCAAATCCATATGAAGTAGTTCAATTTGTACATTGCATTAACTTTTCTACAATAAAGATAAAGTTACAATTATCTAATAATAATACACAAACATTACTTGCCAAAAACACTTTAAAACCATCATCCTTCCATCATTTTTTCTTGATATATTTTAGCCCTTGAACGCCTGAAAAAAGCACCATGCAACAACAAATTAGCAAATTAAATTCAAACTCAATAATGTTCATCATAAATAGATAACATGAATATATTATCCTAATAAACGATATATTCCACTTACGGCAAAAATGGTGGCATGACCCGGGTCAGCAAGGTGGGCAAACAAGTTATCAATGGGTCCGGTTCCGGTGTAAATGGCTTGGAACCATGCACCCATGACAGCCAACATAGCCAATCTTCCATTCTTGATCTCTTTTGTCCTTAGTTCCTTGAGTTTTGCGGGTGAACCGCTTCCATATCCGAGTGGGTCGAACCATAACCCACCCGGGTAACCAACATCGGTTCCGGTTAGCTTGTTGTTAGGGAAGATGGGGTCGGTGTTGACACACCCGGGTTTGATGATGTCAGCCCATCTTCTACCTTCGGCCCAACCGATGAAAATAAGCTCAACAATGAACAATGTGGTTTTGTCGGTGAAGTATTCTTGTTCACCGGCCGTGTACCATGAAGGTGTGTTTAGGATCCCGATTTTGGTTAGGAATTCCGGGATGAAGATTCCGGCTGCTCCTAACATGGCCCACCTACAATGTACTAATTCCGCTTGTACGTTCCATTTCAAGGTCTCGGGGTCAGACCCTGTTGTAATAATCAGATAATCAGTTTCAAGATTTATAGTATACTTTCAAATATTGAAATATTGAATTTTGTTAGAATAATAGATTTATTAGGCTATTTTGGTTTGGGCCCTATATTTAGGCTCATTAGCTAGGTTAACTTATTTATATTTTTCTATTTATATTATATGTCTTTCTACATTGCAAGGTATACTTTACATTTGATAATAATATGAAAATCTAGCCGTTCTTTGTAAGTTTATAAATTTAAAATCTTTAGTGGGGTTCTGTACATAAAACTAATTAAAATAAATGAGTCGTGATTTTTTTAATAAAAGATCTTTTTTACATAGGCAAAAGAGCATCAAGCTGGACGCTGCAAGAAAATTCTGGTATAGCTACGGAAAGTTGCAACGAACTTGATTCCGTAGCAATTTTGCTATGGAATATGCTACAGATTGAGGTTTCGTAGCAATTTTGCTACGGAATATGCTACAGAATTTCAAACCGTAGCGAATCCAAGATTAGCTATGGAATTTGTTACGGAATTTTAGTACGTAGCTAATTTGCTACGGAATTTACTACGGAACTTGATTCCATAACTATTCTGCTACTCGGGGTGGCAATTCAGGTCAGGTTCGGGATCGCGGGTTACAAATGTTCAACCCAAAACTAATTCTTTAAAAAATATATATATAGATCTAGGGTCATCATATTACTATGTCATGCTTACCTAGACCAAGAGGATCGAAACCGAAATCTCCGGGTAGGCTGCAAGTTATAAATCCAAACATTAATTAGGATCACAAAAAAAATAATAATTAATTTTTGTTTTTTGTAGTAAATTATTTGATCAAACCTGCCATCGAGCCATTCGGGAGGGGTGCTGCCTGGGAACCAAATGGGTCTATTGGGGTCAGCCGCAACGCACACCGTGCTCAGCGATCGCGAACTGGTTGGTGCACCAAATTTGCTAACTCTTAATTTCTTTCCACCAAGAAAAGAAGCTTTTGTTGATCCAATTTGTGAACTATAAAATCGCACAAAAATAGTCGATGCAAGTACAAGTACGTTATCTAATGCATAGAGTACAACCCAGCATGCAGTTACCTTGGAGAAGAGAAAGCGACAGGTGCAATGGCTGAAGAAGCACAAGCAGTGGAAGCCATTGTTTGCCTTCAAGTTTTGGTAGTGATGAAAATGTTTGTGAGTGAGTGTTTGTGAAGAAGAAAGATTTGTTGGTGTTAATGTAAGGCACAAATGGGCTTATCTAAAAGGATAGGAGTAGAAAGAAGAATGATGTGATTGGCTGTTTGGGTGGGCCCATGTAGAATCTAATTTTGCTGACATGGCATCAGATAATCTTACACTAGTGGTTGATGTTTGTAAGTTACTAGTGGCTGATATCACATGTGCTTTTATTTTCAGGTTTAAAAATCAAAATTACTCATTGGGTTGTGACTTCTTGAGGGCAATTATGGTTGAAGATAAGAGCACCTGATCTAGTAACTTGTAACTCGTCTTTTAAATAAAAATAAATAGTGGGCCTCCAAAGGAAATTATGAGAAACGGAAAGCAAAACACATGGGTTTGGTTATATTTGTAGCCCATTGGGCCATGACAACACTTGTGGTTTTAATGGTATTTGATAAATGTCGCTAAAATATATAAGTGCCTTCTCTAAACTTACTATATAGAAAAATATTACGTATTACATTAAAACTATAGTTTTTTAATGGTTTTTGATAAATGAATTCTTTATAAATTTAGAATAAAAGTATTTATTTTTGTGGGTTATAAGATCGCATGTACTAGTATAAATTATAAAACAGAATAAGGGTCGTCTGAATAGGTTGCAAGAATCATTTTGCCACTATTTTGCAAGTTCCATTATGATTTTTACTTTTTAGACTAAATATTTTGATAAGCTGATAAAATGGTTGTAACAAATTAATTTGAAGGATATTTATCATTTTATCCAATGTTTTAAAACCCGGATTTTTAGCTGGCCTAGTACGATGGTCTAGTTACGGGTCAACCGATTCAACTGGCATGTCAACCCGGGTCAACTAAAAAAATATTATATAAAATTACTTCAAACATCAGATATTACTTTATAATTTAGTTGCAGATAATCGTAATATCTGCATAATTTTGCGAGTGTAGAGTGACAATTACACTGATGCTTCTTTGAATATATAAGTTATCAGAAAAAACACATATCATCGTTGTTGGAGTAAAACACAGATCAACTTGATACTGATGCTGCAGTTAGTACTGACAATAATTAGTACTGATGGGGCAGAACATATTACTACTGATGAAGTTGATGCTGGTGTATACTATAACTTAGTTACTACTGATCATGCAAAGACTGAAGATACTACTGATCTTAGTAGTTACTACTGACGATGGTTTCTGGACTTACTACTGATCACCAAGTTTACTACTGATGTTACATATTTACTACTGGTGATGAGTTTTACTACTGATACGCGTTATTGAAGAATATCAAGTCCGAGATCTTCGCAGAGATAGTTATAGAATGTAATTAAATGTATATCTTTTATTATTCGATGTAAATCAAATCCTAGAATAACTAGGGTAAATAGTTTAGCTTCAAGGACTATTATAAATAGTTACTTACGAATTGTAAACGTACGTGTGTATTGTTAACTTGATAATATACATTGAAGCTTTTTGTGAAACTGTGTTCGTAATACTTTGCATGTTATTTACAGTTCATTGTTCTTAATTACATTGATATAGTGTTGATCCGCTGCAACTTCTATATTCAATTAGATCTAAGGTGTTTATTAACTTGTCTATAGTTAATCGATCCTGACAAGTGGTATCAGAGCTTATTGGTTCTAGATCTACTATTTGTTAAGAACAACAAAAAGTTTTAATCTTTAAAAACACACACATTGTTAATCATGTCGGATAACAATGAAAGCACTCAGGCCAACAAAATCCCTATTCTCACTCCCAATAACTTTGGGATGTGGAAGAATCGTATTAAGCAATACATGCTTATTACAGATTATTCTATGTGGGAAGTTGTCCTTGAAGGAAACAAAACTGGTCCTGGTCAAGCAAGCAGCTCTGCAACTGAGGCAGACAAACTCAAGTGTGAGAAGGAAAAGAAGGACAAGGACATCGAACTTAAAACTCTAAGCACTCTCCTACTGGCCATTCCTAATGACTATCAACATCTCTTTGTTGAGTATGATGATGCAAAGATACTATGGGAAGCACTGGAGAAGAGATTCGTTGGAACCAAGAGCACCAAGAGGAACATGAAGTCTGTTCTCAAACAAGACTTTGAAAATTTCAAATGAAAACCTAATGAAACACTCACTCAAGTGTTTGACAGATTCAACAAGTTAATTGGTGAACTTAACCAGGTTGGTGTTAAGATGGATCAAGAAGATGTCAACATGAAGTTCCTAAGATCTCTTAGTGAAGAATGGGCCATGTATACAGTGGTATATAGACAAAGAGATGCACTAGAAGAAAAAGAGTTGGATGAACTCTACAATGATCTCAGAGTCTTTGAAACTGAGGTAAATCAAAAGAACCCTTCTATTTCTTCTAATAATGCTGCATTTGTCTCTAGTACAGGTCAAGGTCAGGAAACCTTCACAGGAAAGGCTGCAGATTCTGAGGATGCTGCAAGAGAATCTTTCTTCACTAGTCATGTGCATACTGCATTGATTAGTGATGACTTGGAACAATTGAATCCAGATGATCTTGAGGAGATGGATCTTAAATGGCAGATGGCTATGCTGAGCCTAAGGACAAAAAGATTCTTAAAAAGAACTGGTAGGACAAGCCTCAACTTCAACAAAGGTGATAAAGCTGGATTTGACAAAACTAAAGTCAAATGTTACAACTGTAACAACCTTGGTCACTTTGCAAAAGAATGTCCTCAGCCAGACAAAAGATCAAAATCAACTGCCCTTGTTTCACAACAAGGACAATGCTATGACTGGAGCTTCCAAGCAGAAGAGCATGCTCAAAATCAAGCTCTCATGGCCTTTACTGACAACAAAACTGAGGTAAAACCTAAACCTTGTACTTCTGAATGTGCTAAAATTGTTAAAAACTTAGAAAAAGAAAACACTAAATTAAATGAAGATTTAGCAAAAGCAGTCAGAAGAAATCATGAGTTTGATAGTGTGATTGCTGATCAAGAACATCAAATAAAGGTGTACAAGATGATTGATCAACGGATCAAGGAAGAATTGCTTCAGGCTGTGGATGAGAAAGAGTTTTATGAAACAAAAAATAAAGAATTAACAAGTAAATTAGAAGAATGTCAGCTTGAAATTGAACAAAATAAATTAACAATTAAAAAGTTTGAAAGAAGCACTAAAATTCTTGATGAATTAACTAATAATCAAACTACAGAAAAGGTTGTTCATGGGGTGGGATATCATGCTGTACCACCTCCACATAAATTCATTCCTCCACTGAAAAAACAGTTCAGAAAGAATTATTAATGAATTAAAAACTGACAATCAAACTGAATCTAATACTGAAACATCTGAATCAAATGATTCTTCTGATGATGAGCAATCAATTGAATTTACAATATCTCAAACTGAATCACCAAAATCAATTGATACAAGTTTTCACACAGCTCAAAGTCCAAATGACTCTCCCAAATATGATGCAGAAAATATACCTAAAATTCTAAAAAGGGGAAATCAAAGAAACAGAAATCAACTTTTAGAACAAAGAAAAACTATCAAGGCTAAAGATAATAAATTAAAATGTATTATTTGCAACAAAGTAAACCATTTAGCAAAGGATTGTCACTTCAATCCAATAAACTGCAAAGAATTAAAAGAATTTAAAATCTTTAAAGAAAAAGCAAAAACTCAAAAGTTAAAAGATACTACTGGTCCTTCAGTAGTAAATAAAATCAAAACTCCAATTGCTGAAACTCCAAAATTTGGAAGAAGTGCACCAAGATTTGTGCAAAACAGAAGAGTTGGAAGCCCAAAGAACAGCAATTACTTCAAGAACAATGGAAAATCCACTCAAAATAAACAATATTTTAAATTTTCCAACACCAGTAGAAACTTTAACAACTTTACTACTGGTGTTAACCCTCATTATAATGCTGTATGGTACCAGTACAAGAATACTACTGGTAAAAACCCTAATTACAAAGATACTACTGCTCCCAAAACAACTTTCAAAGATACTACTGGTGTTAACCCTAAAAACACTACTGGTCATTCCAAACATGGTAAGTACCCAAATACTACTGATCCATCAGTAGTAAAGTATTCAAAAGCAAAAAATCACGGGTATAAACCAAGATCAGTAGGAAATTCCCCTACCAGTAATACATTCAAAAGAGCAGTAGTAAAACAAAACACCAGTACTAAACAAGTATGGGTACCAAAAAGGTTTAAAGATAAAACTCCCAAAGCTTATTTCTCAAAGGATGAACCCAAGACATATAAAGCTTGGGTTCCCAAACTTAACTAATCCTTTACTCTCTTGTGCAGAGCATTCAGATCCCAGAAGAAGGAAGAACATGGCATATTGATAGTGGATGCTCAAGGCACATGACTGGAAATCTGCAAATTCTTAAAGATTTCAAGTCATTTGATGGAGGATATGTGGCTTTTGGTGAGAATCCCCAAGGAGGTAAGATTACAGGTAAGGTACTGTTACAAATGGCAAAATTACCTTTGATGATGTATTTTATGTAGCTGAACTAAAATACAATCTTGTCAGTGTGTCTCAAGTTTGTGATAAAAAGAACAAAATTCTTTTCACAGACATTGAGTGCATCATTCTTTCTCCTGATTTTATCTTAGATGAAAAATATGTTGTTTTAAGAACTCCAAGGAAAAACAATGTGTATTGCCTAGATATAGGGGGAGAACTTATTTCTTCAAATGAGATCAACTGTTTTATATCCAAGGCAAACACCACTGAATCAGAACTATGGCATAGAAGGATGTGTCACACAAATTTTAAAAACATGAATAATTTGGTAAAAAGAAATCTGGTCATTGGACTACCTCAAAAACAATTCATGTGTGATCATCATTGTGTTGCATGCCTAAAAGGTAAACAACACAAGACTTCTCATAAGTCCAAAACTGTGAACTCTATTTGTGTTCCTTTACAGCTCTTACATATGGACCTTTTTGGACCTACAAATGTAATGAGTATTGGAAAGAAACAATATTGTCTTGTTATTACTGATGACTTTTCCAGATATACATGGGTTTTCTTTCTCAGGACAAAGGATAAAACAAGTGAACTCATAAAGAATTTAATTGTCAAACTGGAGAACACATCTGATCAAAAAGTTAAAGCCATAAGATGTGATAATGGCACAGAATTTAAAAATGCTAACTTAATTAACTTTTGTGATCTTAAAGGTATTGTCAGGAAATACAGCTCACCTAGAACTCCACAACAAAATGGCGTAGCTGAAAGAAGAAATAGAACCATCATTGAAGCAGCAAGATCAATGCTTGCAGACTCAAAATTACCAATTACTTTTTGGGCAGAAGCTGTTAATACTGCTTGTTATGTTCAAAACAGAGTATTAATAGTGAAGCCACATTTTAAAACACCATATGAACTTTTTAATAAAAGAAAACCTTCCATAAGTTTCCTAAAATCATTTGGTTGTCCTTGTACTATTTTAATTACAAGAGAACAAATTGGTAAGTTTGACTGCAAATCTGATGATGGAATCTTTGTGGGATACTCTACTCAAAGCAAATCATACAGAGTATTCAACAAAAGACTAAGGATAATTGAAGAAAGCATCAATGTATCCTTTAATGAAAATGTACCTAATGAACAAGGAAATGGTCCAGATTGGCTATTTGACATAGACAATCTAACCAAATCCTTTAATTCTAACATGAATTTCAATGCAGGTAATCCAAATTGTCCCAATCAAAAGGAAGGAACATCATCAGTTAATACTGGTCAAGAGGAAATGAGATACATTGTAGTTAATACTGCTCCAAAAGTTAATACTGATGTCAGTAATAACTCAAGTTCTGGAACCAGTAGTAACTCTGAGAATGAGGACAGTAGTAATTCAAATACTACTGATACCAGTAATAGTACTCAAAATACTACTGGTCCCAACATTAACCCAGATTCTCAAGATACTACTGATACCAGTAACAACAGCAACAGTAGTAACTCTGACCAAGATGATGATGAACCAAATATCAATGACAATGAAGGATCTCTAGAAGAACAACTACCTGAGACAAATGAGTCCAATCTTGAAAATCAACTAGTGGTTGATAAAGCTACAACTACAAGGACTCAAAAGAACCATCCATTAGACCTTGTTCTAAGTGATGTTAACTCACCACTACAAACAAGAAGCAAATTAAACAAAAGCTTAACTGCAAATATGTGTAATATAAGTTTAATTGCTAATGAATGTATGTTTGAATGCTTTCTGTCTCAGGATGAACCAAAGAAGATCCAACAAGCAATGAAGGACTCAAACTGGATTGAGGCAATGCAAGAAGAACTCCTTCAATTTAAGTTACAAGCTGTTTGGACACTTGTACCTCTACCCAAAGGAAAAAGAGCCATTGGAACAAGATGGATCTTCAGAAACAAGAAAGATGAAAGAGGTATAGTGATCAAGAACAAAGCCAGACTTGTAGCCCAAGGATACACTCAAGAAGAAGGAATAGACTATGATGAAGTATATGCTCCTGTTGCTAGAATTGAAGCCATAAGGATATTTCTAGCATATGCTTCATTCAAGAAATTCAAAGTCTATCAAATGGATGTGAAGAGTGCATTTCTGTATGGGAAGATTGAAGAAGAGGTCTATGTATGCCAACCTCCAGGTTTTGAAGATCCAAAACATGGTGATTATGTGTTCAAATTGGATAAAGCTCTATATGGCCTACATCAGGCACCAAGAGCATGGTATGACACATTATCATCATACCTATTGAAGAACAACTTTAAAAGAGGAGCCATTGATAAAACTTTGTTTACAAAGAAAGTCAAAGATGATATTCTACTGGTACAAATCTATGTAGATGATATCATCTTTGGTTCAACCAATGATTTACTATGCAAAGAATTTGAAGAACTGATGCAAATTAAATTCAAGATGAGCTCTATGGGTCCAATGAACTTCTTCCTTGGACTCCAAGTCAATCAAAGAACAGATGGCATTTTGATAAATCAATCAAAATATGTCAAAGACATCTTGAAAAAGTTTGATTTGAAAGACAGTAAAAGTGCTAGTACACCAATGGAAACACACAAACACCTACATCCTGATGTTGAGGGGGAGGATGTAGATGAACACTTATATAGATCAATGATAGGCTCTTTGATGTACTTAACTGCATCAAGACCTGACATTATGTATAGTGTTTGTGTGTGTGCAAGATATCAAGCAAGACCCAAAGAACTACACTTGCAGGCTGTCAAAAGAATATTCAGATACTTGAAAGGCAAACCATCACTAGGTCTATGGTATCCACATGATTCACCCTTTGAACTCATAGCCTACACAGATAGTGACTATGGAGGTGAATGTCAAGATAGAAAGTCCACTACTGGTGGATGTCAATTCTTTGGATCAAGACTGGTGTCATGGCAATGTAAGAAGCAAACAAATGTATCAACATCAACTGCTGAAGCAGAATATGTAGCTGCATCTGCTTGCTGTGCTCAAGTACTATGGATTCAAAATCAGCTTCTAGACTTTGGTATCTCTATCCTTAAAACTCCTATTTTTATTGATAATCAAAGTGCTATTAGTATTGTGAATAATCCAGTAAAACACTCAAAAACTAAACACATTGAAATAAGATTTCATTTTATAAGAGATTGTAATGAAAAGAAATTAATCAAAGTAGTTAAAATCCATACTGATGATCAATTAGCAGATCTTTTTACAAAAGCATTTGATGTAGGAAGATTCAACTTCTTGGTTAGCAGTATTGGAATGATTTTGATAACTTAAAATCTCACTTAAAATCATGTGTAAAGTTATTGTTGTAAAATATTATTTACTTAAGTGTTTTACTACTAGTATATCTGTACTACTGGTATGTAGGCATGTGCACAAAATACTACTGGTAGTTAAATACTACTGGTGTGTATTAGGTCTACACAAATACTACTGGTAAGTCAGTACTACTGATGTTCACATATACTATTGGTCTTGTGTGTTAATGGTTACTACTGATGTCTATAGTTACTACTGATGTCAACATCCTTAGTCACTACTGATGTTAGTAGATACTACTGACGTTTTACTACTGATATCTTATTTACTACTGGTCTTTCAGAAACAAAATTACCAAACTAACCCCATGAAAATAACCGTTACGTTATGATTCGAAGGACATTTTAGTAGTTTTGCAGGATAAATCGAAAGATATAAAAGGCGGCAGTCGATTAGTTTAGCATTATCTTCACTTCGATTCTCTAAAGTCTCTCGATAAACCCTAGTTTACGATCAAAAACCCTTCGTCAGTAACAAAATTCATTCATTTTTTTTCTCAAAATCAACATCAAATGGCAACTCTACAATCTCTGGATGTGCAAACCGATCTTAAATACTCAGAATTTCACAACATGTGTGCCTTCCTGAAGAATCCCGACGGCACAAAAGATTTTCGACCGATCGTAAAATTCTTGAGAAATTCCTATATACAGTTTGCATTAACGGTAAAACCAAAATCATATCAACAGCACTTGGTGGATTTCTGGACCAATGCTGAGCAAACGGAAGGAACAACTGTATCAATAATCAAATCACAAGTAGATGGAAAGCATATCACAGTAACAGAACAATCAATCAGACACCATCTACAACTTCACGATGATTCAGGTATGTCTACTCTTCCTAAGGAATACATTGCTGAAATTTTACAAAAAACGGGTTATGAGGGAAGACTCAATATAGTAACCTTTCAAAAGGGTCTTCTCTCCCCACAATGGAAATTCTTAGTTCATACTATTCAGCATTGTATTTCTCCAAAAAGAAGTACTTGGAACGAGTTTAATAAGGCAATAGCATCTGCTGTTGTCTGCTTATGCACAGACCAAGTCTTTAATTTTTCTCAAATGATTTTTGAAGGTATGTTGGGAAATCTAAGTTCTACCAAATTTTTAATGTATCCCAGATTTATACAACATATCATAAATTGTGAATTACAAAACTTGTCAACTCCTAAAAATATTTTCATACTACAGAGTTGAACAAGAAAGTTTTCTCAAATATGAGAAAACAATTTAAATTTTCGGGTAAGGAAACCCCTCTGTTTCCTAATATGATCAAAGATCATCCCCTTACTGGAGAAGGTTCAACCATTGCTACAACCCAAGTTGAACCTCAACCCACTCCATCACCCCCAAAAACAGCCCAAACACCACCCCATCTAGCCACTCAATCACCAGCCCACACGGAAGTCCTGAATGTGTCCCAGGAACTTGATTTAAATCTGCAGAGTGCTACTCTTCACTCTGTGAAAGACCTACCAGATAAAACCAAAAACATTTCCACACTTTATAAAAGAAAGAAATCTTTAAAGGACACCAGGGGACACATTGAGTCAAACCCCAGTCTCCAAGAGTTGTCCTCCAAGGAGGAGAGAGGACATGAGGCGAGGGCTTTCACTACTGATGCCCCAAAGGTGGGTGCACAAGACAGTGAAAACATAATTAGGACCCAGACCTCGGCAACTTTGAGTGATGACTCATTTGAGGAGTTACTCAAAGGACCCCGGTGCCAAGAAACCACAAGGGGGGCATCTCTGCTTCTTCTAGGAAGAAGAGGATGTCTAAAAGACCCAATGAATCACCAAGAAGTGATGAGGGCATATCTTCTGAATTGATGGAAAGGATGGAAAACCTCAAAGCCAATGTACCTGTTAGTGAGCCCGATGATCTTGCTAGATGGAGTGAGGGCAGTATTAAAATCAACCAATTGACGGATAAAGTGGATTCTCTTGAATCCACTGTACAAGATTGTCTCAAGTATTTAACAAACCAAGGGAAAACAATGGCTGCCATGAAAAGGCATGTCAATACCATCAATAAGAGAATGAGGTTCTATGAGCAAAGGCTTCATCAACAAACCAAAATCATCAGAAAATTGAAGAAGAAACTTGCTGATAGTGAGGCTCCACCAGTTGAGCTCACTAAGGGGGAGAAGGATAACATACAGACCATGATTGATGAATCTATTGCAGCAGCAGCATCCTCCCTCTTGAATTTAAAAGAAACAGAAGTTGATGAAGGCCCAGAAATGATGGTAACTGAAGATGAACCATTTACTACTGCTACAATGGAAGAACAAGTTGAAAAAGAAACACCAGTAGTATCTCCCACTACTGATGTGATAGCAGTAGTAAGTAAAGAAGAGGAAGTAAAAGCAGCAAATACTACTGATGCCCTATCAGTAGTAACTCCTGAAGTTACACCAGTAGTAACTACTCTAGTTACTACTGAAGAGGAAGAACTACAACTACCAGAACTAATTGAAAGAGAAAGATTTGAAATCATCACCAAACCACCTACACCTGCTCAACCACTTATCATACCTGACATTGATGATAATGTGAATTGGTTTGAGGTTGATGAGTGCTCACTTCCTCCACATCCAAAAATACTTCAACAAAATGAACTTAGGTTATTTTCTCCTTCTATAATAATCAGTGGTGTGCCTGATATGAAATATATTCCACCTCCACCTTCATCACATATTAGAAAGGGTAAAGAAATATATGATGAAGATTACCCCAACAGAGCTCTTGGTCATTACATGGTAAACAAGATAAATCTTGTTAGAGCTGATAAACAGTCTAAATGGAAGGTGAAGCAAAAGAGATATTTGGAGAAGGTAGCTAAGTATCAAGCTCTTGAACAGAAGAAGGATAAAAGAGAAATTTCTGTTCAAGCACCTGTTCAAATTAAAGATGTTCCGATAGAAGCCCAAGAAGCAGAATTCAAAAGGCTTAGAAAAGTAGAAGAAGAACATCTAAACTGTCTTGAAGATCTTGTAGCAGAATGTAAAAGAACAAAAGGTGATCTCCCAGATGATATCTTTGAACAGAAGACTCTTATGATAGACTTTCTAAAGACAAAAGGGCATAGTGCAAAATCTTTTGGAAGAATGAAGATGATTACTATTATAGACAAATATTGTACTGCAAAGAAGAAAGACTTGGCTGAACAAGAAGCAGAAGAAGAAAAGAAATCCAAAGCCTTAAGTCCAATCAAAACTTTAATCCCAATTAGTCCAAGTTTATTCAAGAAGGATAGTATCTCAACTACTGGTGAGCCATCAACAAAGAAAAGAAAGATGGTCTCTCAAGAACAAAGTGCTCAAAAGAAGTCAAAAACAGAGCAAGTAATTCCAGTTCTTGATCTACCAGTTGCTCCCTTACAAAATAATCCTATCATAAACTGGAGAATTTTGAATAATAATGTGATAGAGATCATAAGGGAAGACAAAGTTGTACAGAGATTCACTGGATGGTTACCATTGATCATGTCCTGTTCAAGAAGTGATGTTATTAAACTACTGATCATTGGAAAACCAAGAATGAGAAAGAAATCATGGAAAGAATCTGGAGCTGGATACTTAACAACTATGATAGATGCTGCATTCTATCCAGACAACTATCCAGAACAATTTACAAGTGAAGGAAATGTTTATCATTGGAATGTTATTCCAACTGCTCAAATGTACTTCTTTGAAAAATCTAACAAAGTATGTGAGCTGTACTTGTATGAAAAAGAATATCCACACTCTGAGAAGACAATGTATCAGATATTCACAAATACTATGATGAAGCCATATGATGAAGTAATGTTTCAGAACAAATTGAATTATTTTACAAAAAGAAACAGCAAGTACATCATAGCTCAAAGACATGCTCAAAATCAAAGAACCCTAGAGAGGAGAAGAAAAGAAGAGGAAGAACAAAAGAAACTTAATTGATTAAAAAGATAATCAATAAGTTTAGGGGGAGATTGTTGGAGTAAAACACAGATCAACTTGATACTGATGCTGCAGTTAGTACTGACAATAATTAGTACTGATGGGGCAGAACATATTACTATTGATGAAGTTGATGCTGGTGTATACTATAACTTAGTTACTACTGATCATGCAAAGACTGAAGATACTACTGATCTTAGTAGTTACTACTGACGATGGTTTCTGGACTTACTACTGATCACCAAGTTTACTACTGATGTTACATATTTACTACTGGTGATGAGTTTTACTACTGATACGCGTTATTGAAGAATATCAAGTCCGAGATCTTCGCAGAGATAGTTATAGAATGTAATTAAATGTATATCTTTTATTATTCGATGTAAATCAAATCCTAGAATAACTAGGGTAAATAGTTTAGCTTCAAGGACTATTATAAATAGTTCCTTACGAATTGTAAACGTACGTGTGTATTGTTAACTTGATAATATACATTGAAGCTTTTTGTGAAACCGTGTTCGTAATACTTTGCATGTTATTTACAGTTCATTGTTCTTAATTACATTGATATAGTGTTGATCCGCTGCAACTTCTATATTCAATTAGATCTAAGGTGTTTATTAACTTGTCTATAGTTAATCGATCCTGACAATCGTAATCCACAACATTAAACCATGCTACTTGTCTTAGAAAATAAAGAATAAACCATTGTAACACTTCTTTCTAGCCCAACTCATTCTCTTCCTCGGGTCAACCGGGTTGAACCGACCGTGTCAACCTAGTTTTTAAAACGTTGATTTTATCACAGCTAGCTGGTTATATGATTATATTTTCTAAATGTTGCAATGGTCATTTTGAAGACAGACGTGCATCTGAATCACCTCTAAAATTTGTCCTAAAATCATTTTGAATCTAAACAAGAACTTTCATGGTTGAACACTTGAATGGTCTCTGATATCATTGATTTCTTCATATCTTCATGTCATGACTCTATTTGTCCTTTTGTTGTAGTATTTAGACAAACAAAGCTTCTATAACGAGTTTTTCCAAATATGGGAATACTTTCATGTATCATCTAATGCTTTTATTTTATTTATATATTTATTTATTTCATGTATTAAGATGATCAAGGCATGTGGGTTGCTATCATTGTACCTCCATAATTTGCAATCATAGAAAATGCAAGTCTATGTCATCTTATAACTTTAATGTTTAGAGCATCGAATGATACTTCCTTACAACATATTAATGTTGTTCAAATATAAAATATCTTTGTAATAATTTTGTCACTTTTTTTTCCATTTATTGATCCCTTAATGAAAAGGGTTCCAATTTTTATCAAGAAAAACGCTTTTACTTGTCAATTAGTAGCAACTAGTAAGTTTGGTTTCTTATATCCATACTCACTAATAAAAGAGCAATTTCAATTGGGATTTATGACACTTATCTATCGATTAGCTTATACATTTCAATCTCTCGTACATATGTTATTTGCTACTTACCAAAATTTAATTTCATTCTTTGTTTTCCGAATTTTGAGTTTTAAACTCTCATAATTTCGTTCAATTAAAATTAGTTATACATTTTTATCAACTTTCTTTCATGCATGTCATTATTTACATGTAACATTTTCTTTTCAGTTAATTTTTTTTATAATTTGAATATTGATAACGAAATGATATTTGAAAATCAAGCATTCAAATAGATATTACCCTCACGAGTCACGAGCAACTATTTTTTTTAATTTTCTGGATGACCAATCCTAAATGTATTCAACTATTTTATTTTTTACATTTTCGTCCCCATTTATTCATTTTTGCTAGTATTTTATGTAGCATTTGTATACAGTTTGTTTTTTTGTTTCTTGCAAGTATAAAATATTAAAATTAGACATTAAATACATGAAATAGATATTACATCTAAATTTTATAAATCAATATTTAATTTCTATGCATAATATTTGGCTCAATATGTGGTACCTACTAATAACCTTATAGGAGATAACTGCAAATAGACTAAAATATACCATTTAACAATGTCCTTTGTCTGTCGACATAAGCTTTTATTGGTTTATCTTTGTACCATTATCAAAATCTACATATCGAAAGAGTGTCAAAAGTGCATGATTTGATTCATAGGTAGCGTGGTGTAGAAGCGAACATGGAATCTCTTGTATCATTTTGACTTTTTTTCAACATATAAAAGCGTGATCTGATCATCACCACCTTTGCTTTCCCAGAGTACTATCAAACACCTTTTCTAAACTATCGGCTTGGTAACCGGCAAACAAGCCACTAATATATATTATTTTCACACGAAAAGACTTGTAATTGTTCAGTTTTTTAGGTATTAAAATAATAGAAACTTTTGTTAATTTTTATTATTTGCGTCTACTTCATCTGCTATTTACCATAATTTGTAATACATTAATTCTCTTTACTCATATAATTTATTTGATTTTGACATTTGTCTTGATCAAGTGAGCAGACACAAATAGTATGCACCAATACTATTTTCTTTAAAATAAATATATATTTTAATTTCTAATAAATATGTTTAGTTAATAAGCTTCAGTTTTCATTTGAATGTCATTCCACCATGTAGTTGAAGGAATATCGTACAAAAATGTAACAACATATCTAATTATGATAATGTGGGTATGGGAAAAAAAATCGATAATTGCTGATAGAGTGAAATATTAATTTTTGAGAAATTTACGAATGAAAAATAAACTTGTAACAAAGAGTGAAAGGCTTTTTTTTTTTTTTTTTTACCAAATAAGGAGATCTACATAGTTTTTTATTTTTTATTTTTTACAAAATAAGGAGATGCACATATTTTTTTTTTTTGGTTTTGTAACCTGGATTCCGACTCGCTTTACGAGTCGACTAATCCCAGGATGACATACGTTTTGCGGTAGTCCAGAGTCGGCGCAAGTAAACCTCCGTGACCACATAGATTTTTTTTTGCTCCTAGTGTGATCTGAATTTGGGACCTTCGAGCATTTTCGCTAATGGATATCGATTATTGATAACTTTTATACTATGTATAAGGATAATCGAAAGTGTAACATCAATCCTCGTTGATCAAAACGGGTCCCGTAATCTAATGTAATTGTTTTGGGCCTATCAACCGCTATACGGTCTTTAAATTCAGTTTCGGGTTAACACTGATTTTAATTTGGTTAAAAACTGGTATTATGTTTTTAGATACATTTTATGTGTATGTATTGCTGTATTTGGATTATTTGTTTCAGTATAACTTGATTGATGTATGTTTAAATAAAGAATGTACTCAGTCGTCATGTATTAAAGAAACATAAACAAAATTAAGATGCTATGAAATGGAAGATGGCGATCCAAATCAGGACCAATGGATAATTGATTTGATTAGCGTATTGGGATTCATAGGCCTTTTGTTTTCTCCCAAACCTTAAAGTGCATCCATAATTTTAATTAAGTGGGCCAGGGGTTCAATACGGCCCCTATACTTCAAAGCAGGAAATGTTTATTTTTTCCTTTTCCCTTTTGTGCGTTTGATCTATCTAAATAGCATACAATTGTCAAAATAACAACCGCAATAATGATATCTAATCTCGTTAAAAAATAAAATATAAGAGATGTAAGATGTAAACAATCATATTTTTACTTAAAAGTATCGAGACTGTTCTTGAAAGATATCCAAGAAAAATGTGGTGATAAAAAAAATAATAGATGAAATAAATAAATGAATATAAAGCATGAAAAATATGTGGATCATGTCAAATTACAGTTTCAAAGATCAAGCAAACATATACAGCATGTAAAATGTGGAGCATGAATACATATATGACATGTGTAGTAAGTAGAACTTATAAAACATGAATGACAATGTGAAACATATTAGAAATAAAAATATAGAAGACATACAAAACATATAAAACCTGCAGTAATATAAAACATGTAAGATATATAACATTTGAGACAAGCAAGCATATTGTTTTAAAAGAACTAAGGTTCCATGGTAGGTATGTAAAGCCTATGTAAACTAAAGTCTCATAACTAGCGTAAATAGGGAAACGCCAATACTTTATTAGAACTAACATACAGGTCTAAAATTAAGAGGAAAAGAGGTAGGTTTTGTAGACATTTTTTTTTACCCAAAGAGAGACAACATGTGTTTACTTGCATACAACTTATAAAAATTGTTATATTAATTGAAATAAGAAGTGAATATTAATTTCACTACGAAGTCAAAAGTAGGTTTTGACTGTTGTATCTTAATGTTAAAGACACTGGTAAGTTGGATAACTACCTCATATCACGATGTTGGTTTTAAGGTTTTCTTAATCATGGTTTTTCCATTAAATTATAAACTGGAAATAATAATAATTGATAATGATGGATGCATATTGCTTGTTAAACTACCTAATCTTTACAAGCTCTTCTTTTGCAATTAGAGACCAAACATGTTGGATCTTCTCATTATGTTTTGTTAAATTAAATACTTATTTACTTAAAACCATATGTGTAATTTTTACTCAACTAGTTTTTACCTTTATTTTATAGATCAATGTCTTAAAAGTTTCATCTAAAAATCCATCTTTGAAAATTTTGTTAACACCATATATTGTCGTCTCTAAAATAAATACATTTCCCATGACATGTGTACATTTTGATAAAACAATTTGTCTCTGTAAGTTTATTTAATTTAAATTATGAATTATTTATTAATTTATATTTAGATACCGATATAATACGTTGTCTCAAAAAGTCTACTTTTAATCAAGATATTGTGTAGTTTTTAAAAATGTGATTTCTAAAAATAACTTTTTTGTTGATAATGTATACGTCAAGATTTAGAGACTTTCGTATATGTTAATACAGTTTGAAAGCTTGGACGAGTTTACTTTGTTAAACATTTATATTTTACAGTTTTTATAGATATTATAGTTTTAAACAATAATTATAATGCATATATTTATTTTATTATTCGAGCTTTCAAATTGAACTTGAGACTATCTTATTATTATTGTTTCCCTTTTTACCATTAAAGTTAACGTTGTGTAGTACGGAGTATGTTTTAACTAAATATAATGACATTTGATAAATGATAACTATTAAAAAAACAACTATAACAGTATAAGAATTAAATATTTGCATGCCTATTAGTCTATTATTCCCTTAACAATCACTTCTAAGTTTCTTTTTTACATTACATCTTAAAAGATACAACACATGACAAGCATGATTATAGGCACTAATTAAATAATGCAATAGGTAAATTCTAATTATATTAATTACAATTAAAAATAAATTATTTAGTTTTGTTGTTTTATTTTTCAAAGATTCAAATTTGTATTGTGCAATGATATACCAAGGCGACATTGATTTTAATTTTGAAATATTAAGTTGCATATCAACAATAAATTTACAATATTCTCCCCGAGTTGCGTTCAAGGAAGTCTATTGTTTTTACGAAGTCTCGGAAAACAAATCTCAATCATTGATCAATAATATCTAATGGTCAACATTAATCACCTATTTTATATATTGAGGGGTATTTTGGTCATTTTTTTAAAAATAAAAAAAATTATTTATTATTTTAGAATTTTTATTTTTTATTATCTTTTTATTTTTTTTAAGAAGGGGTATTTTGATCATTTGGCACTTAAAAAAAATTTTGATTTTTTTTTTAATTTTTATTTTAAATTTTTTTAATTATTTGATTAATTTTTTTTCATTAAAAAATAATATTTATTTTATAATTACGTGTATAATTTAATCACATGTTGTAACGACCGTAATTTTACAATTTGTAATGTCGTATATTTAATTCGGGATTCGTATGAATTTTAGTATTTATGTTAATTTATGTCTTGAGTTGTGCTTTATCGAGTATTTGATCGATTGGGACTTGGTATAATCGACTATGGGTCAAAACTTGAATGGAAACAAGTTTAAAGGCCAAGAAGCTGGCCTGAACAGCACTCGCGGCGCGAGCCAAACGCGAGTTCAAACAGAAAGTCCAGAGCTGAAATGCGAGCACTTCGCGTCGACCTCGCGTCGACCTCGCGACGCGAACGAAACGCGAGCGGGGCGCGAGCCTAGTGTTAAGGCAAAAAGCCTTACCCATTTGGATCTTAAGATAACAAAACAACCTAGACCAGCTTTGATTAATATGTAGAATAAAATACCTAAGTTTAGGTCTGATACTGAGTGGTCAGTATTGGAACTCAGTATCAGAGCTCAGTATCAGATAGTAATACTGAGTACAAGGACTGAGTAGAAGGACTGAGTAAACATTTCCATGTTTACCTTGCCAGATCGAATCCCTTTGATCTCGGCCACTTTCCTTATTCTAGTCCTTGCATTACTCCTTGCCTAACTTGTAAGATCTCTATATCATTATAAATATAGATCATTTGGCAAAGGAGTATTCACCAATTCACTTTACACTTTCATATCTATTGTAATTGATCAGTGGTCTTGTTATTCCGCAACAAGCCACACTTAGTGGAATTATACATTTGACTCATATCTTGTTCTTATACAAGATTTGTCTTGAGTTATAATTATCCAATCAATTAACCATCTAAACCAGGGCGTTGTGACCTAACAACTGGTATCAGAGCAGGCTAAATAAACTCTTATTTAGTCGATCTATAACCCTGGCAGCCATCCCTTATTCTTACCCTTCACATACTCCAAAATCAAAAATGTCTACCATTGTTGCACCAATTATGTCTGGAAAGGGAGTACCCATCTTTGTTGGTAAAGACTTCCATCAATGGAAGCTAAAAGCTCAGTGGTATCTTGAATCCATTCATCATGAAATGCTCACTGTGCTAAATGATGGTCCTATCATCCCACAAACTGTGGAACCCGTTGCTGCTACTGATAATGCTCCTGAAAGCATAAGAACTGTACCTAAACTAAGGCACAACTGGACTGATACTGACCGTCAGTTGTATGTTTTAGACTCCAGGGCTAAAGGGGTGATTGGTAATGCTGTTACCAAAGAAATTCTCAATGCAATAATGGAATTGCCAACAGCAAAGGCTATGTGGGATAGCCTATCAGTCACTTATGAAGGCACACCAAAAGTGAAGTTGCAAAGAAAGAGCAACATGAGAAGAAAGTATGAAAACTTCTTCTCAAATCCAAATGAAGACATCACCTCTCTTTACAACAGGTTTAATACTATTGTTCATGGTCTAATTAGTGTTGGCATTGTAAAAGAGGAAGGGGAACTTGTTCAAAAGTTCCTGGACAGTCTTCCTCAACAATTTCTTGACATGTCAAATTCTGTCAATGCTGCTAACAACATTGAGTCATATACTCTTCAAACTTTGTATGGCCTAATGTTGAATCATGAAGAGAATACTGCTTCAAGACTGATCAACTGGAAGAAAACTGACCAATCTTCAAATGGAATGGCTCTTATTGTGCAACAAGCATATACTGTGACTGAGCCTGAAGAACCAGTAGTTGATCTTGCTGATGCTGAGGCAGAAGAGCTTAAGACTCAAATGGATCTTATGTCTATGAAGCTGGATCAGTTGAAAAAGAAGAGGCTTGGTGTTAGCTCTTCTAATACTGACCCAAGATCAGGTCTTTGCTATAGGTGTGGAAAACCTGGACATATTGCTGCAAATTGTCATACCAAGTCTTCTGAGACTGATCAGAATGACAAGATTGCCTACCGAGCAAAGAGGTATAGAGACAAGTATGTCAAACTGAAGAACTGGAGCAAGGGCAAGAGGGCAGAAGGGAATGGAGCACCTCATCAAGCACTATACTCTGAAGCTTGGATGGATGAGGACATAAGTGATGATGAGGAAGAGGTTGAGAATAAAGCCTTTATGGCTTTCATTGAAGATGATTTGAAGAGCTCCTTTGAAAAGGATATCAAAGAGGCTGAGAGGATGAGTGTTCATACTGATTGGGATTCCGCTCAGTTGTACAAGGTAAGTTCCTTTCAAACTTATTCAGTTAATGAAAAAACTAAGATTTTTGAGTATATGATTGTTGATCTTAAAACTTCTGTACAAAAAGAAAAAGCTTTAAAATTAACAATTCAAGAACTTGAAAGGGTAAATAATGAAAACTTAGATAAATTAGCAAAGTATAAAGATTTAGAACTAAACTTTTCAGATTTAAAGGACATTAACCAAAGATTAGCTGATAAAGCTCATTTACACAAACTTGAAAAAGAAAAATTTGTAAAACAGTGTAAATCTTGGGGAAATGCTTCAATAAAATTAAATAAATGTTTAAATCAACAATTCCCAGAAAATGTGAGGGCTGCACTTGGTGTTGATCCTCAATTTAAAAATAGGAATAATTTTGCTGATTTATTTGAAGAGTTTTCTAATATGAACCCTATTAAATTTATAAAAGCTAAAACTTTTTGTGAAGTTGGATGTCAAACCGAGTCAGATGATGAGGAAAATGAAATTTTAGAAAAACCTATTGGTCCCTCCATCTGCTCAAAGTGCTATACTAAGCTACAAGAACTCAGTATTGAATTTCCTGTAAAGGAAATTTCTGATACTGAGCTCCCAATAGTTCAGTATGACACTTCTGCTGTTCCACCTTTTGAATTATTATTTAATACAACAACTTTTGAAATATATAATGATAATAATACTACTTCTATCTCAAATGTTTCATCTAATACAGAAGTTGCAGGAACAGGAACATCATATACTGAGACATCTAAAGAACCTGTTAAAGTTGTTTCTTCAAAACATGATAAACAAAAAACAACTTCAACTAGGTCCACAGTTGGCAGAAACAAGAAGTCTTACACTAATAATATTAGAAAGACTTCTCTGCCAAATAAAAAGAAGCAATCAGATCCACCACCCTTTAAACCAGTAAAAAAAAAAATGTTAAAACACCTATTAAAAATGACAAAAATAACATTTTAAAAACACTTGGTGATCAGGTCAAATCTTTAAGTAAAAAATTTGCAAAACTTACTCATACTGATCTACCAAAAGTGCAACAGTTTTCTAAAATACCTTATGAAAATATGTTTAGAAATAGACCTAGAAAATATTTTAGGTGTCATCATACTGGTCATAATGGAGATGAATGCTGGACTGATCTCTCAAATCCTAGGTACTCAGTACCAAAGAAAAGGACAGAATCTAAGTCAGTATCACCAAAGAAAACCTCTAAAGTTTCCCCTGAAGTGTTACTGACCTCTCCAAATAAAGAGATCAGGACAAAATCTGTTTATTCCACCAACGGTCCCATTAAAAAATGGGTGCCTAAAAGGAACTAACTTTTATTTTGTGTCTTGTGCAGGGTGACAGAAAATGGTATTTAGATAGTGGCTGCTCAAGACACATGACAGGCAGTATGGAGTACCTTCTCAATTATACTCCAGAGAAGGGTCCTTCTGTTAAGTTTGGAGATGACTCGGTGGGAAAGACAAGAGGTTATGGTGTGATCAAGGCAGGCAACATAACTTTTAAAAGAGTTGCCTATGTAGAGGGTCTTAAACACAATCTGCTCAGTATCAGCCAGATGTGTGATGATGACAATGAAGCTCGATTCAGGAAGGTTGCAGGAATCATCTACAATGATAAAGGGCAGCCTTTACTCATTGCTAGAAGAGAAAAAGATGTATATGTGGTCAACCTATCTGAAATAGACCCAACTATTCGAGTATGCCTGCTTTCTAAAGTCAAGCCAGAATTGCATTGGCTATGGCACAAGAAACTCTCTCACATCAACTTTAGAAATATCAACGAGCTCAGTATGAAGAAACTGGTGAGAGGGTTGCCCACTATTACTTATTCAAAAGATAAGTTATGCTCAGCATGTGAAATGGGCAAGCAGAAAAAGAGTTCATTCAAGTCAAAGGTCAATCATTCCATTAATGAACCTCTTACTATGATACATATGGATCTTTTTGGCCCCATCAGCACACCATCTTTGGCCAAAAAGATCTATACCCTAGTCTTGGTTGATGAATTCTCAAGATATACTTGGGTCATCTTCCTCAAGACTAAGTCAGATGCAACAACAGAAATCATTGCCTTTATAAAAAGAGAGGAACTTCAAAAAGGCAACAAGGTCAAGCAACTTAGAAGTGACCATGGCACTGAGTTTAAGAACTCAGTATTAGCCGATTTCTGTGAAGAAAAAGGAATCATTCAAAACTTCTCGGCAGCTTACACACCACAACAAAATGGTGTTGTAGAAAGAAAGAATAGAACATTAATTGAAGCTACAAGAACTTTGTTATGCCATGCTGGACTGGCACTGAGTTTCTGGGCTGAAGCTGTAAATTGTGCAAACTTCACTCAAAATAGAGCCACTATAGTCCAGAGACATCTGAAGACTCCATATGAGTTATACAATGGCAAGATTCCTAATGTGGAATACTTCCACATCTTTAGAAGTAAATGCTTTGTACTCAGTACAAAAACAAAATCTCAACAAATTTGCTCCCAAAGCAAATGAAGGTGTGTTCATGGGCTACTCTCCACACTCTAAAGCCTTCAGAGTGTATATCATCTCAACCAAGATGATTGTAGAATCCATTCATGTTACATTTGATGAAGATCAGAATGAGCATTCTACCTCAGCAAGTGAAGACATAAGTGGCATAGATATTCTATGCAATCCAGAAAACTCCATTGCTGAAGAGCCCAAGTTTCATCCACACTTTATTCCTAATAAGTTTAATTAAACTGATCAAGTTCGAACTCAGTCTCACTCAACTGCGACTAATACTGAGGCTCCCATAACAGAGAACCCTCACACTGAGTTTCCAACTAATGATCTGCACCACTCTACCTATGAAGAAGGTGAAACATCCAACACTTCACAAGAATCCACCTCAACTCTGCAAAATGAAGCTGAACAGCAACCTCCGTTGTCTAATACTGACCAGAATTCCACTCAGTATCACCCAATCAACAAGATAGTGTTGATCCTACTTCAAATGCTCTCTTAGGAAACAATTTAAGGGAACACAGAGACCATCCACACTCAAACATTATTAGTCCTATTGAAGAAGGTGTCCAAACAAGAAGAAAATTAGAGTTTCAACCCCAAGCAACTGCAAATTTTTGTTTCTTCTCAAGCTTTCTATCTACCATTGAACTAAAGAAAGCTGATGAAGCTTTATTAGATGAAGATTGGGTAGAGGCTATGCAAGAAGAGCTCACAGAGTTTGAGAGAAACAAAGTTTGGAACTTAGTACCACCTCCTACTGGCAAAACTATTATTGGTACTAAGTGGGTATTCAGAAACAAGATGGACAAGGATGGTGTTGTCATCAGAAACAAAGCAAGGTTAGTTGCTCAAGGTTACAGGCAAGAAGAAGGCATTGACTATGATGAAACTTTTGCACCAGTTGCAAGAATTGAAGCTATTAGGTTGTATCTTGCATATGCAACTTTTAAGAACTTCAAAGTTTATCAGATGGATGTCAAGAGTGCTTTTCTAAATGGAAAACTACAAGAGGAAGTTTATGTTAAACAACCACCAGGTTTTGTTGATCCTAAATTTCCTAATTATGTTTTCAAGCTTGATAAAGCTCTATATGGGCTCAAACAAGCTCCAAGAGCCTGGTATGATACCCTGTCCGAGTACCTTATTGAAAATAAATTTACAAGAGGTAAAATTGATAAAACATTATTTTCAAAACGGCAAGGTTCTGACATCTTACTCATTCAGATATATGTAGATGATATTATCTTTGGCTCCACTGACAAGTCAATGTGTGACTGGTTTGCTAAGATAATGTCAACTCAGTATCAGATGAGTATGATGGGAGAACTTACTTATTTTCTTGGTCTACAAGTTGAACAAAAGCCTGATGGCACTTTTATAAATCAAAGTAAGTATGTGCATGACATGATAAAGAAATACGAATTTGAGAATTTATCTTCCATGCACACTCCTATGGGTACTCAGGATAAGATAAGTAAGGATGAAACTGGTAAACTAGTTTGTCAATCCACATACCGAGGTATGATTAGTTCCTTACTTTACTTAACTGCTAGCAGGCCTGATATCATGTTTGCAACATGTTTGTGTGCTCGGTATCAGGCTGATCCTAAAGAATCACACATGAAAGCAGTTAAACGCATCTTTAGATATCTTACAGGTACTCCTAACCTGGGTCTTTGGTATCCCAAAGATTCAAACTTTGCCCTTGAAGGGTACACAGATGCAGATTTTGCAGGTTGTAGATTGGATAGGAAAAGCACAAGTGGAGGATGTCAATTCCTAGGTGGAAGACTAGTAGGTTGGTCATCCAAGAAACAAAATTCGGTAGCAACTTCCACAACAGAAGCAGAATATGTTGCTGCAGGAAGTTGCTGTGCTCAATTATTATGGATGCAGTATCAACTATTGGACTATGGGTTCAACTTTCAAAAGACTCCAATTCATTGTGATAACAAGAGTGCTATTGCTATCACAGAGAACCCAGTCCATCACTCCAAAACTAAGCACATTGATATCAGACACCACTTTATTCGAGATAATGTGGAAAAAGGTAAGGTTGAGGTAGATTATGTACCAACAGATGAACAATTGGCAGATGTGTTTACTAAACCTCTTCCCGAGGAAAGGTTTATGTATTTACTAGGGCAATTAGGTATGCTGAATCCTTGATCTTTTTTAATTTTCTTTAAAACTGAGCGCTCAGTATCACTCCTGTTGATACTGACCACTCAGTATCACTAGTCTGTTATCATCAAAATTTAAAATTTTTATTTTTTTTATTAATTTCAAGAGTAAATTAATTGTTTTTATATTTTTTTTAAATTTTTTAAAAAAAAATTAATTTTTTTAGTATTAGGGTATGACGGCGCTCACACCGAGCTTAATCCTCATACTGCCCAACGGTAACCTTTCTTAATAGGAAAGTTACCGTTGGCACAAGATAAGGCAGTCAAATCAGCCAGTTTTACTTCCCAATACCTTAATTATCTTTCAATCACCTATAAATAACCGTTTTTTTTTACTTCAAATATTTTTTAACAAGTTATTTCATTCTTTCTCTTTAAATTCCATCTGCGATTAACGATTTCACTCTCTCTTAGCAAGCAAAAAAAAAAAAAAAACTCTTAAATCAAAATCACAGATGGCGAACTACACTTTCGTCGCTCCAGAGGTTGAATCGGAAATCAAATTCCGAAATGATGAACTGCCCAGGTTTGCGAGGAACAACATCACAGCCAATTTCACTATTCCTCAAGCCTGGGTATGCCAAGAATTCACAAACATTATGACTTTTATGAAGAATTGCCCAATTGCTCGTGCACTGACTTTGTCTCCTCGAGCAATTTACCCAGAAATGCTATGCGAGTTTTGGTACTCTGCCACACTCGATTCTCCAGATATGATTGCTGGGTGGGTAATTAGGGATCAAAGAAGGGCATTTGTTTCTACTGCCATCATTCGTGAAACACTGAGGCTTCCTGCCCAAGCTAAGTATGACCCATTCGTTGATAGAACAGAGGCACGCTCTGTATTACCATTTTTGGGTCGAAGAGGAACAACGAGCATAATCAAAAGAAACGAATTTGGTCCTATGTGGGGTATTCTCATTACAACGATTATTCGGTGTATGACCCACAAGACGGGTGCTTTGGACCAAATAAATGAATTTGGGATGCAAATAGTACATGCTTTGTACTATGGAAGAAACATTGATTATGCAAGGCTCATTTTCAATGAATTAGCTGCTTTGGTTCGGGCTAACACAAGGGAATGTAATGTCCCTTTCTGCAGATTCTTATCACTCATCTTTCAACACTCAATGCCCACACATACCTATGATGAGTTTCACAGTCCAAGGGTTGATCTTCCTCCTCTTAGTGAGAAGATCTTCTTTTACAGGCCAAGAGAAGGAGAGCCTCTACTGAGTCCTTATATGTGGGCCATTGTTCAAGAACACATAAATGAGGAAGCAAACATGTCTGATACTGAATCAGACAATGACGATGATGATGATAATGATGATAATAGTGGTAATGGAGGACATGCTGGTCAAGATGTTGAGATGCAGGATGTTCCACAAGTTCAAGAACCGACTCAACAACATATCTCTCATACTGAGTCGACCGAAGCCACACCGCTTGTCCTAAGAAGAAGAAGAAGAAACCTCTCACCAGTCCTTATGGGCGTGTTATCATCTGAGGAGGTGCAGCCTGCAAATGTTCCATCATTAACTGCCTCTCTTCAAGCCCAAAGCCTAGTTGCAGCCACCGCTGACCTTCCAGGTCCAGAACTAGTCCCAACTGCTCAACCAATTGAGGAACCTCATGTTCCTCTTGATGTGGAGATTCAATATGAGCAAACTACACTGAAAGGTGCTCAGCAAGACAGACAGGTCGGTATTGAAGATGTTGGTGCTGCAAATCAACAATCATATGATCCTGCACCGACCTCTGCCGATGCTAGAAGGGAATCTGACAGTCTCAGGTATGAATTTCTAAAAAGCCCTTAAACTTATATATATATATATATATATATATATATATATATATATATATATATATATATATATATTTCATTCCCAAATAGAGACTAAGTATTGGCCAGTACCAACTCAATACTGACCAAAGTCTCACACGATCTTTCAAATATATATCCGTTTATGGCCAACATAGCTAGCCCACTGCTGCTATGCAAAATTCATATACTGAGCACACAATTGATCATTGTCAGTCTACAGTTGTTTCAACATTTAAAGAGACAATGGTGGTTGATGTCAAACTGACACCCACTGGTGCTGCTTGAATAATGTCCAACTTATTTTTGAGTTGGGTAGCATAATTCAAGAAATGATCACAAACCCTTAAGCCACAAAATCCAAAAACTTTCCATGGGGTTTAGCCACATTTCTGTTATCACTCTAATACCGAGTGATAAACATTGAAAATAACAAGAAGCACATCCCAGGCTTCGAATTCCCAAACCCAAACCTTTTAGTAAATGTGACTTATCCTATACTGAGCTACTTAAATTTACACACTCACTTTTACTAAAATCTTCTTACACATGCTATGCACAAGTCCACAATATTTCATCATAAACCAGATGAAATACAGACTTCACAAACTCTGTTTATATGATTATAGAGTTAAACAACACCACAATTCTATTTGATAAACCTTTGTTTTTTAACCAGTTTTATATTTTTTGTTTCTTTAGCACCATCTGTGCAGGGCATTCAGGCATCACAGGCTGCAGGAGACCAAGTGACTCTGCAAGCAATCATGCAGCATATTCTGGCCATCCAACATACTCAGACTATCATACTGGCCAGAATGGACACTATGAGTAGTGATATTGACTCAATAAAACAGTCAGTCTCACTACTTCAACAACCACATCAGCCTCCACCAACTCCACCATTTTCACATGGTGAACACAATGAAGAAGGAGAAGGAGATGATGGTGATACTGATGCTGCCACTGAGCCCATGCCCTCCCCTACTCTTGAAGAACCTAAAGGGGACATGGGTGGTGATACTGATCCTCTTCCCTCCCCATCCAATGATAACAATAAGAGGGAGAAGAGACAAAGAGATACTGAGGTTGATCAAACTGCTCAGGGGGAGAAAAGAAGAAGATTGAATGAAGATCAACCTCCACAACAAGAACAACAACATCAGCAAAGCCCTCATACTGAGCCACTTCGGATTCAGTATGAGAGAAGAAGACAAAGAACTAGGTCAGCATTACAAGTTGAAGACCCACTTGAGCCATCTGCTCAGGGGGAGACTCATACTGACCAACCACAGTAAACTTATTCTGAGCCACCTGCTCGTGAGGAGAATGATTTGCAAATTGTGGTCTATAGGCCTTTCATCTGGCCTATTGCTGATGATGAAGATGAAGAACCAGATTTAGTGAACTATGCACTAAATCTGGTAGAACTAGAAAGTTCTTCATCATCATCCTCGGATGATGAAGAACCAGAAAATCTAGTGATTAGAAGAAGGAGTTCCTTATCAAGAAGACCCATCAATGCAGTTCTCACTTCTTCTGAATCAAGTGAGGAACCTGCTCCTTTGGTAACAAGACAAAGAAGACATGTTCATACATTGGACAGTGATACCGAGCAGGCTCCAAGACTGACTTCTCAACAACTCTGTGCAGAACAAGAGAGATTTTTATATGAGCAAGAGTTGGGAATCAAAGCTGAACCAGAATCTGACCCAGATACTGATACTCCTGGTCCTTCACATAGAATCTCAAGAAAGGGTCCAGACCATATTCAACATTATTGGAATATGGTTGCTGCTAGGACTCAGTATAAGGAGGAAAGGAAGGAGTTCTTGAAGACCAAAACATGTCCAAATGTAAGGGGGATACATTGGTTAAATCTGGATGTCAATAAAGTAAAAGTGAAGCTCAAAGAAGGAAGAATCACTATCACTTGTACTGGCTTAACCAGTCCTCCCATGAAGATATTTCTTCATGATATTCAAAGAATTGGTCTTCAAGACTGGGTGAAGATCACAAGACTGATCAAAGAGCTTCCAAAGAAATCAACTTATGATCAAATAGTCTTGGATGAGATCTGTGCAGTAGCTGCTGTATGCTATGAGAAGGGCTTGCTTCATGAGATAGAGTATAGAATACTCAGTGTGATGACTGAAGCTTACTCAAAGAACAGACCAGAATGCCTTCATACATACAAGTATCTTAATAAGTACCCTATTCCTCCTAACCTTGTTTTTCAGGATCAAAAGAGTGTCATATATCCAACTTCTGGATATATGTATACTGACTCAGAGGATAGAGAGTGCTTCATTTCTGAAGAATATCTGCCAAGAGCTCAAATCAGTCACCTTGTTGGACTGAAATGGATGATCACCAAGAAAGAAGACTCTTGGTTCAGAAAGAAGATTGTTGCAGTTCTTAATTGTAGAAGGGATGAACTCAAGAGCAGAGAAGAGTTTGTCCACATCAAACAAGAAGTCTTCTATGAGAATGAAGCCATCAACAGCAGATGAAGAAGAAGATTTTGCTACCTATGCTGTTGTATTTTTTATTTCTTTTTATCTCTTTGTAACTGTTTTGTTATCATTAGATAGGGGGAGATTGTTAAGGCAAAAAGCCTTACCCCTTTGGATCTTAAGATAACAAAACAACCTAGACCAGCTTTGATTAATATGTAGAATAAAATAGCTAAGTTTAGGTCTGATACTGAGTGGTCAGTATTGGAACTCAGTATCAGAGCTCAGTATCAGATAGTAATACTGAGTACAAGGACTGAGTAAACATTTCCATGTTTACCTTGCCAGATCGAATCCCTTTGATCTCGGCCACTTTCCTTATTCTAGTCCTTGCATTACTCCTTGCCTAACTTGTAAGATCTCTATATCATTATAAATAGAGATCATTTGGCAAAGGAATATTCATCAATTCACTTTACACTTTCATATCTATTGCAATTGATAAGTGGTCTTGTTATTCCGCAACAAGCCACACTTAGTGGAATTATACATTTGACTCATATCTTGTTCTTATACAATATTTGTCTTGAGTTATAATTATCCAATCAATTAACCATCTAAACCAGGGCGTTGTGACCTAACACCTAGCCTTCGAGCGACGACCGAATGGAAAACCCGCGTCACCTCGTGGCGCGAGCGAAACGCGAGCGTGACGTGAGGGACGTCTGAACTATAAAAACTAGAGTGTAAGCTAGGGCTTCATAACACCTACGAACCCTACAACCCTAGCAGCCGAAATTGGAGCATCTTGGTCGGTTTTTGGAGCTAAGGAGCTCAAATATTTATCATCTTGAAGGATTCAAGCATCAAGGGTAAGAATTCTTGCTTATCTTACTTAGTTACCTTGATTGTGAGCTTGATATGGGTAAAAATGTTGGTTTGGGGAACCAACCATATCATCTTTGGGGAAGATGAACAATCATGGATGTAAAACACTCCTTGTAGACTTGTAAACAATGTGTACAAGTTAGATATTGGTTTGATGTTGGGAGATCTAGAACTAGGGTTTAAGATTCCACCAAGTTGATGAACTTGGTGGTTAGGAAAGCTAATATGGATTAATTAGTGATTAGTTATGGTTGATAATTGGTTGTTATGATGGTAATGATGCTAGGTCAAGAAGACCTTGTGATTGGAGTTGCTTCCTTGATTGGGAAGTAAGCATTTGTGTTGATTAGCACAATTTGAGGATAGCTTGGCTAAGGTAAGTACATGTGAACTTTCAAAACTGGGTACATAGATAGAAAATGTTTTATGTGTAAATGTTTTATCGAGTCTATAAGTAATTTAGTTATTTATGTGATGAATTGCTTATATGATTGATTGATTGAGAAATGATGGGGGCCAAAGGCTCATAATGATAGTTGACGAGTAATGATGATGATGATGATGATGTCCCTAGGGCCGTGATAGATTGGAGGCATTCCGGTTATCACGGTTCCTTAAGGTTAGTGGTAGATTGGAGGCATTCTGATTACCCAATACCTATGAGTCCCGGTAGATTGGAGGCATTCCGATTACCGTGGATATGACGGTCTTGATAGATTGGAGGCATTCCGATTATCTTGACATTGGCCAATGATGAAAGTAATGATTGACCCAAATGAATTTAGTAATATTATTTTAAGTATAAATGATATTATGTGACTAGTTGTTTATCGGGTCTAAAACCCATGTATCTCACGAGGCAATTTTGTCTCACGTACTATGTTTGTGTTTTTGCTATGTACTCAGGTTCGGGATCGAAGATATAGGATGCCCGTTTAGAGAGGAAGCCTTGTTGAGATTAACTTGGTGTTCATAGTTAGAGCCCTTATCCGATGGCTTAGATATATTGCCTTGTTGAGATTAACTTGGTGTTCATAGTTAGAGCCCTTATCCTATGGCTTAGATATATATTGTAACACCGTTTTTGTAAACTCTGATTATCTCAAACAAGAAACCTATCGATTTTGTAATATTAGTATTTTAAAATGATGATGTGTGATGTGTTTTTGATGGAAAAACGTTTAAATATTATTTTTAAAATTTGAGGTGTTACAACTTGGTATCAGAGCTATAGTTTAAGTGAACTAGGTTGAGTTGACCATCCTAGACTTAAACTGAGCTAGTAGGACCATAGGTTCCATGGGATTCTTATGAATTGACTATTGAGACCTTAAGTGTAGGTTCAATAGGGTTGACTTGAAGGGATAAGTCATGTTTGGAATTGGAACGGTCAATGTTCCCATTATTTTGATGAATTGATTTCTAAATGGTTTATGTCTTGTTATAGCAATATGGTGCACACTAGAAGTGGAAGAGGCCCGTTTGATCAAGGGCAAGACTCGAATAACATTGTCCAACCGGTGTTTGGCCCTCCACCTCGTGATGAAGTGGGGAATTCGGGGGTTGAAAGGAACTCTCACACCCCGGTCACCGTGGAACACCTCCAAACTATGTTCAACCAAATGAGGGACATCGTGAATGAAGATGTGAAGCGAATCCTCAATGAACATAAGGCTCGTGAAAGGCGGGAGGAATCTCCACCCCGCTCAAAGAGCAAGTCAAGTAGTGTTGCTCAAACCGAAAGGTCTTCGACGGAAGGAGAGGAAAGTGACCCCGAACCGAGGGAAAGGAAGGGGTGCACATACAAGAACTTTGTGGCTTTTAAGCCCGATAACTACTATGGTAGCTCCGAACCAAAGGTCACGATTAGTTGGATCCGTGAAACTGAACAAGTCCTTGAAGCTAGTAAATGTAAGGAGGGGAATATGGTGATCTATGCCTCTCGATTGTTGAAAGATGAAGCCCTTGTGTGGTGGGACACCATGTATGAATCATTGAGGAAAAGGGCGGTGTACAAGATGACTTCGGAAGAGTTTGTGAAACGCTTGAAGGCAAAGTTTTGCCCCGAAAGAAACTTGGAGAAACTTCAAAAAGAATTTGTCCACTTGAAGAAAGAAAGCATGAGTGTAGATGAATACACCAAGAAGTTTACGGGATTGATCCCGTTTGTGATCAAGTTGTACCCGGACGAGAGGTCCCGGATTATTCGTTATGCTAATGGGCTCCCGTGGGAGTATGAATTGGAAGTGAAAAGATCCGCCGCACTAGATGAAGCTATTGGTGCGGCGAGAAATGTTGAGGAAGTTGGCCAAAGGAAGATCAATGAAAGGCCAAAGTTCGAGAAAAGGAAGTTAGAGGGAAGCTCGGGATCGGTGAAGAAGGGAAAGTTCACCCCGACCTTCTCTAAACAATCAAGTGTGGGCACGTGTAGGAAGTGTGGCAAAGACCACAAGGGTGAGTGTTTGGCGGATTCAAAATCTTGCTTTAAGTGTGGAAGGCAGGGGAATATGGCAAGGGATTGCCGGGCCAAGCCGTTGGATGAGATTGAATGCTACTCATGCCATGAAAAAGGGCACTATAGCAATTCTTGCCCGAAAAAGGGAAGTGAGACGATGGTGTCGACCGCTCAAAAGAAAGCGGAACCGACAAAGGTCAAAGGACGGTCCTTCCAACTTACCTGAGATGAAGCCAAGGAGGTCCACGATGTCGTTTCAGGTACCCTACTCGTAAATTCTATTCCCGCCTAGATCTTATTTGACTCGGGTGCTACTTATTCGTTTGTGTCACATGATTTTGTTGTGGTGTTGAAAGTGCCCTTAGAACTCCTTGACGAGATTTATGATATAGAAATTGCGGATGGTAAAACTTCCATAGTTAAACATATGTGTCGAAATTGTGAGTTAGAAATAGATGGGAAAAAGTTTAAGGTGAATTTATTACCCATGGAAATTTCGGGTTTTAATATAGTTATTGGGATGGATTGGTTGGGTGAACATCAAGCAAAAATTTTATGTGGGAAGAAGATAGTCTCGATCAAGACTCCCGATAATGAAAAAGTTTATGTGTATGGCGAGAGACGACACCACCTACCGAGCCTCATGACCGCGGTTAAAGCAAGGAAATGTTTAGCCAAAGGGTGTTAGTCCTTTTTAGCATATGTGTTAGATGGAAGAAAGGAGAAGAAGACGGTGGAAAATGTTAAGGTGATTCGGGATTTTCCCGAAGTATTTCCCGACGATTTACCGGGATTGCCACCGGAGAGGCAAGTAGAATTCCGTATTGATTTAGTTCCGGGAGCGACGTCGATAGCTCGTGCTCCGTACCGTTTGGCTCCCAACGAAATGCGGGAATTGATGTCACAATTGCAAGAGTTGCTCGACAAAGGATTCATTCGTCCTAGCTCGTCTCCATGGGGTGCGCCCGTATTGTTCGTTAAAAAGAAATACGGTTCGATGAGGATGTGCATCGATTACCGGGAATTGAATAAGATGACCATTAAGAACCGATACCCGTTGCCTAGAATCGACGACTTGTTTGATCAACTTCAAGGTGCCGACTAATTCTCAAAGATCGATTTAAGATCGGGTTACCATCAAGTTCGTGTGAAAGAAGGAGATACCGAGAAGACGGCATTTCATACACGTTATGGGCATTACGAGTTCTTGGTAATGCCATTCGGGTTGACTAATGCACCGGCCATTTTTATGGACCTTATGAATCGGGTTTGCAAACCATTCCTCGACAAGTTTCTTATCGTATTTATTGACGATATTCTTATTTATTCGAAAACCGATGAAGAACACGAGAGTCACCTAAGCCAAACGTTAGAAGTACTACAACGAGAAAAATTGTATGCAAAGTTTTCTAAGTGTGAATTTTGGATACGAGAAGTCCAATTCCTCGATCACGTCGTGTCGCGAGAAGTAATCAAAGTTGACCCGTCAAAGATTGAAGCGGTTATGAAGTGGGAACCGCCAAGAACCCCAACCAAAGTAAGAAGTTTTCTCGGGCTTGCCGGTTATTGCCGTCGATTTATTCAAGACTTTTCTCGAGTGGCGACACCACTCACCTTGTTGACTCTAAAGAGTAGTGAGTTCGTGTGGGGAGAGAAGCAAGAAAAGGCGTTTACCATATTGAAAGAAAAGTTGTGTACCTCCCCAGTTCTCACGTTACCCGAAGGAATGGAAGACTTTGTCATGTATAGTGATGCTTCACACAAGGGTTTGGGTTGTGTTTTAATGCAACGAGGGAAAGTGATTGCCTATGCCTCGAGACAACTAAAGAATGCGGAAGAAAGGTACACGACTCACGATTTAGAGTTGGCGGCGATAGTGTTTGCTTTGAAGTTGTGGAGACACTACTTATACTGTACAAGGTGTACGTTGTATACGGATCACAAAAGTCTCCAATATGTTTTCACTCAAAAAGATTTAAATATGAGGCAAAGAAGATGGATCGAATTGATAAAAGATTATGATTGTGAAATTGTTTACCATGCGGGGAAGGCCAACATGGTAGCCGGCGCCTTAAGTCGAAAAGTGTATGAAAAGCCGAATAGAGGAAAGCTAATACGTATTGAAGTAGTCTCGAGTATAGTAGAACGAATCAAGAATGCCCAATGAGATGTGATGGAAAAAGAAGAGTTAAAGCAAGAGCGGTTGGGTAAAAACCAACATTTTGTGGAGAACAAGCAAGGGTTGAAAACCGTTGATGGTCGAATTTGGGTTCCCAAGTTCGGGGGTACTCGAAAGGAATTGATGAATGATATTCATAAGTCAAAGTATTCGATCCACCCGGGAAGTACAAAAATGTATCAAGACATGAAGAAAACGTATTGGTGGCCCGAAATGAAAGCAAGAGTGGCAAAGTATATTTCTAAGTGTGCCACGTGTGCACAAGTGAAAGCCGAGCATCAAGTACCGTATGGGTAGCTCAATCGTTACAAGTACCGGCCGGAAAATGGGAAGATATAACAATGGATTTTATTGTTGGGTTGCCAAAGACGAGCAAGAACCACGATGCCATTTGGGTCATAGTTGACCGGTTGACCAAAAGTGCATTGTTCTTAGCAATTCGGGAAACCATGCCACTTGAGAAGTTGGCAAAGTTGTATGTGGATGAAGTGGTAAGACTTCATGGGGTCCTGTTATCGATTGTGTCCGATAGAGATGCGAGGTTTACCTCGAGATTTTGGAGATCGTTGCAAGAAGAGTTGGGAACGAAATTGCGATTGAGTATGGCTTACCACCCGCAAACCGATGATTAAAGTGAAAGAACCATCCAAACGGTTGAAGATATGATAAGATCGTGTGTGCTAGATTTTGGAGGTAATGGGATGAACATTTACCATTGGTCGAGTTCTCCTACAATAATAGTTATCATTCGACAATTAAGATGCCGCCTTATGAGGCGTTGTATGGAAGGAAGTGTAGGACTCCATCATGTTGATTGAAGCGGGTGAGACGAAACTTACGGGTCCCGAGATCGTGAAAGTGACAAATGAAAAGATTGGAATAATTCAAGCCAATATGAAAACCGCACAAGACCGACAAAGAAGCTACTCGGGTTTGAAAAAGAGACCGTATGATTTAGATGTTGGTGACATGGTGATGTTGAAAGTATTGCCTTGGAAAGGCGTGATGCGGTTTGGAAAGAAGGGCAAATTGAGCCCAAGGTATGTTGGCCCGTTTAAGATTTTGAAACGGGTCGGTTTGCAAGCATTTAAGTTGGAACTTCCACCCGAACTTCAAGGTGTTCAAGATACGTTCCATGTAAGTTATTTTGAAGAAGTTTGTGGGTGAAGTTGAAAATATAATTCCGTTGCAAGATTTGCGGGTTGATTCCCCGAACCGTTTGATTGAAGAACCCGAGGCTATATTGGAGGCCCAAACGAAGAAATTGAGGAATAAAGAGATCGAGCTAGTGTTGGTCAAGTGGAAGCACTCTCTTGGGCCAAATTTGACTTGGGAAGTCAAAGATGAGATGAAGAAGCGCTACCCGTGTATAATTTAATCACATGTTGTAACGACCGTAATTTTACAATTTGTAATGTCATATATTTAATTCGGGATTAGTATGAATTTTAGTATTTATGTTAATTTATGTCTCGAGTTGTGCTTTATCGAGTATTTGATCGATTGGGACTTGGTATAACCGAGTATGAGTCAAAACTTGAATGGAAACAAGTTTAAAGGCCAAGAAGCTGGCCTGAACAGCACTCGCGGCACGAGCCAAACGCGAATTCAAACAGAAAGTCCAGAGCTGAAACGCGAGCACTTCGCGTCGACCTCGCGACGCGAACGAAACGCGAGCGGGGCGCGAGCCCAGCCTTCGAGCGACGACCAAATGGAAAACCGCGTCACCTCGCGGCGCGAACGAAACGCGAGCGGGACGCGAGGGACGTCTGAACTATAAAAACTAGAGTGTAAGCTAGGGCTTCATAACACCTACGAATCCTACAACCCTAGCAGCCGGAATTGGAGCATCTTGTGTAGGGTTTCATTGTACTCGATCGACCCATAGGACCGACCGCCTAGCATGCTTGGTTCGAACCTTGCTGATCAAGAACATGAACTTGTTCTTGACCGGTTAAACCAACTAGCTGATTTAATCCCTAAAGCGCAAGTGGGATTAAACCTAATCTTTGAACCCTAAAGGATTGGGATGTTGGAAATCTAACTTAGATTAACAAGAAAGAAACCTTGTACGAAGACTCGAACACGCACATTGCTTGTGTGGTTCGTTCGACCATCAACCAAAGAATCCTAGGGTTCTTTGGCCGAATTCGTCCAAGAGGGGAGAAGGGAGAAAAATGTTTCCCAAAACATACCTTGTTGTTTGCTTAAGATTAGTCCACTGATGATGAACAAATCGAGCGATCTTCTAGTTGATCTAAGCAATGACCTTGTTCTTCAATACTTGAAGAACACGAAGAACACGAAGAACGAAGAACACCAAGACTTGGTGCCTTGCTCTATTTCGGCCGAATGGAGGAAGTGAAGGGGCTAGGGTTTCGGCTTAATGGTGTAACCCCATAAGTGATCCCTAAGCCTTCTATTTATAATAGAAGGACTTTCACTTAGGGCCCTTCTAGTTTAATTAAGATTAATCTCTTAATTAAACTTATCCTTTTACACTTTCATCCCTCATAGTTTAACTAGTTTATTATTATTGCACTTAACTATTAAATGTCTAGTATTAATACACTAATAATTCGGTACCCATATACACGGATTATATACTTGTATTTATACTTTTAATAATTAATTATATAATAACCTTTATATAATTTATACAACAATATTATCCAATTATTTGTATGTTTTAATAGCTTTAAAACATATTATGGATAATCTATAATTAACACATTGTATATTTACTCAACTAGTAAATACACAACTACTTGTATTAATTAGTTAGTCAAACTAATCTAGGAATAAGTTAAACTTACCTTAATACTTAACTGATTCATAATGACTATTATGAATCATTCCTCTTCGTAGTATCATTGCTTATCTTGCTCGTATTACATGCACTCACCGGTGTGACCCTTAAGTGTTTCGTAAGCATGGATGTATCATCATAGGTTGACTAACTGTGCACATAAATCCTTCAGACTCCCACTTGTGCAAGTTCGTAACCTTTGTCTTAATGATACGAGCTACAGTGGCCTTCTAGATGGGCATGTAGGTAACCAACCCCATAAAAACAGCTTTCGTAACCCAGGTATAGTTTATGAAAAACTCTTAATCGCGTCTCCTAGTAAATTACACTATGTCTTTACTTCTTGGGAAAATATGTTAGGCTTATCCCTTGCAGCACGATATTTGTGACAACGAATACGAGCATGGTAGAAAATATCAACTCCTGTATTCGAAATCATTTTATGACTTCTTGATTCAAACTGATGTGATAAACGACAAAGAACAAATCAGTTCGTTTGGTCACGGCCGTGCACTTGTCAGTTTCTCATCATGTCCAAGGACCTATAAATATCTCTCCTTAAAAGGAGGTGCAATTACCATCTTGTTATATTTCGATTTAAAATACAACTTCCTTTGTACCCATTATCGCCTCGTATGACAAACATTTTTCCGAATTATCTAAGACGAACCAAAGCACATTAGTCATTGTATCCTAAACCAAATACCTCAGGCTTAAGGACAATCCTAGTGAATAATACTTTTGAACTTTTCAACCACGAAGTATTGTCACGGTGGTCGATCCAATATTCGTTGAGCCTCCAACAGAATATCACCGATATTTGGTTTACACAGAACTTGTGTAGCTATCTTCGAAGAACTTTTGAATCTACCACCAAATACCGCGATGACGTTAACGTCCCATCAAGGTTCCCACCTAGACGAGTAGTCACGGATATTGTATCTTTTTGAATAAAAGACTTTTATTCATGGATATTGTAAAACATACAAAGTCCGAATAACAATGATACTAACTCATGTATTATTCCTCACTGGACATAGATACCGAATTATTACTGGATCATTACTTATTCCTTTCGTTCGTGTTGATTACTTAATGATTCTTACAATTCAAATTGTAACTTTATCACTAAACCAATCATTTCTATTAAACTAAAGACACAAGACGAGTATTTAGGAATACTGTTTCTTTTGTCTTTGCTACATATTGTTCTTGCAACAATTAGAACATATTCTAGTCTTTCCTTTTATGCAATTCGGCAAACATAGGAGGATTGGAAATAAACTCCTTGTTTTCTTGAATTCATAAAATTCTCCTTGTAACTAAAGTCTCTTTTAGTTACTTGATTTGTAGATATTCTTGCTAGTTAAAGAAATTTCCTTAAATGATTATGTTGTCCACTGAAGTGTCAACAACCTATTAGATATGCAATAATTAATCACAAGACTTGTGATCACGCTATTAGGTTTGCAATAATCTAATCAATGATCATTTATTTTTCTTAACTCTTTGGCTAACGACTTGGTAAAACCTTGTTGTTAATGTCTTACTAACTTACTGAATTCATTAACATCTTTAATGAATTACGTTAGTCTTAGCTCCCACTTACTTTTATGGAATTTAAGCATCTCTTAAACTACTTTGACCTAGTCAATAACTTGTAGTTTAATCTTTTAAGAATTCTATCAATAATTAAGATCATCTTTTGGATTTGCGAATATCCAACATTCCTGTTTAGGGAATTATGATCTTTATTGATTACTTTGTGTAACAAGTATAAAACACTTGAAACGATACTTCCAATTCTTAAACACATTAGTATTCTTTTAATAACTTTATTTAATGCCAAAGTCATTTCTTGGATTTCTCAAATATCCATTATTCCTATTAGGGAATCATGACTTGATTAAATATTGTATTTATTACAAGTATAAAAGACTTGCAATAATATCTTTTAATTCTTAAACACCTTAATATAGTTTGTCTCTTTTAAGAGTCTATTTAATGTCTAAGTCATTTTGCTTGGATTATACGAATATCCAATTATTCCTATTAGGAAATTATGACTTCATTAAATCCTTTACTACAAGTATAAAAGACTTGTAATAATACTCTTAAAGTCTATCTCGATTATATCCAATATAATCATACTATATTAATACTAATACTTTAAAACTTACTATCATAAGTAATGACTATTACTTAAGATGTTTTAACTAAGTTCAATAACTTTTGAACCTTATGCTTTCATAAAACTCTTAAATACTTTCATTAGAAAAACTTTCCAATTTACTAGTATCTAAATACCTTGAGCTATCAAGACATTATTTATACATCAATCAAACAAGTATATAACATGAAATATAAGTAAATCAAAACTTGACTTACAATCTAGTCATAAACCTTGACTAGTGCAATTATCACACATGCACACAATATAATTCAACCATGGATTCGAAATTACTTAAACCAAAAACTTTGTTTTAACATAAAATAAAATTATTCAAACAATAAAAAGAAATTGTTTTACTGAATCCATAAAACTACTGAATCAAAAAAAGGTACTCATGGGATCATTATCTCATGTTAGTCCATCTCACTTTCCATCATCTTATGCAATAAACGATTGCTAAAGTTGAGTTACTCGTAATAAACTTTACAAGTAGAAAACGAGCATCTTAAGTTGGTCAAGTTAACTAAGGAGCAAGCATTGCTTCCTACCCTTTGACCCATGCCACGACCAAGAAACTGTTTCTCGGTCCTTGCGTTGCTTGGCTTCACCTTCTAGACCTTTTGTTTGACTTCATTACCCTTTAGGCATGTAACGACCCGAAATTTGTAAATAAATAAATTGAATAAAAATATGATAAATAAGGATAAATCGTTTAAAAAACGTAGGAATTGGTTTCGTGTCGTTTGGACACCGTATGAGAAAGTTATGGGCGAAACCGGGTCGAGACAAAGATGAAAAAGTGCAGCCCTGCACTCATCAGGAGTTCGCGACGCGAACTTAGGTTCGCGATCGGGAACTAGCTCCAGGGAGTTTGGCCAACGAGCGCGAAGTAGTTAGCGATGTGTTAGCGATCGTGGACTATGGGGAGTCGCATAGTTCGCGACGCGAACTATGGTCGCGTCGTGATCTTTTGTCTGGCAGCATTAAAATCGGGTTTTCAGCCATTTGTGCCATTTTCAAACCCTAGAAACCTCTTTGGCGATTTTTGGAGCTCTAGTGCAGATCTTGGTTGATTTCTTCTCAAATCTTTGATAGATTTCACTCCTAGTTGAAGATTAAAGGTATATCTTCACTCTTTGATCTTTGTAGCTTAAGATCTATCTATTTGGATGGTTGGGTTTGAAACCCTAGTTATTGGGGGTTATGGTTTTTGGTGAATAAATGTTGTATACACTTGATAGATGGTATATTAACAAAGGAAACAAGTGTATGATTATGATTTGTAAGAATCTTAAGGGTTGGTTTAACCTAGGGTTTGGTAAATCACCATAATTGGGGGAAATGAGTTTATAAGTGTTATCTAGAGATAAATGGACACATTGGTGGTAGAATGTGATGTTGATAATCTTGTGATTATTGTATTAGGCATTTGGTGAGGTCTTGGACGGTTGACCGAATTGTTGGAACAAGGAAACCGGCGGAAAGAATACGGTTGGAGCACTTTATTGCTAAGGTGAGTACATGAGACTTTTAAACTGGGTACATAGCAATTAATTTTGAAAGTACATATGATATTGTCTCAGTCTTTATTAACAAATATTTTGATAAAGATAGTAGTTGAAAATGTATGAAAGTATGTAGAATGTGATACTAGAATGTGTCTAGTATGATTGATGAATTTGAAGTAAATTATGATAGATCCAAGTAGCTATGGAATCTATGTTAATGAACAACAATAATGAAATAATTGATTAAGAGAATGTATACGGAGCCTTTATTAATAAATATTTATTAGTAAAGCAATTGGGAATGATTTTATAGTAATGAGTACCTATTGGTAAGATATACTAATAAGAGTAAAGAACGAATATATATGAGAAAGAATATGTTGTGACTAGTAATAATTGTCTATTATAGTCAAGGAAGAGATAAAAGTATTATGTTATCGATAGATAAGAAATGTATCTTATGTATAAAGTAAGCATGGACCTCATAGGGTTCATAGATGTAGAAGTAACTGTGGTTGCTTATGATCGGGTCCATGGGACCATACAGGTACGTTCACACTGTGATGAACTAATTATATGTCGTTAGTATTAGATAACTAACTTGTTTGATGTTGGATGTGATAGCCGAAGGCTTTGACTGTCATAACTGTTAGGTTATGGTAAGAGATAGATGGTGGTGACGCGGGGGACCCCCGGTCACTGGACGGTGGTATATATGTTTATACACCGAGTGTATATATGTTTATACACTAAGCATACGGGTGCTTCTAGTACGCATATGTTTGGTACTAGGTATGTTAGGTTCTAATACATATATGTTTATGTATCAGACATGTTGGTGCTTCTAGTACATATATGTTTATGTACTAGATATGGTTGTGCTTCTAGTATGCATATGTTTGGTACTAGGTATGCTAGGTTCTAATCCATATATGTTTATGTATTAGACAGGTTGATGCTTCTAGTACATATATGTTTATGTACTAGATATGATTGGGTTTCTGGTACCTATATGTCTAGGTACTAGATATGTTTGCTAGGAAAGCAAAGTAGCTAGAGTCACAAAAGAGTGACTAGACGGTATTTATGTAGTTCATATATACGTTTATATAATTATGAAATGTCTATTATTGGGGTCTAAGACCCATGTATCTCACGAGACTATTTTGTCTCACGTACTACGTTTGTTTTGTGGCTATGTACTCAGGTACAGGTTTGAAGTGATAGAAGGTTGCACTAGAAGTGGCCTAGAGATGTTTAGTTCGGGAGCTAGTAGGTAGATCCCGTTGCCTATGGTTTTGATATACTCGGTGACACCGTATTTTTGTAAACTCTGATATAAGTTTTAAAGTTTTTGTTAAACTGTATTTTGGATAATATGTCAGATATTGGGAAAAATATATTTTAAATGATTTAAACGATGTTTTAAAAATACGGGTGTTACAACTTGGTATCAGAGCTATAGTTTAAGTGAATTAGGTTGGATGTCCATCCTAGTCTTAGACTGTAGCATTAGGAATGTAAGATTCCTTGAGATCATTAGGTTGACCTTGAGACTTTATGTTAAGTTTAGGGTTGAACCTAGGGGACCTATGAAAGTGATGTGATTATGGATAATCAGTGTTATGAGACTCATGAAACGTACACGAGGTACTAATTGTTTAATGTCTTTCGTATAGTCAAGATCGAAAGAAATGGTTAACACTCGAAGAAGTGGGAAAGCCCCGGAGGGCCGGGAGGAGGATACACCTCATGTTGAGGCTGGGGTTGAACAGGAAAGTCAACTGTCGATGCACCGGGTGGGTGAATCGGAGGTCGGAGCTAATAGAACTCCGGTGACCATGGCGGACCTCCAAACTATTATTGATCAATTCAAGGGAGTGGTGGCCGATGAGGTGCACCGCATAATTGGGGACCGTGAGAGGTCGGATGGAGATCGTGTATCCGAGGCTAGATCGGATGAGAAAACCAGGGGTGGTGGCACTCGAGTGGAGAAATCCTCCACAGGTGGTTGTAGTGATGCAAGGGCGAGGCCCGATGAAAATTATGGTTGTTCTTTTAAGACATTCATGGCTTGTAAGCCAAACATATATATGGGTAGTTCGGACCCGAAGGTAACTATGAGGTGGATCCGAGAGACCGAGCGGGTCATCGGAAGTAGCAAGTGCAAGAAAACCGATATGGTGTTGTATGCATCTCAATTGCTAAAAGATGATGCTATGGTCTGGTGGGACATAGTTTATGAGACCCTCGGGAGGGAGGTGGTAGAGAGAATGTCATGGGATGAGTTTACCGTGAGGTTGAGGAAGAAATTTTGTCCCGACCGGGATTTGGAGAAAATGCATGAGAAGTTTGTGACCCTAAGGAAGGGTGAGATGTCGATCGAGGAGTACACGAGGGAATTCACGGGATTACTTCCGTTTGTTGCTAAGACCTACTCCGAGGAGAGGTTGAGGGTAGTTAGGTATGCTAGTGGGCTACCTTGGGATTATCAGTTGGAGGTAAAGAGAGCGGTCACGCTAGATGAGGCCATTAGTGCCGCCCGAGGTGTGGAAGAGGTGAACGTGGCAAAAGTTACCGAGAGGGCGTATGTGGGAGATAAGAGGAATGCCGAGAGTGGATCGGTTACGGTTAAGAAGGGAAAGTTCACGTCGAACTTCTCTAGGCAAGGAAGTGTAGCCTCGTGCAAGAGGTGTGGGAAGAATCATACCGGCGAATGCCGTGGGGAACCAAAAATTTGCCATGACTGTGGAAAGACGGGACATTTGACCCGAGATTGTAGATCCAAACCAATGGCCGAGGTTGAATGTTACTCGTGCCATGAGAAAGGGCATTATAGCCACGTGTGCCCGAAGAAGAAAACCAGAACGCTTGTGTCTGCGGCTCAAAAGAAGGCGGAGCCGGCAAAGGTGAGAGGACGATCCTTCCTACTCACACGGGAGGAGGCGCGCGATGGGGCGTCAGGTTCGGGAGCTAAGGAATTAAGCGGCCCGTAATTGTAGCATTGGATGATTAGGCCGGTGTGCCATTTGTTTCTCTAAGATTTTAGTTTTGGGTATTATTGTAATCCTTCCGAATGCTTTGGTTAAAAACATATTTTGAATGTTATGAATTTTATTGTTAATTTATTTACTTGAAAGATTTGAATTAGCAAGGTTGAATAATTGTCGAGGAGAGTAGTGGCATTTGGTAGGACCATTGAGATGGATTGGATGATTATGCACCAAGCCAGTATGTTGTGTGAGTATAGCCATATAGTTAGATTGTTGCCCGATTTGGTGCTTACGGGAATTAGTAGATGAGTTGTATGACGTGAATAGTCATCGTGGGAATAATCTTCCGGGTTGAATGAATTCGTATTTTTTTTTAAGAATCATAGACCGGAGTCGGTTGGTTGACTCAAAGATGACCGGGATGACCGGTGAAATTATGGTTAATAGAATTGAGTGATAGTTACTTCGGTAGCGACAAAAGATTTGGAAATATGGTAATAAAGAGATGAACCGATTAATGACGGTTAATGTGTAAGTGGAATGGTAAATAACGAATAGAGAATGTTATTAGTTACCCGCGGGGTACGATGCATGTGCATCATATGATGACCTTAGAAGGCATATAATTGTGAAAAGATAATGTTATGTCATATGAATTGTGCTAAGTAATATGTCATATGGGAGACATACGAATGGGAAGGAAAAACAATAAGGCGTCTTGTGGGAGAGGTCCTAGAATGCACGATAAATGATTTGATGATGTTTGTATGATATTGGCGTGACATATACATATGTTAGTATATGTGCATGATGATGATGTTTATTTGATATTGGTGCGATATATACATATGTTTGTATATGTTCACAATAGAGATGTAATGATGGTATTGGTGACATATACATATGTTTGTATATGTGCACAATGGAGGTAGTTAGATGGAATTGGCGTGATATACGTGTGTATATCTATATGTGTATATATGTTTATGTGTTTATATGATGAATGTAGAACCATGTGGTTAATGAGTATTGCCATTATGTTATGGTAAATGAGAATTTGGCTTGAAATGCGGGTTGCATTTAGGTCATGTAAAGGTAAGGGAAATGTAAATGTAGGGGATGCCTACGATTTATAGAATAGAAGGAAAGAGAAACTCCTAGTGAGCAAATTACCATGTGGTAACCAAGTCATGGTACACCGTATGAGGGTGTGGGATGTATTACGGTAGAGGGCCTAGTACCGATAATTTAAGTTGATCAATGTGATACAAAGATGGTTGAAAGAATACTAAGTGATGGTATGAGTGACCAAGTGAAGGTCAAGAAACGGTAAATGTTATTGTGACCTTATGTTAAGGTGTGACCCTTGGATTAACGGGGACGATTGTTGAGAAAGTAATAATGGGTAGAACTGAGAGTGATGGGTTGGTAACGATACGCCGTGTGTACGGAAATTTGCTAATTGGAAAAAGGTATGGTTGACTTTATGTAAGAGTCAACGTTAGGCAACCCGTGATTGGTTGAATTGGTGTAAGATGGACTTTGACTCTCGTTTTGAGTTACTAATGAATAGTGATAGCATAATGTGTCGATTATGTGTTTGTGAAAAAGTTGATGAGATGGTTGATTGAATTGTAGTCGGTTTATACGACTTGACCCGTTTGGGGTGATTTCAATGTTGAAATTGGGAATCGAGTGTAAAACTGTAATTGAATCATAAATTAAAGGTAAATTGTAAAAGAAAGGAGGATTTATGAAACCTTTAACGAGAAGGGAAAATGTTAAGGTATAGTTGACTTTGTGCTTAAGTCAAAGGGTAGACAATATGGGGATATACCAATGTCGGGATATATCAGTTTGGTCAAGGCTAGAGTTTGACATTCGTTTTAATCAACTAGATAATAGTATGATTGTGTCATACCATTGTTATGAGAATGAAAGGATTGGTCGAGAAAATGACGGTGTTATAGTCAAATTGTGAAATTTTGACCCGTTTGAGTATTATGAGTTTTAAAATGGGTCTTGACCGTTCGGACTTAACGGAGTTAAGTGAACGTTGGGATACGTAATGCTAATGGAACGGGGATGAGGAAAGTTTGATGGTAATGACCACAAGTGAATGAGAGCGGAATGCTCGGTCGGATGTGGGTTGAAATTCTAGGCGATTCCGAGGACGGAATCCTTTTAAGGGGTAGATAGTTGTAACGACCCGAAATTTGTAAATAAATAAATTGAATAAAAATATGATAAATAAGGATAAATCGTTTAAAAAACGTAGGAATTGGTTTCGTGTCGTTTGGACACCGTATGAGAAAGTTATGGGCGAAACCGGGTCGAGACAAAGATGAAAAAGTGCAGCCCTGCACTCATCAGGAGTTCGCGACGCGAACTTAGGTTCGCGATCGGGAACTAGCTCCAGGGAGTTTGGCCAACGAGCGCGAAGTAGTTAGCGATGTGTTAGCGATCGTGAACTATGGGGAGTCGCATAGTTCGCGACGCGAACTATGGTCGCGTCGTGATCTTTTGTCTGGCAGCATTAAAATCGGGTTTTCAGCCATTTGTGCCATTTTCAAACCCTAGAAACCTCTTTGGCGATTTTTGGAGCTCTAGTGCAGATCTTGGTTGATTTCTTCTCAAATCTTTGATAGATTTCACTCCTAGTTGAAGATTAAAGGTATATCTTCACTCTTTGATCTGTGTAGCTTAAGATCTATCTATTTGGATGGTTGGGTTTGAAACCCTAGTTATTGGGGGTTATGGTTTTTGGTGAATAAATGTTGTATACACTTGATAGATGGTATATTAACAAAGGAAACAAGTGTATGATTATGATTTGTAAGAATCTTAAGGGTTGGTTTAACCTAGGGTTTGGTAAATCACCATAATTGGGGGAAATGAGTTTATAAGTGTTATCTAGAGATAAATGGACACATTGGTGGTAGAATGTGATGTTGATAATCTTGTGATTATTGTATTAGGCATTTGGTGAGGTCTTGGACGGTTGACCGAATTGTTGGAACAAGGAAACCGGCGGAAAGAATACGGTTGGAGCACTTTATTGCTAAGGTGAGTACATGAGACTTTTAAACTGGGTACATAGCAATTAATTTTGAAAGTACATATGATATTGTATCAGTCTTTATTAACAAATATTTTGATAAAGATAGTAGTTGAAAATGTATGAAAGTATGTAGAATGTGTTACTAGAATGTGTCTAGTATGATTGATGAATTTGAAGTAAATTATGATAGATCCAAGTAGTTATGGAATCTATGTTAATGAACAACAATAATGAAATAATTGATTAAGAGATCGTATACGGAGCCTTTATTAATAAATATTTATTAGTAAAGCAATTGGGAATGATTTTATGGTAATGAGTACCTATTGGTAAGATATACTAATAAGAGTAAAGAACGAATATATATGAGAAAGAATATGATGTGACTAGTAATAATTGTCTATTATAGTCAAGGAAGAGATAAAAGTATTATGTTATCGATAGATAAGAAATGTATCTTATGTATAAAGTAAGCATGGACCTCATAGGGTTCATAGATGTAGAAGTAACTGTGGTTGCTTATGATCGGGTCCATGGGACCATACAGGTACGTTCACACTGTGATGAACTAATTATATGTCGTTAGTATTAGATAACTAACTTGTTTGATGTTGGATGTGATAGCCGAAGGCTTTGACTGTCATAACTGTTAGGTTATGGTAAGAGATAGATGGTGGTGACGCGGGGGACCCCCGGTCACTGGACGGTGGTATATATGTTTATACACCGAGTGTATATATGTTTATACACTAAGCACACGGGTGCTTCTAGTACGCATATGTTTGGTACTAGGTATGTTTGGTTCTAATACACATATGTTTATGTATCAGACATGTTGGTGCTTCTAGTACATATATGTTTATGTACGAGATATGGTTGTGCTTCTAGTACGCATATGTTTGGTACTAGGTATGCTAGGTTCTAATCCATATATGTTTATGTATTAGACATGTTGATGCTTCTAGTACATATATGTTTATGTACTAGATATGATTGGGTTTCTGGTACCTATATGTCTAGGTACTAGATATGTTTGCTAGGAAAGCAAAGTAGCTAGAGTCACAAAAGAGTGACTAGACGGTATTTATGTAGTTCATATATACGTTTATATAATTATGAAATGTCTATTATTGGGGTCTAAGACCCATGTATCTCACGAGACTATTTTGTCTCACGTACTACGTTTGTTTTGTGGCTATGTACTCAGGTACAGGTTTGAAGTGATAGAAGGTTGCACTAGAAGTGGCCTAGAGATGTTTAGTTCGGGAGCTAGTAGGTACATCCCGTTGCCTATGGTTTTGATATACTCGGTGACACCGTATTTTTGTAAACTCTGATATAAGTTTTAAAGTTTTTGTTAAACTGTATTTTGGATAATATGTCAGATATTGGGAAAAATATATTTTAAATGATTTAAACGATGTTTTAAAAATACGGGTGTTACAAGGCACACCTTGGCTGGGATCGGTTTTATCCTTTCCCTTTCCACTGCGCCTCTTTCTCTTTTTACTACCATCATCGGTTACTACGAGATCATTCTTAAACTTGGTCCCCAAATCAACTCAGCAGTCTTGAGCACGAAATGTAGCTCAACAATGGATTGCTCCATGTTATGCATGTTGTAGTTGACTACATAAGACTTATAGTCATCTAACAACGAGTTGAGTATCAACACCGAGCTAATCTTAACAAGGCCTCTTCTAAACGGGCCTCCTAGATCTTCGATCCCGAACCTGAGTACATAGCAAAACACAAACATAGTACGTGCGACAAAATTGCCTCGTGAGATACATGGGGTTTAGACCCGATAAACAACTAGTCAAATAATATCATTTATACTTAAAATAATATTACTAAGTTCGTTTGGGTCACATCATTACTTTCATCATTGGCCAATGTCAAGATAATCGGAATGCCTCCAATCTATCAAGACCATCATATCCATGGTAACCGGAATGCCTCCAATCTACCGGGACTCATAGGTATTGGGTAATCGGAATGTCTCCAATCTACCACTAACCTTAAGGTACCGTAATAACTGGAATGCATCACATCTACTACGGCCCTAGGGACATCATCATCATCACCATTACTTATCTTTTATCATTACGAGCTTATAGCTCCATCATTTCTCAATCAATTAATCGTTTCATCATCATATAAGCAATTCATCATAAATCACATAAATAACTAAATTACTTAAAGACTCGATAAAAACATTTAATCATAAAACATTTACTAACTATGTACTCAGTTTTGAAAGTTCACATGTACTCACCTTAGCCAAGCTTATCCAATGATGTGTTCCTTGAACACCAATATCACTTCTCAAGATTTGAATGCCTCAAATCCTCCAACCGATAACCTATTATCAAAACCAATACAATGGTTTGCATCAATCACCAATACTAACTACATAATCCATAGCTAGTCAACTACTAGCAACATTTTCCCTTAGTTATCAAAACCCTAATTCAATGAATCACCATCTTTTCATAGATTCATATTATGAATACATTTTCCTTGATAAAATACCATAGATCTAAGTTATACCACTTCCCTTTAACCATTTATGTATAAATCCCAAAACTAGGGTTTATGATTCAAGCTTTCCCTACTTGAATCTAAGACTTACAACACAAGAGGGATGAAGATTTACCTTTGATCTTCAACTATGAGCAAGAATCCTCAAGATTTGATGAAGATTAAGCTCCAATCGCCACTTTACACTCAGAAATCGCACACACAAGTTGAGAGGAGAAAACTAGGGTTTATGTGTGTAATAAATGAGAAGATCCCGACTTTAATGCTGGTGTCGGAAATCTTCGCGATCGTGAACCAGAGTCCACGTCGCGAACTTCTTCAGACACGCATAGTTCGCGATAGCTACCTGGTCGGGAACAACTTCACGCCTGAATGCCCAAATCGCTGCATCATGTTCACGACCGTGAACAATAGTTCACTCCGTGAACTTCCTAAGCAGCCAAGGCTGCACTTTTTGATCTTTGGCTCGACTCGGTTTCGTCCATAACTTTCTAGTACGGTGTCCAAATGACACGAAACCAATTCCTACGTTCTTTAAAAGATTTATCCTTATTTATCATATTTTTGTACAATTTATTTATTTACAAATTCGGTTCGTTACAGCTATCTACCCCTTAAGGAGATTCCGTCCTCGGAATCTCATCATAGTTCACGAAGTTCGGGTATCTTTTCCGAATCTCGTCCTTGACTTCCCAAGTCAAGTTCGGTCCAAGGGAATGCTTCCACTTGACCAACACCAATTCAATTTCTTTATTCCGAAGTTTCTTGGTCTTTGATTCTAGTATGGCTTCAGGTTCTTCAATTAATCGGTTCGGGGCATCAACACGCAACTCTTGCAATGGGATTATGTTCTCAACTTCACCCACGAACTTCTTCAAATAACATACATGAAACGTATCGTGAACACCTTTAAGTTCGGGTGGGAGTTCTAATTTAAAAGCTTGCAACCCGACCCGTTTCAAAATCTTAAACGGGCCAACATATCTTGGGCTTAATTTGCCCTTCTTTCCAAACCGCATTACGCCTTTCCAAGGCGATATTTTCAACATCACCATGTCACCAACATTTAAATTATACAGTCTCATTTTCAAACCCGAGTAGCTTCTTTGTTGATCTTGTGCGATTTTCATATTGGTTTGGATTATTCCAATCTTTTCATTGGTCACCTTCACAATTTCGGGACCTGTGAGTTTCGTCTCACCCGCTTCGATCCAACATGATGGAGTCCTACATTTCCTCCCATACAACGCCTCATAAGGCGGCATTTTAATAGTTGAATGATAACTATTATTGTAGGAGAACTCGACTAACGGTAAGTGTTCATCCCATTACCTCCAAAATCTAGTACACACGATCTTAGCATATCTTCAACCGTTTGGATGGTTCTTTCACTTTGACCATCGGTTTGCGGGTGGTAAGCCGTACTCAACCGCAATTTCGTTCCCAACTCTTCTTGCAACGATCTCCAAAATTTCGAGGTAAACCTCGCATCTCTATCGGACACAATCGACAACGGGACTCCATGAAGTCTTACTACTTCATCCACATACAACTTTGCCAATTTCTCAAGTGGCATGGTTTCCCGAATTGCCAAGAACAACGCACTTTTGGTCAACCGGTCAACTATGACCCAAATGGCGTCGTGGTTCTTGCTCGTCTTTGGCAATCCAACAATAAAATCCATTGTTATATCTTCCCATTTTCCGGCCGGTACTTGTAACGATTGAGCTACCACATACGGTACTTGATGCTCGGCTTTCACTTGTGCACACATGGCACACTTCGAAATATACTTTGCCACTCTTGCTTTCATCCCGGGCCACCAATACGTCCTCTTCATATCTTGATACGTTTTTGTACTTCCCGGGTGGATCGAATACTTAGACCTATGAACCTCGTTTAGCAACTTTTTTCGGGTATCCCCGAACTTGGGAACCCAAATTCGACCACCTACGGTTTTTAACCCTTGTTTGTTTTCCACAAAATGTTGGTTCTTCCCTAAACGTTCTTGTCTCAACTCTTCTTTTTCCATCACTTCTCGTTGGGCCTTCTTGATTCGTTCTACTATGCTCGAGACCACTTCAATAAGTGTTAGCTTTCCTCTATTCGGTGCTTCATACACTTTTCAGCTTAAGGCGTCGACTACCACGTTGGCCTTCACCGCATGGTATACAATCTCGCAATCATAATCATTTATCAACTCGATCCATCTCCTTTGTCTCATATTTAAGTCTTTTTGTGTGAAGACATATTGAAGACTCTTGTGATCCGTATATAACGTGCACCTTGTGCCATATAAGTAGAGTCTCCACAACTTTAAAGCAAACACTATCGCCGCCAATTCTAAATCATGGGTCGTGTACCTTATTTCTGCGTTCTTTAGTTGTCTCGAGGCGTAGGTAATCACTTTTCCTCGTTGCATCAAGACACAACCCAAACCTTTATTCGAGGCATCACTATATACAACAAAGTCTTCCATTCCTTCAGGTAGTGTGAGAACCGGGGCGTTACACAACTTTTCTTTCAATATGGCGAATGCTTTTTCTTGTTTTTCTCCCCACACGAACTCACTACTCTTTCGGGTCAACAATGTGAGTGGTGTCGCCACTCGAGAAAAGTCTTGAATAATATCCGGCAAGGCCGAGAAAAATTCTCACTTCGGTTGGAGTTCGTGGCGGTTCCCACTTCATGACCGCCTCAATCTTCGACGGGTCCACTTTGATTCCTTCTCGTGACACGACATGCCCAAGGAATTGGACTTCTCGAATCCAAAATTCACACTTAGAAAACTTAGCATACAATTTCTCTCGTTGTAGCACTTCTAACGTTTTCCTTAGGTGACTCTCGTGTTCTTCTTCGGTTTTCGAATAAATAAGAATATCGTCAATAAATACGATAAGAAACTTGTCGAGGAACGGTTTGCAAACCCGATTCATAAGGTCCATAAAAATGGCCGGTGCATTAGTCAACCCAAATGGCATTACCAAAAACTCGTAATGCCCATAACGTGTACGAAACGCCGTCTTCTCGGTGTCTCCTTCTTTTACTCGAACTTGATGGTAACCCGATCTCAAAAAGATCTTTGAGAAATAGTCGGCACCTTCAAGTTGGTCAAACAAATCGTCGATTCCAGGCAACGGGTATCGATTCTTAATGGTCATCTTATTCAACTCTCGGTAATCGATGCACATTCTCATCGAACCGTCTTTCTTTTTGACGAACAATACGGGCGCACCCCATGGAGACGAACTTAGGACGAATGAATCCTTTGTCGAGCAACTCTTGCAATTGTAACATCAATTCCCGCATTTCGGTGGGAGCCAAACGGTATGGAGCACGGGCTATCGGCGTCGCTCCCGGAACTAAATCGACACGGAATTCTATTTGCCTCTTCGGCGGCAATCCCGGTAAATCGTCGGGAAATACTTCGGGAAAATCCCGAATCACCTTCACATTTTCCACCGTATTCTTCTCTTTCCTTCCATCTAACACGTATGCTAAAAAGGACGAACACCCTTTGGCTAAACATTTCCTTGCTTTAACCGCGGTCATAAGGCTCGGTAAGTGGTGTCGTCTCTCGCCCTACAAATAAACTTTTTCATCATCGGGAGTCTTGATCGAGAGTCCGAGACTATCTTCTTCCCACATAAAATCTTTGCTTGATGTTCACCCAACCAATCCATACCAATAACTATATCGAAACCCGCAATTTCCATGGGCAATAAATTCACCTTAAACTTTTTCCCGTCTATTTCTAACTAACAATTTCGACACATATGTTGGACAATGGAAGTTTTACCATCCGCAATTTCTATATCATATATCTCATCAAGAAGTTCTAAAGGCACTTTCAAAACCACAACAAAATCATGTGACACAAACGAATATGTAACACCCGAGTCAAATAAGATCCGGGCGGGAATAGAATTTACGAGTAGGGTACCTGAAACGACATCGTGGATCTCCTTGGCTTCATCTCGGGTAAGTTGGAAGGACCGTCCTTTGACCTTTGTCGGCTCCGCTTTCTTTTGAGCGATCGACACCATGGTCTCGTTCCCCTTCTTCGGGCAAGAATTGCTATAGTGCCCTTTTTCATGGCACGAGTAGCACTCGATTTCATCCAACAGTTTGGCCCGGCTATCCCTTGCCATATGCCCCGGTCTTCCACACTTAAAACAAGATTTTGAATCCGCCAAACATTCTCCCTTGTGGTCTTTGCCACACTTCTTACAAGCACCAACACTTGATTGCTTAGAAAAGGTCGGGATGAACTTCCCCTTCTTCACCGATCCCGAGCTTCCCTCAAACTTCCTCTTTTCAAACTTTGGCCTCTCATTGATCTTTCGTTGGCCAACCTACTCAACATTCCTCGCCGCACCGATAGCCTCATCGAGTGTGGCGGCCCTTTTTACTTCCAACTCATACTCCCACGGGAGTCCATTAGCATATCTAACAATCCGGGACCTCTCATCCGGATACAATTTGATCACAAACGGGATCAATCCCGTGAACTTTTTAGTGTACTCATCGACACTCATTCCTTCCTTCTTCAAATGGACAAACTCTTCTTGAAGTTTCTCCAAGTTTCTCTCGGGGAAAAACTTTGCCTTCAACCGTTTCACAAATTCATCCCAAGTCATCTTGTACACCGCCCTTTTTCCCAATGTTTCATACATGGTGTCCCACCACACGAGGGCTTCATCTTTCAACAGTCGAGAAGCATAGATCACCATATCACATTCCTTGCATTTACTAGCTTCAAGGACTTGTTCGGTTTCACGGATCCAACGGATCGTGACTTTCGGTTCGGAGCTACCATAGTAGTTATCGGGCTTAAAAGCTACAAAGTTCTTGTACGTGCACCCTTTCCTTTCCCTCGGCTCGGGGTCACTTTCCTCTTCTTCCGTCGAAGATCTCTCGGTTTGAGCAACACTACTTGACTTGCTCTTCGTGCGGGGTGGAGATTCCTCCAGCCTTTCACGAGCCTTATGCTCATTGAGGATTCGGTTCACATCCTCGTTCACTATGTCCCTCATTTGGTTGAACATAGTTTGGAGGTGTTCTACGGTGACCGGGGTGTGAGTGTTCCTTTCAACACCCGAATTTTCCTCCCCTTCCCGAGGTTGAGGACCAAACACCGGTTCGACAATGTTATTCGAATCTTGCCCTTGATCAAATGGGCCTCTTGCACTTCTAGTTCTCACCATTTTGCTGTAATAAGACATCAATCATTTAGAAGTCAATTCATCAAAGTAACGGTAACATTGACCGTTCTAAACCAAACATGACCTATTCCTACAAGGTCAGCCCTATTGAACCTACACTTAAGGTCTCAATAGTCAATTCATAAGTATCCTATGGAACCTACGGTCCTACTAGCTCAGTTTAAGTCTAGGATGGTCAACTCAACCTAGTTCACTTAAACTATAGCTCTGATACCAAGTTGTAACACCTCAATTTTCAAAACAATATTTAAATAACATTAACTCCAAAATACATAACAATGTAACGGTGTCAAATACCGGTTTTACAAAAACGAAAAGGTTTCTTGCTCGAGATTATCAGAGTTTACAAAAACGGTGTTACAAATTATATCTTAACCATAGGATAAGGACTCTAATCATCAACACCGAGCTAATCTCAACAAGGCCTCTTCTAAACGGGCCTCCTAGATCTTCGATCCCGAACCTGAGTACATAGCAAAACACAAACATAGTACGTGAGACAAAATTGCCTCGTGAGATACATGGGTTTTAGACCCGATAAACAACTAGTCAAATAATATCATTTATACTTAAAATAATATTACTAAGTTCGTTTGGGTCACTTCATTACTTTCATCACTGGCCAATGTCAAGATAATCGGAATGCCTCCAATCTATCAAGACCATCATATCCATGGTAACCGGAATGCCTCCAATCTACCGGGACTCATAGGTATTGGGTAATCGGAATGCCTCCAATCTACCACTAACCTTAAGGTACCGTAATAACCGGAATGCCTCCAATCTACTACGGCCCTAGGGACATCATCATCATCATCATTACTTATCTTTTATCATTAAGAGCTTATAGCTCCATCATTTCTCAATCAATTAATCGTTTCATCATCATATAAGCAATTCATCATAAATCACATAAATAACTAAATTACTTAAAGACTCAATAAAAACATTTAATCATAAAACATTTACTAACTATGTACTCAGTTTTGAAAGTTCACATGTACTCACCTTAGCCAAGCTTATCCAATGATGTGTTCCTTGAACACCAATATCACTTCTCAAGATTTGAATGCCTCAAATCCTCCAACCGATAACCTATTATCAAAACCAATACAATGGTTTGCATCAATCACCAATACTAACTACATAATCCATAGCTAGTCAACTACTAGCACCATTTTCCCTTAGTTATCAAAACCCTAATTCCATGAATCACCATCTTTTCATAGATTCATATTATGAATACATTTTCCTTGATAAAATACCATAGATCTAAGTTATACCACTTCCCTTTAACCATTTATGTACAAATCCCAAAACTAGGGTTTATGATTCAAGCTTTCCCTACTTGAATCTAAGACTTATAACACAAGAGGGATGAAGATTTACCTTTGATCTTCAACTATGAGCAAGAATCCTCAAGATTTGATGAAGATTAAGCTCCAATCGCCAATTTACACTCAGAAATCGCACACACAAATTGAGAGGAGAAAACTAGGGTTTATGTGTGTAATAAATGAGAAGATCCCGACTTTAATGCTGGTGTCGGAAATCTTCACGATCGTGAACCAGAGTTCGTTTCGCGAACTTCTTCAGACACGCATATTTCGCGATCGCTACCTGCTCGGGAACTACTTCACGCCTGAATGCCCAAATCGCTGCATCATGTTCACGACCGTGAACAATAGTTCACGCCGTGAACTTCCTGAGCAGCTAAGGCCGCACTTTTTGATCTTTGGCTCAACCCGGTTTCGTCCATAACTTTCTCGTACGGTGTCCAAATGACACGAAACCAATTCCTACGTTCTTTTAACGATTTATCCTTATTTATCATGTTTTTGTACAATTTATTTATTTACAAATTCGGGTCGTTACACGCGATTTTATATGTATATCTAAAACGAGGTGTACAAAACGTTTTACTAGGTTGTGTGAAAAACCTTATCTAGAATAAAGCTAACTTGTTTTATCTTACTTGAAAAACTTTTAAAACTTATGTTAAACTTTTAATCTTTTATGATTTATAAACTTGAAACATAAATCTAGTTTTAACACACTTAGCTTTTCATATGTCTAATACTGAAATTAAACATTCGTTTTGACTTACTAGATTCGACCAAAACTTATGTCTTTACGACACACTTATAAACTTTGTGATTTTCTTGTGTAGCTCCCACTAGCTCCAACAACCATGATGGAACTTAAGCTAACACAATCACCGGTTTATACTTGGTGAAACTAATAAACTTATTATATAAAAACTATATATAATAATTCTTAGTTTGTTTAAACCTTTCTTACATTTAACTTGAACTAGTTAAATATAGGTTCTTTGTTATTTATTCTTGATCATTAATCTAGTATATTACATAACTTGTAAAATACTTATATTATACTTGTATGATTATCTAGTTATAATAACATATAACTTTATACATCTTAATATATATAACGTTGTATATTTCTAGTTAATTATATAATTTCAACTTGTACAATTTCTAGTTATAATATAACTGTGTACTTTCTAGTTTTAATTATATAGTAACTTATACATTAACTAGTTATAATATTACATTTCAAGATCAAATTAACATTATCTTTTAATTGTTCCATTTTATCTTGTACTTAATATATATATTCGTATATATGTATATTTCTATAATAAACTTGTAACATTATAATATGAATATTACATCTAATTTATACGTATGTAATTTATCTTAGTCTAATTAAAATACGTATAAACTTATTATATCTTTTAAAATTCATTTTCTTTTAAGTATTAAAAAATTCCGAGATATATATATACATATATAAATAAATAAGTACATCTTGTTAATTTTAGAACTTAAAAATTAACACTTCTTTTAATCTTATATAATTCCTTAAATGAATTAGATAAACCTAATCTTGTTCTTGATCAATCAAAACTAGGGTTTTGACTTTCTTGATCAAAGACATCATTTTATTAAAAGATTAATTCCTGTTAATCAATCATATCTAAACAATAAACTTTGTTTAAATGCTAAGATAGATTATAACCTTTAATAAATTTATTTAAACTTTTTAATTTAAACCTTATAAACAATAAAACTTTGTTTAAATTACTAGGTTTAAAGAACTAGTCTTAATAAATCTATTAAAATAATAATTAAACCTATTAAACATAAACTTGTTTAATTATTTAGGTTTTAGATTATTATTATTATTCTAATTAATTCTTTTAATTAAACTAAACTAGTTTAATCCTAGATTATATCTAGGGTTTCGAAAATTTCCTTAAAGCCTAGGAAACTTTTCCACCAATTAAACTAGGCTAGTTTAACAAACTTGGTGTCCAAGTAACCTCCTTGATTTCGAAATCTTTGAGGGAAAAAGGAAGGGATCCTTTTTGATCAATTAAATCAAAACTTGGTTTAACATACTTGATCCAAGATTTGGAAGATCAACTAATAAGGAAAGAATCCTCTTGATCAAGAACTTTGATATTCTTGATCCTAGGGTAATTTTCGGAAAAAACTAGGGTTAGGAAAAGAAGCCTTTTGATCAATTAAACTAAACTAGTTTAATGTTCTTGATCCTAGGGTTCTTATGCTTATTTTCGAAAATTACTAGGGTATTAGAAACCTTTTGACCAATTAAACTAAACTAGTTTAATGTTCTTGGTCCTAGGGTTCTTACCCTTTTTCGAAATTTATGAAGAAGAAGGAAAGACATGGGACAAAAAAATCTTTAACAAAATTAAACAAACAAAAGAAACTGTTAATCTAATTTAGATCTCTAAACCAACACTCTGATACCACTGTAGGGTTTCATCGTACTCGATCGACCCATAGGACCGACCGCCTAGCATGCTTGGTTCGAACCTTGCTGACCAAGAACATGAACTTGTTCTTGACCGATTAAACCAACTAGCTGATTTAATCCCTAAAGCGGAAGTGGGATTAAACATAATCCTTAAACCCTAAAGGATTGGGATGTTGGAAATCTAACTTAGATTAACAAGAAAGGAACCTTGTACGAAGAACTCGAACACACACATTGCTTGTGTGGTTCGTTCGACCATCAACCAAAGAACCCTAGGGTTCTTTGGCCAAATTCGTCCAAGAGGGGAGAAGGGAGAAAGATGTTTCCCAAAACATACCTTGTTGTTTGCTTAAGATTAGTCCACTGATGATGAACAAATCGAGCGATCTTCTAGTTGATCTAAGCAATGAACTTGTTCTTCAATACTTGAAGAACACGAAGAACACGAAGAACACGAAGAACGAAGAACACCAAGACTTGGTGCCTTGTTCTATTTCGGTCGAATGGAGGAAGTGAGGGGGCTAGGGTTTCGGCTTAATGGTGTAACCCCATAAGTGATCCCTAAGCCTTCTATTTATAATTGAAGGACTTTCACTTAGGGCCCTTCTAGTTTAATTAAGATTAATCTCTTAATTAAACTTATCCTTTTACACTTTCATCCCTCATAGTTTAACTAGTTTATTATTGTTGCACTTAACTATTAAATGTCTAGTATTAATACACTAATAATTCGGTACCCATATACACGAATTATATACTTGTATTTATATTTTCAATAATTAATTATATAATAACCTTTATATAATTTATACAACAATATTATCCAATTACTTATATGTTTTAATAGCTTTAAAACATATTATGGATAATATATAATTAACACATCGTATATTTACTCAACTAGTAAATACACAACTACTTGTATTAATTAGTTAGTCAAACTAATCTAGTAATAAGTTAAACTTAACTTAATACTTAACTGATTCATAATGACTATTATGAATCACTCCTCTTCGTAGTATCATTGCTTATCTTGCTCGTGTAACACCGTAAAATTTGAGCCATTTTTTTTTAAACAATACGGAAGCGTTATTTTATAAACATAAAACGATTTACATATTTTATATTTACATATTGGTTCAAAAGATTATAATAATTAAAAGTACAATGTTAACTTCTATACGGCTCGACAACCAAAAATATCAGAGTTTGATCAATCAATTCCCAACAAGCCAAACACCACCAAAAGCTTTCACTAACAACCTGAAAAATATTCAACGAGGTGGGGATTAGCACAAAGCTAAGTGAATAGAATTAACAACCAAATTGTATAATAATATTAACCAAGGAACAACACATTGCATTTACACTTGTTCGACTTCCACAAGAACAAACAAGTTCTAGTTCGACTTCCACAAGAACGAACTAGTAAGTTCCAGTTCGACTTCCACAAGAACGAACTGGCAAAACAGATCACCGACAACCTAAATCATTGTCGGCCTAACAATGATAACCGATAGCTCGTTTACTAAACGGTACGGTAGAACTTCCTTTAAAATAACAAATAAGTTGAAGGTCCAACTATCGTAACCGAAAGTAACCGTAGCTCAGCTGAATTCACCATAGCTGACCTCTCCTATGTGCACATACATCTATATAGCACCACTATTAGGCAACCAAACTATAAGTCATAGCTGTAATATTCCAACCTAAATGTCTTTTTCCAACCTAAATGCATTTTTCCAAAATTGATATTACAACACAAGTAAGATGGTTAAAACCACTCACCGTAGTACTTCTTCCCGGTACACTCAGTAGTCTTATTTCACTGAGTCTCTTTTCCATTTCCTGATAATCAAAACAATACCGAATTAGTAACCAATTTGTCCTAAAATGTGTATCTTATAACAATTATAACACACTGTTATTACAGTAGGTCAAACTTGCATCTATTAATTCCAAAAATTACCACTTTGACTTTCCATGTGAAAGTCATGTACAAAAAGATGCATTTTAAGTCAATCTTACACTTTTATACAAACGGTCACGAATGAAAACCCAAATTTCACCAATTGTCAACAACACTAGTGTAAATCAAAACTAACACTTATACATATAACACAACCATTCGGTTCACATCTTTAACCAATTTATGCAATTACCATCTCTTGACTTTCACAAGTCAAACTAAGCCATTAAACTTACATTTAAACTACTCTTGACATACTTTGATCAAATGGGTCAAAACAACATTCTTTAACTAATACACTTTCACAATACTAACAACCATCACAAAACTTACTTTGACCTTTTTTTATAACCAAATTGACTCTCTTAAGATTAAAGTCAAATCTGAGATGTTGACTAAAGTTAAAATCTCAACAAATTACCAAAATTCCTTTTTTAGCAAACACTAACTCTTTAATTGAGATTTCTATAAAACTTTGTGAAAATCAGATTTTAATTTCATTTCTAACTATTAAATGACAATTTAAACTAATATAACAATTTGACCCCAAAAACCCAATTCCAAAGTTTTACACAAAAACCCATCTTTTTCAATCTTGATCAAAAATTGTGATTTCTTGAAACCCTAACAATTCAGATTTTCCTATATCAAACATATAAGTAATACATCTAATGAACCCAAAGAAATCATAAGAATTCATAAATTTAACATTTAATATGAAAAACTCCCAAAATTCAACAACCCTAATTCTTAGTTAACAAAACTTTAAGAACTAACATAAAAAAAAAGATTTACTACCTTGACTTTGCTATTATTCCGAAATCACAGCAATGATATGGAAGAATTTGAGCAATTCTCCAAAGGAAATCAAATTTGTACGTGTGTCTAGAGTATGTGTCGAGTAGCAGACAACAAGAATGAAAAGAATGAGTAATTTCTTAAGTCCATCAAATTCTCACACGTGCCCACCCTCCAGAGGTTAAGTTTCATTTAAAAAAACATAGTATCATATAAGTATTTAAGTCACAATTGATTTATTTAAAATACCTAACCAACTATGATTTTGACAACAAATATATTTTCAGAACTTTGGTTCAAAAGTGAACTCAGATATATATAAAAATCATCTTAATATTTATCTATCTCAGTTTTTACTAATTTTTAACCCCGTGGTTAATAATAAAATTAATTCATATAAAATTATATAAAATAACAAATAATAAAATATAACTTACCGAAAGTAATAAATACTAGGCCGGGTCTCGGGGTGTTACAAATCTCCCCCTCTTAGGAAGATTCCGTCCCCGGAATCACTACTCGGTCAAATAAAGCCGGGTAGCGATCTCTCATCTCGATCTCTGTCTCCCAGGTCATGTCAGCACCCAAACTATGTTTCCATTTCACTAACACCATACGAATTTGCTTCTTTCTTAACTTTGTCACTTTTCGGTCTAAAATTTCTACCGGTTCTTCAACTAATCGTTTCTTTGAATCAACTTTCAATTCTCGAACTGGTAACACTTGATCTAAATTTTCGGGATTACATTTTCTCAAATAACATACATTGAACGTATCATGAATTCCCGACAACTCAGGTGGCAAATCCAAAGTAACCGACTGATCATTAACTATACGGCGAATACGGAACGGCCCAATATATCGAGGTGCTAATTTACCTCGTTTCCCGAATCGAATTATACCCTTCCACGGTGAAACTTTCAGATACACCATCTCATCTACTTTAAAAGTCACGGGTCTACGTTTCGGATCCGCGTACATCTTCTGTCTATCCCGAGCGGCTTTCAACTTTTCTCGTGCAATTGCTACTTTATCTGCGGTTATCTGAACATTCTCGGGACCTGCAAATTGTTTCTCCCCATCTTCTAACCAACATGTAGGAGTACGACAACGTCTACCATATAACATCTCGTATGGTGGCATCTTAATACTCGAATGATAAGAGTTATTATATGCAAATTCAATCAATGGCAGGTGCGAATCCCAAGAACCACCATATTCCAAAACACACGCCCGTAACATATCCTCGAGTGTCTGAATAGTTCTCTCGGTCTGACCGTCTGTTTGAGGATGGTAGGCGGTACTTAAATTAACTCGTGTACCCAACTCTCGCTGTAAACTGTTCCAAAAATTAGATACAAATCTCGGATCCCGATCTGATACAATTGAAAGCGGTACACCATGTCGAGAAACAATTTCATCAATATATAATTGTGCTAACTTACCAAGTGAAGCCGTCTCATTTGTATCTAGAAAATGGGCACTTTTAGTTAACCTATCAACAATAACCCAAATCATATCATGATTCTTTTGCGTTCGAGGTAATTTCGTGACAAAATCCATCGTAATGTTGTCCCATTTCCATTCCGGAATCTCTAACTGTTTCAACGATCCGTACGGTTTCTGGTGTTCGGCTTTTACCTGAGCACAAATATGACATTTCTCAACGAACCGTTCAACATCAGTTTTCATAGTCGGCCACCAATACAACATCTTTAAATCATTATACATCATTGTACTACCCGGATGAATAGATAATCGAGATTTATGTGCTTCCGATAATATTAATTCTCGTAATCCCCAACTAACGGTACCCAAACTCGTGATTGAAAAGTTTTTAATCCCCGAGAATCATCAACTAAATCATCTTTTCTTTTAACTAATATCTCGGTTTTCAAGTTCTCGTCTTTCAAAGCCTCAAGTTGAGAAATTTTAAGTCTATCCACCAAATCTGAAACTATCTCAATTTTCATGAATCGAACCGTTTCTGTAGTACCTTTTCGGCTCAACGCATCGGCTACTACATTTGCTTTACCTGGATGATATCTAATCTCACAATCATAATCTTTAATAAGTTCTAACCATCGTCGCTGTTTCATATTCAAATCTTTCTGCGTGAATACATACTGTAGACTTTTGTGGTCGGTACAAATAACACATTTTGTCCCGTATAGATAATGTCTCCAAAGTTTTAAAGCAAATATAACCGCCGCTAATTCGAAATCATGTGTCGGGTAATTCTTTTCGTGTGGTTTTAATTGTCGTGAAGCATAAGCAATAACTCGATCACGCTGCATCAAAACACAACCCATACCGACAAAAGAAGCATCACAATATACAATGAAATCCTCGGAACCGTCAGGTAACGCAAGTATAGGAGCTTGACATGATAGTTGTTTCAAAGTCTGAAAAGCCTTCTCTTGTTCATCACTCCATATGTATGGTACATTTTTACGTGTTAATTTCGTTAACGGGCTCGCAATTTTAGAAAAGTCTTTGATAAATCGTCGGTAATATCCCGCTAACCCAAGAAAACTTTTTATTTCTGATGGAGTCTTCGGTGCAGACCAATTCATAACCGCTGTTATTATAGACAGATCAACTTTAACCCCCTCGGAACAGATAACATGACCCAAAAACTGCACCTCCCGAAGCCAAAATTCACATTTTGAGAATTTGGCATATAATTGTTCACGTTTAAGTGTCTCTAAAACCTGTCTCAAATGTGTCTCATGTTCCGATTCAGTTATAGAATAGATTAGTATATCGTCAATAAACACAATAACAAATTTATCAAGAAAAGGACGACATACCCGATTCATTAAATCCATAAATATAGCCGGAGCGTTTGTTAATCCAAACGGCATAACTAGAAATTCGTAACGACCGTACCTGGTTCGAAAAGCAGTCTTTTGAATATCATCCTCATGAACATGAACTTGATGGTATCCGGATCTCAAGTCAATTTTAGAAAAATACAAAGCCCCTTGTAACTGATCGAATAAATCATCAATACGCGGTAACGGATATTTGTTTTTTTAACGGTTCTTTTATTGAGCTCCCGATAATCTATACACATCCGCATCGTACCATCCTTCTTTTTAACAAATAAAACCGGAGCTCCCCAAGGTGAGGAACTCGGTCGGATAAAACCTTTGTCTAATAATTCTTGAGTTTGTGTCATAATTTCCCGAATCTCTGATGGTGTTAACCGATACGGTGCTCGAGCTACATGATTAGCTCCCGGTATCAATTCTATTTTGAATTCTACTTCCCGAATAGGAGGTAACCCAGGTAACTCATCAGGAAAGACCTTCGGGTATTCCGAAACCACCCGAATATCTTGAACTATCTGTTTCTCCTTTATAACATCAATAGCATAGGCGAAATAAGACTCACACCCTTTGGCCAAAGATTTTCTGGCCTTCATAAAAGATATAATTGGAAAAGAAGAACTGGGTCTTTCACCACGGGCTACTACATGTGTCCCGTCGGCTAAAGGAAAAGAAATAATCTTTTTATGACATTTAATACTAGCCTTGTTTAGACTTAACCAATCCATCCCTAATACCACATCAAAGCCTGATATAGGCATTAAAAGTAAAGAAGCAGGAAAACAAGTACCATCAATATCAACTCGAGCTCCAGACACAGATGCTGTGACTGGAATTGTTTGACCATCGACTACCTCCACTTCCAATGGAGTAGTCACCACAGATTTAGGTAATTTTAATTTATCACAAAAGCACATAGAAATAAATGAACGATTCGCCCCTGAATCAAATAATATACGTGCAGGAACAGAATTAACCAAAAACATACCAGTAATGACATCATCGCTGGCAGTAGCATCTTCCACCGACATCCTGAATGCTCTACCCTCCAGTGGAGGGTGAGTCTTTCTCTTTTGTGCTGTAGATGCCGTCGATCCCCTAGCTGACCCGGAACCCGAAACCGAACCCGTCTTCTTATATGAAAAACATTCACTCGCTCGGTGTCCCTCTTTCTGGCAATTCCAACACACACTCATCGGGAACCTACAACTACCGATATCATGCCCTACCTGACCGCAACGAACACAACGAGTGGTTTGTTTTGTACACGGACTCAGATGTGGTGATCTACAACTACTACACCAAGGCAATCGTTGACTTGAACCGCTACTTATCGGTCGACGATTAAAACTTCTCTGCCTTTGATTTCCTTGCCACCTCCTATTTTGTTGAGACCCAGATTGTGTTTGTGTTTGTTTTGGTCTTTGAAATACCGACTTGTCTTTATTTTCAACATCTTGAGCATGAAGATCTTCCTCAATTGATTTAGCCAAAGTAAAAGCTTGTGATAGGCTATTAGCAAACCTTGTAGTTGATCGATAAGCAGGTAATAAGGCTCTGACAAAATGTTGTATTTGTGAAGGCTCATCCGGCACCCATTGTTTCACAAACCTTAACTTATTATTAAACTGTTCTATTAACTCGTCAACTGTCATCTGGTTTGTCATCTTTAAATTCAAAAATTCTTGTTTAATATGATCCATCTCAAATGAACTACAATATCGAGCACACACTTTTTCATAAAATTGACTCCAAGTTATACTATCCTGTTGTTCCCTACTAAGATGAAGTGTTAGTGAATCCCACCATACTAAAGCAGCCTTTTGAAACATACGAGATGCATACTTAACTTTCAAATGGTCATCACAACCGCAAGCGTCTAAAACTTTTTCCATATGCCTCAACCAGTTTAGAGTCACACTCGGGTCATTACTACCTTCATACTCCATCGGTTTACAATCTAGAAAGTGTTTATAGGAACAAGGTGGTTTGGTTCCTGTTTGAGGAGTAAATCCTCCAAATTGTATCGGTTGAGGTTCTTGTGAGGGATATTGAAAATAAAATGTAGGTTGTGACATACCAGATGTTGAAGTAGTGGGATTTGGTATTGGATTTTGAGTAACTGGAGGGGTCGGTATTTGTGTAGTTTGAGTGGTCGAATTCTGTTGATAACCCCTTAAAGTATCCCACATCTCATGTAACTGACTTTCCAGTAACCTGATACGTTCCTGAGTATCTGTTTCATTATTAAAATTTCTAGATGTTCCCACCACAACAGGGTTCTCGGGTGGAGGGATCGGAATGTTTGCATCTTCATTATTTGCCATATCTGTACATCACAACATCTCAACATAATTTAGTATAAACTCGTTAGTACTCTACCTACTAACCAGAATTCATATTCACGCTAATCCCTGCTTGTCAAGAATGATTGATCCACACGAGCCAAGATTTGAGAATGGTACATCTAAATGTGCACACATTGCCAAACCAAGGCTCTGATACCAAACTGTAACACCGTAAAATTTGAGCCATTTTTTTTAAACAATACGGAAGCGTTATTTTATAAACATAAAACGATTTACATATTTTATATTTACATAATGGTTCAAAAGATTATAATAATTAAAAGTACAATGTTAACTTCTATACGGCTCGACAACCAAAAATATTAGAGTTTGATCAATCAATTCCCAACAAGCCAAACACCACCAAAAGCTTTCACTAACAACCTGAAAAATATTCAACGAGGTGGGGATTAGCACAAAGCTAAGTGAATAGAATTAACAACCAAATTGTATAATAATATTAACCAAGGAACAACACATTGCATTTACACTTGTTCGACTTCCACAAGAACGAACTAGTAAGTTCCAGTTCGACTTCCACAAGAACGAACTGGCAAAACAGAGGACCGGCAACCTAAATCATTGTCGGCCTAACAATGATAACCGATAGCTCGTTTACTAAACGGTACGGTAGAACTTCCTTTAAAATAACAAATAAGTTGAAGGTCCAACTATCGTAACCGAAAGTAACCGTAGCTCAGCCGAATTCACCATAGCTGACCTCTCATATGCGCACATACATCTATATAGCACCACTATTAGGCAACCAAACTATAAGTCATAGCTGTAATATTCCAACCTAAATGTCTTTTTCCAACCTAAATGCATTTTTCCAAAATTGATATTACAACACAAGTAAGATGGTTAAAACCACTCACCGTAGTACTTCTTCCCGGTACACTCAGTAGTCTTATTTCACTGAGTCTCTTTTCCATTTCCTGATAATCAAAACAATACCGAATTAGTAACCAATTTGTCCTAAAATGTGTATCTTATAACAATTATAACACACTGTTATTACAGTAGGTCAAACTTGCATCTATTAATTCCAAAAATTACCACTTTGACTTTCCATGTGAAAGTCATGTACAAAAAGATGCATTTTAAGTCAATCTTACACTTTTATACAAACGGTCACGAATGAAAACCCAAATTTCACCAATTGTCAACAACACTAGTGTAAATCAAAACTAACACTTATACATATAACACAACCATTCGGTTCACATCTTTAACCAATTTATGCAATTACCATCTCTTGACTTTCACAAGTCAAACTAAGCCATTAAACTTACATTTAAACTACTCTTGACATACTTTGATCAAATGGGTCAAAACAACATTCTTTAACTAATACACTTTCACAATACTAACAACCATCACAAAACTTACTTTGACCTTTTTTTATAACCAAATTGACTCTCTTAAGATTAAAGTCAAATCTGAGATGTTGACTAAAGTTAAAATCTCAACAAATTACCAAAATTCCTTTTTTAGCAAACACTAACTCTTTAATTGAGATTTCTATAAAACTTTGTGAAAATCAGATTTTAATTTCATTTCTAACTATTAAATGACAATTTAAACTAATATAACAATTTGACCCCAAAAACCCAATTCCAAAGTTTTACACAAAAACCCATCTTTTTCAATCTTGATCAAAAATTGCGATTTCTTGAAACCCTAACAATTCAGATTTTCCTATATCAAACATATAAGTAATACATCTAATGAACCCAAAGAAATCATAAGAATTCATAAATTTAACATTTAATATGAAAAACTCCCAAAATTCAACAACCCTAATTCTTAGTTAACAAAACTTTAAGAACTAACATAAAAAAAAGATTTACTACCTTGACTTTGCTACTATTCCGAAATCACAGCAATGATATGGAAGAACTTGAGCAATTCTCCAAAGGAAATCAAATTTGTACGTGTGTCTAGAGTATGTGTCGAGTAGCAGACAACAAGAATGAAAAGAATGAGTAATTTCTTAAGTCCATCAAATTCTCACACGTGCCCACCCTCCAGAGGTTAAGTTTCATTTAAAAAAACATAGTATCATATAAGTATTTAAGTCACAATTGATTTATTTAAAATACCTAACCAACTATGATTTTGACAACAAATATATTTTCAGAACTTTGGTTCAAAAGTGAACTCAGATATATATAAAAATCATCTTAATATTTATCTATCTCAGTTTTTACTAATTTTTAACCCCGTGGTTAAAAATAAAATTAATTCATTTAAAATTGTTAGAAATAACAAATAATAAAATATAACTTACCGAAAGTAATAAATACTAGGCCGGGTCTCGGGGTGTTACAGCTCGTATTACATGCACTCACCGATGTGACCCTTAAGTGTTTCATAGGCATGGATGTATCATCATAGGTTGACTAACTGTGCACATAAATCCTTCATCTTGGTCGGTTTTTGGAGCTAAGGAGCTCAAATCTTCATCGTCTTGAAGGATTCAAGCATCAAGGGTAAGAATTCTTGCTTATCTTACTTAGTTACCTTGATTGTGAGCTTGGTATGGGTAAAAATGGTGGTTTGGGGAACCAACCATATCATCTTTGGGGAAGATGAACAATCATGGGTGTAAAACACTCCTTGTAGACTTGTAACCAATGTGTACAAGTTAGATTTGGGTTTGATGTTGGGAAATCTTGAACTAGGGTTTAAGATTCCACCAAGTTGATGAACTTGGTGGTTAGGAAAGCTAATATAGATTAATTAGTGATTAGTTATGTTTGATAATTGGTTGTTATGATGGTAATGATGCTAGGTCAAGAAGACCTTGTGATTGGAGTTGCTTCCTTGATTGGGAAGTAAGCATTTGTGTTGATTAGCACAATTTGAGGATAGCTTGGCTAAGGTGAGTACACGTGAACTTTCAAAACTGGATACATAGCTAGAAAATGTTTTATGTGTAAATGTTTTATCGAGTCTATAAGTAATTTAGTTATTTATATGATGAATTGCTTATATGATTGATTGATTGAGAAATGATGGGGGCCAAAGGCTCATAATGATAATTGACGAGTAATGATGATGATGATGATGATGTCCCTATGGCCGTGATAGATTGGAGGCATTCCGGTTATCACGGTACCTTAAGGTTAGTGGTAGATTGGAGGCATTCCGATTACCCAATACCTATGAGTCCCGGTAGATTGGAGGCATTCCGATTACCGTGGATATGACGGTCTTGATAGATTGGAGGCATTCCGATTATCTTGACATTGGCTAATGATGAAAGTAATGAAGTGACTCAAATGAATTTAGTAATATTATTTTAAGTATAAATGATATTATGTGACTAGTTGTTTATCGGGTCTAAAACCCATGTATCTCACGAGGCAATTTTGTCTCACGTACTACGTTTGTGTTTTTGCTATGTACTCAGGTTCGGGATCGAAGATATAGGATGCCCGTTTAGAGAGGAAGCCTTGTTGAGATTAACTTGGTGTTCACAGTTAGATCCCTTATCCTATGGCTTAGATATATTTTGTAACACCGTTTTTGTAAACTCTGATTATCTCAAACAAGAAACCTATCGATTTTGTAATATTAGTATTTTAAAATGACGATGTGTGATGTGTTTTGGATGGAAAAACGTTTAAATATTATTTTTAAAATTTGAGGTGTTACACATGTGATTTTAGTGTAATCACATATGATTTTAGTGTAAAATGACAAAATCACATGTGATTGTATATTTAATCACATTTGATGTTTTAGTTCAATCACATGTGATTCAGAATGTAATCACATGTGATTCACTATGCACTCACATGTGATTTACTCTGCAATCACATTATGTGTTATTTGTGAAAAAATTAATAATTTTTTAAAAAATATTAATAATAAAATAAAAAGTTTAAAATAAAAATAATTTTTTTTTCAAAATGACCAAAATAACCCTCAATTAAAAATTTAAAAAATTTAAAATAAAAAAAATCAAATTTTTTTAAGTCCTAAATGACCAAAATACCCCTTTATGTATAAAATATGTGATTAATCTTAACCATTAGATCTTATTAATCAATGCTTAAGATTTGTTACTCGAGACTTTATAAAAAAAAATGGGACTCCTTGAACGTTATTATCCCCACCTAACTTAATGTATTTAGCAAATTTTTAGAAATAACCTTAAAACTAGGTCTGTAAAATCGTGCTATAGATTCATATTTTTTTGTAACACGACATGATACAAAATATTTTTTTCAACCCGAACACGACACAACACAAAGTCGTGTTTTTTTGCTAACATGAACCGGACCCACTTAGAAAACAATAAACACGACAACACAAGATAAGTAACAAAAGTAACAAATCGCTTACATAGTAAACAATTAAAAACACACAAATATGACAAAATAAAACATAAAGTATTACTAAATGTTTCTAAAATTATAATTATTGTGTCAATTTCGTGTTCATTTCAAAACCCGAACATGATATAACTTCGTTTTTGTTTTACATGATACATATACAATTCAAATTTCAATTCCGTCCTAATTTAATTTCATTTCATGTATTCTGAACATATTGTGGCTAAGTTTTTAAAATCTACTTAAAACTGTTATCAATAAAAATTTATATAAATAATGTTACTTTGCGGACAAGGTTTTATGTCTTGCACCATAGATCTTATAAATCAATGGTTAAGATTTGTTACTCGAGACTTTATAAAGATAATGGAACTCGTTGAACGTTATTATCCCCACCTAACTTAATGTTTCTAACAAATTGTTAGAAATAACCTTAAAACCAGGTCTATAAAATCGTGCTATAGATTCATATTTTTTTGTAACACGACACGATACAAAATATTTTTTTCAACCCGAACACGACACAACACAACACAAAGTCGTGTTTTTTTGCTAACATGAACCGGACCCAATTAGAAAACAATAAACACGACAACACACGATAAGTAACAAAAGTAACAAATCGCTTACATAGTAAGCAATTAAAAACAGACAAATATGACAAAATAAAACATAAAGTATTACTAAAGGTTTCTAAAATTATAATTATTGTGTCAACTTCGTGTTCATTTCAAAACCCGAACATGATATAACTTCGTTATTGTTTTCACGTTACAAATACAATTCAAATTTCAATTCCGTCCTCATTTAATTTCATTTCATGTATTCTGATCATATTGTGGCTAAGTTTTTAAAATCTACTTAAAACTGTTATCAATAAAAATTTATATAAATAATGTTACTTTGCGGACAAGGTTTTATGTCTTGCACCATAGATCTTATAAATCAATGGTTAAGATCTATTACTCGAGACTTTATAAAAATAATGGAACTCGTTGAACGTTATTATCCCCACCTAACTTAATGTTTTTAACAAATTTTTAGAAATAACCTTAAAACCAGGTCTATAAAATCGTGTTATAGATTCATATTTTGTTGTAACACGACACGATACAAAATATTTTTTTCAACCCGAACACGACACAACACAACACAAAGTCGTGTTTTTTTGCTAACATGAACCGGACCCAATTAGAAAACAATAAACACGACAACACACGATAAGTAACAAAAGTAACAAATCGCTTACATAGTAAACAATTAAAAACAGACAAATATGACAAAATAAAACATAAAGTATTACTAAAGGTTTCTAAAGTTATAATTATTGTGTCAACTTCGTGTTCATTTCAAAACCCGAACATGATATAACTTCGTTTTTGTTTTACTCGTTACAAATACAATTCAAATTTCAATTCCATCTTCATTTAATTTCATTTCATGTATTCTGATCATATTGTGGCCAAGTTTTTAAAATCTACTTAAAACTGTTATCAATAAAAATTTATATAAATAATGTTACTTTGCGGACAAGGTTTTATGTCTTGCACCATAGGCTTAAGACATTTTTAAAACCCGGCTTCACAACAAGTCAACAATATTGTTATGACCACCGCAAATGCACGTGCACTTCCACTTCCCCTAAAATTATACTACTTCAATTAATTTAATTTAACCATCATTATAATCTTTTGCCTCAAAAACCGTGAAACCCCAAGTGTATCACTTATTTTGAATCGGAGGAAGTATAAAGTATTATCATGATGGACTTTAAATAAATTTATTGGATAATATTTACGTTTAAAACGTTAATCGAGTAATAATGTGTCATCCTAATTATGCTTCCTATTAACACTTAGCATGGTTTAAATATTAGACGATAACTTGTGAAAATCAAAACAGTACTTGATTATACAAAATGATGATAAAAATAATTTTCATAAATATAAAGATGAGACACGATAATATACAAAATATTGATAACCACATATAGCCATGTTTGATCGTGGATTGTTGCCTTGGTGATTTCCGGACATATAGCTGACGTACGCATAAAACAGAGTGAGTGTATTTTGTGTATGTACAAAAACAGAATAATACACATATATGTTTTATTGATGATTGATAAAGATATATGTAGCTAATCTTAATTAAGATATATGTAAGATATTCTTACGGCCCATAAAAAGTTCTTATTTTTATTTTACAAAAATTTTTAGAAGATATTTAGTGGCGTTTCTTTGATTTTGATTTTGATTTTAATTAAAATATAAGGTTAATTTAAATATATAAAAAAATAATTAGTGGTGGATCTTTGATATAAATAATATTATTTTATTGGATAAATCTCATTAAGTTTGAGAAAGAAATTTATTATCTAAAGGAAATGAAACATTATTATGGGATGGAAGGTACCGTGTGATAAATATACTACTTCCGTATTAAAAGAGTTGGAACAAAATAAATGTTTTAAAACTTAACTTAGGGGGTGTTTGGGATTGCTTATTGAAAATAGATTATGCGGTTTGAAAATGGATAATCAGATAATCAGCGGTTGCAAAACGTGATTATGAAAAATTGTGTTTGGATTTGATTATTCTGTTTGAAGACGCAATAATCAGATAATCAGTTTTTTAGTGTTTGGCGAATCTAATTATGTAATGACTTGATATGTAAAATTACCAAAATAGACATTCTTTAATAATTTATAATGCTTTGGTTTAAGCTAACATTAACAGACATAAAATGAGCCCAACCGATTATTAGCTTATAAAATATTTGGGCTCAATAAAATTAGCCCAATGTGAGACCAAACGATTATGCAGTTATAAAAATATACGAAGTATAATCTTTAGGCCGTTAGGGTAAGCAGCAACCGAAGAGAAAGCCCTAAAACCTCACAGCTCAAGCTCGTTAGTCGTTACATATCCTACTCCAAAATCGAATATCAATACAATCGGAATCATCTACAGACACTGATTACAATAACGAAATCAAATTCTGAAAGCATGGTTTTGCGAAGGATGGTTTAGATTCTTAAATCAGCTGTTGACGCAGGGATGGTTTGGTAATTTTATTGGAGATGTAAAATCACGTTTTAGAAAAGTGGGTGGAGGGATGCTTTTGCAAAACCACGTTTTGATACCTTAAAAACGCAGATAAGTGATTTCAGTTTTAATTTTGCCAAACACTAAATGTGGATTTTTGCGATTTGGAAACTGAGTTAATCAAATAATCAGATGCAGAACGCAACCCCAAACACCCACTTATTTGGTAAATAAGTGAGAATCTTTCTCTACTAACTATCTATTTTAATACAATAAAATTACCCTTTTACCCTTATTTTCACTTTTAAATATCATTAATATCACTTCATTCAAAAGAAGTGGGATATGGATGGCAATCAACATCTGCCCCGATGTCCATCCACCCGATCCAATCTGTCAGTGGTGGATATGGATAAAGTTAAATGGGTGAATATCGGACGTGGAGCGGATGTGGATGTTTATTGAAGCGGATATGAATGATGATTTTCAATCCATTGATGAATTCACTTAACCCTAAATTAAATTTTTTATATTATAATTTTAAATAGTTTAGAATATATATCTACACATATTCCAGATTTATAAATATTATACATAACACAATATTAAAGATAACTAAATTTGTAAACATTATAAGTCATGCTCTAATCTTTTACTTATATTAAGTTATATTTTTTGTATCTATCAATATTTGAAGATTAGCTACAAATTAACTAAGCTCTATAAATCGAATGTAGATTCATAGTTATGTTTTCATGTGTGTCTTCTTTTAAAAAACTATGTATATATACGATAAAAATCATAAATTATCTCTAAAATTATCATATTTACTTTAAGAAACAAAATTATTTTGAAATCCAACGGATGCCCATTAACCCGCTCTAATCCAATGGATATGGATATGGACAGATGAAACGATTTTAAATGGATGTGGATATGGATATGGACAACGTAAATTTAAATTAATATGGATGTGGATATGACGTCATTCGATCCATATCCGATCCATTGCCATCCCTAAGCGTTTAATTTATCTTAAACGACTAACTTTTAATCTTTTGCCTTAAAAACCGTTATTTCTTCAAATGTATCACTTATTTTGATACGGAGGTAGTATATCTTGTGTTAAAAAATCTCTACGAATCTTTGTTTATTTTTAAGGGTTTTGTTAATGACAGCCCTACGGGCTGTCACTAAAATGCATAAAAAGCTTGTACATTGATTAAAAAATTAATATTCCTAAAATTCAAGGGGGTTGTCTTTTGTTATTTTGTCTTCTTAATGACAGCCCTAAGGGCTGCCATTATCATTTTCCTATTTCTAAATATAATTATAACAAATAATAATAAGGGTTTTGTTAATGATAGCCCTTAGGGCTGTCTCTAATTTGCTTAAAACATTTGTACCTTCATGGATAAAGTAGTGTTCCTAAAATTTAGGGGGTAGTTTTTACTTGATATTTGTCTTCTTATTGACAGCCCTTATGGTTGTCAACTTGTCATTATCATTTTCCTAATAATAATATTACTAAAAGCAGGCATGCGTACGTGACGGCCATGAAAGCTAGCAAAGTTAGCCTGATCACATGCATCAGCTTCATATACCAAATGCAGGTTAACAACCCTTCCATCGGTCAACCCTCTTTGCACGAGCGTCTCACGAGTCAGATGTTCCATTGTCAATCTATCTATAAATATGATTATTATTTGTGTGATGGAATTAAGTAAAAATGGTTCCTAACGTAAAAATAGTTTTTTACATTTGACATAGTATATTATCCTCTTCTTTTGTGTACGTACACGTATTTTTGGTTTGTTTGGACAATGAGAAACGACTAGGTTTTTGCATCTATGAAGAGGGAGAAATATGTGTTTATTATAAGTCATTCAGTGTTTCTATTTTTTTGGATTAAAAAAAAATAAATTCAAAATTTCTCTTATTTTTGGATTAAAATAGATCGGTTTGTCGATTGTTAGACAATCTTTGGGTGTAGTGGATATCGTCCCTAATTTATTTTGTCTTACACTTCAAACTTCTTGCTAGCTTATTTTTAATATATATAAGTTTAAGAAAAAAACTAAAAAGTTAACTTCACTATTGCAAACATTTTGTAAAATTGAATATTTCCATCCTTATTCCAATCACAGACGTCTTTTTTTTTTTTAACAACAAGTTAGTAAGTTATTAGTTTGACATATGCAATGACATCCAAACAGACAGTATGCATTCCTCGAATATATCTCCTTTTTTTGGGAATAAACTCTACCACTTTTTTTTCTCCTAAAGAATATTCCCAACAAGTCTTAAACCCAAGACCTCTTGAATCACAGACCTTAAACATGATTTATTAATCCTTAAAAGTAAAAACTTTAAAACTACTAATTTTAAGAGCCAAATTGAAATTATAAAACTAATGTAAAAACATTGTGGCTTCGAGTGCACTCCATGGTTGGGCACTCAAGTGAAAAAAGATTCACATGAAACCAAAAACGAGCTAAAGCATGTGCTCCCGTATCTCACTCCAATTACGACGTGTCTAATTCATTGCAATTTGCGTTAAGCAACATCATCTGTTTTTTTCCCTACTTCTTTTCTTTTCCTCTAAAATACATATTCTTTTTATATGAGTTTAGTGTTCCTACTTTCTTCATCCTATATTTTAACCATTAATATCTTTCTACATCTGTCTTAAACTTATTATCTATAGATAAGAAACATACAATTTAAGAAAAATAATTTTATTATAATGTGCAACCAATATAATTTTATCTTTACTACATAACTGCTTTTTAATTGATGTAATTTTTAAATTAACAATAAATTTAGGACATATTAAAAAGGAAATACGGGTATAATAAAATTGGGATGGAGGAAGTAGTAATTTTTAATGGGTTTTTTCTAAATAAGAAATATTTAAGGTTCATTAATAAAATACTAATTTTCATATATACCTATTTTGAGCTTACTTTAATTATCTCTTATTCACACACTAAAAGAGTTCTGCCAATTTAAAAAATAGCATAAATTGTACTATGAATAAGTTATGAGATAGTTGATATTTATATATGAAAAATTATTTTCATTAAACATTTTTATCTTATATTTCTAAAACATATGTTAGAAAAGTACTTTTTTTTTTAATTTGTAACATCTTTAATAGTTAAAATCCAAATTCTATCTATCGTTGATTGATCTTAGACCGCTCCCAATGGTATAAGCAAATGACGCCGTTAGTTGCTTCCAATTCAGCGCCACGTCAGCAAATAAACTAACTAACATTAAACTGACGTAGTCATGCCAACAGCACTCCGTTACTTCACCAAATTTGGGCCCCATCATTTACTTTTCTTTTTCTAATAAAAATATACAACTAATTAAAACATATAACTAATAAAAAAAATTACATTAATTATAAAAAAAATACATAAAAAGTTAATCTTTTTAAATTTTTTTTGAATTTTTTAGATTTTTTTGAATTCTTTTAAATATTACCCTTTTTTCTAATTATTACCTTTCAAGGAGTTAAAAAAAATTAAGAAAAGAGTAAAAATAATGTCCGGAAAAAAAAAGAAAAAAAAATAATTTTATAATCACCATCTTCAACCGACGCTCTCTCTCGCTCATCTCCAAAGTGGCGTGGCCCAACTGACGGGACCAACCGGCGGGCCGTGCCAACGGTCATCACAACCGGCGGGCCAACCGGCGGCGTCTGTAGGCTGCCGTTGGCACCCGTGTTAAAATCCAAGGGTTCGCATGAACCGAACGAAGATGATATCACCACCATCCACCGTAAGCATTAATAGACGACGTAACAAACGTTCCGTCACGATAGTTGACTTGTGCCTAAATCACGCATGCTTTCTCTCTACTACACTACTCACGTGACATCCGCGTGATCCATTCGCACAGTCTTTACACCTACCTGCTGACTCGTCACCATCCATCTCCACGTGTCACCTCATAAAAGAAGACTTGAATCTTTCACAGGGAACAAACTTCACCTGTCTCCTTACGTACCAATAAGACGTTGGACCCGCTTCATTTTTGGATTTTTTTTGCATTTCTAATTTTCTATTTTGGGTTTATATATTGAGAAAAATGAGTGTGTGGCTGTCACATACCTAAGCTTAGATGTGGAACCATCTAAAACTACATAATTTAGGTTGAAAAAATTTATAACTCACTACATAAACTCATTAGTATATCAAATCTCGTCTAAAACTCATCAATTAACATAAATATTAATTATGATTGTGTTGAATTGGTGAGTCAAGTTTCATATTCTAGAAATGGTGTTTATATTGAATACATATCATATTCTTGAAATGGTGTTGAGTTGATGTTTTTATATTATCTAAATGTTCTAATATGATTGGAAAATGACAAGATATCGTAAGAATAACCGTTTTGAATATTTTTAACCAAAACTATGTAGTTATAGATGGTTCCACACCTAACCTTAGGTACGTGACAGCCACACACTCACTATCTCCATATACATTTCTATCTTCCTATTTGGGGTTTTTCATTTCTATAGAATATATTATTGAGGTAAAACTCTTTAAATCTGATAATCCTTCACAATTATAAAAAAATCATCTATGTTGGTGATTAATAATACACCGATGTCTAAACATGCCACACGAATATCAGTTAAATCGCGTACGTTAAAGTCAATGCCCGACTATTTCACTTTCGGTCAGAATAGAAATTATTTTATGTTTATCCTTTTTACCACGTCTGAAAGATGGCATATATTTAAAAATATTATGACATCTATGATTCCGCCAAGGCAAAAAACAACTATATATTTAACATAGTTCATGTGTTGAAACTTGATCTCTTGTTTAACAAATATACTTTAAAAACCAGTTTTTATTATATTATTCCTTGAATAACATGTTTTAAACTATTTTGCAACAATTCCTAAAACCATGAAGTTTTATGATAAAGATGCAAATTGAGTTAGTGTTAAACTCATGAATCTAATTAGAGTTATAAACCCTAGGATCTAAGTTGGAGTCCGAAAACTACATAAGAAGTTGAGAACAACACCATAACAACACATGAGTTGATGGGTGAAGGTTCATGCGAGAAGTGATTTTTTTGCGAGAAGTGCGAGAAGTGTTTCTAGCCATTGAATTAAGAGATCAAGAGTTAAGATGATATTTGGCATTTTCGTAAATAAGTGAAATAAAAAGGATTAAAATCTAAAGATAAAAGGGTATATGGGTAATATTAACAACAATTTAATATTGATATTAATTAAATTAAAATCTCAGATCTCATTTCAATTTCAAAATACGTGAATATTTGTGTGTGTTTTTTGGGAGTTTATCTCCCATGGTGTTCCGATGATTTTCTCCTCTTGCATCAACGCCGCCGCTCGGACGCACCACCAGTTTCTCTACCGCGATCAGTCAGATCTTCTTCCCTGTGAGACCCGCAAGAACCGCCGCCAGCAAACTATGATTCGAAGTGTCTACCACCAACGTTTTTCTGTTTTCCGGCAATTAAAGTTTCCAGTCGATTTCTGGAATCAGATCTGGACTCCTCCACTGATTATTGTTTTCCGGTTAGGGCGCAGTCGACAGATTTAGGGTTCCGTTTTTTCTGGCGAGTACCCCTTACCCAACTCGTATCCATCTTTAATTCTTCGTCTCCACCATTGATTTCTAAAACCAACCTACTGTTTTATGATTCTTATGTATTTCTACTCGATGAACATCGTATTTTGTTATATCTTAGTGTTCATTCATATGATGAACAACATTCATTCATTTGATTTAGGGTTCTGACGTTGTTCATCATGGTGTATTCTGTTGTTTTTTTCCCACTACTGTGTTTGCTGTTAACTGATGCATAAAGTGTGATGAACTATATATAAAGGGTTTTTGTTTAGATGTTCATTGATGATTATATAGTGTTTGCGTTCATTCATCGATGAACGAATAACACCGCGCTTAGTGGTTAACGGATTCATCATGAACGTACAATGCTTCATTCATGAAAGTGATGTATTCATAAAATTATACTAAAACATATAATCAGTAACCTACGATTTCACCAATGAACATATAATACTGTGATTAACTTAACGACTTCAGCGATGAACGAATTATACAAAAACAGAAAAATCATAACGAATTATACCAAAACATCAATATGAACGTTTGAAGAAAGGAAGCATAACACGTTTTTTTAGGAAGATCCAAGAAAATAGGAATATAAGTTAAACTTGGTAATTTCCAGTTTTAACGGCAATTAATTCTGTAATTTAATTGTAATTTTTTATTTTTATATAAAGACAATCCTACCCTTTTAGTTTTAAATCTTAATGGGATTAAATTAGAGGCTAAGATCACTTCTCGCACTTCTCGCAAAAAAATCACTTCTCGCATGAACCTTCCCCTGAGTTGATGAATCTACTTAGTACAATTCTTGTAAACTTAACATGAAAACTAACATGGAGCTTGTATATCTTGAAACAACTAAAACAACTTATCTCGAGCAAATATGTGAACTTTGCCACTACATCACCATCACGGGAACTTTGTAGATCCTACAACTTAGATAACTGAATCGAATCCAAACAGATCAAACCTCATAGTTGTGACAAAATTCCATCAATTTATCACACAATATAAAATACAATACCTTATACATAATACAACATAAATCCTTTCACATGAATTATAGTCGTTGATTGAGCGACAAGCCAAAAGAAAGATGGAGGGGGCCGCATGGCCGTGGAGATACATTACAGATGGTCTTATGGTCTACCACTTGCATGTAACTCGTGTTTTAGACATCCATTTATCAAGATGTTCTTAAATTATGTGTACAAACTAAAAGGTACATAACAATTTATCGTTGGAGGACAAAGTGACGGCTTGGATATGTTGTTTACGGTGGAGGAAATAAAATCGGCGGTTTGGGATTGTGGGGATGAGAAGGCCCCAGGCCCAGACGGTTTCACTTTTGCGTTTTACAAGAAATATTGGAGCATTTTGGAAAAGGAATTAGTCAACGCAATTCATTATTTTCAAGCTCTTGATAAGGGATGCAATTCTTCGTTTTTCACGTTAATCACGAAGTGCGATATCCCTTTATCTATTTCGGACAATCGGCCTATTAGTTTGATTTGTAGCTTTTATAAAGTAATAGCTAAATGTCTTGCTAATAGTTTGAAATCGGTGGTGGATGTTATTATTAGCCGTGAATAATCGGTGTTCATTGAGGAAAGGAATATTCTTGACGGGCTGTTAATTCTTAGCTAGTGAATTGATCTCGTGGTGCAACAAAAGAGAACCTAACCTCCTTGTTTTTAAAGTGGATTTTGAAAAAGCATTCGATACCCTAAATTGGGATTTTTTGGATTTTGTATTATCTCAAATGGGTTTTATAATGGAGAGGGTGGATTAGAGCATGCCTTTCCTCCGATATCATTAATGGTTCCCCGACGAAGGAATTCATAACAGACTAAAGGTTGATGCAAGGTGATCATGTGGCTCCGTTTCTTTTTATTATTGGCGTGGAGGGGTTCCATGTAGCTATGAGTGAAGCTTTCGGAAAAGGTATTTTTAGGGGTTGCCATTTCCCTGATAACGGGCCAGTCATTTCTCATCTTCAATTGGCGGACGACTCCATTTTTATTGGTGAATGGTCAACACCTTACACATTACACAAATACCACTAGACTACAAGTCTTTAAGTGTGTTTTTAAATGTGTGTAAGTGATTAATAAAAATTTTAAAATTAACTAATGAATATATGTTTTAGTAATTCAGTTTGTTGGGGTAATAAGTTAATAACACAGAGGTCGTAAGTTCAAGCCTTACATGATGTATATTTTTATAACACGAGTCTTTCAAAAAATAGTAAGTTGCAAATTTAAGTTTCACTAATCTGGGTAAGATGCAAATGTATTATATAAAGTAAACATATATTCATTATAAATCATATAATTTAATTGGTTTCTAGTTATGTACTGAATCTTTTATTTAGGAATAAATTAATTATTTTAACTCTTAAAAATTTAAAACACAAGTGGTATGTAAAAGAGTATACATAAATACTAAATACATAATCATAACTACTAAAAATTATTTATGTTAATTTAATTTGGATTTTGCTAATAACAAATATTTATTATTGCGTTACTAAAAATGTTAATTAAGCATAAATTATTTATTCATCTAATGTATTATCTATATTTGATAGTTACAATTATATGTTGGGCTTTGTTAATGAGAGTTGATTCGTACAGAACGAAATTTATTCATGTAGAGCAATTATAACTGAAAGGACAATATTGCCCTTCCTTCTTTTAACAATATCTTACCATTTCCTAAAATTCTTTCTTCCAAAACTTACATAACCCACCATTGAAGGTTTCAAGCGGAGATATTACGTGCAGAATGTAATTTAACTCCGGCGAGTTTCCGGCTACCTTTTTTTAACTCTGACGAGTTTTCGGCGGCACATTGGAAATTCCGGCAGAGGCCAATGCCACAGTAATCGGAAAAAGGAGCTGATTTCAATGGTGTATTTCGTGCTTCCCTATTCGGCCTGAAAGATGGTCAAAATAGAGGGTAAATGTGGTTGTGGGTTTTGATTTGAAGAGAAAGAGAAAGAAATAGGTAGGAGAGAAGAAACGGTCGAAATGAATGCAGCTGTGAAAAGAAGAAAAGGGTATAATAGTCTTTTAATATAAAATTGCTCTGTATGTTAATATATGCTTCATGAGTATACGAACGTTTAATAAACCAAAATTTTTCTTAACTAGAGTAATGATTTTGATGAGTTATTAATTATTTTGTGTTATACTCCCTTCGTCCCTAAATAAAGTTCCCATTTCTCCTTCAAGTTTTGTCCCTAAATAAAGTTCCCATTTCTCAAACTTAAGGGACCCACTTAATATAATAATATTATTACCAATACTTTCACCACTAACTATCTCTTAAAACACTTTCTCTCTCCAATCAAACCTTATATTTTAATCAAAAGTAATACCAAATACCCCACCATTAACTATCTCCTAAAATGTTGTGCCCAACACAAATGGGAACTTTATTTAGGGACGGAGGGAGTACTAATTTTACTCTTATCATAATTTAAAATAATTTTTTTATTAATACATTAATAAATGCAAAATTATAAAACATATTTATCATTTCTATCATATGCACAAATTGAAAAATCCCTCATATGTTTTATGAATATTAGGAAATTTTGTATATAGTATTTAATAAGTATCTCATATTTTAATTTGCCAATAAAATATACTCCTATCAAACTATTGTGGAAAACATTATAGTTCTGATTTTGTGTGTGTAGAAATGCATGAAACAAGATTTTTTTTTGAACGGAAAATTTTAATATACACATAATTTGTATTTATGTTTACGACGGGATTTAAATCTATAATACTACATTCGTATCAAAATAAGTGATACACTTTCTATTTAGGGTGGAACAAGATAAGTGATACACTTCCAAAAAAATTACCTTATTTGGCAAAAAAGTCAGACTCATTAATATCACTTCATTAAAAAAAAGTGGGTTTCATTATCCACTATTTATCCACTTTAATCTATTTTAAACCACTTTTCAATCTTTTAACTAAAAAATCGTAATTTTTTAAATGTATCATTTATTTTGATATGGAGATAGTATTAAGGTTGTGAGGCAAACAGCTAAGTCAAAGGCGCTTTGATGCATAAGACAAGAATTGAATGACATTTTACTTCCTTATCTCTCTTCCATTATATTAGACCATGTGTATCGCACGACCAAATGATCGATCACGATTTCCACATCGGACGACCGCGACGCGTCGTCCCCGTTACGGCCTCCCATGGTCGACGCGTCGACCCCCTTGAACGGTCGGGAAGTCGACCGTTGGCGAACGGTGGAAATGGACGAAATTTAATGGGGCAACGGCTATAAACGGCTAGTTTGCCCCATACCTCTTCAAATTTTACCCCTTTTTTTTACCTTATAAATACCCAATCTTTTTCTAAAAAAATTCACATTTCTCATTTTTTTTCATCATACTTACTCACATCACACACACTATCTTAAAAATGAGTTCCGACGATGAAATGAATGTCGCTAATTTCATTTTTGGCGACGAGGAAGAGGAAAGGGTTATACATCTTGGTTTTTTACAAACGGCGGTCGCGTTTCTTGAAGGTTCTAGTTCTAGTATCCCTAGAACTCCTAGAAGATACGTGAATAGGGACCGTGGCGGTTGCCTCACAAGATTTGTGGATTTGGCACGCGTTCTTTGGTGTCGCCGGGTCGAACAACGACATCAACGTGTTACGAGCGTCCCATAGGAAAGCACCTGAGGTACCTTTTTTGGCAAACGGGGTGTCTTACAAATGGGGATATTATCTTACTGACGGGATATATCCGGAATGGTCTGTTCTTGTTAAGTCCATTTCACACCCAAATGCGAATGATGTTAAGCGGGTGAACTACAAGAAAGCACACGAAGCTGCAAGGAAAGACGTAGAACGAGCATTTGGCGTTCTAAAGAAAAAATGGGGTATAATAAAAACGGCTGCAAGGTCCCCAAATGTTAACAAAATAAGGGATATAATGTACACTTGTATCATATTACATAATATGATTATCAAAGAAAAAAGCAGGGCCATATGTCCCGATTTTCATCCGGAAGAGCGACATAGTGAAGCCGACCCCGTACGATCACATGAAGAAGTATTGCAAGTTATCAGGGAGATCAATAATAAACAAACTCATCTTAATCTTAGATCTGATTTGGTGGAACACATTTGGAATCGACGACCCCACCAGTAGTTTTTTTAATGTTTTTTTAATTATGTTTAATGTAATGTTTTAAATTATTTTTAATGTAATGTTTTAATTATTAATGAAATTTAAATTAAAAAAAAAAGTCGATCGGTCACCCATTACGGGCATTTGGTCGCTGTCTGGTCGTGTGTTTGATCAGGAGAGGGAAAGCTGATGTGGCGCAGATGTGGCAGGGGTGACCAAACTGGGTTTGGTCACCCATTACCCACAGTCTTATGTCCTCTTGATGCGCTTAATTTTCTCAGTTGCATGAACAAGATTGTACGTACAAGCAGACAAGCGTAGAGGTACAACTTCGGGACAGACCAATATAATCAGTCAAGGCCGTTTGACCATTAACTTTTTCGTTTTGTTAAATGTGAACAAAATCATCCGTTATCCATTTATTTTAGTGATTTCCTATTTTAACCTATGTCGATATTTTTCATATTAAATCAAATATCAGCTGCAATACGATTTTATTTTAAGATACTAGCAACATATAAAGAAAGAAAATTATATTATTTTTTATTAAATCTTTCTAATCTATAAAACAATTTACATATATAGTTAATTATTCTTTGACTTAGAATACTTGTACTAATTATATGAGCATGAAAATTTAGCATCACACAAAGAAAGACGCTAATTTGTGTGCCACTTAAATTTATTATATACCACTTTTCGTATTTTAGAGGCTTTGTACATATACCTTATTAGAACATAAGGTGTGACTCAATGTTAAAGATATTTTCTTTGCATCTTTAACATTGTTTTATTCAATATATTTGTAACATAGATATCAAATTTATCACATCTACTTTAACATTTTAATAACATTCATTTGGGAAACAAAAAATATTCAAACCATCACAATTTAAAAAATATGAAAATATTAATTTAGCGTACTGATGGTATCATTTAACGCCGAAGGTGGTGTCGTTTGGCGAGATTTGATGGTCCAAAGCTCCTTTGGCACGGCTTCGATTGTTTGACACCGAATACTCTTAATATTATACGCGAAGAATTAATGATGTACGGCAAAGTAAAGTAGTGTACGAATCACCTTCCATAAAAAGGAGAAAAAGAAAATTAAAATCCATTACTATTTTTAGTAAAAAATTAGCTGTATAATAAAATTTCACCAAACAAAAAACGACAAAAGTGAGTTGAGCCGGGGTATCACCGTAATTTACTCACTACTTCTGCTATTATATAAACCCACAAAATCCTTTGTGGAATGACCAACAGTGTTTTCGTCAAACCCTTTCTTTCGCTCAGAAAATTACGAAATGAGAACGCGCCGGGGGAACTCGTATCCGGTCGTCGGAGCTCAGATGACGAACAGTCGGAAAAGAGTTAAGTTGTCGTCTGCTCACTGTGATTTCTTTGATAGGTTGTCGGACGACGTCGTTTTATCTATTCTTGCAAGAGTCGCCACCATCGCCGAATGTCCGGCCGATTTCGCAGTCGCTTTATTAACGTGAGGAAATGGAAATGAGAAACATTTCGCCTGCTTTTCACTTTCTTGAGCTTAAGTTTGGTTAAGATTGTGATTTTTTTTGTTGATTTTGTGAAACAGATGCAAGCGATTCCACTGTTTGGGGCTAAATTCGGTTGTGTTATCAAAAGCTTCAGGTGAAACGTTCGCCGTTACAGCTAAGAAATGGTCGCCGGCGGCTAGTCAGTTTCTTAAACAGTGCTCAGATGCCGGAAACGTTGAAGCTTCTTACACCCTTGGAATGGTCAGTTTTGTCCCTCACCATTATAAACACTCATTTTTGTCTTTTATAACGGTGTGAGGGTGAAATTGTCTTTTAATAGCCTGGATTGTTAATTAAAAGTAAATTAATTTTGTTTTGTTCTTTTACTAATACACAGATTCAATTCTACTGCTTTCATAACAGAAGAAACGGAGCTGCTCTAATGGCAAAAGCGGCGATTAATTCTCACGCGCCAGCGTTATACTCACTAGCAATCATTCAGTTCAACGGCAGCGGTGGCTCTAAGAACGTGAAAGACCTAATCGGCGGCGTCACACTTTGTGCACGTGCGGCTTTTCTCGGCCACATTGATGCTCTCCGGGAACTTGGCCATTGTCTTAGAGACGGTTACGGTATCGGAAAAAACACCGTAGAAGGCCAGCGGTTTTTGGTTGAAGCTAACGCACGTGAACTAGCAGCGATTTGTTCAAAAAACTCATCGGCGTTAATCTCCGGTAACCCAGGGGGGTTTCACACAGCTGTTCGCGGTGCGAACGTCATGGTCACCGGATCTCCGATACCGATTGATTTCGTATCATGTAACATACCCCCACCGGAATCTCACCCGGCCAACCGTTTTCTTACCGGTTGGTTTGCTAATCGGGTACCGGATCCGGCGTTGCATATTTGTTCTTATGCTGGTTGCGGACGACCGGAGACAAGGATGCATGAGTTCCGGCGATGTTCGGTTTGTGGGGTGATGAACTACTGTTCACGGGGATGTCAGTCACGTGACTGGACAATGGGACACTTCAAGAATTGTAGGCCATTGCAGAGGTTCGTGAACGTTAACGCGGCCGGGAGATGAATCCACCGCCGGTGATCAGTGGACGGAGAATAAGTCAACGTAGTTAGCGTTTTATTTCCGGTGGCCGGAGTCTTGTTTAGCAAGAAATTTTTCTTTTAAGTTGAAGGGTAGCAATTTTGTACACAAAATATACAACTAGTATAGCTGCCTTTTATTTTATTTTTTTTTCCTTTTTCTATTTTAAATTAGCAAATTATCAGTACGTATTATATTTCCCCTTTTCTTTTTTAAATTTAATCCTTTAATCCAGTAGAATAGTATCAATTAAATTTATTAAATTTGTAGATTTGGAAAACAGATACTCGTATTAACACACATTCTCTTTTTAATAATTGTAAACATTAGTATATGGAGAAAAATTACAAATCAGAAAGAGTATAATTAACTTGCAACATTAGTACGTTTATAATCGTTTCATTATCTGAGAAGTTATATACTAGATAAGAATTACACACTGACAAATACAGCTTATCGGGTGTTTGGGAAAACTAATGTTAGAGGCTAGCTTTTAATTAAGTTTATAATCTCACAAAATATAGTTTATTTAAATTTATACAAGTTAAAAAGATTTTTACATAAACTTTCCCAAATATGTACTTAATACCGAGCATTGTTTGTACTTTGTACCATGGTAATTATGTTGAAACGTTATCTTTACTTTCTTAAAACATTAAAAAAATTGATATCATTTAGAAATTATTAAGATTAATACTCTTGTTTGTTTTAATTATATATTTAGATAATTGAACGTTATTATAGAATGTCTATATATTTATAATTATTATACTAATATATGATTTCCAATCATTTTAACTCAACCTAATATTTAAAATGGTTATTTTAAATAAAAATACACTATAGAAACTTTAATGAGAAAAGCATATCACATAAATCAATGTTAAAGTATGTAAATAAAGAAGCATACGAATTGTATTAGCTTTTGCAAATTCAAAATCGAGCACAAGACATGGTTGCAATGAAAAAAAAGGTAAAAGCATTATAGTTGCACACATCAAAAGGCATCCAATGCCATTTATTTATCATTTTCCCCATTTCAAATCCATACCTTTTTTTTCCTCTTTATGTTTGGGAAGAAAAAGCTTCGAACTTTAAAAGTAATGCATACTATTTTATACAAAGTATGTATATATAAATATAAATACATATAGAAAAAAAAATATATATACATTCATCAAAGCCTACATTCTCCATTGATTTAGAGAGCACGGTGTGGGAGTGTTAAAAGCAAATTAAAGTGTTTTTAACGGCACCAATGAACACCATTTCTTGCACTAAACCCGCGCCAAATACCCGGTGCCAGTGGTTTAACACCTAGTTAAAATTGTTAATTTTTTTTATATGAATTGTGATTATTTATAGGTATTTTTTGTATGTACAAATGATTGTTATAAAATGTTATAGGTGAAAGAGTGTTTTTGGGTTAATGCTATATGACAACAAATTCTATAACCCATCTTTAACAAGCCCCAATACCTTATGTTTTTAGAATCAACATATGTGAACCGAGTAAATGTAAATTACATTTAAAAAGTTAGATTTGTGAAAAATTGTAGCAAAGACATATAATTAGTTTTTCCAACCAAATATACATTACAAAGTATGCTAATTAAAAAGAAAAAATAAAATTGACCAATAGAATTATAAATTGGCATGTTACTTATACCTTTTGAATAATTCGTTTTGATTTAATTGATTCCAAAATAATCAGTTTAGACCACTCGTGTGGTGTGGTGATGATATGGAAAGTCATCGTGGTGTGGTGAAAAGGAGAACACCGCCCCTCACCACATGCAGTCACCATAATATAGTGGGTATTTTCTGCAAAATTATGTGGTGTGATTCACTTAGGTGGCTGGTTGCGGGGATCTTGACCCACACCACTAGCCTTTAAAAATCATACTAGAAAAAGGAGGTAAAAAACGAAAATGAGATCCCATGGTCCAACAACTTCACTCCATTTTAAGGTATAGTGTATTGGGTACGGGATTCACCAAACATAATAATACCCATATTAGTTTAACCAAATCATGTTATTAGTATCTTAATTCATATCGAGGTTTTGTTAAAAAGGGAAGTATACACCGACGTGAAAAGGAGTGAATCTATGATTTCTGAATTTTCAGATGAAACATATTTATGTTCAAAACATTTAATGCCGCATTTTTTATTTGACCAGATACATTAATCAGTGTTCAGCCATGTATCTATTTGGAATTGTAATTTAAGCCTACAACACAAAGCAAGCTAGTTATATAACTGTAACACTAAGGCAAAATAAATAGAAAAGATGTGGAAGATAAATTGAAAATTACACATATCATCATTTGATTTGTAATAAATTATAAGCTTAAATAGCATTTCTCTATTTTCCGGTAATCGATATACACCTAAAAGCTAAAACTTTCCAACCAATTTAGCTGTAATTAGTTTGATCAAAAAGGAGATCGACATTCATAGCATTTACGGTAGAGTTTATCGCGGTATTTCATAGGGGAAATGATCTTTAACATAATAATGTTTAACACTATATAACTTATCTAAGGTTGAGCGTAAAAAATAAAAAAGTTATATTTTTAACACTTTTACTTTTTTTACATTTACACAATCTCCCTTTATTTACCATTATATTAGACAAGTTATCTTATATTTATATTAGGATTAGGATCATTCCCCTATTTCTAACGTACAACAATTACCATAAGATTAAGTATTTTATTAGACCTTATTAATTATTCATCAAGTGAATGTGGACAAATACATACATTACTATGGATCAATTCATGCTTTTACAAAAAAAATTGAATAACTCAACAATAATCCCGCCTATTCAAATAATGTTTTGATCTTCTTGAATTGCTCGTTACCATTATATAGACAAGCATATACCCTTTTTCATGGTTAAACCAGACTGGTTTAAAAACTTGTTCAGTTTCGATCTACACCGGTCAACCCATGTCTGGCGTAACCGATTCAGTTTTGCAACAGTTTTAGTGAATTGGTAGCATATCCGGTAAAAACCGGATCGGATGGAAATTTGCCCATATATAGAATAATAGTTTAAACTTGCTCATTCTGACACAAATATATAGGGTGTACTATGTCTTATACAAACTGGACCAAAAATCGGTTTCAGTCCAAAACATGATAAAAGAAAAAAAAACCCGAAAAGCCTCGATTCTCATTTCTCAGTCTAATCCAAGACATTATCAATTCGACTCTCAGTCCACCCAAAATCTTTTTCTCGGTTCTCAATTCGGTTCCGAGCGGTTTAGTTCAGGCATTGGACCATGCACATGCCTAGGGTGTACGATAAGTTCATCCATATAAAAGTATAGACTACCTTAAAGGTGCAATTGATCATAGCATAATAATTAAGCAGTCTACAACATTTAAATCCTTTTTTTTAATAATAAAAAATCCCAACATAGCGACATTACAAAAATAATTAAATTAACTATTGTGGTACATGAGATTTGGACATCCCTGCCCATGCAACAATTCCAACCGCGAGAATTACCCACCCTAATATATCATACTTCAAATCGTTGCTCTCCTTTTTACCCGAACTCTATAACACACAAAAAAAAAACCAACATTAGGTAAGCCTGTGACCTCGACCCGTTCATAAACAAACGGGTCAAAATTACCACCAATGATAAATACCAAACATAATTACAACCTTTGCATTTGAAGAAGCAGCAGCAGATCCTCCACCCAAAGCCTGTTGGGCTTGATGAAGTCCTCCCTGTTTATGGATCTCATTGTGCAAATCGGCTGCCTGCAATATTTTTAATTAAAATATTTCAAAGAAAATAAAGCAATTTAAAAATATCTAAGAGTATATTTTCTCAAATAAAAATTAGTAATCAAAGTACATACTACCTTAGATGAATTAGCCAAAGATTGAAGATAATGTGGATTCTCGGGGCACTGAGACAGCAGATATGATCACCAATTGATATTTGTTAAATCATAATTAACTTCTAAATATGAAAATTAAAGCGATAATATTTATTGGCCGTTAGGTCGGTAAAACGGTCCATGTAGCTAAAGTAAAGCCAATTATAATGAATACCTCATCGACTGCCTTTTGGAAACATTCATAGGCCCGTTCAAATAAAATTTGGGCCTCATCGTGATCTGGAGTTAGGAATCCGCTTGTGGTGAGAGCATTTCCTAAGCACCATAACGCCTCGTGTTTTGCAGGGTTGATAGATATAGCTTCATCAAGCTTTGAAACAGCATCTAAAATATATATATATTTAATATGTTATTCCACTAAATTTACGTAATTACTTATATTCGTTTAACTGTATTGAGCATTTAAATTGTGCAAAAAGTACCTTTGATCATGTTCTTTGATTCATTCATATTTCCAAATTGGGATAACTCTAGCAAAGCTCCACCCCATTTTGTCAAATTCTGTCATCACCGATCATATTTTTCAGTTTATCAATTAGTTTACTCAATTTAAATGAATCATTACACAAATAACGTAACAAATTACAGAAATAAAACAGGAGATATAAGTAATTCGCAGCTGATATAGCAATCAGATTAAAGCAATTCATAGATCATACTGGTGAAAACGTGCTACCATAATTTAAATATACAGAGTTACAAAAATCATCAGGTTTAATTTCGAAATCAACATATTAGAGATTAACAATTCATAAAACAAGTTATAAATTTACTAATTAAAAACCTCACATCAGCATCGTTAGGGTTTATTGCATATGCGGCTTCGGCAGTGAGACGAGCGTGTTCGAAGATCATGATTCTTTCGATATCATTTTGATCTGGTTCCATTGTTAACTGATAATTCTGGTTTACTACTTTACTTTGAATTGACTGGCTAGGGTTTATGAACAAGACGAAATCGTAGAGGCGTTGTGCCAGGGGTTTATGTATGCGTGTGTTGGTTTACATTTTCACACGTGGGAAGCATAAACCCACCGGGCCTTCATACTTGGGCGGCCCATAACCGATACCACTGTTAAATGTTAAATGGGTAATTCATTATGTTAAAATAATCTTCATTCTTCTATCATAAAATAGTTCATATGAAAAATATACTAATTTTTTGTTCGTAACATTATCATTTGATTTATATAATTGTATTGATCAAACTAGTAAGAAAATATCCATATTTTTCATAATCTCATTGTTAACCGTTAGACAGTGTTTTGAAACCGGGTCAAACCGGCCGATTCAACCGGTAATACTGAGATTCGTTGAAGAGAGTGGGTCAAAAGTATCTGAATTTTTGTTCATTAATTACCTGTTGCAACCCAGCGGGTTTTCTGAAACTTGCCCGACCCGAAAACCGTTTGTGATCGGTTGTAGTCTGTAATTTCGTTTGGACTTCAATTTTGTAAGTTTATTTGTTGAAATTGGAAACCGAATAAGGGAATTTGGAAGATGATATGGTGATTTTGTAAGCCGGATCGTGGGAATTCATGTGATTGGAAAGTGATTAGGCTATTTTGAAAACTTAATCATGAAAAACCAAACGATTGACTCTGGTTAAACTCTCGGTGCACCCGGTTGTACAATGACCCGTGTATCTTACCGAGGGTTTTAAAACATTGCAATTAGATGATTTTCCTTACTTTTATTCTTCTCAAATTCGAATCGGGGGAGTATTGTTAGAAAATAAGGTAAAGTCAAGGGGTAGTTTGTGTAAATTAAATACAGCATTTTCCCCAAATAACACACCACTACAAGTTTGTAACTGCATACTGTGAAGCTGTGATTCGTTTCATCTTTCAACTATTACAGATACAGACAACACGCTTAAACCCTCCCTCGTTAACTACAACAGTAAGTATTTCCCCCCATTGATCGACAAATTGTTATGTTGATATCGAATTGCGTGTTTTTCTGTTTGCAGGATTTGCGATTTCGTTTAATCTCTAATATGAGCTTAACTAGATTTCCATAACGATCGATGAGTGAACAATGTTAAGTATACATCATATTTTTAATCGGTTTTTTTTTTTGGTAATTGCTAACCTTCCGTTTCATGTATAGTCGTATATAGACTTGATGCAAATTAATGTATTAAAGTAGCGACAATGTTTGTATTTGATCTCGAATTTTGGTTGATCAGCGGATCTAATTTGAACAAATTTCATGTCAGATGAAGTTCTATAATTTGTAGTGTTTCATCCAAATTGATTTCTAATTCTAGTCCATAATTCATAGTCATAATGCATTGTAGTCGTCTTCGTATTTGAAAATCTGGATGGAGACTATTTGCAGATGCTAGAACAAAATTGTTTGACTGATTTGTGTTAAAACTGAATTTAACCTGACTATTTATCATGAATCTATCAGGATAATCATCTCAAATTATGTGTATAACAACAATCGAACTTCCAAACGATCTGGTGATGCTCTCTGTTTTGCTTTATTAAATCATCTTCTTCTTTTTTTCCTGTTGTTGTCTGGATTGGCAAGGACAAAAGTTAGCAGAACAACTGATGCAAATACTGTTGGTGGCCTTTGCTATCAGGTCATTTTTGACAGGGTATATTTTGGGGTCGTTTCAGTTGATGCTATTCATATACTCTGGTGGAGTTGTTTTAACGACACTCATCATGATCCCTAATTGGCCTTTTTTTAACCGTTGTTCTCTCAAGTGGTTGGACCCTAGTGAGAACGGAAAACATCCAAAACCACTGGTTGCTGGTTTGATCTCAAAGAAGAAGTCAGTTAAGAAGTAGTAGTTTGCTTTAGAATCTTGATCAGCTCACTGACTATATAAAAGAAATGAGAATTTAGTATTGTTTTCTGTGTTTTGGATTTTGGAATGTAAAACAAAAACCCTTTTACATGTTTGTAGATTTTTTAGTAGGGCTGTTAAATGGTGCTGTCGTTTCGTGTTTTGGGTAACATAACACGACACAACATGAATTCGTATTTTTCAACATGAGAACAACACGACACGAAGTTGTGTTTTATTTTGCTTATACGAACACGACTCAATTAAAAAACAATAAACACGACAAGACGAGATAAATAACAAAAATATCAAATTTTTTACCTCAAACACGACAAAAATATAAAATAAATTTCTAAATTTTGTGTTAATATCTGAACATGAACACGTCATGACTTCGTGTTTGTTTTACACGACACAAATTCAAATTTCGATTTCGTCTCAATTTCGCTTCGTGTTTTTATCGTGTCGTGTCAAACCCTAATTTCTAGCATTGGATTGAAATTATTTTGCAACAAAATAAATGATTCTAGAACAAAATCCTACAATTATTTTGCAACAAAACTAAAATCAGGATTTGAGACCTCGGCTTCACAAACTCAAAATTGTGTTAATACTAAAATTGTGCAAGTTCAATCAACAGCAAATGATATAATCTTTAAGGTCTCAACCATCTTTGTATCAATAAACTTACTTTGCTACATTAACATTTTGTCAATTAACTATCTTAGTCTAGACAGCTAACACAACTTTTCATGCTACAAGTAACAAACATTACTTGTATAATGGTCAAAATTGTAGTGATAAACTTTAACATTGGCTATAAGATTCTGCCATAATTAACACCACCAGTGAAGTCCAACCAGTAAAAGGGTGGGCCCCTTTTCCATTACCTTTCTTCTGATCATATTGTTCCCACAAATAACCACTTTGCTTATAATTCTTCATCACATTTCTGTAGCATAATTAAAAAAGAAACACGTGTAAGCAAATAACTAGAAAGAACATTATGACAAATAAACATACCGAATTAGATTGTCCCTCAATTCGTTGTAAATTGTTTCAGATCTTTCTCTATATGGTCCTTCCTCTAAAAATAATTAAAAGAAATTAACGACATTTTGTACTGCTTGAATTCATAAACAAAAGTATACAACTTTGGTACCTTTTGAATAATGGTGCAATGAAGACAGGATCAAGTAGTTCATGTTCATCCAAATTGGGGCCCGCCAATATGGTGGGTCATGCTCAGTATTGCGTTTCATGTACATTGAGCTGCAACAATTCAAGAATTTTTCATAAAAAAAAAAAGAATAAAAAAAACTGAAGAGAATTGGCGTTTATGAATCAAATTAAAAAGTTTTTTGTTTCACCTTGTTTTAGAGAGTGAACGTAACCCAAAGTTAGTCCATAAGGTGTTCGTGTTTGAAATAATGTCAAGCTGTTTTTCTAGGATCCATGATTTCTGTATGCCAATCACAGTTAACGGATTCATTATTTATAAAATAAAATAAATAAATAAATGTTAATTTAATTAAACTTACAGATGGAATGATTTTCCAAATAAATGGAAAAAGACTGACATATCCAACATGTGGAACGAGCCTTAATTCTGGTTTTTCTAAAACTTCTCGAACAAGCTCTAAACTTGGTTGATTCCCATATTTCTCCACTAATTGCCGTCTTAAACGAACCTAAACATATAAAGTCAAAGTCAACAAACTTATTATCACTATGAATTAAGAAATACAAAACTTACCTTTTCTGTGTGATTTCCATAATCAAAATAAGCTCCGTATTCCTCGTCGAAATGCATCTGAAAAACAAGAAATATATAATCACTTGCATTTATCCTTCAATAAAATGAAATAAAAAAATAAAAAAAAAACCTTATTAAGAAGATCGAAATCAGCAAGAAGCTTAGCTGTTTCCTCGTATGCCTGCAGTAATGAATTAACTTTAATATTTTTCAAATTGTTTTTTATTTTTTATTTTTTAAATTATAATACCTTCCCAGATTCTTGTTTTTCCACAAGCTGCTTTGAAATGGAGTGCATGCAATCTGCTGCTAAAAGCATCCAACATCTAAGGTCCAGGTGGCGTTCATCTTCAGTTGGGTGTGATGCACGTGGATAATCATCTAAACCAGAAGATAATGTCTGGAATACCAAAAAAATAATAATTAAAAATACAAATATCAAAAAACATGATTTTAATTTTCAAAATATATAACCTTTGGATTTAGTTCAAAGATAGTCTGGCTCTCTTTTCTTCCGTGCCAATAATAACTGCTTGCTAACTTACCTATTGAACATAAATACTTGATGATGTCACTGTTGATAATGATGATGTAAGCATAAACTGAAACCTGCAACAGAATTACCTGATTGTGTGGTATTAAACCATTGAAACCATGCATCTAAACGGGTATAAGATCGTTCAAGAAAAGCAGAAATATCCTTGCTTTCAGTGGCAGAAAATTTGTTCTTCATCATGCCACAAATCAGATCTGAACAGAAAAAATCATTTGAGTTTAATATTAGAATTTTTTTTCTTTAAACAAAAAATTATAAACAAAAATAGAAACTTTACCTTGTAGGACTAGAAATAATGTTGGTGGATTTCCATTACTTGGGCGTTGAACAACAAAATCTTCAGGTACCTTGCTGCAAATACATGAGAATTTTTTTTCCTCTAAAATATATACATTGTTTAAACTTTTTTCAAAAAAATTTTAATATAGTACTAATACTACCTTAAAGCTTCAGCTCCTAAAATTTGCTCACGTGGAATCCAGCCATCAATGTTCATAAGATCTAACCAATGTCCAATAATATCCAAGGAAATATGTGTATCCCATCGCCTATAAATATTCACATAGAATATCATCATTAAATTAAAAAAGAAAAAAAATATTCATATTCATAAAGGAAATATACATATTTAACAAACCAGATTAATAATTGATGAAAACCCTCATCCCACAAGAATCCTCTAGGGAAAAAAGAGCGACTTGGAACAGCAGTGTACAGCTCAGCAGGCCAGTATAATATAGAATCACCATTAGATTGTTGCTAAATTACACATAATTATTAAATCAGTTGCATTTTAAAGGCTTAATCTTATCAAAAAAAAAAAATGGCCATTATTTCTCGTCTAACGTTCGTCCCAAAAGTCGGAAGCTTTGAAGAGAGAACTAAGAATTAATTAAAAAATTTTTTTTTACCATATTACCCTTACCCTATCATAATAATTTTACATTTCAAGGGTAAAGTCGTAAATTTGGTAGCACAGATATAAACATTGTTTTCTTTTCTCTTCTTTTTTTTATCATATTTTATTTTCTTTCATTTAAAAACTTGGGAACACAATGTTATGTGATTATGTGATAAGATTATAATATGGAAAATAATATTCAGATTCATGAGTGTTATATACTAAATATATATATATATTTTTTATAAGAAAGAATAACAAACTAACTTACTTTAGAGGGTTGTGGAAACAATATTTTTGACTGCCCATAAAAGTACCCAATTCCTCCTAATAAATTACCCACAGCAGCCATACCAACTTCAACAGATTCTGAATCAAGCTGAAAATTACACATCTACATTAATCACCCATTTATAAAATAAATAAATAAATAAATAAATAAATAAAAACTTCTTTTAAGGGATACCTTCTGTGATGGATTAAAGATTTTCTTGAATCTTTCATCAAATTCATTTTCCTTCATTTGAAGTTGACTAGTCAATGATGTACCTATATATATGAAACTATTATATCCTGCCTACAGAAATAGTAATCTCAAACTTGTGATTGAGATATAAAATCATAAAATAACACCTGTGAGAGTGTCGACACGTTCTTCAACTTTAGTATTATCAATATCAGTTACAGTTACAAAAGCAATGTCTGCTTTAAAAGGAGTTTTAGCAGTAATCTGCAAATAAAAAATAAAAAAAAATTAAATTTAAATTAAAAACTTGATATCAAAATATAGTCGATCTGTGTTTAATTATGATAAAACTGCACCTGGTAAACTAAAATGTTGGGAGAATTATCAGATGTGTCTGGAAGCTCCAAATGACCAAAGTTTCTCGCCTATTTATACACATTACAAGAATAAAAAATCACGAGTAATGTTAAATAAATCAATTACAGGAAATCGAAATAATATAAGGTCGAATATTAAAATATTACTTGTACTGCAAGAATTCCTTGAACCAAATCAGATAAGTTGTGAATGTGAGGAGTCTTAAGACAAACATGGTGGACTTCAAAATCATCCTGAAAACAAGTTAGTTATCAGTAACAACTTTCTAACAGACACAAAAAGTGTCGGTAATAAAAAAAAAAAATATTTTTCACGATTACTGAAGATTTTAAATGTAGCTCCCAACCACCAACATCTGCTCGTGAACCAAATGCCAAAAGAGATTTTTCATAAATTTGTGTCACACTTCGACCTAATTTTATATCATTTTCACCCTCATCAGCCACATAAAAGAAAAGATGTGCAGCATCTGGCATATTGTCATCTAATCTGCATTTATTCACATGAGGGTAAAAATGTAATTTTGCTTGTAAAAAGTCTAGAAACAGGTAAAGGGGTTTACTTTTCAGATTGAACTCCAACACGAAAAGCCCAATCTCCACCATAGCCACTGCTATCTACCTTTGATTTCAAGAAACTTGTGGTCAAAGTCATACCATGGTCAACTATAACCTGATGCCCATAATCTCTTCCATTATGTTTATTCCAACCGTATGTTTGAAGATCATCTGCATCTTGACAAACATGTCGCATGAAATATCGACCATCTTTTATACCAAGCCACATTAAACCAGCAACCAATGATTTTGGAGTCCTGTAAAGTGCAATTTGATATCATACATCATGAATGTTATACTTAGCATTGATATAACAATTCAAATTACACTGAGGATTCAGCAGATAAACCCTAAAATCGAAGAATTAGCAGTGATTCTAATTGCGATTATAGTGTTTTTACTATAATTATACCTGGCTCTGACTCCGAAATATACTTGAGGACGATATGTTCCCCAATATAAGCTCTCCTTATGCTCACCTTGAAACTGTTAACAATCAATCAATCAATTCAAATTCGCTCATTTGTAAATTGAAGCACGAAATTGTTTAGATACATAAATCACAATTCATAAACATACAGTATACTAGCCTCACCATCTCAAGGTCCATAATTTTGGGTGCAGGAAATGGCGTGATGACCCTTGGCAATTGATCGTCTCCATCGGAGAACTGAACGGAACGGAAGACGAAAAGCAGGACGGCTAATGACGATATAATAATAAACCCTAGAATAGCGAAATTGACATCTAAAATGCGAAGTTGATCTTTGCCTCTTTCCTTTCGTAAGCCTTTCCAGTTACGGAGTTCGCGATGATCTTCTCCGGATACAGTTGTGTTAGATGATTTGATTCTGTTTCTGGCGGTTTTCCGGCCATCACCTCCGCTCATATTTCCGGTGGTGTTAAGTTCATCCGATATAGGAACGCCAGCCGGAGTTAGGAATGGAAGTAGAACGGTGGAAGTCAAAAGTCAAAGCAGATCACTCACCTGAGTCACTGCACTTGTAGCTTTGATTATTTGGCCCAAAACTCGGTTTTTAACTTTGGTTTTTCTAACCCATGCCCTAAGGGCATAAGATAAGAAGTAGTTAATAAACTAAATTTACCATATTTATTTGAAAATGCATTTATAACATGTAAAGGGCATAAGATAAGAAGTAGTTAATAAACTAAATTTACCATATTTATTTGAAAATGCATTTATAACATGTAAAAAACAGATTTCATTGACTTGAATTAAGGAAATATTAACTTCATTTAACACTTCTTATCTCATGCCCTTAGGACATGAGTTAACCAAACCCTTTAACTTTTTATTTTATGGTTCGGTTTAGGCCTTAAGCCGGATTGAACAACAGCTAAGTAGATTTGCCATTGTCCAATTACCAAATTGAATTGTTTTGAATCCAATTGAAAATTGAAAAAATAGTTTGAGCCTAATCGAGATCCGAACTGATGACGTTCAGAATCCAAATGGACCGATAACCGGCAGGAATTCTACCGAACCGAGAACTAAGAAAAAAATTCGATTTTTTCTCGATTATGGAACGAACTGAACCACTTGGAACCGAGTCGAATGAACCAATAACCGATTTTGCATGAAACTAGAAACCGAGAACCGAACTGGTATAGCTCGATTCATTCCTATCCCAGTTTGCTCATGTGGTTCCGGTCGGTTCTTGCTTTAATTTGCACATACCTACTATTAAAGAGATATCACGTGGAATAAAAAAAAATTATTTGGCAAATCATCTTAGCCAATTGAGCATAAAATCCGAAAATATGAACATATAACCGCGAAATTGTTACGCTTAACTGATAGTTCCGTTTTTTTTTAATTTCATTAACCAAAAACTAAAGTGTGTCAGTTGGTTCAGAATTGACACCGGTCTTATACGTAATGGGAAATTCGGTATCTGGATTTTTTTTTTAATTACTTTTCGTTTTTAACAATGATAACGAATTAACGATACTTAGTCATGATAAATACGTAAAAAAAACAATTATTTTATATCGTGGTATTATGTTTTGGTATAGTAGTATGATTTTTACTTTTTAAGTATGTTATGTGACTCTTTCTTTTAAAGCACTTGAAGGACTGAGGAGTAATAATTAGTTTCTATCGTGCATTTCAAACGACATTTTTGGTAAATAAACTATTTAATACAAGGGATCAAATTAATATGATGAATTTTCTTTTGAATCACACATCTGGTTACCTGCCTACAACTCCTCAACCTCGCTACCATCCCAAACCAAAAGCACACCAGTTTCCTCACAAACACTAAACTCCATTCCTCCAACCAAAAATGGTCATTAACTTCATCCTAATTACCATACTAAACTTTGCACCGATAGCAACCCAACCCGTAACCCCACGAGAAACATCGAGCATCGATGGACAATGGAAATTGTTACACGAAAACATCGGTATATCTCCAATGCATATGCAACTTCTACACAATGATAGAGTGGTCATGTTTGATAGAACCGATTTCGGTCCTTCGAATATTTCTCTACCGTTTAACCGTTGTAGATATGATCCTTTTGATACGGTGCTCCAAAGGGATTGTACTGCTCACTCGGTTATGTATGATATACTTACAAATACGTTTCGACCGTTGTCGATTCGAACCGACACATGGTGCTCGTCGGGTGCGGTTGTAGCCGATGGGACCTTGGTTCAAACCGGCGGCTACAATGATGGGGACCATACGGTTAGGGTCATGGTCCCGTGTGTTGATGGGACTTGTGATTGGGTTGAATTCTCTGGGTACCTAACGGAACCCAGATGGTTTTCAACCGATCAAATGCTTCCCGATGGACAGGTTATTATCGTTGGTGGGAGAAGACAATTTAGTTACGAGTTTTATCCATCGAATTCGCCTGATTATTTTAGTTCTTTTTTAAATTCTTCTTCTTACTTGTTGGATTTCCTTAGAGATACAAACGATGGGGAAAGCGAGAACAATTTGTACCCGTTTGTGCATTTGTTACCCGATGGAAACTTGTTTATTTTCGTGAATGTTCGGTCCGTTGTGATCGATTACAAGCATAACCAGGTGGTTAAGATTCTTCCACCAATACCCGGGGATGATCCTAGGAACTATCCGAATTCGGGCTCATCGGTTTTGCTTCCTTTAGATGAAAACAAGTCGGTTGAACCCGAGGTTATGATATGTGGTGGTGCTTCACGTGACGCCTTTTCAAATATTAAAAATTCCCGTGAATTTTCTCGGGCGGTTTCTACTTGCGGGCGGATCAAAGTCACGGATGCAAACGCTAGTTGGGAGATGGAGACCATGCCCATCGCGCGGGTGATGGGCGATATGGTCATTTTACCAAATGGAGATGTGATCATCATCAACGGTGCTGGGTCGGGCATAGCCGGATGGGACAATGCACGCGACCCAGTAACCCGACCCGTGATTTACCACCCGAACGGGCCTCCAAACGCCCGTTTCTCGGTGATGCAATCGACTTCAAGACCAAGACTTTACAACTCGGGTGCGATATTGGTGACGGATGGACGTGTTTTAGTAGCGGGAAGCAACCCGAACCCGTTTTATAATTTCACAAACGTCGAATACCCTACGGATTTAAGTTTGGAGGCGTTTTTACCGCCTTATTTAGCTAAAGAAAATGATCCACTCCGGCCCGCAATTGCAAGTTTGGATATTGAAATCATGGAATATAATCAACCAATAATGGTTACATTTACGGTTTTGAGGTATTTAAAGCTATCAAGGGTTACGGTACGGATTATTGCACCATCATTTACGACACATTCATTAGGAATGAATCAAAGAATGGTGGTATTAAAAGAAATTAGAAATGTCACATTTATAGGGGAGTTGTTATTTACTAAGACGTACACTATTCTGGTAGCGGGGCCATCAACGGCTGAGATTGCGCCACCTGGATATTATCTATTGTATGTCGTTCATGCGGGTATACCTAGTCCTGGCATGTGGGTACAAGTTCAGTAACAGGGTATTGAGTTCAGGTCTTTACAAAGACTTTGTTCATGTGTCATTTTGTTATATTATAAAAAATTTGGTAATAAAAAGATTATTTATCTTTGGACAAGTGTCTTAGGACAGAGTATACTTGATATTGTTGTATTTATAGGTAACTATTATAAGTTTACATTCTTGACATCACCTGAAATCCGACATAATAATAATTACATTTAAATTGAGCCTAAATAGGTTCGGATAAAAAAGTAAAAAACATGTCGACCCATTCAACATATATAAATTGAGTTGTGTTCGAGTTAGCTTATGTATAAACGAGTCAACCCGTTTAATTTTGTAACAAAATTTATTTTTATAAAAGGGGTGTTAATACTATAAATTTCCTATATCCTTTGAATTTCTCAAGATTACGATTGTATTATTCTGGGTTCATTTTTACTTTTAATGTGCCAATATCTTTCTGACCCACTAACTCGTTTGACTTACTAACCTTTTAAGTTATACGTGTCAAGTTGTTATAGTTTAGGTTATAGTGGTTTAAATATGGGATTATGGTTGATTTTTCTAACATGGAATTCTAAACAAGTTGGATTCGGCTGACCAATTTCAATATGTCAACCCGAACCCACTAACCCAATCTCAACCTGATTGACACCCCTACTATGAAATTACTCGTATTCTATGCATTGCTTAAATTTACCACCAAACTCCCAAATTTAGGAAAAAATTGCATAAATGATGCAGTATGCATCCAGAAATCACAAATGATGCTGTTTTACAAGCCTTTGCAAAAATAATGCTGTCCCACGTTTTGGAACCCGGATCCCTTAGTTTCCCCGCTTCCAAATCCCGGATCCTCACTTTTCTGCAATTGTACTGCACTGCCATTGTACCTGTCTGACTTTGTTGACTCAGAAAGCTTCCCACACTTCAAATACCGGATCCCCTAGGGGTATCCCACACTGCTAATCCCGGATCCCCTAGGGGTATCCCACACCCGAGATCCTGGATCCCCTAGGGGTATCCCACACCTCAAGTCCCGGATCCCCTTCGTGCCCGATCGATATAAAACGTTTACAAAATTGATCCTTAAATCACACAATCCATCTTCTTTCTATCCTATTTTTAAAACTAATTTACAAGTAAACATTTTTTTATTACAATGTGGCAAAGTCAAAAAACGTTAATCATTGAACTTAACTTAAATCTTGAGATGTTAGAAGAGAGAGTTGACCTAATGCGCGAAAAAGCTCGAGCCCGTGAGCTTCGAAATATCATGGAGGAGATGCAACGTATCCTTCATGAAATGGATAACCTGGCTTATGAAGGGGCGATGGAGGAGGAGTCGGAGATGCAACGTACGAGGGAAATGCCTCCACCGACATTACATGTTGTGGAGCAGCAAACTCAAAACTCCTCAATAGGTAATCAACAACCAGACACAATTGACTTGGTTGAGGAGTATGGTTGGGCCAGGAGTGTAGAGGAATTTTACATGAACGGGGATAGGCGCGGGAATGAAACCTTTTGTTATATTGTATTCTTAGGTCGTACCCAGGTACCTAGGGAGTTTTGGAGTACCCTGTTAGATGAAAATTCCAGCTCTGTTTTGTTCCGTGCGGTACGTAATTTAATTATGTTATTATCAATATTCTCAATAAAATCTCAAAGGTAAATAATTGTATATTTATTACAGCATATAGATTGTTGGGTTAGAAGATGGATGCGTTATCGGTGGTATGTTGGCTATAAAACTAAAGAATATAAGCGATGGACAATAATGCCTACCAAGTTTGAGTCTCTACTCTTACCACCTCACGGATCAGATGCTTTACAATATGCAGATGGCAGCTTGACACCTTACCCCGCTTGGGGGGATGTAGATGTCTTATACATCCCGTTACGTTTAAATGATAACGTTTGGTTGCTTGTGCAGATGGATCTTATTAGCAACGATACATGTTTAATTTGCAGTTGTCGTCGTTCCATAAACCATGACGTGCTTAAGGCAACCCTAAAACGTTGGCGAGATGTTTTGCCCAGTTTTAAAAGGAGTTTCTCCTATGAAGAAAGAAACCCCCAAGTTAAGGCGAATCTTGGTTTCGCCAAACGCATACCTCAAGGAAGGGAAGAAGACTTTGCTGTGTTTGTTTGTAAGTTTATGCATTATCTGGTAACAGGGAAATCAATCAAGCAAGATGGAGACGTCGATAATAATCAGATTGCTACGGGTTATCGACAACTTATGGCTCGTGATTTGTATAGCTATCGTATTTTAGAATCGCAACCTGAAATTTTTCCTTTTAGACCAGTGGATTTGTTTGATGATTTGGATTAAAATTTAAATTGTATTTGAAATTAATTTATGAAATCTTGATGTTTGTGTTTGCTTGTCATTTAAAAATCAAGTCCTAAAAAAAAATTTTGCGAAAAAAATTAAATGTCTAACTTTCTTGCTTAATAGAGTACAATTTTTAGTTATTCAGATTTAACTTTCCAAATGATAGTTGTTGTATTGATGAGTATGTAAACATACGAAAAAGAATTAGACCAAAAAGATAAGTAATGAAAGAGTTATGATAATTTGAAAATGCGAAAAATGATTTTTTGTAATGCAAAAACATTCAAAATGCTAATTTCATGCATGGATAACTACAAATTTATAAGGTGTTGGACGTAATTGTATATACAGTATTGGTAGTGCCCGGGTCAAGGTTTCCATGCTTATAAAATTCGTTAAAAAAAACACGAGTGACAAAGTTACGTGGTTTGCAAAAAGTAAAAAAAATTAAATATCATAGTTTTTTTTTACAAGTACATTTATAATAAAAAAAAATCTAATGACGGTGTCCTAATGTACCGCCTGTCCCACAAGGAGGTGGTCTTATGATTCTTCTTCGTCTACCACCATCGCCATCTTGTTCACTTTCTCCAGGGTTGTTCAAGTCAAAATCGAAGTTTACCGGAACCGGACTAACATCTCTATCTGGCGGTTGACTAGTATCTCCGAGCTGGTAATAAGGATTTGTATTACCAAAGATACTATCAGCAGAAAAATGTTGCCCAAAATTGGCATACGGGGGTGGTGTTACCCAATCATCTCTCATAGGAGACTGTATATGACTCATATTAAGTATGTTTTGAGAAAATAGGTCACCACCAGTATTCATTTCGAAATTCATACTTGAACCATCCTGGAGAAAATCCGTATTCACTCGATAGCCCTCATGGTGTGATGACCCCACACCACCAGTATTATACTGGTTCGATGTGTCCACATATGCAGGTTGAGGCTGTTGAGCGGACCCTGAAGCACCAGTGTTATACGGGTTCAATGTTTCCACATATTGATTTTGTTCCTGGTGGGAGGATCCCGAACCACCAGCATTATATTGGTTCGATGTTCCCGCATCTGCATTATGCTGGTGGGAGGACCCAGCTTCAGGATCTTGACGAGCCCCTCTTGGCCGCATCCTTCTAGGCCTATACTGTCTTTGCTCCTGAGTCAACCGCGTGCCGAAGGATGGCTGAGTAACGGGTGCCACATGAGGCGAAAAATAATTCGGATGGTCATCACCATGTGCATAATGCAAATAATCTCTTGACGTTTGCATGAGTTGCTCCCCAAACTCATGAAATGCTGGAGCATCTTGCATCATCCTTTGCACATGTTGTTGCATGTGGCTTAACCCGTCAACCTACATACATTTAATACGTATTATTTATATGTAAAAGAATGCATAAATTATTAATATTATTATAAGCATTATATATTACCGCAACATTTAAACTTCCCCCCTGATTGTAGGACCGAGAGTAGTTTTCTCCACCAGGAGTTGGATTTGTAATATGGAGCACCGTACGAGGCCAATACCATTCCATATTACCAGGGCCGGCTTGAGGATAATCCGAGTTTTGACCCCGGATTAGATATTGGTAACGGTTGTTCCAATGTGCTATTTGATGCCTTAACTCATGTCTCCAACTTTTTTTTGAGGTCACCCCTCTACGAGACTTAAGATGTAAATCCTCATGCTCGTGTCTGTTTGAGAGTGGGGGTTGAGGAATAAATTGGACAAAGCCAAATTGTCTCATAACCCTGCTGGGTAAATACTGCTCAGCAATCTCCCAAAAAATAACATAAGTTTGACACAGCCAGCATCTCGTATCGGTCCTACACGAAGGGGCTAAAAGGTGGAAATCGCGTTGGTATGGAGTCCACAAGAACTGCAAAAGTTTGATTAATTTGTGAGTACAGAAATTTGTTTATTTTGAGTTTAATAGCATAATACCTCCGAATCAGTTACGGCACTTAACATCGACCGAAACTGAAACAAGACGGTCTTCACTGAACCAGCGAAACTAAGGGGCTGGTTGAATCTGTTTGTTTAAAAATGCAAAAATGTAACAATAATTAGAGTTATTAATAATTTTAATATAATTATTACGAATTACATACCTATAACCAAATGGTTTTCTAACTATCATATCTGCAGTAAGGTGTTGAAGCATTGGAGAAAATATTTTAAACCTGCTCCAGGCCCATATCTGCAACAACATCAAAGGGCCACCAATTTCGGTCACGTTGTGCATAGTTGCTTTGCACAAGTTCCGGTAGAGACTGGCCAGCACAGCCCCACCCCAACTAAGTCGGCCGCAAACATCCAGGTCTTCAATCAACACTAAGAAATACATTTGGACTAGGCTATCCGTTGAATCCGGAAATAAGCATCCATTTAAAAGCATTAGTATATAATGCCTGGCTTTTTGCTCCAATTGTTCGTCAGTCGGGTCCTGTGGCAGAGGCATCTTTAACATGGTCATCATATATTTACTGGAGACCTGGCTGCCTTTAAATTTTTCCATAGGCGGTACGAAACCGAGCAACTCTTCAAATTTACCGATAACACGAGTATAAGTGTATCCCGGTTCATTACCCGTAACCGGATCGCCATCGGTCCTTAAACCCCAAATAGCCTGTACGTCTTCGAGAGTCACGGTGACCTCTCCAAAAGATAGGTGAAATGTATACGTTTCAGGACGCCATCTCTCCACCAGGGCTGTGATTAGTCCGTGGTCAATTCCTTTGTAGCCACAGACGAAAACTTCTGCGAAACCTGCCCGACGTATGTGAATCATCACACACTCATCAATTTCGTTATCTCTTACAATGTTCCAAAATTTTTGGTCATTACGTCTCACACCACATGGACGATCTTCTTTGAGATTGTGAAACACATGATATGCTCGGTGATCTGTACTTACAAATAATAACTCAGGGTTCGTGGGTCCGGGGACAATTCCAACATTCTCCATTTTTTACCGACACAAAAATAGTTTTTGAGTGTGATAGTTGGATATTGACTGTGATAGTTTTTGACTGTGATAGTTTTTAAGTGTGATAGTTGGAGCGCTCTGATAGTTGTGATGTTCTAATGTTGAATTTATAGAGAAATTGGATATTAAAAACTTGTACACTGCTAAGGGTATCCGATTCCCACATGCAAAAGAATCCATATTGTATTGTCACATCAAAATAAAAGCTGCTGGTAACTTTGAAGAATCCGTGATAGTAGCTTTAACTTAGATTTTGGTAGTTCGGTCTTTAATAAAAGCTGTATGCAGTTTGTCTTTTAGCCATGCGACCCCCCATTAGAAAACCCGGATCCGACGATCCCCTAGTCTAAGTCACGGATCCCCTTGTACGATCAGCTATTAGAAAACCCGGATCCGACTTGAGTCCCGGATCCCTTTGAATTGTCAAATCACACTGTAATGTGTAAACTTTCAAAGAACTTTGAATCTTTGAATCCCTTGTACGCGGTTTGTCATTTAGCAAGGATCCCCGAGTTTGGGTCACGGATCCTACACATACGTCACATCCCAATAAAGCTTTTAATATTCGAGGGTTTAAATTTGTCACAATACAGTTTTAGCTGGATACGTTCTACCGCACACTACATTTGTCGCATTGTGTTAAAAGTCACAAGTCTTTGTAATGCTCGACAACTACCCATACTTGTTTAAATACGTATTCACCTATATAAAGATTATCAACCATTCAGTATTATCAACCACATTTCACCAAGATTACTCACCAACAATTTCAGTATTATCAACCACATTTCACCAAGATTACACTTCCAACATGGCTTTAACGAACCCTTTCCTTGTTAATATATATTGGGGTGATGATAATATTCGTTACGAAAATGGTACGGTACTAGGCGATGTAAACATGCGCAGAAGTTCTCTTCTTTTTCTAACCAAATATAATTACGAAGATTTTGAGAAATTGGTTTACAGACATGTTATGGTTTCGAAAGATCAATACAAATTAAGGTTTACATTATGTTATGAATATCACGGAATTTTCTGTGAATCTGAAATTACAAGTTATGAATCCTTACAAACCTTATATTACATCGCCTCTTTGAACGAAAAATTCATGGGTGATATTATTGTGAAGATTGAGTATATCAAGCCCCAACCCCGTCAAGTTGACTCCAATATTTTTCAGCTTTTTTCAGCACCAGAACCGTCAACGCGGTATCAAGGTTTTGATATGGCGGGTCCTTCACCGTCTGCGTTCCGACATTTTTCATCACAACAACCGTCAACGCAGTATCAAGGTTTTGATATGGCGGGTCCTTCACCGTCTGAGTTCCGACATTTTTCATCACAAGAACCGTCAACGCATTATCAAGGTTTTGATATGGCGGGTCCTTCAACATCTGCGTTCCAACATTTTTCAGCACCAGAACCGCCAACGAATAATCAAGGTTTTGATATGGCGGGTCCTTCAACATCTGCGTTCCAAGATCTTTCAGTGGTAGAACTAGGTACCGCACCAGAGCCAGTAACGCAATATCAAGATTTTAATAACAATGAAAATCATGAGTTCGACAGATCAGAGGACGAACCACAATCTGAAGGAAGTGCCGATACCAGAGAAGAATTTGACCCAGATGGCGCTGAAGCATCCGAAGAATCTGATGATGATGGTGACGATCAAGGCAACCATGAAGCTCAGCAAACAACTCAACTGCCTTTGTATGACTATAGTCAATGGGACACACAGGAAGACACTGAGGCTGATAATCATGGCCTATTACAGGAAGATGAAGAGCATATGCTTTTTTGGAGGTCCGATTATCCAGATGAGATTCGAATTGGTATGTATTTTTCTAGCAAGCAAGAGTTGATTGATGCCGTGAGGAGTTGGAATATAAAACAAACTAGGCAGATCAAGGTTATTGAAAGCACACTTTCAAAGTGGAGTGCTAGGTGCAGTACTCGTAAAAAGGGAGATAACAACCCTGGTGCTAGGCACTCTAGTGATAACAACTCTGGTGGCGGCAACCCTGTTGAAAACAACTCTGGTGAAAACAACCCTGGCGATACTCAAACAGAAGGCACGCAGAGTAATAGACAACCCAATGCAGCTTTATGTAATTGGTACGTTAGAGCCATAAAGAAGCAGAGGGAGAGGCTTTGGCAAATAAGGTCATGGAGAAATGTGCACATTTGTAGTGGGGTAGTGCGAGGTTCGAATAACAAGTGTTTGACAGCGAAGGTCGTAGCCATCCGCATATTCCATTCTGTCTCTAAAGATATCGCATACCCTGTTAAACAAATCCTGGCAGATATCAAAGAATACAATGGGAGTGACATATCCTACTCCAAAGCTTGGCGTGCTAGGAAAATTGCCATAGAGAGACTATTCGGGAGTTGGGAAAGCAACTTTGATGAGTTGCCTAAGTACATTCGTGCTCTAAAGAAGTCAAACCCGTCCACAATTGTCGAGTGGATAGTCGAACGAACTAACAACCCCGAGTTGAAAATTTTCAAATCTGTTTTCTGGGCTTTTGGTCCAGCAATTGCGGCCTTTTGTCATTGCATTCCTATTATATGTATAGACGGGACCTTTTTAAAAGGTGCGTACAAAGGGAAGTTGCTGACTGCCGTCACGAAAGACGCCAATAATCATATTCTACCTCTGGCGTATGCCATTGTTGACGAGGAGTCAAACGAATCATGGAAATGGTTTTTGGAACAGCTAAGGTATTTTGTTGTAAATGACAGTCCAAGAGTGCTAGGTGTCATTTCTGATAGGCATCATGGGATTCTAAATGCAATGCAAGAACTTGAAGACTGGAAAGAGCCATATGCATACCATAGATACTGCCTAAGGCATATCAGAAGCAACTTCAACAGCCGTTTCAAGAACCATCGAATGAAGCAATTGTGTTGGATCATAGGTAGCACGAGTCAAAAGCGTAAGTACAAGGAAGCCATACGTGAAATGAAATCTATAGACGCGGACGGGTGGGTGTATCTGGAGCAGATTGGGTTAGATAAGTGGACCCTCTTTAGAGACAACGGCCACCGACGTTGGGGAAACCTAACATCGAATATTGTAGAGAGTTACAACAATGTGTTGCGTGGAGCTAGGCATCTTCCGATTAAGGCTCTGATTGACTTCACATTTATCAAAACTGTCAAGCAATTCAGCAAGCATGCTGAAATCTCGTCTAATTGCGAGACGCCACTACCCTCACGTATGTGGACTCTTTTCAACAAGCGCACCCGTCAAGCAACATTTCATGAAGTAATGCCCTTTGATTACGTGAAACAGATTTTCAGTGTGAAGTCAAGGATTCAAACCGGTGAGAGTGGTGGGAAGGATTACACAGTCAATTTCATAAGTACAAAAGGGAACAGGCGTGGGTGTACATGTGGGAAGTGGCAGACGTTGCGCTTTCCATGTTCACATGTTATTGCTGTTTGTGGTCATATGGGTGTCGACCCGCTAACACTTGTGAACATAGCGTATACAACAGAGGCGTACAGACAACAATATAGTACTGCCTTTAAACCACTACCTCATGTGGCCCTCTGGAAGGATGCTAAATGGAGAATGTTAGCCAGTGAAGGAAGAATATCAACAAAGAGAGGGAGAAGGCAGCATGTTAGACGACGCAACGAGATGGACCAGCCTAGTACAAGCCAGCAAACCCAACGAAAGGCAAAACTTTGCGGGCTTTGTAGAAATCCAGGCCATAACAGACTGAAATGCCCGACAACAAATCCTCCTCAAACAACAAATCCTCCTCAATGATTGTAGAATTTAAAATATTGTGTGTTTTTTAATAGTAAATATAATAAAAGTTTCTTATTGGTACTTAACTAATATAATTTTAAATATAATAAAAGTTTCTTATTTCAAGTGATACATTAAAACTGAAATTACATATCATTCATTCTCACGTTTAACACTAAAAATCAAATTTCTACCATTAGTCTGATAGTCTGCATTTATGGTAAAAGTACAAACTTCGTTAGTCAGAATTCCGTTTTCAATCTTAAATCTCTTGAAGTCACCACTCATTTTAACTTGCCCAGGATAACCATGCAGCTTCATTACTTCATGAGAATCGCCTCTTTCTATCATACAATGTTTGTCCTGAAAGAGGTAGTTATGCTGCCTGACAAACCAAGCAGGTATAGTCTAAAAATACAACAAAATTATATGATTTAGTTAATTGAGCAAATATTAAAAATATAAATAAATTATATGACTTAAGCATACCATCCTTTGATTTTTTACTACATGTTTCGCGAACTTTATTTTAAATTGCCAGAGATGCAAAAAATCTGGTCCTATTTCAGCCAGCTTTTCAATATGTTTATCATAATCAGCCTGCTCGTAATTTTGAAAATATACTTGCGTCTCGTCATTAGTTTCTTCTGCGTGTATCTCGGCATAATCTTCGGCTATCAAATTCTCGAACTCAATCTCATCTACATAATTACGAGGCGAATCATGCACGTAGTGATACGGAGGAGATTCATTGTTAGATGAACTCATGATATCACAATTTTTTTGTTATGAAAACTTTGGTATAAAAACACACAAAGTAAGGAGAAAATAAGGATAGATTGTAAGTGAATTATGGATCAATTTATAAACATATTAACGATGGAATCCGGGACTTGAGGTGTGGGATACCTAGGGGATCCGGGATTCACAATGTGGGATACCCCTAGGGGATCCGGTATTTGCAAGAGGGGATCCTCACGTTGTCGTCAACGTACACAGACGTACAGAAACAGACAGAAAACGGACAGAAAGACAGAAAACAGACAGAAAACAGTGATAAAAGGAAGAATCCGGGATTTGGAAGGGGGGAAACTAGGGGATCCGGGATTTGGAAGGTGGGATAGCATTATTTTTGCAATGCCTTACAAAACTGCATTATTTGTACAATTTAGATACATAGTGCATCATTTATGCAATTGGCTCCAAATTTAGCTAATTTCAAGGCTTAAAAACTCAGAAATGTTTATTTTGGTAATTTGAACAAAAACAAAGGACTGTTTTGTCAATTTGTTCAAATGATAACCAATGGCTCTAAAGGGCCAATTAACAAATTATGCACAAATCTTTTTTTTATAACAAATTACAACTCACACAGCTAGAGGAGCTGTCATTTCTTGTTCAACAACAGCTAGCTCAATCGGATATTCTTCTCTTGTTTGCAAGTTCATGCAACCGACCCTATAATAAGATATGAAGTAACAAATCAAGATTCAGACATCCATAAACTTAATATATTTTTTTAAAAGGACAAAAAAGTGTCAAAACGGAACTGATTAATTAAGAAACAACACAAGATTACCTTAATACAATGATGTTTATGAAGAAGTAGCCCTATAAGGCTATAATTAATGGAGCCAAAAAAACATGTTTTAATTTGGAATGCACTATTGTTGTAAAACAGGTTTGAATCATTGAATGTACGAGGCAGCATGGCCCGTGCGATGCACGGGCTTCGTTCACAATAATGAGTTGTTTTGAGTGCATATCGTGTACAATTTACTGGTAATACCTGGAAAGTACGAAAAGCGTCATCTGTTACATGTTTAACTTTGATTGCGGGTATTCTACTAAATGAGCAAAGTTGTTTTTTATGTGTATTGATTTTAGGGTTTGTTGTTGTTTATTGAGTCATATGGATTGTGTATGTTAATTGCAATTATTTCTTTAGCTTGAAATAGATTTCGTATGCGTAAGTAGACCTGTGCAAATTGGATCGAGAACCGACCGGGATCGCAGAATCAGACCGGACGAACCGAGCTCCATTGGTTCGGTTCTCGGTTCTAATTTTTATGAAAAATCAGTACTCGGTTCCAAGCGGTTCAGTTCCGAGCGGTCCGATTCGGTCCAAAACCGAGAAAAAACCGAAAAAAGACAAAGGAATTGCCTCGGTTTTCGGTTCGGTTTGGTTCTGAGCATCATCTATTCGGTCCTCGGTCCGTCCAAAACTATTTTTTCGTTCGGTTATGGTTTTTTTTAAATAAATATTTGTCACCGTGCATTTTGTTTATATTGATTGATTTTAATAAACCTATAAAGTTTGTTTCTATATAATTAATATTTAACCATAATCTAGATATTAAACTATTTTTTGTGATTCAGAAATGCATTGACATTATTTTGTTCTGTTTATTAAATATTCTTTATGATAAAACTTTTGATCTTACAATTGATTAATATTTTATTTTTTATAAATGGACTTATATAATATTATTAATAATATTAAATGCATGATATTAATTGAAACTTCAAAGTTGGAACTCAATTTTTATAAATGGATGTTCAGTTAGGGTAAAAGATAATATCATTTGAAAACTCAACATCATTTGCATCATGATATTGTGATATTCATAGTTTATAATATGTAACAAATCAAATGAAATGTAAAATAACAAATCAAATGAACAACAATTTGTGACCATTAACATGATAAGATACGCATCTTAAATAATTGTGATAATATCATACACAATCGCATATACTATAATAATAACTATCAGATCATTATATAATATGATTTTTATACAAAATGTAAATAAACAACGAATAACAATTTTATACATATATACAAAAGAGGTTACAAAAGAGGTTGTGTAATTTTAAACAAAAACAATTAACATACCCTCTCTAAAACAAAATCATAAAGATTATGTTGGATTACCAATTAATAGCGACGCTAAATAATAAAAGCCCTATAGATCTTTGTTGTTGACTCCATTTGTTAAGTTTTTTTTTTTGTTTTGATGCACCTTTGAAGTGTTAAAATTTATGCAATGTGAGAATAAGTATTTATAGATACTTTTTTTTTTTGAACAGCAAAAAGAAGGCAACGGGATGAGCTTCGGCATTGCCATCACCCCCCCGAAGACCTCCAAACTAAAATATAAGAAACTTGAGTCTAGCAAAAAGCTAGACTAAAAAAAGAAATTACAAAGGGTTTAATAACCACTCAACCCAAGGAACCTTAATTTTATGGTTTCGATGGGTGAGCCACGAAAAAGAGACTAACTTAATATTATCGACTAAACACGACTTAAGAAACCTACCATTATCAAACAAAAAAGAATTTCTATACTTCCATATAGTCCAAAGCGTGGATATGCCGATAATTTGAAACTTGAGGCGTCGGAAATTCTTGTTTGACATTGATTCACATTTAACCCACCAATCACTAAGGTTGACGATGATAGAAGAGTCAACTTGACACCATCTCCGAATAGCCGACCAAATATATGACGCCAAAGAGCAAGTGAAAAACGTATGAGAAATAGTTTCCATCCCTTGCGAACAAACCGGGCAAAGTATAGAGTTAATATCTAAACCCTTTTTTGAAAGGTTTAGTCTTGTAGGAAGCCTATCCAAATTTAACCTCCAAAAGAAAATATTGACTTTTAAAGGAATTGAAGAGCACCATTTAGAGACAAAATCAGTTCCGGGAAAAAGAAAATTGTTTATAAAAACTCTAGTTTCACCAACCGTGTACACCCGAGAATCACCAAGTATCCACACCACTTTGTCTTGACCGTCTTGTAAACGATAATCTCGAATAAGATCTAAAAGGCTCCTCAATTGGTCTTCCTCGATACCACCTCTAATAGGCCTTCTCCAAATAAAATTCCAACCATTCATACCTAATCGATCATTTACTTTACAAAAAGGATTCAAATCCAATTTAAAGAGACGATTATAGAGGGAATGTAACGGAATATGGCTTGCCCAAATATCCGTCCAAAAAGAAATGCTAGCACCATTTTTAAGCTCAAATCTTAAGTTATTTTTATGAACGATATTAGAGTCATGGAGGTAATTAATCGTACCTATAATTTGACCCCAAAGACATTTTTTATGACGGGCAAGAACCGGTTTACGAAACCCACCATCTTCACCATAGATAGATTGAATAAGGTGACACCAAATGGAATTTTTTTCATTAAAGAAACGCCACCTCCATTTAGCAATAAGTGCTAAATTAAGAGCCTCAAGACTCGCAATATCTAAACCTCCTCTATCTTTTGTAGCTAAACAAGAAGTCCATTTGACCCAACTCATTTTTTTATTATTTTCCGAACTTCCCCAAAAGAATTTAGCTCGCAATTGCTCCATCTTATTAAGAACAGAATTAGGAGCTCTAAAAATAGACATCCAGTAAATACCCAAACTACCCAAGACTGATTTAATTAGAGTCAATCTGCCACCAATAGATAAAGTGTTAGCTTTCCATGAGGACAATTTACTAACCATACGATCAATAATGGTGGCCCAATTACTTTTCCTTTCCATATTTTGGCCCAAAACAAGCCCAAGATGAGACAAAGGTTTGCTGCCTTTTGCGCAGCCCAAAGAAGCAATGGTATGGTCAATAATATCGTCTGAAACTCCAAAACCATACACATGGGATTTATCAAAATTTATATTTAAGCCAGAGCAAGCGTGAAACATATTTAAGATATTAATAATTGCTTCAAGATTATTTTTGCTCCAATCCGTAACGAAGACTACATCATCTGCAAAAAACAAATGAGAAATAGAGTAATTTGAAACACCCACACGAACCCCCGTAATCCGGTTAAGCAAAATGTCCTTTTGTATTAATAAGTGTAAGCCCTCCATTGCAATAATGAAAAGGAATGGAGAAAGTGGGTTTCCTTGACGTAGACCTCTAAACATAGAGAATTCTTCGGAAGGACTACCATTAATAAGAATAGAAAGTCTAGCGGAAGACAAACATTCATTTATCCAACCTCTCCATTTAGGACCAAAACCCATTTGCATCATAATAAAATCAAGGTAATCCCAATTCACCGAATCAAAAGCTTTTTCAAAATCAACTTTAAAAAGAAGTAAACCTTTATTTTTTAACTTATACCAATCAATAATCTCACTCAACATGAGAGGACCATCTAAAATTTGTCTTCCTTTCACAAAAGCCGTTTGAACATTGCTAATAATAGGATCAATAACTTTAGATAATCTCAAAGCAAGGACTTTTGCGATAATTTTATAAATGAAACCAAGCAACGAGATAGGCCGAAAATCTTTCACAAGAATGGGGTTCGCGACTTTTGGTATAAGAGTAATAAAAGATGCATTGCAACCTAAAGGCATTTTACCTTTAGCAAAGAATTCTTGAACCGCGTTAAGAATATCGTTTTTGAGAAGATCCCAATAGATTTTAATAAATTTAAAAGTAAAACCATCGGGCCCCGGAGCTTTGTCACTCCCACAACTCCAAACGGCCTCTTTTAGTTCTTCTAAAGAACAAAAAACTTCAAGAGACTCGACATCTGAGCGCGATAATTGGGCGAAATCATCTCGAGATAAACTCATAGGAGACACTTGGACCGCTTGAAACTTAGATTTGAAAAAATCTAAGAAAACTTTTTTAACATTGGGAGGGTCTACAATCCAATCACCATCTATCATAATACCTTGGATCGATTGATAACGTCTTCGTTGGTTAATTAAACCGTGAAAAAAAGAGGAGTTTTCATCGCCTTCAATGTCCCATTTAATCTTAAGCTTTTGCATCATATCCAAATTTTCCATCTTTTCAATCTGATGAACTTCCTTTAGCCAACAAATACGATTCTCGATATCCTCAGCGGACGCACGGCCTTGATCCATTTTTTGATCAACATCCGCAATAGAAGTGCATAAATCATTATAGTGACCTTTTTCGTTAATCTTTTTAAGATAATTCCATTGTCTACATTGAGCCTTAATTTGTTTCATTTTATTTTTTAAGTCCACAATTTTTGAGGATGAAGAGACATGGGGACCTTCGAACCCTTTAAGAACTGCAGCATCAAATGAATCATCTTCGAACCAGGAATGGAATAAACGAAAAGGAATCGGACCGTAGTCATTTTTTCTCGAGTGCAAAATGATAGGGGAGTGATCAGAAAGATTTCTATCAAGAGCCGTGACTTTTAAATTAGGATCCCGATTAATCCACGAGTCCGAGATCAGAAACCGGTCAAGTTTGCTCATTTTAGTACCCGCTTTATTCATCCAGGTAAATTTTTTACCTCCAATACATAGGTCAATAAGCCCATGAGAATCGATGAATTGATTGAAAAATTCTGCACCGAGTTTATTGAAAACTGAGCCATATCTCTCCGCTTCTGTTCTCACTTCATTAAAATCACCAAACAGAATAAAGTTACCTGATTTAGAGCGAATAAAAGAGCTAATATCATCCCATAAGAGTTTTCTTTTATCAACTTCTTGAGGAGCATAAACGTTTATTAAAAATGAGAGATCTTGATCACCCATCCACCTGCCTTCAACTATTACATAGTTCTCGTGACTAAAGATATTGACTTTAATAAAAACCGCGGGGTCCCAAATCGATATAATGCCACCCGAATGACCCCGGGCCGAGCTACAAGCAAATTCAAATTTAAAATTCCCCCATAAAGATTTAATTTTGAAGAGGTTTGGTTTAGTCATTAACGTTTCTTGAACACCTAGAAAGGAAACACTATGTTGAAAGCAGAGTTTTTTAATCCACTTTCTTTTATTCACCTTTCCAATTCCCCGAGCATTAATAGACAGGACATTCATCATTTAACTTTTGTTCAAAAACACCTTTTCCGTTTATCTTATCCTTGCGAGAATTATTAGAAGTTTTCTTGCCAAAAAAATTGCCACCACTGGAAGAGGAAGTATCATCTGTAGGGAAAGATGGTCTACTAAATTTTGCTTTTTCAAAACCAGGAGGACAACTTATGGACTTGACCGGGGACGTTGCACTGTTTAAAGAGGGAGCTGAAGCACTAACAGTTGGTTGCAAAGGGCTTGGAACAAATCCGTTTGGATCATGGTTCCCTTTTAAGATAGATTCTTCTTCGGGTTTGTTTGGAGAATGCAAGTCTTCAGCAACAGAGGAATAATAATTATTTATAAATACAAATCCGTTTTAAGTATTTATAGATGCTAACGTGTAGGAATAATAAAACTTGAAAAGTCTCTTATTTATTGAACATTTTATTATTATAATTATTTATATTTAACCATAATCTAGATATTAAACTATTTTTTGTGATTCAGAAATGCATTGACATTATTTTGTTCTGTTTATTAAATATTCTTTATGATAAAACTTTTGATCTTACAATTGATTAATATATTATTTTTTATAAACGGATTTATATAATATTATTAATAATATTAAATGCATGGTATTAATTGAAACTTCAAAGTTGGAACTCAATTTTTATAAATGGATGTTCAGTTGGGGTAAAAGATAATATCATTTGAAAACTCAACATCATTTGCATCATGATATTGTGATATTCATAGTTTATAATATGTAACAAATCATATGAAATGTAAAATAACAAATCAAATGAACAACAATTTGTGACCATTAACATGATAAGATACGCATCTTAAATAATTGTGATAATATCATACACAATCGCATATACTATAATAATAACTATCAGATCATTATATAATATGATTTTTATACAAAATGTAAATAAACAACGAATAACAATTTTATACATATATACAAAAGAGGTTACAAAAGAGGTTGTGTAATTTTAAACAAAAACAATAACATACCCTCTCTAAAACAAAATCATAAAGATTATGTTGGATTACCAATTAATAACGACGATAAATAATAAAAGCCCTATAGATCTTTGTTGTTGACTCTATTTGTTAAGCTTTTTTTTTATGCACCTTTGAAGTGTTAAAATTTATGCAATGTGAGAATAAGTATTTATAGATGCTAACGTGTAGGATTAATAAAACTTGAAAAATCTCTTATTTATTGAACATTTTATTATTATAATTATTTATATTTATTTCAAAACTCTTGGGCTTACAATTTAATAAATTTGTTTTTATTATTATAATATTATTAATATTAATTGCATAGTATTAATTGCAACTTCAAAATTGAAACTCAATTTTTATATATAACGAGGCAGCATGGCCCGTGCGATGCACGGGCTTTGTTCACGGTAGAGAGTTATTGGTATAAACCGCAAAGTACGAACAAAGCAAAGCGTGTCGAAGGAAAATATAAAGTAAATAAACATGAGTGCTTATATTAGAAGGTGTTTGGGAATGCTTTTGAAAAGTCCTTATTAACTTATTTACTTATTCAAACAGTTAATAAGTTAGAAAGTTGTTTGTGAAACATGAAAAGTACTTTTTAAATAACTTCTTGATAAGTTTTGAAAATTTGATTTTAAGAAGTAAGGAAACCCTTACTTTTTAACCAACTTATTAACTTTTCATTAAAAACAAAACGTTAATAAGCTAACATAAACATTATCTTTTAAAACTACTTTTCAAAAACTAAAAAGTTAATAAGGACTTTTAGTTAAAAGTCCTTTTATAGCTCAAAAAGCTTATCCAAACATACCCTTAGTATAGCACAAAGCATGTTATTTATAACACATAAATGTCACTACAAAGATTTTCATGCTTTGTATTTTATAAGTACTGTAACACCTCGAATTTTAATACAAAACATTTGCCCAAAATAAATCATTTTTCATAAATAGAAGAACTATTCCAAAATATGGATTTACAAAAACCTTTGGTATGAAAATCAGAGTATAAAGTTTGGTGTTACAAAATAGATCAAAACCAAAGCTAAGCATAAATCCAATCTAAAGTTCTTCTACTCTAGGCCCCGCATCTCTATCCATGCGTACCTAAACCTTCGATCCCGAACCTGAGTACATAGCAAAACAAACAAGGAGTACGTGAGACAAAAAACGTCTCGTGAGCTACATGGGTTTAGACCCGACAATAATAATCATAAGGCATATAAATACATATACAAGTAGTTCATCCACATATCTAGTCACCCTATTGTGACTCTATGATCCTTGCTTCCCTAGCAATCATATCTAGTTATCGGGACATCCCCAACTAACTAGAACCACATTAACTCATTAACCGGGGATCCCCCGAATTAACAAGCTTCAAGGTAAAGGCAAGAGGGAATCGCCCAATCTACCTATCCCTGCCTTACTCGCCGGACTACTTCCAGTTAGCAAGACTACTATCATGGAATGGGCCGATGGGGATCCGCCCAAATGCTCCCCATTCCATACCTCATGACCGGGGATCCCCCGCGTCATCACATCGTCTCAACCTTACTATAACTTGACGGTTATATCAATCAAAGCCTTTGGCTATCACATCAATCATCAACAAGTTAGTTAACTATATTTAACAATATACACTAACTTTATTTACTGAATTCTACACAAACATCAAATAGACTCGACATATATAATAACAAGTATTTTCATGGCTATGTACTCAATAAAGTCCACACGTACTCACCTTAGCAATTAATGCTCCAACCGTGTTCTTGACACCAAAACTCTTGCTTCCACAATTCGGTCAAACTTCCAAGACTTCACCAAAAGCCTAATTCAACAATCATACAATGTTCAACATCTCATACTATCAATAATGTGTCCATTGACCACCAATTACCATTAACTAACATTTCCCCCAATTATGGTGATTTACCAAACCCTAGGTTTAACCAACCCTTAAGATTCTTACCAATCGAAATCATACACTTGTTTCCTTTGTTAATATACCATCTATTAAGTGTGTACATCATTTATTCACCATAAACCATAACCCCCAATAACTAGGGTTTCAAACCCAACCATCAAAATACATAGATTTAAAGCTACAAAGATCAAGGAGTGAAGATATACCTTTAATCTTCACCTAGGAGTGAAATCTACCAAAGATTTGTGAAGAGATCAACCAAAATCTGCACTTGAGCTCCAAAATCGCCAAAGATGAAAACTAGGGTTTACTATTGCATTAAATGAGCCAAAACCCGACTTTAATGCTGTCGACCAGAGTTCACGACGCGAACTAAGTTCGCGTCGCTAACTTCCCCTTGCACGCGAACTTCGCGATCGGTAACCATTCGTGATCTCCAATCGCCAGATACAACAATCCCTGGAGGGAGATCACGATCGTGAACTAAAGTTCACGCCGTGAACTTCCCTCGTACAGCAGGGCTGCACTTTTCGGTCTAGGTCTCGACCCGGTTTCGCCCATAACTTTCTCATACGGTCTCCAAACGACACGAAACCAATTCCTACGTTCTTTAAACGATTTATCCATATTTATCATATTTTTGTACAATTTATTTATTTACAAATTTCGGGTCGTTACAAGTACAACTATGGATAAACGATGATATATCTTCAAGTGACATTGGTAAGTTAATAGTGCCTGAAAAACAATGTGTAAAAGCCTTAAAAAAATAGATAATTATGACTTATGTGTATGCAAATTAAGATTTATGAAAAGTCAGTATTAATTTATGTGTTTGCAATATAAATTTAATATTTAATGAAAAATCAAATGCAATTTATGTGTTTTAACTAAAAGTGATTAAAAATTTAACTCAATTTATATGTTTAGAAAAAAGAAAATTAGTTAAAAAAATGATAAATCTAATTTTTTTTATTTTATTATGTTTAGTTTTGTTTTAAATTATTTTTAATCAAACACAAATATAAATTGATTCATTGTACAAATATACTTTTGGTATTCAAATGCTTCTTTATACACAATATCTCGACAAATATATACCTACAACATTATATGATTGACGTTAACTTTTATCATGCCGAAGTGAGAGTCATCAGCGGAATCTATATGCACTTACTGACTTACACGAATATTGGGCTTAAATACTAATGGATTTTTAAAAGGAAAATTTAAGCCCTTTTTAATTTTTCTAAGGAATTCGTTCCTTTTAGGGTTATTTGACTGAGGGTCGTCGTCTCCAATGCAGTATCCGTACGCGATGAGCATAACATCACACAAACTCCGGCTATGAAGGAAGGTTCATTTATTTCGGAAAAGGATCGGAGGCGATGATGTATTTTGATTCGGTGGATTTCAGGCCATCTTTTCCGATGAATCAAGCCGATTTGTTGCATGATCTTGCCAATGGTATGTTCTGTTTTCTTTCTGCCTTTGATTTGAAGATTTCAACCGCTCGTCTGTTGGTATAAGTGTAAATGCTATGAATTCGAATCACCATTCATCGTAGGTATGACGAAAAGTGTTGCATGAAGGTTTTGAGGATTTCTGGATTCACTTTCTGTGACGATTGAGCTTCAGTTATTCCAGGTATTACGAAAACTATAGGCTAGATTTATGAATGTGGTTTTAAGTTTGTAAATTTGTAAGTAAGAAACCACAATTTTGTTTTTTGAAGCTGATAGAGTTTTTAAGCCAGAAATTGAAGATCGAGATTGGGGTGAGTGTAGTTGCATTTGAGATATATATTGGTTTAAGTTTGATTTTTATTTATTCTATTCATAATGGATTTAGATATTAGTATATATCACGATATTATTTAGGGTTTTCATTGTATAAAAAAAAGGTACAAACATATGAATTAGCAAGGAGTGAACAAACATACAAAATTAAAATGGATACAGTTAATGTTACCTTTTCATCAGAACATCAAAGTCAATGCTGGTATTTCTCGTTAATGTTATTCACATCCCATTTGCGACAATCCCTGAAAAAATAGGTACAAACATATGAATTAGCAAGAAGTGAACAAATTAATATGTATAAGGTTAATTTTAATTAGCAAGAAGTGAACAACAAAGTCAATACTGGAATTTCCCGTAATGTTATGCACATCCCATTTGCGACAAATCATTACCACAATGGCCCGCGATCACCTTCCTTTAGTTGATAAAGCTTGTAGTTGGCAGTTTGGGTTTTTGCTGATTTCAACATAATTTTGTAGTAGCAAATTTTTATTAAACCCTTTTTATATGATTGTAGGATATGACATTGGCGTTTGAAGAGTTTCTATTGAAGGTTGGTCACTTAATGCAGAAAGGGATTTTTCATATTCTTGAACATTATGTTAAAGGGTTTCATTAAAGCCTGAATACGTTTTTTTTAATTGAATCATTTTGATATACATACATTTCTTTCGGAAGCTGTATAGGTTTTGTTTGGAAACTACAAAATTTAAGGCGATATACGTTTTGTTTAGAAACTGCAACATTTAAGGCGGTACGTTTCGTTTGGAAGCTGCTCATTTTCGTTTAGAAGCTCCAACATTTAAGGCAGTATACATTCTTTTTTTTTTAATGATAGGTAGATATTTAAGGGAGGGTAATTAAATTGCATAAAGTGAAACGATCGAATTAAGCACCAATGTTACATATTCAATTATAAATGCAGGTAATAAACTACCATTATTACATATTGTTGTTACATATTCAGATGAGTTGGGTAATAAATACATGGTAATAAATGCTACTTCGTTTTTGAAACTCGTTTTTTATGTTAATATAGGTATAGATATAGATTTTATTATATATATATAGTTAAATGCAACTTCAAATCGGAACTCAATTTTTATGTATATATAGATATAGATTTTATTTTATATATATATATATATATATATATATATATATATATATATATATATATATATATATATATATATATATATATATATATATATATATATATATATATATATATACTTAAATGCAACTTCAAATTGGAACTCAATTTATGAATTTATAAAATTATTATAATAAACATAATTATACAAAATATTATAAAACATTATTAAATTGATACATGTTTTTATTTTTTATTTGTAGGGATTTTTATTTTTTTATTAAATGCAAGGTTATTTAATTTGTATTAAATGCAAGGTTATTAAATGCAACTTCAAATTGGAACTCAATTTTTTATTATATATAGAATATAGATATAGATATAGATAGATAATTTACTAATAATTACTTCAAGACTTTACATATGATACTTTAAGTTTATTATTCATAATTTTTTATTATTCATATTTATGACCAAAATTTAACTTTTATTTATATTAAATAAATGTTATTAAATGTTAATTCTTTTATTATAAAATGGTTTTTTATTACTTATATTAGTTTACTTAAACAATTGAAATTGTATTTAATGAATCTTATAAATTATTAAAGAATGAAGTTTATTAATGATTATTTATACATTTTTAGGAATATTTGAGCTTATTAAATGTCTCTTATCTCATGCCCTTAGGGTATGAGTTAGCCAAACCCATTTACTAATAATTATTTCAAGACTTTTCATATGACTATTTATCTTTATTAGTCATAATTATTTATTATACATATTTATGACCAATATTCAACTTTTTTTATATACATATTAAACAAATGTAATTAAATGGTACATTAGTTTAGACATTATTTCATGACTTTTGATATGACAATTTAATAAAGTTGTTAGTTTTTATTGTACTTTTTTATTACAATAGTATTTTTCATTACATCAACTTATTAATCATATTTATGATAAATTTTACTTTAGTTTATTACTGATAATCATAATCATAATTATAATGCAAGGTTATTTAATTTGTATTAAATGCAAGGTTATTAAATGCAACTTCAAATTGGAACTCAATTTTTTATTATATATAGAATATAGATATAGATATAGATAGATAATTTACTAATAATTACTTCAAGACTTTACATATGATACTTTAAGTTTATTATTCATACTTTTTTATTATTCATATTTATGACCAAAATTTAACTTTTATTTATATTAAATAAATGTTATTAAATGTTAATTCTTTTATTATAAAATGGTTTTTTATTACTTATATTAGTTTACTTAAACAATTGAAATTGTATTTAATGAATCTTATAAATTATTAAAGAATGAAGTTTATTAATGATTATTTATACGTTTTTAGGAATATTTGAGCTTATTAAATGTCTCTTATCTCATGCCCTTAGGGTATGAGTTAGTCAAACCCATTTACTAATAATTATTTCAAGCCTTTTCATATGACTATTTATCTTTATTAGTCATAATTATTTATTATTCATATTTATGACCAATATTCAACTTTTTTTATATACATATTAAACAAATGTAATTAAATGGTACATTAGTTTAGACATTATTTCATGACTTTTGATATGACAATTTAATAAAGTTGTTAGTTTTTATTGTACTTTTTTATTACAATAGTATTTTTCATTACATCAACTTATTAATCATATTTATGATAAATTTTACTTTAGTTTATTACTGATAATCATAATCATAATTATAATCATTTTCTAATAATTATTTTAACACTCAAGATAAGTCAATTTGTTAGTTTTTATCCATATATACATGAGTTTATAACTTATATTCATTTACTAATAATATTATTTCAAGACTTTTGAGTTTGTTACTTATATTTATTACTAAAAATATACATAAGTTTATTACTTATATTCATTTACTAATCATATCATTTCAAGACTTTTGATATAAAAAATTGATGGAATTATTAGTTTTTACTATATTTTTATTACATTAATTTCTCATTTTTATGACAAAACTCAACTTTTAAAAATATTAATTCATTTATATTTACAAATATCTAAGCGAACACAAATATGAAAATGAAGGATTTTGTTTGTTAGTATAAACTTTGCTACAACTGATTATTAAAGTAATGTACGATGTGACTTGCATTCACCTCCGATCATCATTATTTATTCCTATTGTTTCTCGTTTGTGTTGTCATCATGTCTTATGTTGCCCAACGATCGTATCTCGACCCACATGTATATCTATTGTTTTGTGTTATATATACTATCTAGGCTTTAACACTTGAGTATAAGATATAAATCAAAAAATTAGACGATATAATCAAAGATTAGACGATATAATAAAAAATTATGAGAAATTGAATCATACCAATTTAAGTATAAGATATTGTGTAATCATCATAGTAGCATCGTCGGAGATAGTCGATCCTACAATATAAACAAACCTAAATTAAACGATGTATCAATACACAAAAAACATTTAAAAATCGAGACATACATCGTTCGCCGATTCGTCAAAATGAATTTCTTAATAAGAGAATAGATGAGTGAGATTAACAACCACACTTACCTATTTATACTAAATGTGTCATTTTTAATGTGTATGAAAAATTTAAATTAATTAATACTTTTAATATGTGTCTTTACGCATGCTTGAAACTAAAACCTATGTATTAAGTATAACAATTTAATTTAAATTAATTAATCTTAAATTGTGACACTTCATCTACATGAATAGTTTTTAATAATTAAATCATCTAATTAAATAATTTTAAGAGTAAATACAACATCAAACATGAAATTGTTTTTTATCTTAAATAGAATATAGATATATATCTACAAATGGTGAAAATATTGTCATTGTTCTGGTTTTTTTTAATAAATATTTAACATCATGCGTTTTTACCTTATAAATTTTGTTGTTATGTAGTTAAATTTTAATCATAACGTAGATAGTCAACTATTTCTGCGATTCAGAAATGCATTGACATCATTTATTATTTCTTATAAATGGATTTATTATATTATTAATATTAAATGCATGGTAATAAATGAAACTTCAAACTTGAAACTCAATTTTTATATATAGTTAAATTTTAATCATAACGTAGATAGTCAACTATTTCTGCGATTTAGAAATGCATGGACATCATTATTTGTTATGCTTATCAATATAAGATATATTTACAAATAGTGAAAATATTGTCATTGTTCTGGGTTATTTTTAATAAATATTTGACATCATGCGTTTTTACCTTACAAATTTTGCGATTCAGAAATGTATGAACATCATTATTTGTTATGTTTATGAAATATTGTTTATGGTAAGACTTTTGATATTACAATTTATTAATTTATTATTTCTTATAAATGGATTTATTATATTATTTTTATTAATATTAAATGCATGGTAATAAATGCAACTTCAAACTTGAAACTCAATTCTTATAAATGGATTTATTATATTATTTTTATTAATATTAAATGCATGGTAATAAATGCAACTTCAAACTTGAAACTCAATTTTTATATATATATATAGATATATAGATAGATTTTAAGTTTTACAAATACTATTTAATACTCCGTATTTAATACTTATATCATGAAATAAATAAAATTGTTAATATACACGCCTAAACTTAACGTTGTGTTGTCAAGTTTTGAATGGTTGTAACTATATTAACCATATGTAATTATAAAATACAACATTTTATTCATTCTTAAAAATCTGCATTTGATCATCATTATACTTAGTCTTAAGTCACTACTTTAAAACATGTTACCGCTAAACATTATTGTTTTATGTTACAATCATACAGTTTCTTTTATAATAACTCTGAGTACTGAACGCTTAGGATAATCCAAAAACAAAATCAATTATTGTGATTGTGATCAATCATTTTCATGTTTAAGTTTGGTTTTCCAGAGGACACATGCATGATGCATGTGTACATATATGCCATGTGAGTTGTGACACTGCATTTATGCCACACTTAAATGGAATCTAAACAATATTATCTTCACAATTGATATTTAACTTATGTAAATCGCTTTGTTTTACTTTAACGTTACGAATTAACGTATGTAAACTTTTTTTTTTTTTAACGTCATGAACTTATGTATTGATACAGAGCACATCCGAAAAATACAAAATCTTTCCTGCAATATTCACGTGCTGTCGTGAGCATGGGTCACCAGAACAGCGGCCTAGTATCACAAAATTTAAAAGCATATTTAAAAAATTAGTCTATTTACATAAAATGTTTGAAGAATATTCTTTTTAATGGTAAATTGACAATAGTTAAAAATTGGAAAGTCTTGCAAGTCGATACAACAATTCTGACTTTTGTTTGGTATCGATAGTATGTTGGTTATATCATATTATGGGTGTCCTCAACTCTGTTTTTTCTTTATAATATTATATCCGGTTGATACGATTCATGCATAACTTCTCTTAACATAAAGGCTAGGATATGTATATGCTTTCTTCTAAAAGTATAAAATCATAAAAACACATATTTTGTTTTAAATTGCTAATCTTATTAGGTTGGTATGGTTCATGCATAATTTCTCTTTTTTTTCTTCTAAAAGTTTCAAATCATAGACATATCTCCCTTTCATGATTTCCGGTTCTAATTAGACTAATGCCAATGGTGTTTTAGTTGGGGCGTCAATTACGGCCACATAAGCGACACTATTGGTATCATTGCATCATTTGGTCGTCGGTTGGAGTGTATTTGGTATAACGCCGGGAACGTGAAGAAGAGAGTTGTAACACCCGTATTTTTAAAACATCATTTAAATCATTTAAAATACATATTTCCCAATATATGACATATTGTCCAAAATACAGTTTAACAAAAACTTTAAAACCTTTATCAGAGTTTACAAAAATACGGTGTCACCAAGTATATCAAAACCATAGGCAACGGGATCTACCTAAGAGCTCCCGAACTAAGCATCTCTAGGCCACTTCTAGTGCAACCTTCTATCACTTCAACCTGTACCTTAGTACATAGCCACAAAAACAAACGTAGTACGTGAGACAAAATAGTCTCGTGAGATACATGGGTTTTAGACCCCAAAAATAATATCATTTCATAAATATATAAACATATATATATATATACCACATCAATACCGTCTAGTCACCCTATTGTGACCCTATCAATTTCTGCTCTCCTGGCAATCATATCTAACTATCGGGTTGCCCCCGAACTAGCTAGAAGCACAATCATACCTAATACATAAACATATATGTACTAGAATCACATTAACTTACTAACCGAAATCCATCGCCATTAGTAAGCTTCACATTAACTTATTAACCGAAATCCATCGCCATTAATAAGCTTCAAGATACCGGCAAGAGGGATTCGCCCAATCTACCGATACCTGCCTTACTCGCCGGAATACGTCCAGTTAGCAAGACTACTAACGTGGGTGAGTCGATGGGAATCCACCCAACTGCCCCTCACTCCACACCTATCGTGGATGAGTCGATGGGAATCCACCCAACTGCCCCTCATTCCACCCTCTCATGACCGGGGTTCCCTCGCATCATCACATCATCTAATTCTTACCATAACTCATCAGTTATTCCAATCAAAGCCTTCGGCTATCACATCAATCATCAAACAAGTTAGTTATCTAATCATAACTATATATAACTAGTTCAACATAGAGTTAACGTACCTGTATCATGGTCCCGTGGACCCGATCTTTAGCAACTCACACATACTTCTACATCTATGAATCCCAGGAGGTCCATCCTTATTTATTCTCATAAGATACATTTCTTATTTATCGATAACATAATACTTTTCTCTCTCCTTGACTATAATACATATTTGTTATCAGTCAATTCATATTCATTTACATACATATTCGTTCCTCCCTCTTAATAGTAATTCTTACCCAATAGGTACTCATCACTATAAATAATTACCGATTGCTTTACTAATACACATTCATTAATAAGGTCTCATTATCCGTTCTTTTAATCAATAATCTTTATTATTATGATTCATTAATAAGGGTTTCATAATTACCTTAGTTATCATATTTACTTCCAATATCAACAATCATACTAGACGTATTCTAGTATCACATTCTACTTACTTTCATACATTTTCAGTCACTATCTTTATCAAAATGTTTATTAATAAAGACCCATAAACTATCATATGTATTATCAAAACTAATTGCTATGTACTCAGTTTAAAAGTCTCATGTACTCACCTTAGCAATAAAGTGCTCCAACCGTATTCTTTACCTCAGTTTCCTTGCTTCACAATTCGGTCAACCTTCCAAGACCTCACCAAACGCCTAATACAATAATCACAAGATTATCAATATTACATACTACTACCAACATGTCCATCTATCTCTAGATAACACTCAAATACTCATTTCCCCCAATTATGGTGGTTTACCAAACCCTGGGTTTAATCAACCCTTAAGATTCTTACAAATCATAACCATACACTTGTTTCCTTTGATAATATACCATCTATTAAGTGTATACATCACTTATATCACAATAACCCGTAACCCAAAGAGCTAGGGCTTCAAACCCATGCACCCAAATATATAGATCTTAAGCTACAAAGATCAAAGAGTGAAGATATACCTTTAATCTTCAACTAGGAGTGAAATCTATCAAAGATTTGAGAAGAAATCAACCAAGATCTGCACTAGAGCTCCAAAAATCGCCAAAGAGGTTTCTAGGGTTTGAAAATAGCACAAATGGCTGAAAACCCGATTTTAAATGCTGCCAGACCAAAGATCACGACGCGAACAATAGTTCGCGTCGCTAACTATGAGATTTCCATAGTTCGCGATCGCTAAGCAGGCGTGAACTTCATCGCGACCAGTAGCCAAACTCCCTGGAGCTAGTTCCCGATCGCCATCCCGAGTTCGCGTCGGGAACTCCCTAAGGCAGCAGGGCTGCACTTTTTCTCCTTTGTCTCGACCCCGTTTCGTCCATAACTTTCTCATGCGAGGTCCAAATGACACGAAACCAATTCCTACGTTCTTTAAATGATTTATCCTTATTTATCATATTTTTATTCAATTTATTTATTTACAAATTTCGGGTCGTTACAACTATCCACCCCTTAAAAAGGATTCCGTCCTCGGAATCACTAGAATTTCCAACCTATATTCACCCGAGCATTACGCTCTCATTTCCTTGTGGTCATTACCACCAAACTTTCCTCATTCCTATTCCGTCAACATTACATATTCAAACATTCACTTAACTCCGTTAAGTCCGAACGGTCAAGACCCACTTTAAAAACTCATAATACTCAAACGGGTCAAAATTTCACAATTTGACCAAAACACCGTCATTTTCTCGTCCAATCCTTTCATTCTCATAACAATGGTATGACACATTCATGCCATTAACTAGTTGATTTAAACGAATGTCGAACTCTAGCTTTGACCCAACCGATATATCCCGACATTGGTATATCCCCACATCATCTATCCTTTGACTTAAGCACAAAGTCAACTATACCTTAACATTTCCCCTTCTCGTTAAAGGTTCCATAAATCCTCCTTTCCTTTACAATTTACCTTTAATTTATGATTCAAATACAGTCTTACACTCGATTCCCAATTTCAACATTGAAATTACCCAACCGGGTCAAGTCGTATAAACCGACTACAATTCAATCAACCATCTCATCAACTTTTTCACAAACATATAATCGACACATTATGCTATCAATATTCGTTAGTAAATCAAAACGAGAGTCAAAGTCTATCTTAGACCAATTCAACCAATCACGGGTTGACTAACGTTGACTTTTACATAAAGTCAACCATACCTTTTCCAAACTAGCAATTTCAGTACACACGGCGTATTATTACCAACCCATCACTCTCAGTTCTACCCATTATTACTTTCTCAACAATCGTCCCCGTTAATCTAAGGGTTACACCTTAACATAAGGTCACCATAACATTTACCGTTTCTTGACCTTCACTTGGTCACTCATACTATCACTTAGTATTCTTTTAACCATCTTTGTATCACATTGATCAGCTTACATTACCGGTACTAGGCCCCCTACCGTAATACGTCACGCACCCTTATACGGTGTACTATGTCTTGGTTACCACATGGTAATTTGCTCACTAGGAGTTTCTCTTTCTTTCTATTCTATAAATCGTAGGCATCCCCTACATTTATATGACCTAAATGCAACCCGCATTTCAAGCCCAATTCTCATTTACCATAACATAATAGTAATACATCATTAACCACATGGTTCTACATTCATCCTTTAAACACATAAACATATACACACACACATATATATACACATATATATATCACGCCAATTCAATCTAAACACCCCTATTGTGCACATATACAAACATGTGTATATGTCACACCAATATCATCTAAACATCTCTATCGTGCACATATACAAACATATGTATATGCCACGCCAATACCATCTATACATCTCTATTGTGCACATATACAAACATATGTATATGCCACACCAATACCATCTGGTATCCATCCTTTCACATCACGTAGCTTTGCTACTTTCTCACTCGTTCAATCACCCAATTATTCGTCATGCATTCTATTACCATTCACATAATATCACATTATCGTTTCTTTCAAATCTAACATATCTCCCATTGGACATACTACTTAATACATTTCATATAATATTATCTTTCCATTATCATATGCCTCCCAAGGCCATCACATAATGCACATGCATTGTACCCCACGGGTAACTAATAACATTCTCTAATTGCTATTTATTGTTTCACTTACACATTAACCGTCCTTAACCGGTTCATTTCCTTAACAATTTCCAAGACTTTTGTCACCGTCGGAGTAGCTACCACTACATTCCATTAGCCAAAAAAATAAATCACCGACCAATCCAATCATCCGTGAGTCAAACAATCGACTCCGGTCCACCCTCACAACCAAAAGCCCAACACTCCGTGTTCTACTTTTACACATCGTGGGACTCCGAAATATTCCTTTTCAAATCGTAGTCTTACACTACGCTATGACGTACATTGTCACACTTATTACTATGGCATTTTACCAATAATTGTCTTTTCACCCTTGACATCGAATTTATCAATATTATCACGAAACTTGCTATGGCTATGCGCCAACTTTTACTCAACCGTTTTCAACAATCAAAATTCGTCATTCCCGACACTTATTCTTTTCCACATAGTTTCCATTCATAAATTCTAAGGCATCACTATACTTTAGTCATTCTTTCCTTTACCGTTCACGTACAATAACATTACATTGCGTATCCGGATTCCTGCCGAATATCAAAGTCCCATTTCCAAAGTTTCTATTTCTATAATTCTCATCCAACTAACAATCCTTACCAAGACTTAGTACTTCGTTATACTATCATTCTTTTGTTGACAACATCTACCATTCTCATGGTTCCCCCTTTTACACTACATAGTAGCATCAACCCATATATCTTTACTACATGCGACACACCGGCCCATAATCATTTCAAATTTATGATTTCTATACTCATACTAACCGGGAAGACTATTCCCGAAATTAAACCTCCACATCATGTAACTTATCTACAATTTCTATAGGCACCAATTCGTGCAACAACAACAATTAAGTCATAATCTCAAATCATTTATCTTACCCAAGATCTCTGAGGTGGCCCTTCCGGGTCAACTCCCCATTGCAACTCACTCGTGAGTTCCTTTCACAACATTTTGTATCGTGCTCTCCTTCACATAGTTTCATACAACACATTCCACCGTATCAACACCTCATCCTTCAATAATGGTGACGTCAATGTCGCCATATCGTTCTTCCTTCATTTGCTACTCTCTAGCACTTGCCAACTCTACCGAATCCACCACATCATGACCTTCGGTTCAAATCTTCCGAATTACACAACAGTTTTACACGCTATGAAAGTCTTACACAACTTCCTTCCATTTCTTCCGACTATGTTTTGCTACCTTTTAAGTAGACACTTCCCACTACGGGATTCACCATTTGATTATTCTTCCTTCATTTGGGTATTGGAATCATTCCACCTACCCTCATTCGTAACTCTTTCCAATTTAGTGGAGTTCGTCCACTTTTCACATTTATTCTTTCGCCATACCAACATATCCAACCAGCAAGGTTCAAACGGTCAGCTCAACAGTTGAAAACAACACAGTTAGATCAAATTATGGCATTTCTCATAGGGATCGACCCTCTCATACTAATCCCCCTACGGTCTCAAAAGACTCACATTGCACAATGCATAACAACTTCTATAGGTCCCCCTAGGTTCAACCCTAAACTTAACATAAGTCTCAAGGTCAACCTATCGATCTCAAGGAATCTTACATTCCTATTGCTACAGTCTAAGACTAGGATGGACATCCAACCTAATAAACTTAAACTATAGCTCTGATACCAAGTTGTAACACCCGTATTTTTAAAACATCATTTAAATCATTTAAAATACATATTTCCCAATATATGACATATTGTCCAAAATACAGTTTAACAAAAACTTTAAAACCTTTATCAGAGTTTACAAAAATACGGTGTCACCAAGTATATCAAAACCATAGGCAACGGGATCTACCTAAGAGCTCCCGAACTAAGCATCTCTAGGCCACTTCTAGTGCAACCTTCTATCACTTCAACCTGTACCTGAGTACATAGCCACAAAAACAAACGTAGTACGTGAGACAAGATAGTCTCGTGAGATACATGGGTTTTAGACCCCAAAAATAATATCATTTCATAAATATATAAACATATATATATATACCACATCAATACCGTCTAGTCACCCTATTGTGACCCTATCAATTTCTGCTCTCCTGGCAATCATATCTAACTATCGGGTTGCCCCCGAACTAGCTAGAAGCACAATCATACCTAATACATAAACATATATGTACTAGAATCACATTAACTTACTAACCGAAATCCATCGCCATTAGTAAGCTTCACATTAACTTATTAACCGAAATCCATCGCCATTAATAAGCTTCAAGATACCTGCAAGAGGGATTCACCCAATCTACCGATACCTGCCTTACTCGCCGGAATACGTCCAGTTAGCAAGACTACTAACGTGGGTGAGTCGATGGGAATCCACCCAACTGCCCCTCACTCCACACCTATCGTGGATGAGTCGATGGGAATCCACCCAACTGCCCCTCATTCCACCCTCTCATGACCGGGGGTCCCCCGCATCATCACATCATCTAATTCTTACCATAACTCATCAGTTATTCCAATCAAAGCCTTCGGCTATCACATCAATCATCAAACAAGTTAGTTATCTAATCATAACTATATATAACTAGTTCAACATAGAGTTAACATACCTGTATCATGGTCCCGTGGACCCGATCTTTAGCAACTCACACATACTTCTACATCTATGAATCCCAGGAGGTCCATCCTTATTTATTCTCATGAGATACATTTCTTATTTATCGATAACATAATACTTTTATCTCTCCTTGACTATAATACATATTTGTTATCAGTCAATTCATATTCATTTACATACATATTCGTTCCTCCCTCTTAATAGTAATTCTTACCCAATAGGTACTCATCACTATAAATAATTACCGATTGCTTTACTAATACACATTCATTAATAAGGTCTCATTATCCGTTCTTTTAATCAATAATCTTTATTATTATGATTCATTAATAAGGGTTTCATAATTACCTTAGTTATCATATTTACTTCCAATATCAACAATCATACTAGACGTATTCTAGTATCACATTCTACTTACTTTCATACATTTTCAGTCACTATCTTTATCAAAATGTTTATTAATAAAGACCCATAAACTATCATATGTATTATCAAAACTAATTGATATGTACTCAGTTTAAAAGTCTCATGTACTCACCTTAGCAATAAAGTGCTCCAACCGTATTCTTTACGTCAGTTTCCTTGCTTCACAATTCGGTCAACCTTCCAAGACCTCACCAAACGCCTAATACAATAATCACAAGATTATCAATATCACATACTACTACCAACATGTCCATCTATCTCTAGATAACACTCAAATACTCATTTCCCCCAATTATGGTGGTTTACCAAACCCTGGGTTTAATCAACCCTTAAGATTCTTACAAATCATAACCATACACTTGTTTCCTTTGATAATATACCATCTATTAAGTGTATACATCACTTATATCACCATAACCCGTAACCCAAAGAGCTAGGGCTTCAAACCCATACACCCAAATACATAGATCTTAAGCTACAAAGATCAAAGAGTGAAGATATACCTTTAATCTTCAACTAGGAGTGAAATCTATCAAAGATTTGAGAAGAAATCAACCAAGATCTGCACTAGAGCTCCAAAAATCGCCAAAGAGGTTTCTAGGGTTTGAAAATAGCACAAATGGCTGAAAACCCGATTTTAAATGCTGCCAGACCAAAGATCACGACGCGAACAATAGTTCGCGTCGCTAACTATGCGATTTCCATAGTTCGCGATCGCTAAGCAGGCGTGAACTTCATCGCGACCAGTAGCCAAACTCCCTGGAGCTAGTTCCCGATCGCCATCCCGAGTTCGCGTCGCGAACTCCCTAAGGCAGCAGGGCTGCACTTTTTCTCCTTTGTCTCGACCCCGTTTCGTCCATAACTTTCTCATGCGAGGTCCAAATGACACGAAACCAATTCCTACGTTCTTTAAACGATTTATCCTTATTTATCATATTTTTATTCAATTTATTTATTTACAAATTTCGGGTCGTTACAAGAGTGGTAGAGTATTAGTTGTGTGAGTAATTTATGTACAAATTAAAGAAAATAAATAATGTGTGGGACTCAAGAGTATCAAGAGAATGTGCATTGTTGGTATTAGTATATTATTTTGCATCAATTATAGTATCTACTGATATGACGCCGAGTTGGCAAAAAAATGAAACATCAATTTGTGTTGGGGGTGTTCAAAACCGGATGTCTTTATTTTTGGATATCTGGATTTTTGGATAATTATTATCCGAATCTGGTATTTAAAAAACAAATTACCCATATGTTTTCGGATAGTTAGAATATTTTTCGCATATTTCATATATTTTTCGGATAGTTTTGATATATTGAATAACTATTAGGATATCGGATATCCAAAATGTTGAAAACACTATTCGGATACTGAATATATTTTTCAAATACCCCGTTCTCAAATATTTTTGAATACTCTTAATTTGTGTTATCGTTATAAAAACTCTTAAAGATAATTATTTTTTAACTTTTGAAAATACGCATCAAGTTAAAGAAGACCTTTTAATCCATCATAAGGGTAGGTGTATGTTTTTATACGTGGAATATTTTACTTTGTTTAAACTTTTTGTTGGAGGTTTAGCAACACCACAAGATCTTGGGCCTTGGGGCGTGCCAAGCTGGAAAACGTCATTGGATCCACACGTGCAAGGGATCATGTTCAAGGTTCGCATTTATAATTGTGTTGTGTTAATTGTTTTTTCAACTTATGTCTCCCTTAAACCAACCATAAACGTGCCCTCATTTTCGTCCTCTCATCAATACGATTATAGCAACTTTCAAAATTTGTCGTATACAGTATATTTTACTATCGAATTTGATTTCCAAGAAAAGCTTGGATGTAAAATAAAATTCAAATAATAAAAATCATGTGACTTTTGATCGTATTAGACTGCTCCCAACGATAGTCATCACTGATACCGTCAGTTGTTGTCAAATCAGCGTCACGTCAGCGTACACACTTACTAACATTAAACTGACGTATCCATGCCAACAATACAACTTCCCTTTAATTTTTTGGGACCCACCATTAGAAAACTCACACACACAAAATACCCCTTTGAGCCCACCCACCAAAACTGACGTTGCCTTCTCTTCCATCTCCAAACTGGCTTGTGCAAACCTGCGAAACCACTGGCGGACTCGTGCCAATGGTGTCCCCAAACTGGCGCTAAACTAACATTAAACTAACACTATGGTTGGCACCCGTCTTAGAACACTAATAATTTGCATATTAAGTTTTTTAGCATCGTATGACCGTGATTCGCGATGAGTTTGCAACGATACTCATCATATTTATAAAATAATATATTCATACCACTACATTAAAATTATATTTGTTGTATGGAATTTAATTAAATATGATATTCAAATACCATTTATAATAATAAAAAATTACTCATAGATGAACAATATTTTTCCAGTGAAATGTTATTATAGATAATGTGATAGAATAATTTTGTAACCAACTGTTTTTCATCAAAGTACTTCCTCCGATTCAAAATAAGTGATATATTTTCCTTTTTGAGGTGATTCAAAATAAGTGACACACTTTAAAAAATAACCTTATTTGACAAAAAATAGTGTGACCCACACCCACTAACTATCTAATTTAACAAAGTGAAATTACTCCTTTACCCTTACTTTTTACTTTAAACATCATTAACCCCACTTTATTAAAAAGACGTGGGACTCATTTTGCACTAACCATCCAATTAATCTAATTTAATCATCATTATAATCTTTTACTTCAAAAACCTTGAAAAGCAAAATGTGTCACTTATTTTGAATCGGAGGAAGTATAAGTGTTCTGATTTTGATCTCAAAAGCTTCAATACACTTATTGTTAGAATTTTTTCTTGATTTCGAGTTACTTGAATCGCTGTGAAGTTGTGTTTTCACTATCAGATCAAAGTATTTCGAGGGTACTGTCGAAATCTCTAATCGGATAAAATCACATTGTTTACAAGAATAGAGAAATATGTCTTTGATATGAAAAACGTACCAGTTCACATGACCAAAAACGATGGTTATCTCCATCATCGAAACCACCAATAACTACTTAATGGCAGTTTCAAAACCGCCTAAAATCGGGTCCGATTCGGGTCAGATCTAACGGGTTAAAAAATGGGTTTTAATTTAAAATTTGATTTTTCTACACATTTTTTGTAAAGGAATATTAACCTAAACAAAAAAAATGTCCTCACTGATTTGGCAGCTCGACCCCTATTAAGTCAGTATATATTAGTTAGAATAAATTCAAACAAGTGTGCACTCCGCACCATCCTTGTGCAAAATTTATTATGATTATATTTAGTCAACAAGTTTATCCCATTACACTTAAATAATATTAGTGATATAAATCACCAAACACTTATATCAAATATTTGATTCCAAAAAAGATACGAATATAATATTTTGTACGCTAACTGACACGTGAACATTTAGCAAATGTGCCAAAAACATCTATGAAGAATTGAAGATACTTTGTCATCTAACTTAATAAAATTCGACACACATTTAACATTATTCTACATAAAATTTTTTATGTGTAAAATACATGTTAAAAGTGATTTAATTGTAAATTTATACATTATTTGTAGTATATACTCATGATTCATCGTATGATTGACTTGGTTGTCTTTTAGAATAATGTTTTGAGTGATTGCACTTAATTATTGTTATAGCATTAGGTGTTATAACTTACCTTCACATATTCATTAACTTCAAGTATTTCACGTGGGATTAGCGCAAGTAAAATTAACAATTGTGATGGCTCATAATTTTTATTTTTTTTACATGTTCCAAACATTTCAAACTATTTCAAGATATTTGAATTTATAACTTAGCACGTCTTCAACATTATAAAAATAAAACACGTTTAAAACTACAAAGCTATTCATCTTATAAGCAGTTAGTTACCTTTATTGTCTCTTGTACAAATTAGTAAATAGATACAAATAATTAAGGATTATAATAATGATAAAAATAATATTTTAAGAATAAATCTAGTGCTTTTAATAGTTATGGAATATATATTATGGCTATATATGATAAATATGATCGGTAATTGATTATTTACGATTAATGTATAACAACTAGTAATTTTTTATCCGTGTGATGCCGCATAGTATTTTTTTGTTATCAAAAGTATTGTTTACCGATAGTCTTACAATATCCATAAGTTTGCTTTATATTAAGAAAACTAATTATAGATTCCAATATATTTCATTTCAAAAATATTTCTGATAGTATAACTCTTAAATAAATATACTAATTTTATATGTTAAAAAACAAAACATTAGTTCCAAGATATTTCTTTATGAGAAAAAACTTTTTTAAGATCATGGAGGTTCACTCGTGCTGACTATGTACTAGGGGGACAATTGGGTTGGGTTTGGGTTAGCGGGTTTGGGTTGGTGGGTTGGCGGGTTGGAATCACTAAACCCAAACCCGGACTGTTAGAATTTTGGTTCAGAAAAAGTAACCCTAACCCGGACTCATTTAAACCAAGGTAACCCAGACCCAACTTATCTAACCCATAAACTTAACAGGTTAGAGGGTCAAGTGGGTTAGCGGGTCAGAACCAGGTTGGCGGGTTAGGGAAAAAAAACCCAAATACAATGCTAATCTCAATCTAATTAATAAAGATAACAAAGTTAAACTTCAAATACATAATAAACCAACTTGATTTAGTTGTTTTTTTTAAAAGTATATAAACCAACAAAAACACAGACAATAAAATCATGACAATTCTTCAACTATTCAGCTTCAATGTTGTTCATTTTCATATCAATTACATTTTTAGTAATTTCTTCAAGCTCGATGTGTGCATTTCCTGCATTTATGGTATTTAGTATGTACATATTATTTTGAAAAATCTTCAAAAATTAAACGGGTTGGCGTGTCGACCTGGGTTCACACAAGACAACCCTAACCAAACCTAATTTATAAACAGGTTGGACGGGTCGACCTGTTTTTTTACCCGAACCCATTTACGGTAATCCCAAACTCGACATTTTCCGTGTTGGGTTCGTGTCGGGTTACGGGTCGTGTCAGGAATTGCCACCCCTACTTTGTACTACCCACAAAGCGCGTTGTTGCCCTAGGATTAATCGGTTCGTAAAAAAAGTTTGGAACACAGTTACAAAGAAAAGAAAAGACAAAGTATGTCATGTTTAAAGAAGAAGAAAAGAATAGATATGTATTGTTCATCCTGTTAAAACATAGATTATAAGATATTTCTTTTGAGTAAAAAAAATTTTAAGATCAAGGTTCACTCGTATTGAATCCTCACTAATCACAAAACATGTTGTTGCCCTAAAATTTTTCAGCTAAAATAATAATTATAATCCAATTACAAAGAAAAGGAAATGGATGTCATGTTTGAAAACAAAATATATGCGAAAAGAACAATAAAAATAAATACTTCGTAAGTATGTGGAGACAAAGTTGATTATTGATATAACAAATAAAAATTGATTTTGTTTTTTTTTTTTGAACAGCAAAAAAGGGCAACAAAACGAGCTTCGGCAAAGCCATCACCCGCAAAGAGCCCCCGAGAACCTTATATTAAAATTATACTAGCAAAGCTAGACCCCATAGTTTTACACGCAAATACTGAAAAAAGAAAACAAACCAAAATCTCACCACCTATTTACAATGAAAAAGAAAAACACCATGAACTATGTAATGTGTAAATACTCCATAGTCATCGTACACCTCCAGCTCGAATGACAACTTAGATGGAAAGAGGATCGCTACACCATCCAGGCCACTCGAGACTACCCCATTTCACCTTCGATCTATGCTTGATCCAATAAAACGCTTGGGCTTGAGCTTCCCCGAAAATAGATCTATTTGCACCTTCATTATTGTTAAATACAATATTATTTCTGTTTTTCCATATAAACCAACATGTCGAGACCACCGCTGTCATATAATGTACAGAATTGAGCTTTGATAAATTTTTCTTGACTTTCCATTCCAATATATCGTCCAGACTCCGTATTGTCCCGATATCAATGGACCACCATCTACAAAACTCGAGCCAAATTTCTCTCGATTTGCAGCAAGACCAAAATAAATGTGTCTCATCCTCGATTTCTCTCTCGCAAAGGCAACAGACTGCCGATTGTAGTAAAATACCTCGTTTCAACAGGTTAACACATGTTGGTAACCGTTTTTGATATAATCGCCAAAAGAAAATATTAATTCTGATCGGGAGTGTTTTCAACCACGGGATATTGACATCGTATGATGGACCTGAAATCGTATTCTGGATAGCAATCCTGGCCGATGAAACCGAAAATGATCCATCCTGCTCGAATACCCATGACCACCGCGGCAGCCGCTGAGCTGTATTCTGCTCCACCTGAAACCAAGAATCAATCGGAATATTAAATTTGTTTAAATAATTACGGATTTTTATTATATTATTCCAAACCCCCGGGAATTTACTAGATGGGAAATTAAAGTGTTGGTTTTCCCCCGACAACCCACGTTACCATTGGCATAATTACTTTCTAAGATGATTACTTAAGGCTCCCTCTAAATTCACTAATAAGTAAAATTATGATGATTGGTTTAATGTTGGAAAAATAAATATAATGATTAGTTCAATATGATGATTAAAAAATGATTGGAAAGATTAAGCATTTTTATAAAATAATTAGAGTCAACTCAAAATCATTTATATTTTGTTAATTTTATTTCTTTGTTTTGTACTTATTTTTTATTACTATTAATTAAAAATATCATTTCGTGTTGTTTTTTTTACATATTAATTATTTTACTTATTTTATATTGTTAGTATTTTAAGATAATCATTTAGTATTTTTATTTTTTTATAAATAAAATACTCACTAATATGTAAACTAAAGTGTGACGTAATATAAAACGAAACAGTACATGATGACAGTCTAAGGTGTAATGTAAGATAAAACGTGATAAGACGACTGAAGAGGCGCCTTGTCGCTAGTTTTTTAGGTACATTATAAAATTTTATTTTATTTTAAAAAAAACCGTGGAAAAGAAACTACTTTTTTTAATTGGGCGAGTCTAAATGAAAAGATTGGAAAGATGCTATTTTTATAGTAAATAAAAATGATATTTTTTTCTCTTTTTTTTCCATTCTATCTATTCTATTTGTTTATATTTAATCTTTATTTTTTAGATGAAATTTCTAAATGCATATTATCTCCATCGATATATTACTTTCTTATTTATTTTATTTTTTTATATTTAATCTTTTTTTGATTTTCAACATAGTCCTACTAATTTTATTTAACTAAAATTTAGTGTATATGTAATCTATACCATTGTGTTTCTTTACTACGATTTAAAAAAAAATATTTAAAAATTAAACATGAAAACACATGTTTTTATTACGAATTTACGATAGCTTATATTATACGATAACTTATTTTAGATAAATGATAATATAAATAAAAGATAATGTGCTTAAAAAATTGTCCATAAACATATAGTCATGAAACAAAAAAGTATATTTAATATAATATTTAGTATAAAAAGAAATGAAAGAAAAAAATGGATTTTTAACTCTATATATCCTTAAAATTATCGAATAAATATTATCTAAATAAAAAATTGTCCATAAACATATAGTTATGAAACAAATCAATATATTTAAAATTAATATTTATTATAAAAAGAAATGAAAGAAAAAAAAGAGTTTTAACTTTCTCTCTCATATTAAATACGTTGCAGTATTTTACCCTCTCTCATCTTTTATATCTTTCTCTTTCATCTCTTTTAGTGGGTTTAGTAGGACCCTTACTTAAAATGTTAAGGGTTAAGGCCTCTCCCAACCCTTACCCATCACCAGCGCCACGTCATCACATCCTTACTGACACGCTTCTGACACGGTCGTGCCAACCCTACTCATCATTAACCCATCACTAAACCCATCTTTTCTACATCATCATTTTTAATTAAAAAAAAACCACTACATTATAATAAAAAAACATTACAATTATAATAAAAATAAAAACATTATAATAGTAAAAAAAAAAGAGAAAAACCTATTTTATATTAAAAAATGGACAATGGTACAAGTTTTTAAAGCATGATGTACAACTCCCAACACCCTCTTCCTCTCTCTTCCCCCTCTCTCTTCCCCCCCTCCCCCCCCTCTCTCTCTTCCGGCTCCCACGACGCCCCCTTCTCTCCGTCTCCACCACGACGCCATCCCACCGACCTGAGCCAAGACGGCTCCGTGCCAACGGCGTCGAGGCTAGACGTGCCTACGACGGGTGGAGGACGCCACCGTTGGCAGTCTTCTAATAAAAGGTAAAAATATGTGTTCAATATTTAGAGATTTAACATATTTCATCACTTTTAAAATACCTAACACGTTTTTGTTTCACAATTTTCTAAATAAAATATTATAATAAATGATAAATTAGATTAAATTAGATATTTATTAAGCTATGTGTCACATCTTTTAAATAAAGTGCGTTTAATGATTTTTAAAAGTAAAAGTGATGATAAACGAGTTATTTAAGTATATAAAAAAAGATAATTAGTGAGCCTTAATATCTATTACCAAATGAGGTAAATTAACAAAGTGCAACATTTGTTTCGCTCAGTTTTCATCCTAATGACGAAAATACAACTTTTTATATTATATTCATCAGTTTTCTGAGTTATAACCATCTTGTAATGACTTACTGTAAAAACGCTCGAAATGACATCATCAAAGTCATATATTTGATCTCTTATGTTGGTAAATATTTACCGAATAGTAAGATTAATACTTGTAAACGAATATAACAATAATTAAGTAGCATATATAAAAACCTCACTATACTTGAGTTATTATGTAATTTGATGACAAAATGATGAAAAAAATATCTTTCCCTTTTTAACGTTGACAATAAGTTCAAAAATAGAGTGGTAAATTTGACTTTGCAAACCACATTTATGTAGACAGATAAGTCGGCCGACAAACTTGGAGGTCGGCAGCTGTCGGCCGGTGACCGGGGAGTTGAAAGCGGGAAAAACCCTATAACATGTGGTGTGGTGTCTCGTTTCAATCCATACTTCATCTTTAATAAACTGATAATTCCTCTTTTTATTAAAATATATTTTCAGATTGATTTCTTTATCTTTTATTCCTTTCACTATTATAATGTTCTTCGATCCATTTCCAACACTTTAGACCTAATTTCATATCTTCCTGCGTACCTTCTCAACTATATTCTGTTAAAATTTGGAGATAAATTGAATTGAATTGTGGGGGTTTTCATTGATTTGTGGTCGTCTGTTCGTTTGATGAAGCCTCATTCGATGATTCTGTTTCTCATGGTTAGATTACAGGTAATGCATCTGCTCATATTTCCACTGATACTAACGTATATAGATTAATTGATGACGGATTTAGGTTGTTTTATCACTTTATGTATGTAATCAGTGAAATGATTGGATTTTAAGTATAGAAATAAACAAAATTTGTTAAATGTTAGCATCTTCATCAAATTTGAATCACTCAAATCGATTAGGTTAATCAGATACAAATGGCTTTAATTCATGTTGAATTCTATCGATTGCAGGTTATTTGAAGTTTTATCATCATCTGGTAGTTAATGTTAATCATGGACCATTCAGAGATCGAAGAGAACTTGTTTGCACTTGGCGAACCAAAGGTACTTAATTAAATCTCTATTTTGGGTTTTCTATCAAATGAACTAAATTTTCACATTAAAATTACCTAAACAATCAACAGTATTCTAATCAAGTTTTTAAATTTTTTAATTTTGTGCTAATTAATGACAATGTTATTGTAGTTACATGGAGGAATGTGTGCAACACTCTGTATGATCTACGCGAAAGTGTTGACTATTTTTCCTGATTTAGAAGCAGCTCGACCTAGAAGCACTTCAGGAATTCAAGCATTATGTTCTTTGCATATAGCATTAGAGAAGACAAAAACTCTTCTTCAACACTGTGCAGACTGTAGTAAACTTTATCTGGTAAAATAAAATCCTATTTTTTATTTATTTTTTAATTTTATTCATGTTGTTGAAGGATGGCTTATAATAAATAATAAATCTTTTGCAGGCTATAACAGGTGACTCTGTTGTTTTAAAATTTGAGAAAGCAAGATCTGCTCTGCAAGATAGTCTTAAACGGGTTGAAGATATTGTCCCACAAACAATTGGTTCTCAGGTAATTAGATGATTACAACCTGTTAATCTTTTTATTAAAAAGTTAAGAAATTAAGATTAATTTTCTTCCAAATTATCCCAGATTTGTGAAATTTTGACCGAGCTCGAGGGACTAGAATTTTCACTCGATCCATTAGAAAAACAAATAGGCGATGAAATAATTAGTTTGTTACAAGAAGGTAAAAACTTCAACAATAACTATGAAAGCAACGAATTAGAAACTTTTCATCAAGCTGCAACTAAACTCGGGATCACATCATCCCGAGGAGCTCTTCGGGAACGGCGGGCCCTAAAAAAATTAATTGAAAAAGCCCGAAATGAAGATGATAAAAGAAAAGAATCAATAGTTGCATATTTGTTACATCTAATGAAAAAATACTCAAAATTATTCAGAAGTGATTTCTCAGATGATAACGATTCACAAGGCGGGTCGACCCCTTGCTCGCCCACGGTTGCCGGATCTTTTGAAAACGGGTCGACCCACGGGTTTCACGGGTTTGACCGGCAGCTTTCGAAATTGAGTTCGTTTAACTTCAAACCGAGTTTCAGACGGTCCGGGCAGATGTCGATCCCGCCCGAAGAATTAAGGTGCCCGATTTCGTTACAGTTGATGTATGACCCGGTGATTATCACTTCCGGGCAGACGTATGAACGGATTTGCATTGAGAAATGGTTTAGTAACGGGCATAACACCTGCCCGAAAAGTCAACAGACTTTGACTCATCTTGGGTTAACTCCTAATTACTGTGTGAAAGGTTTGGTTGCTAGTTGGTGTGAACAGAACGGAGTTTTGGTACCCGAGGGTCCACCGGATACCCTAGACGCCAACTACTGGAACATTCCTCTGGTGGAAAACGAATCGGTTAATTCATTTAAGTATGAAGGTGATGAACAACTTGAGGTTGTTCATGAACATGAAGACAACATGTTTGAAAGTTATGAGGATTTGTTGACCGGTTTGACCATGGGGGATGAGAAGAAAAAAGTCAAAGTTGTGGAGAAAATTCGGGTTTTGTCAAAGGACGATGAAGAGGCCCGTATAGTTATGGGTGAAAACGGGTTTGTTGAAGCATTATTAGGGTTTTTAGAATCTACTGTGCATGAAAGAAACCTTGTTGCTCAAGAAACCTCAGCTATGGCCCTTTTTAACCTTTCTGTTAACAACAACAGGTATGTCATATTTTTTAGTCATTTTTTACCAAATCTGGCCCGTTTCGACCCGTAAAAAATCTTGAATCATTAACCCACCATGAACTTATTTTACAGAAACAAAGAAACGATGTTAGCAGCCGGAATACTTCCATTATTATCAGAAATGATCAAAAGTTCGGGCTCACCCGAAGCAATAACAGCTTTATACCTAAATCTTTCATGTTTAGAACGGGCCAAACCGATAATCGGGTCAAGTGATGATGCAATCGCGTTTTTAATCCAAATTCTTAACGATAATATCGGGCCCGAATGCAAATCCGATTCCCTTCACGCTCTGTACCATCTCTCAACCCATCATCCAAACATCCCTAATCTCATATCATTAGGACTCCTAACCACCCTTCAACCGCTAATCGATGACCAAACATGGATCGAAAACGTGCTAGCCATCTTAACCAACATGGCTAACTTAGCCCGAGACGAGATCATATCGGTTCACGGGTTGGTCAGCGGGCTCGCGATGGTTCTTGACACCGGTGAGCCCTCGGTTCAAGAACAAGCTGCAGCTTGTTTGTTGATTTTATGCACGGGAAATGAAACGTGTGTTCAAATGGTTCTTCAAGAAGGTGTGATTCCTTCTTTAGTGTCGGTTTCGGCTAATGGGACTGTTAGAGGGAAGCAAAAGGCTCAGAAATTGTTGATGTTGTTTAGGGAGAACCGGGAGAATGACCCGCCCGTGGATCATGTTGACCCGCGGGTCGAGGATGTGGGTCGGGTTGATGAGGAAGTTAAGCCTTTGGCTAAGGTGGTTACAAGGAGGAAAATGGGGAGATCTTGGAGTTCTTTGTGGAGAAACAAAAGTTTCTTGGTGAATCAGTGTTGAGTTTTGGTTTCTCGTGGTTAGGTAATTCGGTTACTCGAACATGTGTATAAACTTACCTTTTGTTGTTTTAGTTAAGTATAAATTGTTGTAACTTGTAAATCCTTTTAATCTCATTTTTGTTTTATGATAACTTTTTTTTTGTTGTTGTTATCATGTTATGGGTTCTTTGTCAGGCAATGCACTTTGTTTGCTCTAAAGTTTGAGCTCAAATTTGTTTAACGTGCATTTTGTTGTTTATTATTATATTACACGAGTCTTAATTATTGAATACCAAACTTTTTAAGAATATATAGTTAGGTCACCAGTGTGACTTATAACTTGTCAGCATGTTAGCATCATTATTTAAGATTTTTCTCGTAAAGTGCAACGACCAAATGAAACTTTTTTCTGGAAAATACAATAACCTCATAGTGCATTAATCATATTTTGTTTTTTCTTAACATTTGTCACTAGATAAATAAATGCTACTTTAAAAAGTTATACTATAAATCTTGAAGACCAGATTTCAAGTTTGAAAATGCACATGAAATTACTCAGTATTGTTCTTGTGCTTGGTAATAAAAGTAAATGTTGACTAGGTAAGATAAATCATAGTAGCATCATTTTTCCCAGATACCTAAGAAAAAAATTAAGGGATATCACTAAAAGTACCATTTGTATATTATTTTTGCTTAAAGATGTCACATACACTAAAAGTATATTTATTTTTTTAAAACTATTCTAGAAATATTGAAGCGTTGTACGGGCTACCCATGTTACATGGTATGAGCCTTTTTTTTCTACAAATCAAAGCATGGAGTCATTATTATTTATTATACAGCAAATCTGAAGTTAGATTTGCCTTGAAACAAAGTATATTAGTAGTATTTCTTTTGCGATGAGACAAAATATTAGCTTATGATCATTACTAAATTATTGTCTTCTCACATGAATATAAATTAGGTTTACCTACACCATTTATTTCGATGTTTTGGTTTATGATTATTTTACACTTACCACCCTTAATTAATTAGTATCCGCATTCACCACCACTCACACTTTCAAAGGGTGACAACTTCATCACAAAGGGTTGTTTAGTTGCAAAACAATATGGTAGTTTTCTAGAAAACATTTCATGGAAAATTCAAAAAACATAAACGTGTTCACAATACAAAATTTCCATGAAAAATTTTCATAGGTAAGAGAAAATGAGCCTCAATTGTATTACTAATTTTATAAATGTTGCGTCCTGACTTCGAGAGCTACAGACTGAGCGGTCTCCTGTGTATGATGCCTGAAATCACTAGCAACTCTAAGTCAGAGATCCTCCGGAAGGGGCTTCCGGGAGGACACTCCGATGCTTAAGTAAGTTAATTTGATCGACGTGAAGTCTTATACGAACGGAAGTAAGGAATTATTGGTAAGAGTAATAAATGATAAGTGTATTGAATGCCTCATGTGTTGAGGTTTACCTTCTATTTATGGAGTCATCCCTTTGAGCGGGAAAAGAGAGCAGATCCTTAAAAGCGGGAAAGTAAGGCATGGTCTCTGGTCCGTAGCCTTCATTATCCTCCGGTTCTCTGTCTACCCGCCGCTTATCCACCGGATCATGGCGCTAGTCAGAGTCAAGCCTTACTTTCATTTAATGCAAGCGTGGCTCTAGGATGGCTTTTCCCTAAAACCCGGACACGCCTAATCAGGTCTTTGGGACTTGATCCTAATGATGACTACGCATGAGTCCCTCCTTCGAACGGTGTATGGTTCGTTCTTCCTGTTTAAGGTATCCGGACGTCCGGATACCGAGAGGCTCGTGCCATACCTCATTAAGTCCCTCAGATTAGAAGCAATTTATATACTCGGTTAATTTGATTCTAATTTGATCTTTCGTCGTTCGTTTATTTATTGTAATTTTAACCGTTCGGCCACAAGTTACCGTTACTCCCTTTGTCACAATATGATCGTTACCCATCATGTCACACTTCGCGTCCTTTGGTATCCTAACCCCTATTTAACTTCCTTTCCACCGCTTTACTTCGTTACTACCCTTTTCGATTTCTCAAATCTCTTTCTCTTCCAACCTTCTCTCCCCTTGTGTTTGTTCTTAATCCGTTGTTAATTATGAAGAAAGACAAGCAGCCTCGCGAAAAGACTGACAAAACCGTTAAGGAAAAAAGAACTGCGTTTAATACGTGTTGCAATTTGCAGCCTGGCGATCTCCCTATGATCATACGTGATTATCACATTGATTCTTCTTTCGATCTTCGAATCCCTAATGCTGGTGACACCATTAGATCTGCTCCTGAGGGCTACGAACCCGTGTATCTACAGTATCTTCAGGGAGGACTCCGCTTTCCTGTTGATGGCTTTATCCTAACCCTCCTTCAAGATCTTGGCATCCATATGGCCCAACTTGTGCCCAATTCATTCCGCAAAATTATTGGCTTTATCCTTCTTTGCCGTGGGTTGGACATTCCACCCTCTGCCAAATTGTTTCGCTACTTCTACATCGTAACCGGTCGTGGCGACTGGGCTATCTTCGTTCTGCGTCCTGGACAAAGCGAGCGAATCTCTGGCCTAAGGGATTCGATCCACGATTGGAAGTTCCAATTTGTATTTGTCAACCGTTCCGCCTTCCGTGACGTCAGCTTACCCTGGGGAAAGGTTGTCGGGCGTCCGTTCGACCCTCTTCCTGAGTTGTCTGACCAAGAATCAGACTATATCACGAGCCTTACTGCTGCTCAGATGGATTGGGAGGATCCTGACGAGGTCCTCCTGGGGATGGCTGACTTAAGCCCTTTTTATGCTTCTCGAAGGGTTCGTCCGGTATGGAAATTGAACGGAGAGCCTATCTCTCTCCTTCATCGCCTCCGAATGCCAAAAGGTTCGTACCTTGAGAGTGCCGTGTCGGTGGACGACGGAGGGGTAGCCCCCATAAAGACTCCCATTGTCGCAGAAGTTAGCTCCGAAGAAACTATTTCTCTTGATCCTGCTGAGAAGGATGAAGCTGTTGGGTTGAGTGCAGGGGAAATTAGCTCTCCTATTGCTTCTTTTGGTCTTGATTTTACTACCGAAGGCACAATGATACCTGACTCGCAAACCGAAGTCACCGCTCCCCCCAGGGTTCGCTCCATTAGTGCTCTAACTTCTACTTCCAAAGGCCTCCGTAAGAAGAGGAGACGGGAGGACATTCCGTCCTCACCCCACAAGCAACCTCGGACCCTACCAGAAGGTACACGGAACCTTTCTTCCTTTCCTTTTATACTTATCTTATTTTCTGACTCATGGCTTTAATTTCAGCTGAACAGATGCTACCACCACCACCGACGTCGTTTGTTGTTCCCCCGCTAGTTATCCCTTCAATTGCTTCCACAGGTGCCCCCTCTTCTACTTCTTCTGGAGGGCCCGTTATTCTCAGAAGGATGGGTCCTGCTCGTCCAAGCTCTTCTGCGGTTGCTAGATTTGGAAACCGTTTATTTAGTTCTATGGCTCGATCCGTGGCTCCAGATCAAGGTTCAATATCTCCCCATTCTGCTAAAAGCCAATCCAACATTCCCACCTCCGTTTCCTTAGGTACGACTAACTTTCCTCCCCTGATTACATCACTTTTGTTTTACTTGACTATAATCATAGGTTTGCTTATCTTTACTATGTGCAACAGGTTTTGCTCAATTCACCAACTCTTCTGCCGTTGTAACCACCACATTGCCCGTCACGCAATCAAAAGAAGTTATCGAGGAACCACCAATAGCCACATCTTTGGCCCCTTTCGGCTTTACAGCTGCTCCTGCTCCAAAACAAGTTATCACTTCTAAGGCTCCCTTTACAGGAGAAGTAATGGAGCTTACTCCTGACGATGCTATTTTAAGAGCCAAGGCTGGTTTGTTGAGCACTATTGAGCTTCTGGCTGATCTTCAAAACCAAAGGTCTCGCCGAGAACAAATTTCTCAAAATCAACATGCAGAATTCGCCCGGATGTCTGGCTTAATCAAGACCGTCAAAGATCTCTATGAGAAAGAAAAATCTGAGAAAAAACAGCTTGAAGGATCCGTGGTACAGCTTACTGCAGAACGTGATGGGTTCGGCCGCTCGTTGAAGGACAAGGAGGAAGAACTTGCTGAACTTAAAAATCAATATAAGTCCTCCGGCCTCCGAACTGCCGAACTAGAGGCTTCCTTGGTCGAGAAGGATTCTCAACTGATAGATGCTAACAAACGCCTTGCCATGATGGAAGCAGAAAATAAGCGTTTGCAGGAGGAGGTACATGGTAGCCAAGAAGACATGTTGTGGGGTTTTCAGAAAGGATTTCCTGGGGCTTTTGAGACACTGCTCTCTTCCGATGAGTTTATTAATCGGAATACCGCCCTTCAGGAGGAAACTTTGAAGTTTGGCCGTTACCAAGGTTGTGTGGACACCCGGGAGGCGTATCCCAATCTTCTGAGTCACGCCAAGCTGGTGCACGATCATTCTGGAGCCCAAGAGAGCATCATGAATTTGTTTGAAAAGTTGGTTGCACCAGATTATGAGCTGATTCGTTCTTTTGAGAATGGTACCATGAACTTGGATGGTTTGCGGATGCTTGCTGCTAAGCTTCCTGTCGGAACGGAGGGGGTGTGAGAGAGTTCGATACGTCCCACCTAATTTATTCGATTGTTGTGTTTGTTTCAAGTTACATTGCTTTTGTATTTTCTCCGCCTTTTGGCGATTATTGTAACTTGTTTATGTTTTGAATGTAGTCGTGCTGCCTCTTTATGTTACACTTATATGTACTTCTGTTTGTTTTTTTTTTTTGCTTTGTCTCGTCGCATTGTGAGCTTCGCATTGTGACTTGTTAAAGAGGCGTCCCCCCTTAAGAAAGTTACAAACGAGTGAACTCTTCGTCACTTACCGTGGCTCCGGTTTTCGTCCGGGCTCAGATTTATGGTACCTTCCGGTTACCCATTTAAACCTGTCATAGCTATGATCATATGCATGCGAATTTGCTATATGTTTCATTATGTAATGTTTTATTCGTTTGTCCATTGTGTGATGTGTACGAACAACATTTCATGACAAAATATCTTACTCTTGGTAAGTTCATTCGATTCGTTTGTTACAAAATGTGTCCTTTAAAAAGGGACTTTTAACATATCGATTATCTTAACTAGAAATGGAACCTTCGCAGGTTCCTCATGTTCCACGTCCGGGGGACTAGGCCTCCGTCCATTGTCTCCAATACATACGAACCATTCGCCCTTGCTTCCCTTATATGATATGGACCCTCCCAATTTGGGCATAATTTGCCTGGCTTTATCTGCAAGCTTGCTTCATTCTTCCGTACTACTAGGTCCCCAACTCTACACGCCAAGCCTCGAACCCTTTTGTTGTAATGCTTTTCCGTCAATATTTTGTACGCTGCCTTCCGAGTTGCTGCATTTGCTCGACGTTCGTCGACTAAGTCCAGGTTGTGCCTGAGGGCTTCTTCATTGCCTTCTAAACGGAAGTTATCTACCCTTGGAGAGGTCAACATTGTTTCCAAAGGGATCATCGCTTCTGTTCCATACACTAGGCTGTATGGGGTTTCCTCCGTCGCACTCCGTACTGTCATTCGATACGCCCATAAAACACTTTGCAACTCATCTACCCATCCCTCTTTCGTCTGGTTCAAGCGTTTCTTAATCCCCTTGACTATCGTCTTATTGGTGACTTCCGTCTGCCCGTTTGCTTGGGGATGTGCGACGGACGTAAAGTTTTGACGGATGGACATTTTGGCGCACCATTCTTTGAAAGGGTTATTGGCAAACTGCTTTCCATTGTCGCTGATGATCGTGTGAGGAAGACCGAACCTGCATACAATTTGCTGCCAAACAAATTTTACGATGTTAGAACCTGATATACATGCCAATGCCTTCGCCTCTACCCATTTTGTGAAATAGTCAACCGCCACCACAAGGAACTGAATCCCTTCAACCGCCTTTGGGAAAGGACCTACAATGTCGATTCCCCATTGGCAGAACGGCCACGGGCTTGTGATGCTTGTTAGGTTTACCACGGGTATTCTGGGCACATCTGAATACATCTGGCATTGTTTACACTTCTTGACATACTCTTTCACATCGGCCGACATGCTTGGCCAAAAATACCCCGACCGGAAGAGCTTCTGCGTGAGTGCTCTGGAACCAGAATCCGACCCACATAGTCCTTCGTGGACATCCCTCATGGCCATTTCCCCTTCCGCTTTACTCAGACATTTAAACCACGGGGTTGAGTAACCTTTCCTGTATAGGGTTTCCCCTTTAATCATGTACTTCCCCGCATTGATCCGGATTTTCCTAGCCTCCTTCTTATCTTCCGGCAACGTTCCTTCTTGAAGGTACTTCCACATTCCATAAGTCCAACAATTTTCCTCCGGACCTATCTGCATTACCTCGTTACGCCCTCCTTCAATGCTTCTTTCCGCAATCACTTCTACCAGAACTTTTTTTGTCAAGTGAGAGAACAGCATGGACGCTAACTTGCTTAAAGCGTCTGCTTCCTTGTTCTTAGTTCTGGGGACTTGGGCAATTTCGAACTCTTTGAACGCTAGGATCGCTTCTTTAGCCTTCGCCAAGTACTTCTTCATATGGGTTTCCTTAGCTTCGTATAACCCTTTGACTTGATTCACTACCAACATTGAATCCGTAAAAGCCCTCATCCTGCTAATTTCCAAGCTTTTTGCCAAACCCAGACCTGCCAACAGTGCTTCGTATTCAGCTTCATTGTTCGAACATTTGAAGCTGAACCTTAGGGCATACGTTATCCTTTCGTCATTTGGGCCCGTCAGGACAACCCCTGCTCCGCATCCTTCGACGCTGGATGCTCCGTCTGTGTACATGTGCCAATACAAATCAGACGGAACTTTTCCGGACCCACGTCCTGCGTGCTCCACCAGAGACACATTGTCTTCCTCCGGCATTTCCACTAGAAAGTCTGCCAATGCTTGACCCTTTATACTTTGCCTTGGACGGAAGGTAATGTCATGTTCCCCTAGTTCAATTGCCCACTTTGTCAATCGTCCTGAACGCTCCGGTCGAAGGAGGATGGTTTTGATAGGCTGGTTGGTTAACACCGTTATTGGATGCGCCTGAAAGTATCTCTTCAGTCATCTTGCGGAATATACTAAAGCCAATATCAACTTTTCGATCATCGAGTAATTTAGCTCCGCATTCTGCAAAGCACGGCTAACGAAGTATATGGGCATCTGTTTCTTATTCCGTTCGGCTACGAGTATGGAGCTAATTGCTTCCGTATTCGCCGACAGGTAGACGATTAGAGGCTCTCCTTCAATAGGGCTGGTCATGGCGGGAATGGTTCTGAGATGCTGTTTTAGGTTGACGAAAGCCTTTTCGGCCTCGTCCGTCCATTCCACCATCCCTTTCTTCGTGCACCCGTGTAAAGCCCTAAAAAATGGTATGGATTTTTCCGCCGACTTAGCTAAATATCGGCCCAAAGCTGCCAACTTCCCGTTAAGGCTCTGGACATCTTTAACCGTACGAGGAGTTTTCATCTTTAGCAGGCTTTCTACCTTTTCGGGGTTGGCTCGCATTCCGGACGTAGTAACGATGTGGCCTAGAAACTTTCCTTCGTCCATGCCAAAGGAGCACTTCTTATGATTGAGTTTCATGTTGATCTTTGGTAACTGCAGCAGGGTTTCCTCCACATCTTTCAACAAGTCGTCATTCGTCTTACTCTTTATGACCATATCATCCACGTATACCTCCAAGTTCCTACCAATTTGATTCCGGAACGCTTTATCCACTAACCGCTGGTAAGTGGCTCCGGCATTGCGCAAGCCGAACGGCATCTTCACATAACAGAAAGTGCCCTTCTCCGTATGGAAGGAGGTTTTCTCTTCGTCTTCCTGCGCCATCTGCACTTGATGATACCCCTTGTAAGCATCTAGGAACGACTTCCACCGGAATCCTCCTAAGGATTCTACCTTCTGTTCAATTTCGGGGAGAGGATAGCTATCTTTCGGACATGCTTTGTTTAGGTCCTTAAAGTCTACGCACATACGCATTGACCCGTCGCCTTTCTTGACTAGAACTGGATTCGCTATCCATTCTGGATATTGGGTACTTCTCAAGACTCCTGCAGCAACCAAATCGACCACTTCTTTATTAACTACCTCGTTTCTTTTCTTAGCCATGACCCGTCTCGACTGCTTGACCGGATGGAAAGCCGGATTTAAGCCTAAGCGGTGCTCCGTAACCTCCCTTGAGACTCCGGTCATATCTTTAGGTTCCCATGCGAACACATGCTTATACTTTCTTAAGGGGTCTCCTAACTCTTCTTGCAGCTGCCGGGGGAGTTTTCCCCCAATCTGGACCTTGGTGTCCGGATACTTGGAGTTGACCACCAACTGGATCTCATTCTGTTCCGTCCAACTATCCTGGTGCGTGATAGTGTTGCATTCCAAGGGGGCATGGGCATGCTCCGAACAGTGATAACACCATGTTCCGAAGGGAACTTTAGCAAGCCGTGAATGGTTGACGGAACTGCCTGAAGCTGCCACATTCCGGTTCTGCCTAGAATGGCGTTGTACCTCGAGGGTGCGTCGATAATAATAAACTCTGCCAGGATGGTTTTGCGGCTATCCTTTTCCCAATCGGTCAGCGTAAGGGGGAGGTATATCTTCCCCTTTGGCCACACCGACTGTCCCGCAAAACCCACGACCGTCCCCAAGGCAGGCTTCAGGAGAGACCTAACCTCCGGGGGGAACTTCTCGAAACAGTGGCTATACATAATGTTAGCTGAGCTTCCTGAATCAACGTAAATCCGGCGCACCATGGCTTTAGCTATTACCCCAAAAATAACCAGGGGTTCCGTTCCAACATATCCTTCCGGAACGGGCTCCCCTCTCCCAAACTCCACTATCCCTTTATATCTCTTCCCTAAGGAAGGGGTTGATGATTCTCCTTCCAAGGCAAAAATCTCTGTGTTGTACGCTACCACTTCCTTCTTGGCTGGAGGCTCTGCTCCCACAACCTCCGTCTTTCCCCCCAGACCTTCCTTTTCCCTTTTATAACTTTCGCATGAGGCCGTCGAATGCCCCATGATCTTATGGAACTCACAATAGGCGTTGGGGTCCCTAGGGTATCGCTTCCTGATTCCCTTTGCCTCCGGCCTGCGGGCTTCGTAAGTGGAATAGGTCTCTTGTCGGGACGAGCCGTATCGCTCTGGCAGGGGTCTTCCTTCTTGTGATCTTTTTGGATACGGAGATCTTCCTCCATATCCGGCTCGGAACGTTCCTTTGTTTCTTCCGTCATTTTTGTAAGAGCTGGAACTAGTCGTTCCTTTCTTTTCTTGTGCTTCAAACCGTCACTTTTCTGCACTTTCTTCCTCTTGCTTCAGCACTTTGTTCACCGCATTAATCATATCGTCAGCCTTGACGAAATCCCTTTTGGACAACTCGCGAAATAACTCGCCTTCCCTTAACCCGTACGTGAAGGCGGCGATAATGAGCGAATCTTCCCGCACCGGCATCTTCCGGCTTTGCTCATTGAATCTTTTGAAGTAGGACTTATTGGATTCCCCTTCACGCTGCCTACATGACATTATAGATTGAGAACGTTGCTGGTATTTCTTCTGCTGGATGAAACTGTGACAAAACTGTGTGACCAGTTCCTCAAAACTGGCTATACTCCTCTGAGGAAGGCTAGATAGCCAGTACCGTGCGGAGCCTTCTAACGTTCCGGCGAAGTACAAACACCACAGTCTGGGATCCATGGGGATCATTCGTACAGCCCACCGGAAGCTTGCCACATGATCGTCGGGATCACCCGTTCCGTCGTAGGACTTGACTCGCGGCCCTTTGAGACCATTTGGAATGGTCATCTCGTTTATATCGTCCACAAAGGGAGACCGGAAGCTCCGAGAGACGAAGGAATGACGTGGTGGGGTTTCACTTCTTCCTCGGGCTTGACTTCTTGTTTCTATTCTTCTTCGAGGTCTTTCTTCCATCGTTCGAGCAGAAGGAGTTTCTTCCCTAGAAGCACTTTCGGTGGAAGGGTCAGTGGACTCTTCTTCACTTGAGTAGGTTAATGTTCTTCCCACCTCGCATATTCGCTCCCCGTCTCTCCTTCCTCTTTGATTCTTCTCCGCATCCCTTAATTTTCGGAATTTACAGAAGAGCCTGAACTCCTCCAGGTCTTCTTTCGTCGGTTCGCTTCCGTTAGCTCCCAAGGGAGGGGGGCATACGGTAGCGTCGATCAGCGTCGGGGCGGAAAGTGGAGTTTGTTCGACTCGGGTTAGGACTGGCGAACGGTCCCCTCCTTTTGTCGCAGATTCTAAGACCATTTTTGTTCTAAGTCCCACGGATGGCGCCAAATGTTGCGTCCTGACTTCGAGAGCTACAGACTGAGCGGTCTCCTGTGTATGATGCCTGAAATCACTAGCAACTCTAAGTCAGAGATCCTCCGGAAGGGGCTTCCGGGAGGACACTCCGATGCTTAAGTAAGTTAATTTGATCGACGTGAAGTCTTATACGAACGGAAGTAAGGAATTATTGGTAAGAGTAATAAATGATAAGTGTATTGAATGCCTCATGTGTTGAGGTTTACCTTCTATTTATGGAGTCATCCCTTTGAGCGGGAAAAGAGAGCAGATCCTTAAAAGCGGGAAAGTAAGGCATGGTCTCTGGTCCGTAGCCTTCATTATCCTCCGGTTCTCTGTCTACCCGCCGCTTATCCTCCGGATCATGGCGCTAGTCAGAGTCAAGCCTTACTTTCATTTAATGCAAGCGTGGCTCTAGGATGGCTTTTCCCTAAAACCCGGACACGCCTAATCAGGTCTTTGGGACTTGATCCTAATGATGACTACGCATGAGTCCCTCCTTCGAACGGTGTATGGTTCGTTCTTCCTGTTTAAGGTATCCGGACGTCCGGATACCGAGAGGCTCGTGCCATACCTCATTAATAAACATATCGATTGTAGTTCGATTTTGCAAAATATAGCTCTTTAGAATATGATCAAGAAAAATGTCAATACTTAAAAACAAGTGGCATTTCCAGGGGGTGTAGAGGAATTAAGCAAAAGTATGGGGGTGTTTATTTGTATGGGAATTTATTCAAATTCCTTATAAGTAGCTGTGCTAGACTGTAAGCCATTAGAATCTGTTTGAAATTCTGTTGCTCTCTGAAACATACACCCAATGGAGTTCATGAAGTTAATGCACTTTGGTATCACCATAAAAAGCCCTTCTGTTCACACGGTTACAGATACATACATATACATATACAAATACATATATAATTATGGAGAGAGAGATACATAGAGAAGGTACTGAGAGACAACATCTACATACATACAAAAATATTAATATACAACATTTATAACATATTGATAATGACAACATATCAGATAATAAAAAACTACATATTAATCAAAGGGGTTCTAGCCTATAAGCTAATAAGCCCTTTAAATATAAGCTTTCTTAAACATTCCAATTTACATGCCAACATATCAAATAATACATGAATTAATATAAAAACCACATAAAATTGGAAATCAAATTGTCTTTAAATTCATATGGTATTTTGATTGATCACACTTGAACTTCAATACATTATGCACCATTATTTGATAGCTAGTGAGTAAAAATGTAAATGGTTTTTAACTTTTTTTGTATGGTCTCCTTTCAACCTTTGATGGTTTAGGAAAAAGGTTGAGATAGTAAGTTTTAAGTGTATTCATATACAAGTATTATTTCCTTATGATTATATAAGACAAAATTATTTGGTTTATTTTCATATACGAAGTACAAAAATTATCATCTATGGCTATATAACTTATGTATAAGATACCTTCTAATCTTAACTCAATATAACCAACTTTATGAATAAATAAATAGATAAATAAATAAAATTACATATATATAGAGAGAGAGAGATGTTGATACATACAGGTACCCACAATAAATATAGTTTGAATTCTCTGGTGATGTATACAACACCACACCACCTTCTGTCCTTCCTCTTAAATAAATCTTATTATTATATTAAAATCTCTCTCTCTCTCACATTCACATTCTCATTCTCTTTCTCTCTCTACAATTTACATACATCTCTTTCAATTCAATGAAGATGAAGATGATGGTGATGTTATTGATAGTCTATGTAGTACTCATGGGTACAACTTCAAATGCACAAGGTACCACCACTAGCAGAAAGAAGCTCATTGGAAGATCATCATCATCATCAGTGAAGAATATCAAGCACATGAGTATCTCCTTTGGTAAAATGGTCAATTTCTTCAACTTCAGTGATGAAGAAAGAGTTGTACCTACAGGACCTAATCCCTTGCATAATAGGTAGTAGAAGTAGTAGTACAATTTTTATTTTTTTTTTCTTTCCAATTTTCTACATAATTTTGTATTTTTTAGTGCTAGTGTTATGTATATTTTCAGTAACAGTGTACTAATTCAATTTTCAGCACTTTCTATTTGCATTTTCTTTTCTTCCTTTATTTGTCATTTTCTCATGTTATATATATCACATTACTATTTCAGGAACAAGTAGAATAGTTTGATGATTAATTAAATTTTTACAATTTTATCTGTTCTTTAAGTAAGTTAAATGCAAATGTTTCAAAGTACTTATGTGTTAGCATTTAAAACATTATATTTAAAAAAATTGATATTCATGCAATGTACATTGCCTATGCTAAATTTTATTTAGGTAATTACCCAGCCATGAATATATGCTCACATGAAGTAGACACAGTTTACTACGGTGTATTGTATTTGCATTTCTTATAAAGCACCAAATGAAAACACTGCAAAAATAAAATACACTCTAATTCGGGTCATAAATATTTGGCCTTTTAATGTTGATTATACAGCCTATACTTGTATATCTATATAGCAAATAGCAAATTGGTAATCTATAATTAAAAAACTAGTTTGAAAGTGAAACCAGTGTTAGGAATGAGTTTTGTTCACTGAAAAATCGAATCCGAAACCAGAATTGGTTGGACTTGGTATATGGTTTTCGGACCGGTTCTCAGTTCTCCTTTTTTCCATTTCCTGAACCGGAATTTGTAAATTTTGAGCTTAAAGTGTCTTCTCAAAACCATGGTATTCAAGATATAGTTTATGTTGTTGATATACTTTTCGGTTCCAAGCCCGAAATAACCGGACCGAAATGCAGCCATTATTTCAGTTCGGTTCTCAGTTCTTGTTTTTATTCAGTTTTGGTAATCTGTTTTTTGGTTCCTTTCCGATTCTGAAACCGAGCACATCCATATTCCATAGTATGAGTTATTTATTTAAAACTCCAATAAATAAAAATGTTTTACAAGCCAATCTTGTGCCGTATAGCTGATACTACAAAGTAGGGGTGAGCATAAAAACCGAAAAATCGAACCGAAACTGAAAAACCCGAAAAAACCTCCCCGAAAAAACCGAACCATTTGAAAAACCGATGTCAACGGTTTTGATTTTTGGAAAACACGAATGTTTGGGGCGGTTTTCGGGGGCATATGAAAAACCCGACTGAAAACCCCGCCCCGCCCCGCCATTTTATATATTTCAAATTTTATAAAAATATTCTTGTATTTATAAAAGATTTGACATTTAATTATATTTTTAATAAAAACCATTCTATTATTAATCTTATTTAAGTTATGTTAGTTGAAATTTATTACTCCCTCCGTCCCACAAAAAAGTTCCCATTTCTAATGGGCATAAGTATTTAGGAGAGAGTTAGTGGTGGGGTCCATGGTTATATTTTGATTAAAATATAAGGTTTTCTGGAGAGAGAAAGTGCTTTTAGAAGATAATTAGTGGTGGGGTCCATAGTTTTAATATTATTTTATTAAGTGGTCCCTCACCATTTGAGAAATGGGAACTTTTTTGTGGGACAAAATTTAGAGGGGAAATGGGAACTTTTTTGTGGGACGGAGGGAGTATTACATTATATTAAACTTACTAGTTGTTTTTTTATTTATAACAAAATGTGTTAAGTTTTGGGAGTTTGAATCATAATATTAATTTTTAAGGTAACAAATTGGTAAATTTAAAAGAAACCTAAAAAACCGAAAAAAAACCCCGAAACCGAATCGAAAACCCCGAAAAAAGCGAAAAACCGAAACCGAAAAAACCGAAACCGAACGGGGTGTAATTCTTAAAACCCGAACTTTTGGGGCGGGGTTTGATTTTAGTTAAAAATCGTCCCAAACCGCCCCATGCTCACCCCTACTACAAAGTTACCAATTTGGTCCAGTTTGGATCGAAGTTTGTATTCAATCGTTACTCAACTAGTTTGACTGTCGTCTTGTCAATAACAAAAGCAAGTCAAAATCCAATACTAATTAAATTCAAACGCTTGTAATGTTGAAAAAATCATCACAAAACTTAACCATAAAGACTGTGAATTGAATGTTTCACTTGATATAAATAGTTTAACTCTATACCACATATTATATCAATTTTACAAATCATAATCGTCATAACTTTTTATTAGGAGAATACTAAAAACATTTGACACAATTAAATAAACTGCTAATCTACTTACATATAAATGTTTAACAAGATTATGTTTCTACTTTTTGACACAATTAATTAAACGGGTCTTATGGTTGAGATATAATCAAGTAGCCATATAAGAATCGTTAACTTAACGATTTATGGTTACTAATTATTCACCACCAAAGTTTAGTAAAGTACTTAAATTGAAACGCTATATCATTATTATCCACTAGTTTGTGAAATAGGCAATTATTTTCCTATATTGATTATATATATAAAATTAAGACTACGAACAAAAAGCCCGTCTAGCTCAGTTGGTAGAGCGCAAGGCTCTTAACCTTGTGGTCGTGGGTTCGAGCCCCACGGTGGGCGATTTTAGTTTTTCTTTTATTTTCCTATTTTATGTTAGCTATCTTACATAGTCACAAAAGCCTTCATTATTATATTTTTTTTTATCATTTACAACTACAGAAAATGTTTTTTTTAATGTATAATCTTTTAAAGAAGATACATTTTAAGCACCCGAAAACAAGTAAATTTTGCAAGAAAAACAATATGCAAACTTATGTAAGCGGATGCACAAACATTTCTAGTAAAACGATTTTATTTCAAAGAAATTGCAAGAAACCCGATTCTTATTCAAATATTCCTCATACCATATAACCAAAACAAAATTAAAATCTCCATAACTAGAGTGGAAAAACCCAAAAGAAAAAAATCTATTCACCATCTTTCCATACTTGTCGAAGAAGTTGATATCTCACAATATTTCTTCCACCTTTCGGTAACCATTCTGTAAGAATTGAAGTCAACGGTTGGTCAAGCTCATCAAGTTCATCATCACTAGTGTAGGATTTCTTGAGCACTGATGATGAACTTCTTGTTAAAGATTGTGTGCCAATTATGGATGAAAGTGAAGTTGAGGGGGGTGGGGTGTAAGTTGATTGAGGTGCAATGCATGGGAAGTTTATAACAGACCCTTCTATTTCCTCATCATCCTGCATCTTTAAATTAAATACAAGTAAAGAAAAAAATTATTGAATTTTTTTGTGTACCATTCACTACTATTATTAAATTAAATGAAAGTAAAAATATTTTTTAAATAAATAAAAAGGTATATTATAATTATATTAACCTCTGCATCGAGGGCCTCGATTAGTGAATTAGGGATCGGGTTTGGAGAAAATTCATCGGGCACAAAACTGCAAACAACTCTTCTGATCAATGAAGTAGAAAAAGTCGGGCAAACCTAAAAAAACATAAATAAATAAATATTAAGATGGAGAAAATATTAAAAAGAAATAAAGATTAATAATTAATTACCTCTTTCCTTGTGGATTTATCTGCAAGCATTTCAAAAGGAAGCATCATGAGATCACTCAATGCATGGAGTAATCGAAAAGCCTTAAAAGATGTATTTAACTCTTGTTTGGAAATAAGATCATCATAATCTTCATTAGTGTCGTTATCCTCGATACCAAACAGGTCTGTTAGCCATCTAGACCATGTCCCAATCTGGTAAGATAAATAGTTTAGAGTTATGAATACATAAGAAAGGTCATCTTTGACTTTAGAGGTCAAACAACAGACTGATTATAAAATCTAAGAAATAATATGATTTTGTAACCCTGTTTTTCTGGACCCATAATGACCCGTTTTGACCTGAACCCGTTCGACCAAAACACACACGACACACACACTCACGGTGTTTTTCAGTTGAGCACCAGCTCCAAAGCTTGATTTTCCAGAAGGAATTGGTAGGACCCGCAAATCACCAATCGGGTCAGATAACGGGTCAGTTGGCATTTCTTCAACCGATTCACGAAGAATTGCATTAAACATTGCAACATCTAATCTACCAACTAACTGCTCCATCACCTACACAACCAAAAATAAAAAATAATAATAAAATAAAATAGAAATCATATTTTGACATCTCTTTATCAACTATCGGGCAATAAAGTATGTAAAAATTAAAAAATTAACAGAAAAATACCAATCTTGGTAAGACGGGTAAACAACCACATTCATGACCTGCAGCCCGTGTGGGACATAATCTTTCACAAGCATCTCTAAAAGCTTTTTTCCATAATTCAATTGAAAAATTCCCTTGTTGATTACCCAAACTGTTTGTTTTTTTTGAATTTAATCCCATTATTTTACCATTAGCATTTGTGGATGTTGATTGCATATGTGGTGTAAGAGTCTGCATAAAGTCAAACAAAAGTCAGTGAAAAATTACAGATCGGTCTAACGCGTAAAAAAAAGTTGTAACTTTTTTAGGGTTTAACCTGCCACCATATGGACTCGATGATTCTTGAAAACATCCAAGATTCAACCTTTTCTAATGCAGTTATAAATGTTTGTGGGTCCCGCCAGTCAACGGGTTCTTTTTTTGACCCGTGTTTTGTTTTCCAGGTGGAGTCAACATTTTGCAAGACTATTGCTCTTAACATAACTGAATTTGATAGCCAGAAAGTTAGCCTGCATAAAAGATATAACATGTATAACTTTTATAAAACGGGTCTAAATATTTCTTTAAATCTATTAATATATTAGAGATGGTAAGATGGGTGGGTCAGGTGAGTTGGTTAACGGGTCAAATGGGTATGGTTTGGTTTGGTTTGGTTTGCAACAAGTCATTAATAGTAGATGCCGAAACGGGTCGGGTCGACCCAAAAGCTCTTTTTGTCCATTTCTTTATAAGATTAAAAAACTAATTCATTAACTATGAATACAAATTTACAATGGTAATCTAAATCTTTGAAACATAATAATATAAACTCAAATTGATCCATAGCGGAAAATAATAATACAAAGTGAACCAATTCCAGAAATGGTCCTTATGGTCTTTCATTTTCACAAGTTATGTCCCTAAACATATTTTTTCCAGGTTTTTTAGTCCCTGTAGTCCTTATTTTTCATCCTTTTCCACCTATATTGACCAAAATACCCTTAAAAAAAATTCTGTATTTTTTTTTCCGTTTTCGTTTACTGTTTATCCTTTTTCTTTTCATCATCCATTACCACCAGGCACTTACTATGGAGCTTTGGTCACTTAAAATATTCAGAAAAATAATTATAAGGGTAGTTTGGTCAATTTAGGTGGACGAAAAAAACTGAAAAAAAATGAGAATTACAGGGGAAAAACCCCCAAAAAAAGTTCAGGGACAAAATTTGCAAAAATGGAAGACGACATGAACAATTTCTGTAACTAACCCTAATATAAATTAAAATTAAAATTAACACAAACCTTGGAACATCATTTCCACACGATTTTGAAACCAAAACAAGCCCATTAATAATAGCTCGAGCTGCATTTTCTTGATATTTTTCTTTACAAGAATATGAATAAAATCTTGATAAACGTCTTGCAGGTGCATGAACTTTATTTGTGGAACTACCATGTTCTGCAACTACCGAATAAAGTCCAGCTTCAATTGCTGCAATTTCCCTAAGTTCTTCTTCAAGCATCTCAATTTTACCCCTATTTGAAACCCTAGTTTCAATTGATTCATTAGCCCGAATAGCTTTATCTTTATCTTCTTTATTCGGGCTAAAAGAAGGAGGCCCGTTCCCCGAAAAGCCACTTGCTTTGGGTAATTGAACAGATTTTAAATGTTTAAGTTTGTTATTTGATACATTGCTTCCATGTCCACCTGGCGGTTTTCTGTTAGATACGAGTGTATTGCTTCTTAATTTATCTTGTTTTCTTGAAGCTAAAAATTTTCCAACAAGATTATCTTCTGAGAATTGTTTTTGTTCTTCTGTGGGTTTTTCATCTTGCCTGTTTTCAGATTTTGAAGTTTGATCGTGTAAAGATTCAATTTTTATTGGAGATTTATTAACAGAATTAGTTGTAACGGGTTGCGGGTTGCTTTTTATATCTTCTTGAAGCTTATTGATTCTGTTATCAGATTCTACAATTCTTGTGTGAGTCTTGGGCTCTATGGTTGAGAAAGATGATTGAAGAAATGGGGTAGGGGTAGTTTGGTGTTTTCGCATTGTCGTCATACTTCTTTCTTGAAGTTTTGAAGAACTAGTGTTTGAAGATTCTCCTCCCAATGGAAGAACGGGCCGTTGCCCGTTACCTTGCTTTTGGGCATCAACAAAATCCTGCATGCAAACAACAATTACTTACATAATATATAGGGGTGTCAAAAGGGGCAACCCGACCCGACCCAAACCCGAACCCGATTATGTTAGTCGGGTCGGGTGTATTCGGGTCATTTTTTGACATCGGGTTATTTTAACCCGACCCGACAAACCCGACACTAACATCGGGTCGGGTATCGGGTTAGGATTACTCACTTTTGTCGGGTTTTGGGTTGACCCGATTAGACCCGACAAAAATTCAAAAGTTTTTTTCTTTAAAATTTAAATATTTATTTAGTATGTCAAGTTGAAAAGTTTCTAAGTAATTTATAGATATAGTAAATAACAGAAGGGTTTAAGTGAAAACTATTTATTTATTCAAAAATCACGTAGGGTGTAATTGGTTATCGAAGCCTCGAAGCATGAAGATTTAATTGTTAACAAAGTATCGAAGCAGGAAGTAATATTGCACTGAAGCACCCAAGAATCCAAAGTATTAATAGTTAACTTTCAGTTTATTATAGTAATTGTTTTTAGGTTTATAGATATTATAATTAACGTAATATAGTTTCCTTATTTCTAAAAACTTTTGAAGTATTTGGTTATATGATTACTATAAGAGCATTATGAACTTAAAATAAATTGGTTATATGAATTTTTAAATTTTAATGCGTAACCCGACTAACCCGATCGGGTTGACCCGACAAACCCGAAACCCGATTAACCCGAACCCGACTAACCCGATTCCTTATAGGGTCGGGTTTCGGGTTAGATAATTTTTACTTCAAACCCGACAAACCCGACCCGATTAGAGCAAAACCCGACCCGACAACCCGATTTGACACCCCTTTAATATATATATTGTAAAAAAAATTGTGTGATTTGGCCCGACCCGTTTTGACCCGTTACCTAACCTGCCCATTTTTCCACCACTAAAATCAATCACTTACACGTGTATAATCATCATCATCATCTGTAAAAGCAGCTATTTCAAGATCACCATCATTTTCTTCATTTGTCACTTCAGATGCAGATTCTTGCCCATATTTATCCAATGATGATTGTTTCGATAAACTACTCATCGATGAATTAGTTTCATCTTTATCATTCGATTGTATACTAATATACAAAACTGGTTCTGTAACAGATTTAGAATTCTTTTTCCAAATAAACGGGAGACTAAGATTCAACACATTGTCAATAATCCCATAATCACCAACATTAACCACTGCTGACCCTAAAAGTTGATCTTTATTAGGTTTATCTTTTCGAGGTTGGTACAAGTGGAATTCCAAATAATTTTTTTGAAATTTATCGCGATCTTTTTTATCTCTGCGTAAGGTTAATGGGAGTATAAAAGATTGGTTGAATTCGATTGTGGAATCGATAACATTTGGGGAAAGAAAACCGGAGATTTGATCACCATTTTCCCATTGGAGAGCTAGGGTTTGACTTGATGGTAACCAAGGCTTAATCTCTTGTACATAAACTGTATAATTTAGTTGAACCGAACCGTCTTTTCGGTGTTTAGATCTCAAACCAAGAACCATTGTTACAAAATGTTCCTAAAACGCCCTTTTTGGTTTATTGTTAAGAATCAGAATGCATCTACAAAAAACAAAACTTTAATCAAAATTCAAAAATCCAATATATTTCATTTAAGCATATTTTCGAACAGTTGGCGTGCATCCAAAAAAACTAGCTGATTCAGCATACCAAAAGAACATAAGACTAAATAAATTAATAAAAATTTAGAGGAAAAAGGAGATTAATTTCGTTTTAGTCCAAAGTAAGTTAACTTTTGAGCACTAATCTCGATAATTACAAAAATCTGCATATAAAATATACATCTTGTATATAAAGCTTAAATCGGAGTAATGAATGAATAGAAAATAGAAAGAAAAACAGTTAATTTCGTTTCATTTCAGCATGCAATATAATCAAAACAGAGTAACACGCGCATCAAATCACACACACACATATCTGAGCACATAATGGTGCGATCGATCTATTACTCGATAACTGTACGAAAACTCCAGAAAACTGATCATACAAATGAGGGAATTAAAATACTTAAACAGCTGAATAGAATTAAACATCAGACATTAAGGCGGTCAGTAAAATAAAATGATGACTGACCAAATTTGATTGTGGGTGTTCTGTTGGGGGGTTTTCTGGGTTCTGGCTTCAAAATTCAAATCAAATCTTTGGGTTTAATCTGATTTATGCTTTTCTTTAGCTTGATGTTGGGTTAAACTCAAAAGAGATGGGAGATGCAAAGCAGAAAGAGAGAGAAGGAAGAAAGAGTTGTATATTCAAAACTCCTTTTTCACCACATGACGTTAATCCCATCAAACAGTAAAAAGTGAAAATAAAATACTACTACCTCCGTATCAAAATAAGTGATACACTTTCCTAAAAGGGGTGGAACAAAATAAGTGATACACTTCAAAATCTTTCCTTATTTGGCAAAAAAGTGGGACCCCTTCTCCACTAACTATCTACTTTAATAAAGTAAAATTACTCTTTTACCCTTACTTTTACTTTTAAACATCATTAATTTCACTACATCCAAAAGAAGTGGGTCCCATTATCCACTAACTATCCACTTTATACTATTTTAAATCACTTTCCAATCTTTTGTCTCAAAAACCGTAATTTCCCAAATGTATCACTTATTTTGATACGGAGGTAGTATATTTTTTCTACCGATAATACCGTAAATTTAATACTTCGTATGTGTGTATGATACCTTTTCTTTAAAGAAGTACTTCGTGTATTCTAACCAAAATGTTCTTATTGTTTCAAATAATTACTACAAATTACTTGTAAATATTGTTGTTATTAGATTTTCTTTTATCTTATATTAATAAGTAAGTATTTTATATATTAATAAGCAGATATTTTATATATTGTTTTGGAAAAACATATTAAATATGATTTTCAGTTTTAATAAAAATTATATGTTCATTAAATGAGGCTTAATATTAGGTCATATATTATAAATATTCATTATTTTATTAGGCCTCTCCAAATCGTGACGCGTCACTAAACTCATCACTAACTTCTTCCCTACTGACGGGTTACTGACGAGGTCGTGCCAACAGCAACACATCACTAACTCATCCCCACTTAAAATAAATATTAAAATATTAAATAAAAACCCTTCCCCCCTCACATGTTCCCTCGACGTCCGCCCGTCTCCACCACGACGTGAACCAACAAAGGCAGGCTAGAGACGGCACGGTGCCAACCGTGATGGCCCACGACGGGTTGTTGACGCCCCCACGACGTGGGGTTGGCACTGATCTTAAAGGATACGAACTGCAACTCTGCAATTTTCAACATTGTCATATTCGGTTTTTAGGCGGGAGTCAACCACACAGGATCCAAAGTAGTGGCATCTAACATTTTTTTTGAAACATTGCTTTTAAGTTAAATTTATGTATTGATGTTGTATATAAATAAATTTCACTTTTAGAATAGTAAACGTTTACTAACTAGTATAATTTTGTTTCAAGTTATCTTTGAGATGTAATGAGAAGTATAAAACAAAGGCTTTTGCAAGCCGACCTTAAACAACACTATCATGGAGTTGTTGGGATTTAAGAAAGTCAAAGTAAATCGTTGAAGCATCCACGTCGTCATCGATGGGATCTGCTTCATAATTATGGTGTTCAAACTTCATATTCAGGATGTGCATGTTCACTTTAAAACTAGTATTTTATAGTTCAAATCGTTCACGAATTATAAACCCAGGGATAAAATATATTCAACATGTATCAAACAAGTAAAATATTTGATATGGGTGATTAAAATTACGTTATTTATTTATTTAGTTTTAAGGTTATAAAAATTAAGAGAATTCGTAATACTTACTAGTTTGTTCATTAGTTATGTATTATTAGAAAATTTTAATTAATATATTTTTTTATGTTTATGTCTCTATTACTATCTTCATATCACAATAAAATAATAAATGATGCATTATCTGTTTCAAAGTTTTTAAATTTAAATATTATAATTAGGATTATAATGTATTAGTATGGATAGTTAAATTCTTGTTAACGAATTATGCTCATTGTTACATCTTTTGTTAAATATTGGGTTATCGACAACCCCGGATACTATATCATGCAAGCTATCTTCGGATGGTTCTTTTGCGGTACATCACATAAGGAATTGGATTGATCATAAATTTACCACCACGGGCTATCAATCTATGCCATGGTGTAGTTTTGCCCCATCAAAAGTTAAATGTTTTACTCGGAGGGTCGGTATGGATCGTATTTCGGTGGCAAAAAGTTTAGAGAAAAGGGGTATAAACATTGATTCTAGCATATGCAAACTATGCAATTGTGGTGACGAGGACGTAACAAACACTTTTCTTATGTGCACGTATGCAAAGAACATTCTCTCATGGATATTCAATTGGTGTGGCATTCCAATTCCATCTTTTAACTTGGTGGTTGAACTCATTGAATTTGATGTTGGTTGGGGAAATTGTCCCAAAAAAAAAGAGAAAGTATTGTCTACAATTATACAATGCTCGTTATGGTGTATTTGGAAGGCGAGAAACGAGGCGATTTTCAACAAGGTGCACAAACCATTCCTAGTTATAGTTGGCGATACCATTTCAACCTCCTATTCTCGGATGAAATATAGAAGTAAATTACGGAGTATCTTGTAATGAGGTTGATTGGAATATTTTTCCTTTTTTATCTTTATTGTAATCGTTTTTCCGTCTTAGTATCTTCCTAGTTCGGGTTTTATAATATATTTTCCGTTTTCGAAAAAATAAAAGATGATTCTCACGTATTTTTAATAAATTAATGTTTAAAAATAAAATAATAATAAAAAAGTTATGTCACTAAATTAAATAAAATAATAAAAAAGTTATTTCACTAAAAATAAAAGTAACGAATACTTTCGGACCTATGCTTTGAAATCTAAATCCGGCCTTCTTCTTCTTCCTCCATTTTTTTTCCTCCATTTTACTGAATTTTATTCACTGATTGTTGGACATCACCTACTACCCATCTATAAAGAAATCCTTCACCAACCATTGTCAACCACCAAAATCCCTGTAGAAAGAGGCGAAAATGGCGAGCAGCAGTACCTCATTGGAAGATGTACCTTCATTGGACATCATGACTGAACTCCTTCGTTGATTCAAGTGTTCATCGAAGCCAGATAAACGCCTAATTCTCATTGGTATTGCTTTTAAATTTACTTTACGTTTTACGATTCATTTGGAATTACGCCGAGTCTTCAATTTCGAGTTTTAGGTTTTTGTTTTAGGATATATAGATGTCTACCGTCATTGACAAGCTTAACTGTTTTAAATCGTTAGCTAATTTTTGATTTATTAGATATGTGAAAGTATATATGCCACAATCTATGGGGATTTTTTCTGTTTCATAAATACCTAAAGTTTTAATGTCATGGCCTAATTCTGTCATCTTCAAAGAATCAAAATTGATATCAATTTATTTCTCATAAAATATGATCGTTTAGTACAGACTCTATAACAAAAATTAAAAACTGGAAATGATAATACTTAATATGAACAAAATTTACTGGTAGGGTATAGGAGCTTAATACATATTCTTGATAACACGACACCAGTTTGTTTTAGCTTCATCATGAATTTGTTTGTTTGAGTTTTGTTAGATGAAATGCTTGTGAAAAAGGATTCATACTTGATGGTTTTCCTGGAACAGTTGCTCAAGCTCAGAAAGTTGGTTTCTTTTGATTATGAATCAACTTTAAATTAAAAATAATATTAATTTGTTTTGTCGCAGCTTGATGAGAAGTAAGATTGACAAAGTGGTTGATTTTGCAATTGATGACTCCATCTTGGAGGTGAGAATTACTGGCCGTTGGATCCATCCTTCAAGTTTGCACCCCCAAAAGTCCATGGAATTGATGATGTAAGCAATCCATAACTGCATATATATAAACTGATTGTAATTTTGCATTAATTTTTTTTATTTTTTTTTTATTAATTTGTAAGTAGGTAAGTGGAGAGCCTTTAATGCAACGTAAAGATGATACTGCAGCAGTTCTAAAATCCAGGCTGGAGGCTTTTCATCGCCAAACCGAACCTGTATGTGCTTCTATACGTAACACTTATTCTATGCAAATTAAACTCTTAAATATAATTAACTAGACTATATTTTATGAAAATTAAAAAAACGTGTGTTTTTTAATATGTTAACTGCAGGTGATAAGAGTATTACAACAAAAAGGGTGTTGTTGCAAAGCTTCCTGCAGAAAAACCCCCAAATGAGGTCACCGTTGAGGTTCAGAAAGTTGTCTTCTTAATGAACAAAAGCGTTTTGTTTTTTTGTTTTTTTTTAATATTTGAATCGGATCGACTTCAACATTGAGGTTCAGAAAGTTTTGTCTTCTTAATTTTTTTTTTTTTTTTTTTTTTTTTTTTAACGGCAAACACACGCACGCACCCACTAAACTACACCAATTTTGTCCTAACCAGGACTTGAACCCACAATCATGTGGTACCAAGGTTCTAGAAAGCGTAAGACGTGGCGTGGCGGCACCATCAAGCCTCAGCCAAGGCAAGCCATGGCGGGTCATGGCGTTTTTCAAGGCGTGATTTAAGGCGGCAAATATTTTATATAATTTATATATATACGTATATTAAATTAATTTTTTTATAGATTTATTGATTTATATAACAATTCATATATAAAGTTTATAAAAAATATTACATCTAAATTTATAATTATATATTTTACTATTTTTTTTTAAAAAAAAAATCATTTTTCACAGCCGCCTTCAAAAAAACTCGTCATAAGGCGCGCCTTATCGCGCCTTATCTCACGCCACGCCTAGCCCAGCCGCCATGGTCTGTTTCGTAACGTCAACGCCGCGCCTCACGCTTTGACGCCGCCATGGCGCGCCTTTTAGAACCTTGTGTGGTACACCTTAACACCTCAATGATGAATGAAATATGAGTGTATTGTTGATTAGTCAGTTAATTCTCACTCTCCTAATTAATGTCCATCGACTCATTTGATGTCACACTTTCCTAATTATTGTTTAATTTATTTTAATGAATAATATGGCTTTTACATGCTAATGTGTCAAATATTGATTGTACATTTAAACTTAGGTATATAATAGTCATACATTCATTACCCTGTTATTATTTGCCTAAAAATCTAATGTTAGATCACTCCTCAGCTCAATTAGAACAATCCCAAACCCTGATTAAGCAAAATCAAGAAAATCAATAACATGAAAACTAAGAAATCCATCTTGATAAAAGCCTTCAAAGATTTAAACTTTATTCAATAATCTACTGTATTAATAAAAGAAAATGTTACATATTGACCTAAGGAAAATGCTTAGCATTGATAAATAAACTTAAATTAAAGCACAATAAATCAATAAAATGTGTTTAAAGTAACAGAAAATTATATATCCATATACCATTTTTGGAAACATGAATTTTTCCTTTAATACCATACTTTAATGCCGTAAACATTCATAAATCATTCAACTTTAAATAAAGAAGTATTAAAAATAGAAAACTTTTAAAAGAACAACATAAAACATGAGAAGCGGATATTCTTTCTCCTCTTTTAATTCACTTTGTCCAAATGATTTTCCATTTTTAATAAACCTCTAAACAAGAACAACACCCACAACAAGACAAATTATTATTTCCCTTTAACAATTTCTTCCCCCAAATGTCAGATCGCTCCCCAACTCAACTCGAACAAACCCAAACCCTAATTGAGCAAAATCATGAACAAGAGAAAGAAGAAGAAGAAACCCATCTTGATAAAAGCCTTCAAAGATTGAAACTTTATTTAATTTTACTGGGTTTCGATCAATCTTCGATTTTGAAATTTGGGATTTCGTTGGTAACGTTTTCAGTAATTGGGGTTTCGATTCCTGTAATTATACTTTTAGTGACTACCAACTGTTCGAGTTGTGAGCTGTATCAAGTTTTAGGGTTCGAGCTTGTTATTGTTGTTTCACATGCTTGTTTGGCAGCTGCTGCTCTTCTTTGTCTTTCACATAATTTGAGGAAGTACGGAATTCGAAAGTTTCTGTTTGTTGATCAGTATAACGGTCATGTTGAGAGGTTCTCAAAGGAGTATATTCAGAAAATAACTGTAAGTCAATACCTAATTTCACTACATAATGAAGTATGTGTTTAATTTAGTAATACACTGCAAGTTCGATGACATTATGTATTGATTGTAATTTTCGTAAAATTTAGTGATGCATGGAAAATCATGGCGGTGTACAAATCACTGAATCAGCCCAGTCTCTGAATCGTGTTTTGATTATTTAAAATAAGTTGATAAAAAAAATCCAACCATTATCCAAAATCAATTGTAACAAAACATACTTTAGAAGTTTAGAGTATAATTTGTAAATGATATGTTCTAATTGCAATCACAAACATATAAATTAGTTATTATTATTACAGGAATCAATACGCTTGCTAGTTTTATGGGTGCTACCATGTTTAATCTTGAAGATTGCTCGCGAATTCATCCGTGTTATATACATGCACCATGAATCATGGTGGAGATCTTTCGGTCAACTTCTAGCGTTGACTTTTTCATGGGGATATGTTACTTTCATCTACTTATCATCATGTACCGTGTTCCATTTGGTTTGCAATTTGCAAATCATCCACTTTGATGATTATGGAAAACTTCTGGAAACAGAAACCGATATTTTGGTGTTAATTGAGGAACATGCACGATTAAGACATGATTTGTCAAAGATTAGTCATAGGTTTAGGATTTATCTCCTGCTCGTGTTTACAGTTGTCACAATTAGCCAATTTGCAATGTTGTTTCAAATCACGGAGTTTAGCGACAAAGTAACGTTCATAAACGGGGCTGATTTTGCAGTAAGTTGAATAACACTAAAACCCTAATAAATAACTAATTATCTGATTACTTAATATAATTTTAATTATACAGGTGTCATCTATTGCACAAGTTGTTGGAGTGATTTTATGTTTAAATGCAGCTGCAAAGATTTCTCATCGAGCTCAAGGCGTTGCTGCATTAGCAACGAGGTGGCATGCTTTAGCATCATGTGGGCCCCATGATTCAAATAGAATGATGATGTCATCAGAAAGTGATTTGGAAGCAATGAATTATATAACTTTTCCTGCTAATACACAATTAGCTTCTTATTTGTCATCTTACCACAGAAGACAAGCATTTGGTTAGTAAACCCTAAAACCCCAATTTTAATTAACACTAAACAACTAATTTTTTAATAATTTAAAATAAGTATATACTTTTATTATACATCAATTTTGGGCTCGTTTTGAATTTATTAGTGAGAAGTTTTGAATAAAAGCGTAGTTTATGTAAATTAAATTTTGAAATTTCGTGTAGATATGTAGTAATTTTATGAGTTAATTAGATATGATAAGGATATAAAGTAATACTAGTGTTGAACTTTTTATGGTTGACTTTTTTGGTAAAAATTTTGACTTTGACTTTCTAATTTAGACATTTGATGTAAAATGTATTTTTGTGTAGTGATGTATTTACAAAATAATCCTGGAGGGATTACTTTGTATGGTTGGACGGTGGATCGTAGTCTTATCAACACAATCTTCTTTATCCAGCTGTCTTTGGTTCTCTTTGTGCTTGGAAGGACAACGGTTTTTACATACGAGCGTAAGCCATGATGTTTTTTGGTTTTCTTATTTATTTTTTCAGGAAAGTTATTATATAATTTCATTTAGTTATTTTTTGTGCTCGATTTGTAAATATAAGTTGCACCTAAAACATATGCTCCACACATGTAACTATGTTTTTTGAAGTTTCTTACCGGTTATTCAGTTTGTTGTTTGGAGTTGCATAATTTACCTTGCTTGCATTAGATACTTACAAAGTTACAATCAACAAGTTCATGAGCCAATGGAACCAAAAAATTAACTAATTTTTTTGTGTTTCGTCATTTTTGGACTAATTTATGTAAAACTGACTAATGATTATCAATAATATGTTTATCTTTACAATAATTAACACATCATCTTCACATAAAGTGTTAAAAAATATATACTCAACACTTGTAGATGATTATAAATTCAACACTTGTAGATGATACATTTCAATTACCAATTTGTGACATTAAGTAAACAATTGACGCTGTAAAGAATCCCAATAACAAACCAGCAAAAACCTGCCAAGAAAAATGTTAAATTACAAAACTAAGAAAATGGGAAGCATTTTAGGTGGAAAAGGACGAAATACATGAAAAGTCAGGCCCATAGGGGAAAAACCCAGAAAAAAAAAGTTTACGGACAAAAAAACAGATTCTGAAAGGGACAATTTTTGTAATTTACCCTTAAAAATACTTATTATCTTTAAATGACAACTGGAAAAGAGACCTGAGGAGGGGTGTGGCCAACAAGTTCACGAAGTGGTCTGGTATCAGCTAAGGGATGTTCTGCAGGAAGTTCATATACGATTTGATTCAAAACCTGAAATTTTTTAAAATAATTATAACCATTTTATTAACATAAAACACATGAAATGAATTTTATTTTATTTTTAAATTCTGTGGGATCAGAATCAGACCGTTGCTTGGCGTCCAGCTTGTAATCGTACACCAGTTGCATCATACATAACCTGTCATGTGATCCATTTCATAGTAAATGTTATATGTTTATTTATTTTACAAGATGATTAAAGGAAGTTTCTAGAAAGATTAGAGAGATAACTTACGACACAAGCTAATATGAGTGAAATTGCAAAAGTGGTTCCAGCAATGCCATCATAAAAACCAACAGCAACAGCAAGAGCAGTGACAGTTGCAGAATGGGATGATGGCATGCCACCTGATCCACAAAATTGCTTTAAATCCCAACGTTTTTCCGTATACCTGCATGTCTACGACAGTTATAACATTCTTAGGTCATAAACAGAACATATAATTAGTGAAAATACAAATAAAAATTAAAAAAATAAACACTACAGACTTTGCAGTTGATTAGCATGTAGATTGAAAGGATTCAAACTGATGCATAATGGAAGTTCAAGCAGAAGGTAAATTTGTGACAAATATGCATTTATCCAGACGTTAATTTGCTTAAAATGTAGCAATAACAAAAGCTTTTGCTCAACCATCCTTAACTCAGAGAAAGTATATCACGATTCATGAACCCTATGCAATCATGTACACACAGAAACGAATGTCATCCAATTTCTAGGATTCAAACGAACCGACACGAAATAATCATAAACATTCAATTCAGCAATAGCATGAAACCGAAATCACATATCAACACGTGGTTGTTAATCAATTACCTAGAAATTCAATTCTAAATTGATCGATTGGAAATTACAGCAACAGATATAAGATAACACAAAGCTAAAACAAATCGAAATTAGGAAATGGAATTGTGAGAAATTGAATTGAAACAAAAACATACCAGGTGGTGACGACCTTAATTGACTGGGCGATCGAAAATGCGAGAAGCGCGGAAAGGAGAGAATAGTTCATATGAGCATTTGATGAATCGCCATCCGATGATGATCCTGAAATATCCTCCATCAATCTCATTTTTGTTTCCTTGTTTGAAAATTAATCAAACATGATGATGAAGGCACTGGGTTTATACCCATGTGGGCTGCAGGTCGTGAGTTCGAATCTCTTTGGGAGCGTTGCATTAGCGTAATTTAACTCATACCTCACACGGGCACATATGGAGAATTTTCCTTGGAAATCCCTTTGGGGGCTGGGTTTGCCCGCTTATGCGGAGCTCGAACTCGGGGTGCTCGCTGAAAAATTGCGAGTAGGCTTCCGTTATTTCATTTGCCGTTTCCAAAAAAAATCAAATGTGTGTGTTTGGAATCAAATTTGGAGAGATCGAATATGCAAAACGTAAGCGAGATGATGATGATGATGATGATGATGATGATGATTGTTTCAGTATATAAGAAACGTAACGAACGAGCATTTGAATGTCAACGTAGGTTCATGGCAGGAAGGAGTTGAGCAGGGGTTTCAATTTTGGCTCCAATGGCACGTTAACGAATCTATACAAATTAATTTAGGGTTACAAATTAATTGGTGTGAAGGTTAAGAAAAAAATGAACTAGTGCATGAAATTGTTTATACAGTATTTTTATAGAAACTATTATAACGTGCCATTGGAAACTATTTTTGTTGTTCTCTCTCTCCGTAAAAACTATTTTATAAGAAAAACTATTATGAAACTAATCTTATAATCTCAAATTCGCAAAACAACTAGCAAGATGTGGTTTGTTACCATTCAAGCTTACAAATAAAAATTACCAAATAATAATGTAATTGACATTTTTCATTTTTCTCTCATCATTTTCTTTATTATTTTTGCCAAACGTCTTTGCATGCATCTCCAACAATTTGATTTTGCCTTATGAATTCTTTTTAACTAATTTTCTACTGTTAGTTAATTATAAAAACAACGAATTAGATTCCAAGTTTACTACATCATTTAGTAATTATGTACATAATATCAACGAATTCATAACTAAAATTAGTACTTCTGTATATTAAGTCAGCGAATTCATAACTAAAATTAGTACTTCTGTATATTAAGTCAGCGAATTCATAACTAAATATAGTCAATTTGAATATAAAATCAGTTAATTCATGTATGAAACTAAACTAACAAACAATGATCACGATCACGATGAAAAACATTTTCATCCGAAAATCCAAATATGCTTTCCAAAATCAAATGTATATCTTGTATTTTGTAATGAGAATCATCAGCAGAATAAAACTGATGAACTTTATTTTCAATTTCGATCCAACTACAACCCGGTATCTTATACGCCTTTTGTTCCTTCAATCTTCTCCATACTTTTCTTGCTTTATCCCATTCCCCTAACGCTCCATATATATTAGCCAACATCGTTCCATAACCGCCATTATTTGGATCAATTTCAATTAGTTTTTTAACCGCAATTTCCGCCAAATCCATTCGACCATAAATCTTGCAACCATTTAGTAAAGAACCCCAAACAGCTTCATCGGGTTCAGTTTTCATTGATTTTATAACTTCCATACATTCTTCAAACTGGCCAGATCGACCAAGAAGATCGATGTAACAACCTAAATGGTGAATATCGGGCTCGATTTTGTAATCGGTTACCATTGATGTGAAAAAGGAACGGCCTTTTTGGACTAATCCACCGTGGGTGCACGCGTTTAATAATCCTACAAATGTAACAGAATCTGGTTTTATGTTTTGTTGTGTCATTTCCTCAAAGATTGAAATTGCTGACTCAGTTTGACCGTGTAGCGCGAAAGAATTAATCATGGAATTCCATGAGGTTAAATTTCTGTTAGGCGTTTCATCGAACACCTGGCGGGCTTGTTTTAAGCTCCCGCATTTTCCATACATGTCGACTAGACCGTTTGCAATATGAGAATTTGGGCCGAGCCCGTTTCGAAGAATGTACCCGTGGGTCGATTTTCCGAGCTGTAACATACCCGTGTGGCCGAAAGCTGAAAGCGAGCATAGAACGGTTATATGATTTGGTTTCATTTTGTTCATGATCATTCTTCTTAGAAGACGAATAGCTTCTGAAAACATTCCATTATGAGTACACCCAGCAATTATAGAATTCCATGATGGTGTGTCTCTATCAGGCATTTGTTCAAACAACTCAACTGCATTCTCCATTTCACCGGCTCTAGTATACCCTGAAATCATAGCAGTCCATGTTACGACATTTCTCTCAGACATTTCATCGAACAGTTTCCGTGCAACACCTATATCTTCAGAAAACCTCGAATAAGCATCAATTAAAGCCGTTTGCACAACTGGGTATTCATCATAACCCGTTCTAACAATCTGGGAATGCACTAACTTCGTTCCATTTGATCCCAAAACCTCTGGACAAGATTTGAGAACATGTGGGTAGATAAAGTGACTGACTTTAGGCCGTGTTTTACGAACCATATCACGGTATAAAAGGAGTGATGAATCATGATCCGGTTGAGAAGAATAGGCTGTGATCATGGCGGTATAGAGGTAGACATTGGGTGAAATTAGAGAGGAGAAGATTGAGCGAGCGTAATGGAGGTTGGATAGAGTGAGTACGCAGCATCGAACGAGCTTGAATGAGAAAAATTGGTGCTGGGAATGACCGGTTGTGATGATATGAGCTTGAAGCTGCTTCAGATGATTAAGGTGGTTGATTTTGTCGAGTATTCCGATGATCTGCGTGTTTAGATTGGAGGTTGCCGGCATCATCTGGTTATGTTCCTCACTTCAACTTCAGCCTAACCACTTATATTCCCACCTTTTCAACTTTCAATATGTCGTGGTTTTGAATTTGAAATTTTATGCTTACAATTCTATCCTTACTACCAATAATTTAACTTAATTAAATAAGTAATACGAAGTATTAAAAATGAATTCATTCGTGGTTTGCACTTTGCATACTTCTGTTAAATGAAAATTCGATACTACAAAAATAAATCGCCTCAAATGGAATGATAACACCTACAAATTTAGTACTAACAAGAATTAAGATGTGTAAGTTTTTTATAATTGCAAACTACATACACACCAGATTAAGGGGCCAGTATGATACACAGATTGCAAATCTTAACAAATACAAATAAAATACGGTATAACATATTTTCGACGAAAAAATGTGATTATGAGAAATTGAGAATAACATATCGGTAAGCAGCACATCTTTGGTAAAGGTAATAAAAAAAAAATTGATCATCAAACCCAGAACTCTTTTAGTACGGCTTACGTACTCAACACTAAACTTTCAGGTAACCTTCCCTTTTAATTTCAAAAGTAAAAACAAAAATCAAGTAAAAGATTCATAGGATGAGTTTGATCTAAAATTGAGATCTCTAGTAACTTCACAATATGCATAGTAACTATGCTTTGATAAAACAAAATTTCAAGGGCTTAAAAATATCTGTCTTAACTATATTCACAATAAGTTTGCTTTGATTTGATTCCAATCTTAAAAATTATATAAAAAATTGACCACGAGTATATAAATATAAAATATATAATCATTAAGCTCAATATAAATGTAAATCAAGCTCATATATAACCTATATACGAATAACAGAGGCAGAAGAAGAATCAGGGGTGTGATGGAAGTTAATTTCAACAAAATGACCACCTCCTTCACCTCTTGCTAATCTTCCTGGATTCACACACATGCATTTCACTTCACTTGTTCCCTCCACACTCAAAACCTATACATACATCATTCAATGTATATATATTTCAACCCATTTTATTAATAAATAAAAAATTCAGAGATTGTAATTATAGTACCTTGACAAAGTGTGTGAGATCTGAAGGAACAATTAAAATATCTGGAACAGCTGCCATTTGAAGAGCTTCTGGTGCAAGTGATAGGTCCACAGGAGTGTCTTCTGCGGGTGGGTATAGAGGATAGAAGCTGTTTTTTTGCAAAAAATAGTTTTAAGTAATAAATAAAAAAGGAAGGGGTATTTTCATAATTAAGAAACATGCCTGCGTTGGCTTAGAAGATGGTTTGTTAGTGAATTCATGCGATTCTTGATTCCTCGTGATACCACATCTGTACTTAGTTGTTTTAGCACATCCACACTGCAACACCCTACCTTTACCTATACATACATTATTTATATCTATAATCATCCATTTTGAAAGTTATAACTTTTTACAGGCCATTTTGGTAATTAACAGTTACCTTATTTGCTGAAAAAATTCCTGGATTTGTAATGCATGTAATCTAGGTTAAAAAAAAAAACATGAGTACTCCACTATTCCTACAATTGCAATAGTAGCAATTAAATTTAACTGATTGTACCTGATTATTTATATCAGCTAGCTTGATATCAAAAGCTGGCTGCACAATTAAAAAATATGATAAATATAATATTCTAATGACATATATCTATTTGAGCCTAAAATGATTACCTGTGGAAATACATAATCATGGTGTGCATCACGTACAGATGGCACAAGAATCACACGTGCAGCAGAACCCATATATTCCACATAATCTTGAAGCTGATATATAAAATTAATTAAACCCACATTTAGGAATAAAAAACGTTATTGAAAAACAGTTATAAAAAAGATTACCTTTTTAAGAATTTCAAGACGGAATAATTCGTCATAGGTCATGTTTAGACCTCCTTTTTTGATCTCAGGGTGTTCAAAATCAATAAAAGGACCTACCTGCAAAATAAAAATAAAAATAAATCAAAAAGTTACGAATTTAAATAAAATAAAAATCTTGCTAATTCTTACCAGTACAAGCAACTGAGGCTGTTTTCTTTGTGCATATGCTAGAAGATCAGATAAAGGCTCAAAGAATAAGTTATCAGTTGTTGTAAAAGGACCTGAAGCAATAATCTGGTCAAAGTCACACGTGAAAACAGTCAAAAAACAAAAAACGAAAAAAAATTAAAAAATCTGTTATTGTAATGAATGGACAACCCGTGGTAGAAACTTACCCATTTTTGACCCGTTACCCGACCCGCCCATTACTCACCAATGATAGTTCTGATGATACATCAGCAGGTTGATTATCCTGATCTAAAGCTAGTCTTTTAGTTTGACGAAAATAATCATCATCGGGAATTGTTAGTGGTAAATAATCAATTATTTTTGTTGCAATAAAATAGTGTCCACTTGGATTATGTCCTTCAACACCTACCACCTGTCAAATTAAATTATTTAACATATGTTTAAAGTTTAATATTTTCTTTGGATTTTTAATCTTTATTTTCTGTTCATCTACCTGTCCTGGAAAAATGGAAAATTGATCCAATTTTTGTAAGTCAAGCCGCACACGTTGACCACCAGAATGCTCAACACTGTTGAAATTAGTAAAAGTGAAAAACCATATAAATGGTAAAGTTACTGAAATAACGAAAATGGCCCAATTTTAATAGATGTTTTATTACCTGCTTTGAAGCATGATTGGTTTTTCCTTTAATCTGCCTTCTTCTTCACAGCAAATCATACCAACAGAAAATATACTTTTCTGAATAAAATAATCACAATTAAAAAAATAATAATAATTAAAAGAGGTGAGAAATAAAAGAGAAAATAATTACTTGTGAAGCAACTGAAGGATCCACAACTTCCTCATAAAGCTGAGACGCAACAACCGCTTTTGAATATTTCATGATTTTATCTTCAAGATAATTAAACTAATTTTCAAAATCAAAAGTGTTAATTAATACTAAGGACATGATCATGGTGACCAAAATGAAATAAAATTATAAATTTGCATAAAAAAGTTGAAAATCAGTAAATTACAATACCTTATCTTCTATTCTGTCATACATATACCTGCATCCAGGTGCAGGCTGAGAAGAATGAATTTCAATCGAACACTTTTTAATTGGCTGTACTCTCTTAATTATATCTATATCATCATCTGAATTTTCTTCACATTTTTCATTTTTTAAATCTAGAATTGTGGGTAAATTATTAAGAGTAAAATGTACAACAAATTTGTCTTTTCGTTGCCCAAAAGGTGTCACAAGTTCTAACGGTTTCCCTAACGAATATTTGGTCCCGTTTGTTAAAGGCGTTATGTCAAATGAATCCAAATTTGAAACATTTTGTGCTGCTGGAGAGGTAGGGACCACCTCTGTAACATCAGCATCTTCTTGTTCATCATTAAATTCCCTGTGGCAATTCCAAATTATAACTTTAGGAAAATAAAAAGAATATTAAATAAAGAAGCATAAGATGCAGTGTTTATAGAGAGCTTACATGGTGACATCAGTGTATGAATGTAGTCCTTGTTCTTTTTCTATAATGGATTGTTTTTGTTCACTTTGTAGTTGCTGTCTGAATGCATCCATATGAGCATCGGATACTATTAATTCTAGTTGTCTGTCAAAACATGAGATAAATATCAACCATATGAACAATATGATGGTTGTAATTATAAGTAAGTGTTATTTCCCTAATTTTTAAAAAACTTAAATTGTTTGGGAATAGTTCCCTAATTGCAAAGACAAAATTGTCAAATGGCCAGAAGGAGCAGATATAATAACAGTGACGGAACCAGATTTTTTACCAGAAAAAAGACTATAAATCTCTAATAGTTCAGATTCTGAAATCATATATAAAAATTGAAGGTGATAGAGTAAACTAATTACCTGTTGATAGAGTATAGATCCCAGCTCGAAACAAGATCTGATGGACTGAGATTGTAATTTATACAAAACGTAAGACCTGTTTACAACAATAATAACGAAATGAAAAGTAAATCAGTTATTCAATTTTACCTAATGTAAAGTTAAGTTAATGATGAAATTAGTAGGCAGTAAGTGTAAATCCTCTCACATTTTTGAAGTATTTCTTCTTCTTCAACTAAAACGAAGTTGTTCTTCCTGAATTCAGCTCTAATCTGGTCTTCCATGGCGATCTAGGGTTCTTGCTGTCGACTGTAATTGGGAGGGAAAAAGAATGAAGAAGATGGCGCGAAAACTTGGTTCGTGAAGCGTTTATGTATCCTGAAATTGGCTTTTAAGAGTTTGTGGGTTTTTGGGCTTCTGAAATTTGGGCCTATCTGGAGAAGTCTTCAGACCACTAAATACAAAGAAGGAAAATCATAATACAATTCAAGTCTTGACTTTTTATGCTATTAATAAATTGAAAAATAAATACGTCTGTAAAATTATTGAAAAATTAGAACTCAAATAGTTAACAAATAGAGGAATACAGTAAGTAATTAAAACGAACATTTTTTGTGCAAAAGAAGTAGTGCATCCCGTATTAAATACGGGTCTAAGTTCTAGTGTTTTAAATGAATTTCCCCATAAGAAACAAAATGATATATTTCAAATGTTTTTTATAATTAATTACTTTCCTTTGTATGTCAAAAATTAGTTCAATATGTTATTTATATGTGGCTTTTCTGTTCTTTAGGCTCATCGTTTGTTACATTACAAGTTTCTATTCGCACAATGAATAGACATGGACATTATGAGCTTACATTACTAGCTTGGTATGCTCTTATTTCTTAAGATGAAAGTTCGTCAAACGAATAGATTCTATTGAAAAAAACAATAAAAGTTGACGACTGTATGGTTATCACAAGCCACTTTTAAGCAACTTTTTCCACGGAATAATAATTAGGGAATCAGCGGTAATGGGATACAAAAATTAGATAATTAAATGTTTGGCAATTACGATCATTAAGCTTGTTGGTTACTTACTGATTATGAATGTTTCACTACTTAAAAACCCCCTAGTCAAAATTTAAACACAAATACTATACTTTAGCACAAGATTTATTACTCCAATATAAAAAGATCTCACATCAAAGTAATATAAAAAAAGTTATTAAACCTCATATCCATAACCAACTAGTGACAGATTTAAACAAAACACAGCATGCAAACTACAACTAAAAAGCGGATTCTGAACTGAACTTTAGCAATGGTCTTCTCCAAACATAAATTCTAGGCTTGAACAGATGCAATGTGGCAAATCAGGTCGATAACACGGGAGCTGTATCCCCATTCATTGTCATACCACGACACAAGCTTAACAAAATTGTCATTCAATGCAATCCCAGCTTTCGCATCAAAGATGCTTGACCTACATAGTCAAAGTCAAAGTCAACTCACAACTCAATTTTATTCATAACACAATACTATTTGTTTGAGGAAAGGAAATTCTCACCTGCTGTCACCAACAAAGTCTGTGGATACGAGATCATCTTCAGTATATCCCAAAATACCCTTCAGCTTGCCCTCTGATTCCTCTCTGAATTTCATCAAACAAAATTTATAGTAAATAATTAAAATTATCATTTTTTTAAAATGAATATTTATTTCAACACTTACTTGATGGCAGCCTTAATTTGCTCATAGGTAGCCTTCTTTTCAAGCCTGACAGTTAAGTCAACAACTGAAACATCCACAGTTGGGACACGGAAGGACATTCCGGTCAATTTGCCATTAAGAGCTGGCAAGACTTTACCAACAGCCTACATGAATACAAGTTGGTTAATTAAAAGTCAAACATTTATAAAAAAAAGTCAAACTTATGTCCAAATTTAACTGCCAGTGTTACCTTAGCAGCTCCAGTGCTGCTGGGAATGATGTTGAAAGAAGCAGCTCTTCCACCTCTCCAGTCCTTCATTGATGGACCATCAACTGTCTTTTGAGTGGCTGGAAAATAAGACAAAAATGTATTAAAATTTGTCATTTCTGACCTGATAGAATGCAACTGAAAGACTACATACCAGTGATAGAATGCACAGTTGTCATAAGACCCTCAACAATGCCAAACCTGTCATTAATAACCTGAAATTTTTATAAAACAAAATGCACAAGATTGTGTTCGAGTTTCAGTTGTCAAAAGTACCAAAATAAGATGTATAATTAGTTAAAATAGAGGTGATATAACCTTGGCTAATGGAGCAAGACAGTTAGTTGTGCAGCTAGCATTTGACACAATGTTGAGTTCAGGTTTATATTCATTCTCATTGACACCCATAACAAACATGGGTGCATCTTTACTGGGAGCAGAGATGATCACCTTCTTTGCACCACCCTAATCATACAAAAGCATGATCATTAATAACAATTACATCATGATTATGGAAGTACTAAGTGAACTAGCAACAATTAAAATCATGGTCTAATCAAACCTTCAAGTGGGCAGCAGCCTTGTCCTTGTCAGTGAAGACTCCTGTAGACTCAACAACAAAATCAGCTCCAGCTTCACCCCATGGGATATCTTCTGGGTTCCTAAATAAAATAGCATAAAAATAATAGAATCATTATACAATAATTTCATAAAAATATTATGCAACTTTCTAATAGATGTTACCTGATGCCAAAAACAGTAACAGGCTTGTCACCAAAGAGAAGGGTCTTCTCGTCTTTGACCTTAAGCTCATGGTTCTTCCATTGGCCATGAACACTATCGTACTTGAACATGTAAGTCTGCATGTACAGTAACCGGTAAATCTATGTAGAGGGGTATACCAACATTTATACTTAGTTGTATACTATTTCAGGGATCTGCCTATAATACTGTATACACACTTAAATCAAATTGGAACATTAATTTAACAAAAAAGCATATGACCACACTTCCTGTTAGTTTTTAATACATAAAACAATATTTGAACAGATTTGCATAACACACACACGCATCAATTATAAGATACAGATACATGTAACCTAAACTGGTTCACCAGATTTACACATGGAGATAGTCAGATAACACAGTGCAGTCATAGATGGAACGTTAACAGCAACGGGATCTAACATTACAGTTTTGAAGATAAACCTAAGCATTTTCAGCATAAAAAAACAATCAAACATGAGAAAAATACCATGTAGTCAGTGGTGATGAAAGGATCATTAACAGCAACAAGCTCAACATCATCCCTCTGAAGAGCAACTCTAGCAACCAGACGGCCGATTCTTCCGAATCCTATCGCACAACAATCAAACAAATCAATTTAACGAACACAAAAATAAACTGAAACACAGATCAAAGTCCGAAAGAACAAGAGTAAGTACCGTTGATTCCGATCTTAATCTTCTTATCAGATGCTGCAAAATGAAATCAAACAATCAAAATTGAACATAAATATCAAAACATCAAGTGAAATGAAGATCTAACGAGCATGAAAATGGAAGTAAATCGTAGATTCGAGAGATTACCCATGGCGATTGAGAAGTGTTTGAAGTAAGGTTTTCAGGGACAGAGCGATTAGAGTTGGTGAAAATGAACGTGGATGTGCGAGGATACAGGGATGATGACACCCAATTTATAGAGGACAGGTGGTTTAGCCGAAACCGATGGGTCACGTGATGGCGGTTTTTTAATTAGTGTCTTGGAGAAAAAGAAAGCAAAAGGTTCAGATCAATACAACTTCGAGATTTAGCCGCTGGTAATTTAACAAACCCATGAGCCGGTTTAATTCTTGAATCAAAATAATGATACATTTTTCATTGTTTAATTTCATTCTAGAACAAAAATCAACGGAATAATATAACAGTAATTTTTTTGGTAGGTAATTTTTCATACGTAGTGTAATTAATTTTTGTTATTTTGCCTTTTGGAAAAGTGGTGGTCGAGGTTTAGGGTAGAAGGTGAATTGCTTTGGAGTGAAGTCGTTACAAAATACTAATATTTATCAAAGATAAATGTTTACATGAATAATAAATTTTTTAACAATGAATTTATTTGCGAATCCATCGCGAAACGTATACACATACTCCTCGTTCGTAGCATTTTAAATATGATCGTCGTGAGAGGAGTGTTAAGAACGGTGGTAGATTTTGTGGTGGTGGGTTTGGGTAGACATGTGGTGGATATAAAAAGATTTTTAGAGAAATTTTTTCACCTAATTAAAACTCAGATAATTTAGCTTATTAATGAAATTAAAGGTGTGTTTGGGAAAGCTTATTTAAAGGAGCTTATGGCTTATAAGCTTATATAAGCTTAAATAATCCCTTTGAAAAGGGATTATTTAAGCTTATATAAGCTTATAAGCCATAAGCACCTCTTAATAAGCTTTCCCAAACACCCCCTAAGAGGATGTTTGAAAAAGTTTCAAATAAATAACTTTTTAGAGTTGTCGAAGTTCAAAGATTTTGCATAATCCTAAGTGATAAATTATAGTCATTGGATCAAAATGGTCAAGATCAAATCATAGTGTTTCAAGCACGTGTATTTCGAACACATGTGCTTCCAGTCACGACCACCACCACTGGTCACCACCGCCGGCCGCCGCCGACCACCGCTGATCACCGCCGTCCGCTGTCGTCCGCCGCCGGCGGCGGCGGTGGTGGTGGCTGACAGTAAAGGTGTTGGTGGTAATGGGGGTGGTGGTGGTATTGATGTATTGAAACACATGTGCTTCACTAAAACACTGTGTGTTCCAAAATACAAACGAGCATATTACTTCAAAGCACATGTGTTTCATGTAACACCCGTATTTTTAAAACATCGTTTAAATCATTTAAAATACATTTTCCTAATATTTGTCATATTGTCCAAAATACAGTTTAAAAAAAACTTTAAAACTTTTATCAGAGTTTGCAAAAATACGGTGTCACCAAGTATATCAAAACCATAAGCAACGGGATCTACCTATGAGCTCCCGAGCTAAACATCTCTAGGCCACTTCTAGTGCAACCTTCTATCACTTCAATCATGTACCTGTGTACATAGCCACAAAACAAACGTAGTACGTGAGACAAAATAGTCTCGTGAGATACATGGGTTTTAGACCCAAATAATAATAATAATCGGTTCATGAATTTATATATAAACATATATATATATATATATACTACATCAATATAAGCTAGCCACCCTCTAGTGACCCTATCGTTCCAATGCTCTCCTAGCAATCATATCTAGTTATCGGGTTGCCCCCGAACTAACTAGAGTCTCAAGATACCGGCAATAGGAAGTCGCTCACGCTACTGATACCTGCCTTGCTCGTCGGAATACGTCCAAGTAGCAAGACCACTAACGTGGATGAGTCGATGGGAATCCACTCAACTGCCCCTCAATCCACACCTCATGACCGGGGGTCGCCCGTGTCATCACATCATCTACGTGGATGAGTCGATGGGAATCCACCCAACTGCCCCTCAATCCACACCTCATAACCGGGAGTCGCCCGTGACATCATATCATCTCAATCTTACCATAACTCAACAGTTATGTCAATCTAGTTCTCGGCTATCACATCAATCATCAAACAAGTTAGTTATTTAATAATAACTATATATATATAATTAGTTCAACACAGTATGAGCTTACCCATATGGTCCCATAGACTCGATCTTTATCAACTCACACATAATTCTACATCTATGAACCCTGGGAGGTCCATATTTACTTATTTCATAAGATACATTTCTTATTTATCGATATCATAATACTTTTTATCTCTTCGTAGACTATAATACATCATTTGTAACACCGCATTTTTGAAACCATTTTTTTTAAAAGATATCCAATTTAGTATTAAGCTAAGGTTACAGAAGCATATAGTTAGGTTCCTAATTACGTTAAGTTTACAAACCGTGGTCCCACAAAATATTACATCCAAATGTTAGTTAAAAAGACAATATTACAAAACACAGCTCATTTTATAAAAACACATATTTAAGCATGGTCAAACTTCCCGTGCAAGCCCGACCCGTTCAAGTCTTCCAACCTGAAATGTGTCAATAAGGGAGGGATTAGCACAAAAGCTAAGTGAATGAATTACTAGCACTACCAACTACGCTAATCACTTAAACACAGAAGTTAAAAACATCTCCGGTTGGGTAATCACTTATTTGAGAGGATCGGTGGCTTTGCGGGCCTTAAACCATGGTCGCCCAAAACCACGGTAACCGATAGCCTGTATCCAACACCCCAGGTAAATCCCTCCCCTTAACCGTGCAACGTATACAGGTAAGGTCGGATACCCTATTAGTCGATACACTATGCTCAACCGATATCCTTCCGACACTGACCTCATCCCAAATGCGCACATAGTCATGTATGGTATTCCCTAACACTAGGCATACATAACAAGTAGACTAGCTACGAAAAACACCGCGAAAAACGTCACGAAAGAGTTCCCAGACGTGAACTCTAGTTCGCGTTCGCGAACTAATGTTCGCGTCGGGAACCGAATCGTGAACTACTTCGCGAGCAACAACCAAATTCTCTGAACCAACTTCCCGATCGCTAAGTGGAGTTCGCGTCGCGAACTCCCCTCGTCTGGTAATTCCCTGCATTTTACTAGTATGCCAATACTGAAGGAATTATGTGCACAGTTAGTCAACATATGATGATACATCCATGCCTACGAAACACTTAAGGGTCACACCGGTGAGTGCATGTAATACGAGCAAGATAAGCAATGATACTACGAAGAGGAATGATTCATAATAGTCATTATGAATCAGTTAAGTATTAAGTTAAGTTTAACTTATTACTAGATTAGTTTAACTAACTAATTAATACAAGTAGTTGTACATTTACTAGTTGAGTAAATATACAATGTGTTAATTATAGATTATCCATGATATGATTTAAAGCTATTAAATCATATAGTAATTGGATAATATTGTTGTATAAATTATATAAAGGTTATTATATAATTAATTATTGAAAGTATAAATACAAGTATATAATTCGTGTATATGGGTACCGAATTATTAGTGTATTAATACTAGACATTTAGTAGTTAAGTACAACAATAATAAACTAGTTAAACTATAAGGGATGGAAGTGTTAAAAGGAAGTTTAATTAAAGTTCTAATATTAATTAAACTAGAAGGGTTCTAAGCGTAACTTATTTGTATATAAATAAGAGGCTTAGGGTAATGTAACACCCTAAAATTTACAAGATTTTTAAAATTTTTGAAAACAAAATTATAATAAAAAGGTCCCATAAATAAATCTCAGATATTAATATTAACATTTAAAACGTATTTATTGCGGAAATAGTTAAGATAAAGTAAAGTGTTTTAAAATATTAAATGATGTCCACATCAGTAATGAAAAGATACAGCGGTCAACCGTCCACCTTCTCCTTTCCTTTGCTGGTACCTGAAACAATGTGGGGGAAAGTTTGGGTCAGCTGGGGAAGCTGAGTGAATAATTCTCAAAATGCAAACAATCATAACATACAACACATGAGGGCACATCGGTGTACTCCTACTCAGAATCTACTCGATTAATTACTCAGATTTATTTCTCAGATTTTATTACTCAGATCTTATTTATATAGCGCGCTAGTGTGACTTGGGCCGAGAGATCAACCTCGACCCGCCTCACACCACCTCAACACCTGTACTCTTCGGTGTTGAGTCAAAAAGGCCTGGCACCAGTACTCTTCGGTGCCAAGTCAAAACGTCTGACACCAGTGCTCTTCGGTGTCAAGTCAGATATAAACTCAGACGGGAATAATCCCAAAAACAAGGCCTGGCACCAGTACTCTTCGGTGCCAAGTCAAAACGTCTGACACCAGTGCTCTTCGGTGTCAAGTCAGATATAAACTCAGACGGGAGGTGATCCCAGGCATATAGCCAAAAACTCAGATGTGTGTTATTATGTTTTATTATCTCTTTAGCATAATTATCTCAGATGCCCTAGCAAGTAGTAGCACAGAATGACCCTGTGCCGAGCTCGGTTACCCAGGCACAATGTCTCAGATTAAAATAAATCAACAGCTGCTCAGATACTCAGATAACGGATCAAACTCAGATAACAGATCAAGCTCAGATAACAATTAAGGTGCAAGTAATATAACACGTAAGTCATGCATGTATAACGTTAAAACTGAATACACGGTGAGAATACTCACCTCGAGAAAACGTAAGCTCCAAAGGATCCTCAATACTCTAAGGCGCTGCTCGGTTATTCCTAGATGATCCTAAAAGCATAAAAATGAAACCCGAATTACAATCCGTTCTAAGGACTCAATTTAGAAAATTGGCAGCACCCGTCGGTCTCACGGAAACTGCTATAACTCTTAAACTGTGCAGTAGATTTATCCCATATATTTACCAGGAAAATTAGACAACCAGAACTACATATCTCTGTGAGACGGTCACTGGCTAAAACAGACTCCAAGTGTCTCAAAACAGTGTTGCAAGACAGGCATGTCGCACAGGTCATTTTCCTAACAGTAGCATACTAAATTAGCTATAACTTTTAAACCGTAATTCGGATTGACGAGAGGGTTGCGGCATTGAAAAGCTAACTCAAAAATCAAGGTCCCAACACGGGCCAAAAATCCAAAAACGTATTTTAAGTGAGGTAAAAACAGACCCGAAGTCAGCAAACAGATTTTGTTAAAATTCAGCATATTAGAATAGGACCCTTTTTAAAACCCGACATCAACCCGATTATTCCCGAGATACCCGACAGCCCTGGAAAACATTTTATCACAGAAAACTCATTTTAAGAATAACCTACTCGTTATTTGAAAATCTTTCCAATTTGAGAAACCAAGAACCTTTTGGTTCGGTTTCTCTTTATGTTACCAAAATCCATCTTTTGTTTTAAATCATGAATTCCCGACACCCATTTAACTCGATAAAAAAAAAATCTCCATGATCAAAACTCTTTCTCAAAAACGTGACCATCTAAACCCGACACCATAAACAATTAATTGATAAAACGATTTTGATGATACAATAGTTTAACCATCTTGGTTTGACAACAACATTAATAAGAAGAAACCATAACTACTAGATACACAATTATCTATTGAAAACCCGACATCAAAACCTACACACAAACAGATTAAAACACGGCTCGGTCAAAACTAAATAGCTCGAATCAATAAAAGAAAAGAGTTAGAATTTATACCCTTTCGAATCAAGCTGAGAGAATAACGATACACCCGAATCACCAACCATTTGACACAACCAAGCTTCATGCCGAATCATCACAGGTCTTTCTCTTCGGTTGTAAGAATCATCAAGATGCCAAGAAAAAGAAAAATGAGCTACATGCTTGCCTGCTACAAATGCCTTACGCACAAGATGGAAGAAAAAGATTCACGTGCTTGCTTGCTTGCTTAAGAAATTGCCTCGGTTTATTTATTCATTTTCCACCGATTCAAAAGATTACAATTACACCACGCCTAAATCAACTAAGCAACCAGACACCTCATGGAAGCATCTCACGTTGAAGAACACCCCTGCACAAGTCGGTGTAACAGAAAATGGTGATACATCCCACCTTCTTTTGACATCTTGAATCCTCTGCTCTCTACATCTTGATACTTCCATATGACGGCAGCCCCAAAAGAATAAAAATGGTATGCAGCCGTAGCCAAAGAAGAATAAAAGCGTCTAGGGATTTTGGTTAACTAGCTAATGGACATCTTATCTCTTAATAGGCCTTAAGCCCAAACACTTAAAACCCGATAACAAAATATTTGATCCTTGGCCTTAGTCTTTGGTCGGCCCGACTCAAAAGAATACCACTCAACTCTTACGATTAACTAGTCGGTCAAAACTCGAGACGAACTACTAAATTAAAATTAATAATATACGAACGTATATAACTTAATAAAGTGATCAAATAGTGAAAACGTCTAAATTAACGTGTCTAATAAAAACGAACCGTCTAATTTCTTTATAATTAATTTACTAATTATTCATTTTAAATTTAAATATGACAATTAAATTAATATTATTTAATTATTAAAATTTCAGGGTGTTACAACTCAACTCCACTTGAAATAGACTTCGTCCCCGAAGTCATTACTCGGAAGAAGCTCAGGGCGGCGATCTCGCATCCCACACTCAGGCTCTTCAACGACACACATCCGCAATAAAAGAAAAATGATAAAGTTATGAAAAAAAAGGAACTCGTCAAAGGTTAAAAATAGAATGAAACTCTTCAGGGTGACCTACGCGATCAGAATGAAATCCGGCTCTTGCAACTGCTCATTTAACTCTTTCTTCTTCAGTGGCGCAAAAATGATAGGGCTAAAAGAAATAGAACCTACATGCTCCCTAAGATCTCGGCTTATCTCAAAAAGAAAAGGATGATGGCAGAAAATACAAAATGATCAATGATACTCTGTTAAAGATGTCTCCTTGCTCTCGTAGTCAGGCACAGTTGTTGCACTCAGTTCTTGGTGTCGCGTTGAATCTCTGATTCAACTCCACTTGGAGATTCGATACGGATTTGTTGATGTCGTTAGATGCTCTCGGCGTGGAACTTGGTCATTCAATCCAGCTCCATGACCACACACGACCCTCTTATGGCGATAACAATAAATATATGGGACATAACTTCCCGCACAACTCTATCAAATAATAATCACTTATACATATTTGCAACATTTTAAAATTTATTATTGACAATTCCATATTAGAAATGGCTCCAAAAAGGTCCTCTCCCCTATGGGACACCAGTTTGCATAAGGCAAAGAGGCAATCTAGTAGCTTACACCGTTATCAGTTAATACAAAAACAGAAAGTTATTCACAAGAGACGTACATATCGCACATAATTCACATATTCTCAGGTATATAACTCAGAAATATAATCTAGAAATATGACTCAGAAGTCTAACTCGGAAATGAACTCCAAACAAATCCCAGGAGTATAACTCGGATATCTGTCTCAGAAATAAACTCGGAAATATAACTCAAGAGCAAACTCAGAATTCTTGCTCGGAAATAAACTCAGGAATTCGAACTCAGAATGTAGCAACATTTATCAGTAACAGCGTTACGTACCACACGTAAATCTCATATATAATCATGAACATGTATAATTACGCGCATCAGATTCATCTCCCATATACTTGCTTATATATATATATATATATATATATATATATATATATATATATATATATATATATATATATATATATATATATATATATATATATATATATATATATATTAGGTCATTTTCGGTTAATAATTAAGACATATAAACCAATAATTAGAACGAATTATTTTAATATTAAATACATCTCCCCAAATTTCTGATTTCGCATTACTCCGAATACGCTCGATTAAAATTTTCATAATTCAGCTTTTAACTTATCGCAATCTATACTAACACTTTATCTCAGACACTTATTTTTAACAATTTCTCATTACTCAATTTACGAATTAATTCATTTATTATCATTTAATCAATTAAGCATTACCCTCTATTCTCACTTGTTACTCTTTACACCTAAATTTAGCGATTCCTTGTTTTTTGTAATTCTCAATGCTCATCTATTATAGATCTCATTGTTTTATTCACTTAATAAATTCCTCGTGCATTCGATTCCATAACTATTATTAATTCAATAAATTAAATATAATAAAGTATATTATTTGATAACTCTAAATGATAAAATATATTACCCAATTCAATAATTTTGTTTGATAATTCTTATAAAATCCAATTTAATATTTACTCGTTTTAATAATTCGGTATCAGCTCAAATTGATAATTTCATTTTAACTCATTCCTCAAAATTTCATTGTCACATTATAATCACATAAATAAGTATATAATTATAGTACTCACTACTCCACTTTTGCAAAATATCCCTCAACCTAATTAACTTGATTTATTAATTTCTCCATTAACCTTGATTTATCAATTTGTTATAAACTCTATAATTACCCCATGAAATAATTTTAATTATTCTTAATTACTCGATTTAATAATTACTCTTATAATTTCTCTGATCAATTATATGAATCTAGACTTCACACTTTAAAATCCTTACCCAGATAAATCTCTCTGTATAAGCATCATGCACATAATAATTATAAATAATACATAATGATAATCATATTATTTTTAGAAATTTCCCTTTTTACCCCTACTCAACTCCACTTGGAGAAAACTCGTCCTCGAGTTTGGCATTAGAATTCTCTATCATGATAACATAAACAACATACACTCACTCAAGCAAATAATATGCATAAAATAATTTCACAATATCAAGCATTGGTCCATCGTTCCCCTCAAAATCTCCCCATAACCAACCAAAAGTCCTGTGTGGAAAGTAATAGGGGCCCTCTATTAATTTCGACACCTACCTTTGTTTGGTCACGAGTCAATCCCGAAGTTCACAACTTCCCACATATAAAAATAATCCACAAACAAATCACACTCAGAAGAAAGAAAAGTTTACTTTCAATATCTGATAGATACAGATATGCACTCAGCTGTGGTTACTCAAAACCTCATAAACATTACTCAGAAATCATGCGTATATTTAGTTTCATACGCGATACTCGGATAACTCAGATTCATAGAAATATTTCCACTTTGTTACTTTCACAATGCGAATATCGTTTTATCTTCTACTCTTAGTTATCTCAATTGTCATTTCCCATGAATAACATTTACTCTTTCTCAAAATTTTATCCGATTTATTGCCGTCTCGAGCGACAATTAATATTTTCTAGTTCAACATTCTCGGTTAATTATTCTAATAAGCTTATATAGCTCGTTTATTAGCTCTGCGTTAACTTAACAATCTCTCACTGAACTCGTTATTCACATGACGTATTGCACTCCACTATTTAAACCACTTACTCATAATGTTTTCTCATTTTATTTCAATTTAATGATTCTTAAATAAATATTAATTTGTTGACTATTCAACCTGAAATTTTCTCGGTTATTACAACTCATGGTATTCACGAATTTTTTTATTTCTCATTTAATAAGTTTAATATAATCACTTCTCTTTTAACACTATTTAATAATTCTCTTTAATACATTCTATAGATTCTTACACAAATTGAAATTCCATATTTTCGGCTGCTTAATCTTGATTCAATATCTTCTCATTATGCAATACTCATTATATTATCTCATTAAACGCATTTCTCAAAAATTTAACTCGATATCTCCTCGATTAATATTAATAACTTCTCCGTTTCTTAATTACTCAAGCATGATTCTCATTTGGTAATTTATGAATTTTATTCTACAAATTGGTATTCATTTATCACACTTTTGGTTAAAATTTCTCAGAATTATAAAATCTCATTTCAACTCTATTAGGTGTTCCTCTAAATTGGAAACTTTTATTATTCTCATTAAAATTTATAATTCCTCTAGTATGCGTATTGGTATATGCATAAACATATTAAACACTGGGAATTAAAACCAGAATTTTACTCAGAATTTTGCTCTAAATTATACTCAGAATTATCAAACCTCGCATTCGTTTATCTATATATACATAGTATTGAGTCGTACGCTTCACATGTAATTTTTCGTATGTTATTATAACCTTTAGGGTTTATTTCACAGATGTAATCAGAAACAACACTCGGAAAAATATACTTAGAAAATAAACACCCAAAAATCTCAGACTACTCTATTCATCCACACTCAGAATACACATACATCTCCGATAAATAAAAACTATTAATTATTACCAGCAATGGGGAAAAGCGAGAGGTCGACGTGACATGCTGTATGCTTGATGTGGAAACTTTACTCAGAAAATATTTTGCTCAATTCGCGTTTTAAAACTCGAGACTCAAACTTGAGATTGAATCCACCCCTTGTGAATCCAAATCCCTCAAGTCAGAGCTCTGATACCAACTTGTAACACCCTAAAATTTACAAGATTTTTAAAATTTTTGAAAACAAAATTATAATAAAAAGGTCCCATAAATAAATCTCAGATATTAATATTAACATTTAAAACGTATTTATTGCGGAAATAGTTAAGATAAAGTAAAGTGTTTTAAAATATTAAATGATGTCCACATCAGTAATGAAAAGATACAGCGGTCAACCGTCCACCTTCTCCTTTCCTTTGCTGGTACCTGAAACAATGTGGGGGAAAGTTTGGGTCAGCTGGGGAAGCTGAGTGAATAATTCTCAAAATGCAAACAATCATAACATACAACACATGAGGGCACATCGGTGTACTCCTACTCAGAATCTACTCGATTAATTACTCAGATTTATTTCTCAGATTTTATTACTCAGATCTTATTTATAGAGCGCGCTAGTGTGACTTGGGCCGAGAGATCAACCTCGACCCGCCTCACACCACCTCAACACCTGTACTCTTCGGTGTTGAGTCAAAAAGGCCTGGCACCAGTACTCTTCGGTGCCAAGTCAAAACGTCTGACACCAGTGCTCTTCGGTGTCAAGTCAGATATAAACTCAGACGGGAATAATCCCAAAAACAAGGCCTGGCACCAGTACTCTTCGGTGCCAAGTCAAAACGTCTGACACAAGTGCTCTTCGGTGTCAAGTCAGATATAAACTCAGACGGGAGGTGATCCCAGGCATATAGCCAAAAACTCAGATGTGTGTTATTATGTTTTATTATCTCTTTAGCATAATTATCTCAGATGCCCTAGCAAGTAGTAGCACAGAATGACCCTGTGCCGAGCTCGGTTACCCAGGCACAATGTCTCAGATTAAAATAAATCAACAGCTGCTCAGATACTCAGATAACGGATCAAACTCAGATAACAGATCAAGCTCAGATAACAATTAAGGTGCAAGTAATATAACACGTAAGTCATGCATGTATAACGTTAAAACTGAATACACGGTGAGAATACTCACCTCGAGAAAACGTAAGCTCCAAAGGATCCTCAATACTCTAAGGCGCTGCTCGGTTATTCCTAGATGATCCTAAAAGCATAAAAATGAAACCTGAATTACAATCCGTTCTAAGGACTCAATTTAGAAAACTGGTAGCACCCGTCGGTCTCACGGAAACTGCTATAACTCTTAAACTGTGCAGTAGATTTATCCCATATATTTACCAGGAAAATTAGACAACCAGAACTACATATCTCTGTGAGACGGTCACTGGCTAAAACAGACTCCAAGTGTCTCAAAACAGTGTTGCAAGACAGGCATGTCGCACAGGTCATTTTCCTAACAGTAGCATACTAAATTAGCTATAACTTTTAAACCGTAATTCGGATTGACGAGAGGGTTGCGGCATTGAAAAGCTAACTCAAAAATCAAGGTCCCAACACGGGCCAAAAATCCAAAAACGTATTTTAAGTGAGGTAAAAACAGACCCGAAGTCAGCAAACAGATTTTGTTAAAATTCAGCATATTAGAATAGGACCCGTTTTAAAACCCGACATCAACCCGATTATTCCCGAGATACCCGACAGCCCTGGAAAACATTTTATCACAGAAAACTCATTTTAAGAATAACCTACTCGTTATTTGAAAATCTTTCCAATTTGAGAAACCAAGAACCTTTTGGTTCGGTTTCTCTTTATGTTACCAAAATCCATCTTTTGTTTTAAATCATGAATTCCCGACACCCATTTAACTCGATAAAAAAAAATCTCCATGATCAAAACTCTTTCTCAAAAACGTGACCATCTAAACCCGACACCATAAACAATTAATTGATAAAACGATTTTGATGATACAATAGTTTAACCATCTTGGTTTGACAACAACATTAATAAGAAGAAACCATAACTACTAGATACACAATTATCTATTGAAAACCCGACATCAAAACCTACACACAAACAGATTAAAACACGGCTCGGTCAAAACTAAATAGCTCGAATCAATAAAAGAAAAGAGTTAGAATTTATACCCTTTCGAATCAAGCTGAGAGAATAACGATACACCCGAATCACCAACCATTTGACACAACCAAGCTTCATGCCGAATCATCACAGGTCTTTCTCTTCGGTTGTAAGAATCATCAAGATGCCAAGAAAAAGAAAAATGAGCTACATGCTTGCCTGCTACAAATGCCTTACGCACAAGATGGAAGAAAAAGATTCACGTGCTTGCTTGCTTGCTTAAGAAATTGCCTCGGTTTATTTATTCATTTTCCACCGATTCAAAAGATTACAATTACACCACGCCTAAATCAACTAAGCAACCAGACACCTCATGGAAGCATCTCACGTTGAAGAACACCCCTGCACAAGTCGGTGTAACAGAAAATGGTGATACATCCCACCTTCTTTTGACATCTTGAATCCTCTGCTCTCTACATCTTGATACTTCCATATGACGGCAGCCCCAAAAGAATAAAAATGGTATGCAGCCGTAGCCAAAGAAGAATAAAAGCGTCTAGGGATTTTGGTTAACTAGCTAATGGACATCTTATCTCTTAATAGGCCTTAAGCCCAAACACTTAAAACCCGATAACAAAATATTTGATCCTTGGCCTTAGTCTTTGGTCGGCCCGACTCAAAAGAATACCACTCAACTCTTACGATTAACTAGTCGGTCAAAACTCGAGACGAACTACTAAATTAAAATTAATAATATACGAACGTATATAACTTAATAAAGTGATCAAATAGTGAAAACGTCTAAATTAACGTGTCTAATAAAAACGAACCGTCTAATTTCTTTATAATTAATTTACTAATTATTCATTTTAAATTTAAATATGACAATTAAATTAATATTATTTAATTATTAAAATTTCAGGGTGTTACAGGTAACCCTAAAACCTCTTACACCTTCACGAAAATACTTCCTCCTCTTCTCCTAGTTTCGGCCGAGAACAAGCAACAAGGGAAGAACACAAGTTTGTGTTCTTCGTGTTCTTCGTTCTTCGTGTTCTTCGTGTTCTTCAAGTCTTGAAGACCCAAGTTCATTGCTTAGATCAACTAGAAGATCGCTCAACTTGTTCATCATCAGTGGATCTATCTTAAGAAATCAACAAGGTATGTTTTGGGAAACCCTTTTCTCCATTCTCCCTCTTGGACGAATTTCGGCCAAAGAACCCTAGGGTTCTTTGGTTGATGGTCGACGAACACACAAGTATGTGTGTGTTCGAGTTCTTCGTACAAGGTTTCTTTCTTGTTAACCTAATCTAGTTCTCCAACATCCCAATCCTTTAGGGTTTAAGGATTAGGTTTAATCCCAGTTCCGCATTTAGGGATTAAATCAGCTAGTTGGTTTTAACCGGTCAAGAACAAGTTCATGTTCTTGGTCAGTATGGTCGAACCAAGTATACTAGGAGGTTGACCCAAGTGGTCGATCAGTGTCATGTGAAACCCTTCAGTGGTATCAGAGCATTGGTTTAGAGATCTAGACTAGATTAACAAAGATTGTTTGTTTACTTTAATTTTAAGTTTTTTTTTGTTTCAAGTTTTTTTTTCTTCTTAAATTTCGAAAAGGGTAAAGAACCCTAGGACCAAGAATATTAAACTAGTCTAAGTTTAATTGGTCAAGAGGTTTCTAAGAACCATAGAATTTTCGAAAAGCAAGAAAGAACCCTAGGACCAAGAACATTAAACTAGTTTAGTTTGATTGGTCAAAAGGCTTCTTTCCCTAACCCTAGAATTTTCGAAAAATTGGAAGAACCCTAGGATCAAGAATTTCAAAATTCTTGATCAAGAGGATTCTTTCCTTATTGTTTGATCTTCAAAATCTAGGATCAAGTATGTTAAACCAAGTTTTGGTTTAATTGATCAAAAAGGATCCTTTCCTTTTCTCAAAGATTTCGAAATCAAGGAGGTTACTTGGACACCAAGTTTGTTAAACTAGCTTAGTTTAATTGGTGGAAAAGTTCCCTAGACTTTAAGCAAATTTTCGAAACCCTAGATATAATCTAGGATTAAACTAGTTTAGTTTAATTAAAAGAATTAATTAGTACAATAATAATCTAAAACCTAGATAATTAAACAAGTTTATGTTTAATAGGTTTAATTATTATTTTAATAGATTCATTAAGACTAGTTCTTTAAACCAGTAATTTAGACAAAGTTTTATTGTCTATAAGGTTTAATTTAAAAAGTTTAAATAAATTTATTAAAGGTTATAATCTATCTTAGAGTTTAAACAAAGTTTATTGTTTAGATAGGATTGATTAAAAGAAATTAATCTTTTAAATAAAATGATGTCTTTAATCAAAAAAGTCAAAACCCTAGTTTTGATTGATCAAAAACAAGATTAGGGTTCATCTAATTGATAAAGAAGATGTTAATTTTTAAGTTCTAAAATTAACAAGATGTATTTAATTATTTATATATATGTATTTAATTTTTCAGAATTTTTTAATAATTAGGTAAAATTGAATTTTAAAGGATATAATAAGTTTATACGTATTTTAATTAGATTAAGTTAAAATACACATGTATAAGCTAGATGTAATATTCTTATTAGAATGTTACAAGTTTATTATAAAATATACATATATACGAATACATTAAAATACAAGATAAAATGGAACAATTAAAAAGGGTAATGTTATTTTGATCTTTAAAAGATAATATTATAATTATTTATTGTATAAGTTATATATAATTAAAACTAGAAAGTACAAAGTTATGATTTAATTATAACTAGAAATTGTACAAGTTGAAATTATATGGTTAACTAGAAATATACAAAGTTATATATTAAGATGTATAAAGTTATAAGTTATTATAACTAGATAATTATACAAGTAAGTATTTTACAAGTCATGTAATATACTAGATTAATGATCAAGTAAAAAATAACAAGAACCTATATTTAACTAGTTCAAGTTAAATATAAGAAAGGTTTAAACAAACTAAGAATTATTATATATAGTCTTTATATAGTAAGTTTATTATTTTCACCAAGTATATATAAACCGGTGATTGTGTTAGCTTAAGTTTCATCATGGTTGTTGAAGCTAGTGGGAGCTACGCAAGAAAATCACAAAGTTTGTAAGTGTGTCGTTAAGACATAAGTTTTGGTCGAATCTAATAAGTCATAAGAAATGTTTGATTTGATTATTAGACATATGAAAATCTAGATGTGTTAAACTAGATTTATGATTCAAGTTTATGAATTATAATAGATTTAAAAAGTTTAACATAAGTTTATAAGTTTTTCAAGTAAGATAAAACAAGTAAGTTTTATTCTAGATAAGATTTTTCACAAAATCTAGTAAAACGTTGTGTACACCTCGTTTTAGGTATACATGTAAAATCGTGCAAATTCTTGAAACTATAAGTTTTAAAGAATAGTTCTTAAGTTTTAAAAAGGTGTTTTGTAGAACTCTTCAATTCACAAGTCACACATTTTAAACAAGGATTAAGATTGGAATAAAAGTTTAAGTTTAGTTTAAGACTTAAACAAACCCAAGAAAAATCTTAGATCTAAGTACTACCCACCTAATGGAACACCTCACTTGTTAAACGATATTCATATTGTAAGGATAAAGAACCTTAGATATGGATTCAAATCATTACGAGTGTTAGGGTGCGTAAGGTTCTGTGATAATCGGGAGTCCCGGCGCAGAGCATCGCACTGTCTTAGATGGTCTGATCTACTTTGGTGATAATCCGGAGTCTCGGCCCAAAAAGTACTTGAGTAGAATAAACATACTAGACTTTATTACTAACTTAGAAATGTACAATTAGATTGTACAAAGTTGTAATAAGTTATAAGTCTAAAGATTCTACGACCCCTAGGAATCGTGTCAAGTCTTGATACGATCGGTAAGGATGTTACCTAACAGATATAGCATGTCTCGTCGGGAAGTGCCCAAACCTTGCGGCGAGAATGTGATATATGGATCCTAGGCCTAAAATATTAATTATGGGTTTATAACATATTTTAGAGAATGTTTATTGATGATTACTAATTAAACTAGATTGATTTGTAGATGGCAGCAACAAACGTGATTGCGACAATAAGTACCAACAATCTCTCACTTTGCTCAATCCTCGAAAAAGACAAGTTGACTGGGTCAAACTTTCTCAACTGGTAGCGCAATCTTCGTATTGTGCTCAGGCATGAGAGAAAGTGGTATGACTTGGACAGAGCAGTACCAAACACCCCTGCTGTTAATGCCAGAGCTGAAACGAGGCAAGCTCATGATAAGCATGTCAGTGATGCACTCGATGTGAGCTGTCTGATGCTAGCCACCATGAGTCCTGAGTTACAAGCGGGACTTATGGATGTGCCTGCATTTGAGATGATCCAGCAACTTGGGGATTCATTTCAAGAGTAAGCTCGCACTGAGAGGTTTGACATCAATCGAGCCTTCAACTCTTGCAAGATGGTCAAAGGAACGCCGATGAGTGCCCACGTCATGAAAATGAAAGGAAACATGGATCACCTCGCTAGACTTGGTCACCCCATACCGTTGCAAATGGCAACAGATACTATACTCAACTCGTTGTCTGATGACTACAAGACTTTTGTGGTCAACTACAACATGCATAATATGGAGAAATCCATTGATGAGCTACATTCCATGCTCAAGACAGCTGAGTTGAGTTTGGGGACCATATCTAAGGACGTTCTCTTGATCGGTAATGGCGGTGGCGGTGGGAAGAAGAGAAAGGGGCATGGTGGTAAAGGAAAGGGTAAAACCTATCCTAACCAAGGAGTGCCAAATGGTAAAGGTGTCAAACACAAGGTCAAGAAGGTTAAGCCAAACACTGCGAGGACCGAGAACCGGTGCTTCAAGTGTGGTGAGGCTGGGCATTGGAAAAGGAATTGTCCAAAGGGTGCAAGTGGTAGTGGAGGAAACGCAAGTTCCTCAGGTAACACAACCACACTTCTTAATCACTTTAAGATACTTGTAAAGTACATTACGAGTAATCTAACTTTTGCAATCGTTTATTGCAGGAGGAGATGGAAAGTGATAGTGACCGGCATGAGATGGTGATGATCCCACGAGCACCAAGTTTTTATAATTCAGTATTTTGTGGATTCGTTTTAAACAATTTTACTTTATTGTTTTTGGATAATTTTATTTTATGTTAAAACAAGTTTTATTTTGGTTTTAAATAAATTTCGAATCCATGGTTGAATTATATTGTATGCATGTGTGATAATTACACTAGTCAAGGTTTATGACTAGATTGTAAGTCAATTTTTGATTTACTTATATTTCATGTTTTATATATTTGATTGTTGTATAAATAATGTCTTGATAGCTCAAGATATTTAGATGCTAGTAATTAGAAAGTTTTTCTAATGAAAGTGTTTAAGAGTTTTATGGAAGCATAAGGTTCAAAGGTTATTGAACTTAGTTAAAACATCTTAAGTAATAGTCATTACTTATGATAGAAAGTTTTAAAGTATTAGTATTAATATAGTATGATTATATTGGATATAATCAAGATAGACTTTAAAGAGTATTATTACAAGTCTTTTACACTTGTAGTAAAGGTTTTAATGAAGTCATAATTCCCTAGTAGGAATAATTGGATATTCGTATAATCCAAGTAAAATGACTTAGACATTAAACGACTCTTAAAAGGGACAAACTATATTAAAGTATTTAAGAATTAAAAGGTATTATTGCAAGTCTTTTATACTTGTAATAAATACAATATTTAATCAAGTCATATTCCCTAATAGGAATAATGGATATTTGACAAATCCAAGTAATGACTTTGGCATTAAATAAAATTCTTAAAAGAATACTAATGTGTTTAAGAACTGATAGTATCATTTCAAGTGTTTTATACTTGTTAGATACATTAATCAATAAAGATCATGATTCCCTAAACAGGAATGTTGGATATTCGCAAATCCAAAGGATGATCTTAATTATTGATAGAATTCTTAAAAGATTAAACTACAAGTTATTGACTAGGTCAAAGTAGTAGTTTAAGAGATGTTTGAGTTCCATAAAAGATAGTGGGAGCTAAGACTAACGTAATTCATTAAAGATGTTAGTGAATTCAGTAAGTTAGTAAGACATTAACAACAAGGTTTTACCAAGTCGTTAGCCAAAGAGTTAAGAAAAATAATAAATGATCGTTGATCAGATTATCGCAAACCTAATAACGTGATCACAAGTCTTGTGATTAATTATTGCATATCTAATAAGTGTTAACCCTTCAGTGGATAACATAGTCATTTAAGGAAATTTCTTTAACTAGTAAGAATATCTACAAATCAAGTAACTAAAAGAAGCTTTAGTTACAAGGATGGTTTTATGAATTCAAGAAACTAAGGAGTTAATTTCCAATCCTCCTATGTTTACCGAATTACATAAAAGACAAGACTAGAATATGTTCTAAATTGTTGCAAGAACAATATCTAGCAAAGGCAAAAGTAATAGTATTCCTAAATACTCGTCTTATGTCTTTATTTTAATAGAAATGATTGGTTTAGTGATAAAGTTACAATTAAGTTTGTAAGAATCATTAAGTAATCAACACGAACGAAAGGAATAAGTAATGATCCAGTAATAATTCAGTATCTATGTCCAGTGAGGAATAATACTTGAGTTAGTATCATTTTTATTCAGACTTTGTATGTTTTACAAGATCAATGAATAAAAGTCTATTTATTCAAGAAGACACAAAATCCGTGACTACTCGTCTTAGTGGGAACCTCGATGGGGCGTTAACGTCGTCGCAGTATTTGGTGGAAGATTCGAAAGTTCTTCGAAGATAGCTACACAAGTTTTGTGTAAACCAAATATCGGTGATATTCTGTTGGAGGCTCAACGAATATTGGATTGACCACCGTGACAATACTTCGTGGTTGAAAAGTTCAAAAGTATTGTTCACTAGGATTGTCCTTAAGCCTGAGGTATTTGGTTTAGGATACAATGACTAATGTGCTTTGGTTCAACTTAGACAATTCTGAAATACGTTTGTCATACGAGGCGATATTGGGTACAAAGGAAGTTGTATTTTTAAATCGAAATATACAAGATGGCAATTGCACCTCCTCTTTAGGAGAGATATTTATAGGTCCTTTGACTTGATAAGAAACTGGCAAGTGCACGGCCGTGCCCAAACGAACTAATCTGTTCTTTGTCGTTTATCACAACAGTTTGAATCAAGAAGTCATAAAATGATTTCGAATACAGGAGTTGATAATTTCTACCATGCTCGTATTCGTTATCACAAATATCGTGCTGCAAGGGATGAGCCTAACATAGTTTGCCCAAGAAGTAGAGACAGAGTGTTCTTTACTAGGAGACGCTATTAAAAAGTTTTTCATAAACTATACCTGGGTTACGTAAGCTGTTTTTATGGGGTTGGTTACCTACATGCCCATCTAGAAGGCCACTGTAGCTCGTATCATTAAGACAAAGGTTACAGACTTGCACAAGTGGGAGTCTGAAGGAATTATGTGCACAGTCAGTCAACCTATGATGATACATCCATGCCTACAAAACACTTAAGGGTCACACCGGTGAGTGCATGTAATACGAGCAAGATAAGCAATGATACTACGAAGAGGAATGATTGATAATAGTCATTATGAATCAGTTAAGTATTAAGTTAAGTTTAACTTATTACTAGATTAGTTTAACTAACTAATTAATACAAGTAGTTGTACATTTACTAGTTGAGTAAATATACAATGTGTTAATTATAGATTATCCATGATATGATTTAAAGCTATTAAATCATATAGTAATTGGATAATATTTATGTATAAATTATATAAAGGTTATTATATAATTAATTATTGAAAGTATAAATACAAGTATATAATTCTTGTATATGGGTACCGAATTATTAGTGTATTAATACTAGATATTTAGTAGTTAAGTACAACAATAATAAACTAGTTAAACTATAAGGGATGGAAGTGTTAAAAGGAAGTTTAATTAAAGTTCTAATATTAATTAAACTAGAAGGGTTCTAAGCGTAACTTATTTGTATATAAATAAGAGGCTTAGGGTAACCCTAAAACCTCTTACACCCTCACGAAAATACTTCCTCCTCTTCTCCTAGTTTCGGCCGAGAACAAGCAACAAGGGAAGAACACAAGTTTGTGTTCTTCGTGTTCTTCGTGTTCTTCAAGTCTTGAATATCCAAGTTCATTGCTTAGATCAACTAGAAGATCGCTCGACTTGTTCATCATCAGTGGATCTATCTTAAGCAATCAACAAGGTATGTTTTGGGAAACCCTTTTCTCCCTTCTCCCTCTTGGACGAATTTCGGCCAAAGAACCCTAGGGTTCTTTGGTTGATGGTCGACGAACACACAAGTATGTGTGTGTTCGAGTTCTTCGTACAAGGTTTCTTTCTTGTTAACCTAATCTAGTTCTCCAACATCCCAATCCTTTAGGGTTTAAGGATTAGGTTTAATCCCAGTTCCGCATTTAGGGATTAAATCAGCTAGTTGGTTTTAACCGGTCAAGAACAAGTTCATGTTCTTGGTCAGTATGGTCGAACCAAGTATACTAGGAGGTTGACCCAAGTGGTCGATCAGTGTCATGTGAAACCCTTCAAATACCAAACGAATAAACCGAAACCCGAGTTGTAGGTTAAATCCACTCACCTTTCAACCTTCGGTTCCTTAACTCAGTGAGCTAGTATCAGTGTATCACTGAGTATCCTTCCCGGTTCCTGTCAACAATTGCACCGAGTTAGTGATCGATCTACCAAATTGTTAAAACCGTCAATTTAGCAATTTACCAACTCAATATCACCAAAGCACATTCAATTGACCTTAACCAACATTTCATCATCAACAACAAGTCAATTGACCGATTATGACCATCTAACAATTCTTTACAACTAGTTGACCCAAACGGGCCAAAAACCCGAATATGGTTATAATACTTCCAAGACTACATCAACTAGCACATATTCCATAGGTTAAGAATTCCAAATCATCTAACAATTCATCAAGCTTACAATCACCACAATTTCAAGTATCATACTTGAATATTCACTAGTTAAACATTATGACCCAAACACACTAACTAGTTCAATTCACACAATCATCTATACTAGGTTTTCACCATCCATAACTTATCAATCATGATTTCTCAACCTAATAAACAATTCTATCCATTCAAACATCAAGAAATCTAAGATTTGTCAAAACCCACCTTCAACATCCACCATTAATGGAGGTTGAAGGTGATTTTCACCAAACCTTGTCTTCCTCTAACTATCTACCATACAAATAATGTAAAAGCTTGCATAAACACATAAAACAACATCCATATCAATATTCACCAACAAATCATCAAACTACATGAACCCTAGGTCAAGACATAACTCAAGAACAACAAGGACAAGTAAGAGAAAAGGTGTAACTTACTTCAAAGCTTCTCCTACACAAACTTTAGTGTAAATTTCGGACCCTAGCCCAAGAAATCACCAAGAACAAGCTCAAAACCAAAGAGAGAGATGGAGGGTGTTTCCAAGCAATGAAATAGTGGAATGAGAGGATAATGTTTGAAAAAGAGAAAAAGAGAAGAGAGGGTGTTTCCCTCTCTCCCTACACCGGCCAAGCAAGAGGGAGTGGGGCCCCTCTTGCACTTTTTCCAACCTTTCAATATACGTCTGAAAAGTCCCTTTCGTAGATAATTTATTTAAAATAGCAAACGGACTCAAATTTTAAAACGAAAGCATTTCCGGAAACGAAATTCAATAACGAATCTAAAAATATAAAAATCACATTTTCATTCCAATAATATCACCATTCGGGTATTTTAACCCCTTGGTTAAAATACCGCAAAAGACAGCAGGCTAATTAAATTAACTAAGCATTTAACCAGATAATTATTTAATAAGATACATTAAGGTCAATAAACTACTAGGCAGAGTTTTGGGATGTTACGTCATTATTACTAGTCGCATCATATTCACTTTCATATATATACATTCTTTACTTTTATTAGTAAATCTTACCAATAGTAATCATTACTATATGAATCATTTCCAATTACTTTACTAATACATATTTATTAATAAAGACTCAATATACATTTTTTACTCAATAACCTTATTATTATGGTTCGTTAATAAAGGTTTCATAATTACTTAGTTCATCATGTTTACTTCCAAATTCATCAACCATACTAGACATATTCTAGTATCACATTATACCTACTTTCTTATCTTTTCATTCATTATCTTTATCAAAATATTTATTAATAAAGACCCATAAAATATCATCAGTATTTTCAAAACTCTTTGCTATGTACCTAGTTTAAAAGTCTCATGTACTCACCTTAGCGATAGCTAAATCCATATCGTGTTCATCAACACGAATCCTTGCTTCCCGCCTTTGGAATATCTCCAACTTTTAGGTTCTTGCAACCTATCAACATAATAATCACATTTCTAGTTATCCTTAATAACTAGATAACACATAATTTCTATTTTCATCTTTAACCACCAAGTTCATCCAACTTGGTGGAAATCCAAAATCTTAGTTCCAAGGTTTCACCAACGAAACCCAAACCCAAGCACAACCCAAGGTCGACATCATTAGTCTCCAATATTAGTCTCATAACACTAATTAGTCACCAACACCTTTTTCCCCAAATTTTTGGTGACATTCAAAACCCTAGGTTTAACCAATCTTAAGATTCTTAAAAATCTTAAGCATACACTTGTTTTCTTTGTTAAAATACCATCTATTAAGTGTATACAATATTTATTCAACCATTAATCACAAACCCAAGAACTAGGGTTTCAAACCCAAGCTTACAAATCCATGGATCTAAAGCTACAACTACAAAGAAGTGAAGGTTTACCTTGATCTTCAACAATGGAAGCAAAATCACTTGATTTGGACCCCAAAATCGGCTCCAAACGACCTTTTCCACTCAAAATATGTATAAGGTTCTAGAGAGAGAGAGTTGGGATGAAGAATGAGCATAAATGGTTGAAATCCCGATTTTATTCTGTTTCAGCAAAGTTCGCGCCGTGAACTCGTCGTGAACTTCCTAGATTCAAAAACCCGACATATCTGGTCAACGTTCACGTTTGTGAACTTTAGTTCGAGGCGTTACATATTTATCATTTTTTTTAAATGATTTATCCTTATTTATCATATTTTTTTCAAAATTTATTTAACACAAAAATTCGGGTCGTTACATTTCAAGTCACGAAACACATGTGTTTCAAGTCACTAAAAACATGAGTTTCTAAAACACAGGGGAGCATACGAAGCACATGTGTTTCAATTCACGAAACACATGTGCTTGGTTGTATATATAGACTCCTTTATTTTCAAAAGAACTGTTATTAGTGAAGCACATGTGCTTCTAGCTTACAAACACATGTGCTTCATTACTTGAAACACATGTGCTTGACTGTACATATACACTCCTTTATTTTCAAAACAACTGTTATTAGTGAAACACATGTGCTTCTAGTAACGAAACACATGTGTTTGATGTCATGAAACACATGTGTTTGACTGTACATATATACACTCATTTATTTTCAAAACACATGTGTTTCAAAAGGTGAAACACATGTGTGTTTTCAAGCACACGTGTTTCAAACACATGTGTTTCAAGTCACGACCACCACCGCCAGTCACCACTGCCGGCGGCCACCTCCGGCCGCCGGCGGCCACCTCCGGCCGCCGGCCGCCGCCGCCGGCCGCCGGGGGTGGGTGGGGTATTGATGTATTGAAGTACATGTGTTTGTATGGTTTGAATCTTAATCTTGACCTTTGACTTTTTCTTGATCCAAGAATTATTAATTATTCTTTGAAACTAGCTAAAATTCTTAGACTACCTTAAACATTTACCTAACTTTTTAACTTACCAATTTTCCTAAAAAGTTTGATAAGTTATTTGGATAAAGTAAAAAATGTTTTTCAAATGATTTTTGAAATTTTTTTAAAAAGTTTACTTTAATAAATATGGGGTTGATATTTCTCACACTTATAAGCTTTTAAACAAAAATTACACAAATACATTTAATTATCCATCAAAATCTACTTTTTCCTCACTTCCTTTTTGATTATTTACCACAAAAAGCTAATCTAAATATTTTAAAAGAATAAATTTTTAACTTTTCAATATCAGTAACTCAATAACCTAGAACAAACACTATTTTTTAAAATCAAAAAATCGATTATTTTTTAAAATCAAAAAGTCGATAAAAAGAACACTTTTAGACTATGTGTAATGTCAGTTTGGTCACCAATGTCACATCAGCGTCACATCAGTTTCTTCTCTTCCGACCAAACACGTGACAACCCCCAACCAAACTCATGTGGCAGTAACCAAACCTTAAAATTAATTTTATTAATAGATGTATCACTTACCAAGCACGAAGTACAAACAACCATTGCACGATGCCTCACTACCTTCATCGGACGTCCAGACGACCAAATCCATTCCAATCATCTATTTGATCACAACCCGAGGGTTTGGTCATTTATTACGGACATCCTTACAGTTTAAAAAAGTTTATCTAACACACATTTTTTTTAAACGGCAAGTTAGTAAGTTGTGGTTCGAAGCTAAACAGTATCATCCATAAGGGACAGTATGTCTTCCCTCGAACTATTCACAACTTATTTTTTCCATTAATACCATTAAGTTAGAAGTCCAGGTTATCCAAACACACCTTAATGCAAGAGTTTGAATCTTATATAGTGGAACCCACTTATTAAACCGTTGCTTCCGCACCAAAGACCGTTTAATATCTCCGGAGCCCAAAAAAAAAAAGCGAATGGCAAAAAGTAGCCGTTGGTCTCCATTTTATCTCATCTAAACCCTAGCCCTATTTCTACTAGCAATTGGTTTTCTCACAAGTCACAACGCTGTTCGATAAAATTCCCCAAAGAAACAATCACAAATATTCTCCCATTTTCAACAAACTTATTCACTTCGAACAATTTCCAATGGCTTCAAAAACTGCAAGCAAAGACATAATCACTCTCCGTGGATCTACAGCCATCGTCAGCGAATTTTTCGGTAAATTTCATCTCCCGTTTCTCATTTACGAAATCGTTAATCTGTCTGACTTCCTTGATGCTAATAATTCTCGTTTTATGGAATCTATTTTCAGGTTATGCAGCAAACAGGTAAAAATTGCACCTATTTCTCGCTTTAGGGTTTCAATTGTTGCACGTTTGACTTGAATAGATCTTGTTTGTGTAGTATTCTGTACAATCGTGGAGTTTATCCAGAAGAAAGTTTTGGAAGAGTGAAAAAATATGGACTTCCGTTGTTGCTTTCACAAGACGAGGGTGTTAAAACGTTCATTGCAAATTTGAATACACAGCTTTCTGGTAAACTTTCAATTTAGTTTATGAACTCATTTCACATACCCTAAAGGAAATTTAGGTAGAACAAATTTGTATTCTGCTTATTTGATTTGCTTTTAATTTGGGGATTATATAAAGAATGGCTGGAAGCTGGGAAATTACAAAGGATTGTTCTTGTGATCATGAGTAAGGCCACTAATGAAGTACTTGAAAGGTGGAATTTCAGTATAGAAACTGATAGTGAAGTTGTTGAAAAAGGGTATGATATTTTTGATTTTTTTATTAGCTTTATGATCCATGTCGGTTTAATTATTTTTTATAACTTTAGGGTTTCGAGGGAGAAGAGTGATAAAGAAATCATGAGAGAGATTCAAGCTATTATGAGACAGATTGCTTCCAGTATTACATACTTGCCCTGCCTTGATGAACAATGTAAGTTATTCTGAAAAACAATGTTGCTTTCTGTGAATTATATGTGTTTAATTCATTTATTATGGTTAATATATGTTAAATTACAGGTATATTTGATGTGTTGGCTTATACTAATACTGATGTTGAAGTACCATTCACTTGGACAGAAAGTGACCCTAAATTGATCACAAATCCTCAAATGGTGAAATTGCATTCGTTTGATACCAAGATACACAAGGTTGACACTATGGTCTCCTACAAAAATGATGAATGGGATGAAGAGTAAAAGATTTGAATTCTGATTAATCTTCCGTTATGTGTTTTTCTTGCTAGATTGACGTGAATCATTTTGATTCACTTTTTGTAAGTGAGGTGTGAGATATGAATGTAGAAACTTGTTTTCTCATAAAACTCGTTACCTTTTGTGCACCGAAATGTTTCATGTGCGTATTTTTGATCTAGTCCTCTTCGACATTAGTAATTACCAATTCCTATTTTAACAAATACATTTCAAAGATCTCGATGGTGATTTTCTCATTACAATTTACACGTGTGAGCGATTAAAAAGCTAGCTCTAAGAACAAACGAATCGAATCAACATGGAAAACACAAGATCTATACATTAAACGTACCGAAAAAACAAATATAAATTGCCATCAACTTGTTAAATATTATTCAAGAAAATACATGAAAAGTGACAACATCTTGGCAAAAATATTTACAATGCCTCAACCATGACATCACATGACATTATAATTAAATTAAGAGAAGTGGTTTTTACACCACAAAAACTATACACGACAACTTTTATATTGGTACAGTCTGCTTTAAAACTTGTCCAGTGTAGTGAATGAAGTAGTTTTTGTGCTATAAATATCACCTGCCTTAAATTAAGCCTAGCTTAGCTTATACCGCGATAAATAGCACCAGGACAAAGTTCATCCATAACATCAATATTTCTATATCCATTATATTCTCTCAAACTAATCCACCCTCTTCGAGACATAAAATCCCGAAAATCCTCTTCCGTGTAAAATATCTTCTCTTCCGTATGAACCGGAACGTGATCCGGTTCCTCAAACAAGCACACTTTGATCATTAACCCTGCAAGGGTATTTTAGTCATTTTACTAATATAAAAGAGAATATTGTTTTGTAATTTGTTTGTTATATATATATATACCTTCATCAACATGAAGAGTATAGTTTCCTAGAGGCATATCCCTATCAAGTGTCCTCACTATGTTATCAACATCTTCCAACCAAAACGCTCGGTTTGTTCTCAACCTAAAAGCCGATTTTACGGCTTCCTTAATCGCATCTGGTGATCCGTCAATACCGATTCGGCGTGTGTAATCCCCTAATTTGACCGAAATAACCCTGCCACCATAAGTGTTGTTCTGGTCACCTGCAGATGTGTCAGAGTTGTAGCTCGTAAATTCTTCAAGGGTAAAAAGGGAATTAGAAAAAGTTGTAAACTTTATAACTAACTAACCATTTCCAGGGGTTTCCCGCCAATTCCACGGTGAAACACCACCGTTTGCTGCCATTGTGTCGGCTGCAGTGATGGCAAGAGGATGTCCTTCTTGATCTAACTGTCTTTCTAGATTAAGTGCACCCCTAGCATTAGCTGTGGAACCAAAGAATATTATTAAATAAAATTCCAATTTTTATATTTTTTTCCGAAAAGATTTACCATTTTTCATATTTTTTGGGTTAAAACCGAAATGAGCAACTACTAGACACATAAAAATTGAGCTCATAAACAGTACACCACAATTACTTCTTGCAAAAGCTAAACCTAAAGGGGCAGTTCGGGTGGGTTGGGTAACAAACCAAAAAACTATTAAATATTAATAATATTTTAGTTCTCTGAATATAAATATGTAAAAAGTTTTATGCATTAAAAATACACTTTGGCCACATTCCAACACGTTTGACACATTAGCTATTAAGCTACTTTATATTTCATTATATCATTTAACTGAATCAAACCATTCATAAGGGGGGTAAGGGGAAAATTAACTTACCTTCTACAGGTCCAAATGCAATGCCAGTGTCCTCTACACCTGCAAAAAAACAAGCGGTGCCAAAATTTTACTACCATCATATGATAATATTAAAAAAAACACAATCTTTAACTGAATTAACTACTACTTAAAGATGAAACTTTCACAATTGACCCTAACAAAGTTACTCTCCAATCAATCTTTTTTGAGGCAAAAATGAATTTCAAATCACATGAATGAATCACAATATAATTGCTAAATGAAAGCTAAGATGAAGTAATATTTTACCTTTGTCAGAGAATTGGATAAATGAATCAACCTTGGGATTTTTGTTTCTATCCCTGATAACCTCTTCGACCTCTTTATAAAACTGCATCTTACTACAATTAGCTGAATACCCATTCTGATTAACACCATTATTCTGTTCTTTAGCTTTCTTAAACTCCTTCAACAAGTTCCTCCATTTGTCCGTACACATGGTGGGAGATCGATCAAACCCCTTTTCTCTCATCTTCAATGAAATCTGCTCCCATAAATGTTTGTTTGACTTGGAAGTATTGAAAAGTGAATCGATCTCGTGACGTAAGAGAATTAGGGTTCGAGTTTCTTCTTTGATCCAAGTTTCAGCTCGTTTTTTCACCGGAGCTGTTGTGGTGGCGGCGGCGGAGGATTTGTTGGTGTTTTCTTCGCTGCTGGTGGTGTCGCCACCGCCGGCCGGAGTAGGGATGATCATTTGGGATTGGTGGTGGTGCGGGGTGGAGGTGGATTCCATCAGCATGTTCGATTGTTGCTGCTGCTGTTGTGGTGGGTAGAAATTGATTGCTTGAGGTTTTGCAGGTGTAAACATTTGGGGAATTGAAATTGTTTAGCGTTAGTGAGAGCTATCAGTGATCGGGATCTCCAAGGGTTTATGATTTGAATCTGGAAAAATCCACATATTATTGGGGGTTTTACTTTTACTGATTTACAAGTTATACAGTATATTTTTTAATAATATTTAATTTATTCTTATTTGTTCTCAACCAAATATAAACCTATGATTTAGAGTATAGGCAACACTTTATAACGTGTTTTAATATTATTAGACGACAAGCTATAAGTTCTATAAGTTATATATATATAGAAGTAATATTTCTTCGCTTCAAATTAAAATATATTTTCATTTTGACCGTATTTCAAAATAAATAACACATTTTGTGTTTTACATGATAAATAGTGGAACACGCACTCACTATACAGTTAAATGACATATTTACTCATTCTTTTATTATTAACAGTTATTAAACTTATTTTAATTATAATACGAAATATGTGATACTTATTTACCACTAACTATCAAATTTAATCACCAAAGGCCTAATGATTTAGCGGTAAAGGTGTTTGCCCCCAATCTTAAGGTTGAGTGTTCGAGTGTCATAGTGGACATAGATGAATTTAGGAGTAGATTAGGTTGGCGTTCAAAAAAACTATCAAATTTAATCTATAATAAATTATAATGGTCAATTTCAATCATTGATCAATAATAATTAATTGTTAAGATTAATTATATGTGTTATATATGAAGAGAAATTTATGACATTTGAGAATTTAATTTTGGTTTAGTTTTTTTTAGCCAAAGTAATCATCTTTATCTAAAGATTGAGGATGAAATCGAAACCGAAAATAAAAATTTAAAAACTAGACACAACTTACAACTAAATTCACCAAAGTACGTATGAATGACAAATGTACCCCTATGTAAAAGCGACTTGATAAAATGTTTACATGTCTATCTCCTTCACCAAACAAAGGTCACAGTAAACCCTAGCAATTCGATATCAAAAAACAAGGGTTTTAGATATTGAAGATTGTAAACCATCGATGCGCAGCTAAGCTGAACTAGGTGAGGATTAAATTCGTGTTTTTGTTTATTTTTTTATGCTAAAACACGCTGGCAATCCGCATGTTGCCCAATTTTAGGGTTCTTGTATGCCCAAACAATGTTTATATGCTACTCTGCTTTCTCCGTTTAGATATTCATTTCAAATTAAAGAATTATAAGCAATTGCAAGTTGCATATGTTAATTTTGAAAGGGTTTTTTATATTCGCAATTGCTTAACAGCTTGTAGAGTTGTAGTTGAGCAACATCGTTTATTTATTGTAGAGTTTTTCCGAAATGGATACAGAACGTGAGCTGCATTCAGCTACCCTTCATTTCTACAATTTCAGTTGATTTTAAGAAAAAATATTTAAACACATGCTTATGCTCTTCAGGTTGTAGGTGTTATTGTTTCTCTAATTACATACGTTTGAGATGTTATATACCTGACTGATTTGGTAATTGGGAACCTAAGTGACTAATTTTAAATAATGCAGACAAATATTGGCTTCTCAAAGGATGATTTTGGTGCAATTTGACTGTCGTACTAACTGAAATGCAAAGAATAATACTACAGAATATAGATTCCTTTAACTGCTGTAGTTTGCATTTGAGTAATTTATTAGTACAAATTATGAAATCCAATTTTGTTTATCTGTTTATGGTTGTAGACTTCTGCAATGAGCAATTCATGTATTACTAAACTCCACGTCATTCACCGTACATCAACACCAATTTATCTTCCCAAAAGAAAGAATTATCAAGTCAACTTTTGTAGACCATTTCCAACATGTGGAACATCATCAGCATCAACTTTCTTAACTTACAACCCCCAATGGTTGACTTTGACTTCACCTTTGACAAGTCAACTCACCCCACCGGCTGCACCAGCCCAACGGTCTGAAGAATGGTTCGCCCTCCGTAAGGACCGGTTAACCACCAGCACATTCAGCACCGCTCTCGGCTTATGGAAAGGAACCCGAAGGTACGAATTATGGCACGATAAAGTCTTCCCATCAGACACAAAGTCAACCGTCTCAACCGCCACAAAACACGCAATGGAATGGGGAGTGCTTAACGAGTCAACCGCCATAGAGAAATACAAAACCATCACGGGCCGCGAAGTGAGCCCGTTAGGGTTCGCGACCCATTCGGAAGATAAATTCGACTGGATCGGGTCATCTCCAGACGGGCTTCTCGGGAACTTCCCGAGCCCCGGGATTCTCGAGGTGAAATGCCCGTTTAACAAAGGGAAACCCGAGTCCGCCAACCCGTGGACCACTATGCCGTTTTATTACATGCCTCAAATTCAGGGTCAAATGGAGGTTATGAACCGAGATTGGGTTGACTTGTATTGTTGGACCACAAACGGGAGCACGATATTTCGTGTGTGTAGAGATGAAGAATATTGGGAGTTAATTCACGAGGTTTTGCGTGAATTTTGGTGGGAAAATGTGATTCCGGCTCGAGAAGCTTTATTGATTGGGAGTGAGGAAGAAGCTAAGAAATATGAACCGACATCGACTCATAAGTTAACGGGATTAGTGATTCATAAGAGCTTGAAACTGGCTGCTGAATCCAAGCTTTTATGTAAAGAAGTTGCGGGAAGTGTCGAGTTTATGAGTTAGACATGTTTCGGTACAATTATGTATTCGTAGATTGTTATAACTTTTTATTGATGATTATAAAGGCGTTATATTCATTTTTAGTAGTTTTTGAAACGTATTTCTGTTTATGATGATGATGTTATAGAGTCGGTGGCTATGGTTCACCAGTTTGCCAACACCCATGATCATTGCTATGGTTCATGTTATAGGAGTTTTTGAAATTTAGGATTTAAATACCCAATTGGTAATCGTATCATTAGAAGTTGAGGATAACTTGGTTTTGCAGCATATTCAATTTCAAACACCCCCCATAATTTAGGTTTTACTTGATTTCTTTTTTTCTTAACGACTGTTCCAACAATAACTTCTTTCATTCATCAATTTTGACACTTTAGCGTCATGTCAACACTTCTAAACTGACATTACTCTGCCAACAATACATCTTCATTTTGTTCGCCACTTTCTTTTTTCCTTGTTTCTTGGCGGTTTGGGTTGGTTATGGGTTTCATCACTCAAATATCGGGACGACGTATCCAATGAACCAAATAAACCGAACCAAATAAACCGACGAGCTAACCGACTAACCCATGCCAACGGTGTTGGTTCGGAAACGGGATCGACAAGAACGTGATTTCAAATATACAGTTCTAGGTTTTGACGTATGTGACTATGGTCAAATTTATGTTTGTAACAGAAAATCAAAGTGGCCATCCCGTCCCCTAGTTTTCGGTTAACAGTTGGAGATAAAAGTCGTTAACAGTTGATTGAATCAAACTTCTGAGCGCAATTTCAAATATAAATATGTGTTCTAAAAGGTAACAAAACAAGTGCAAGTATTAGCTTGAAATGTATTAAGAATCTAGTTTGAGTTTTAACAACTTGATATGATTTTTATCCACCTTTATGTGGTATTACTAGGAAAAAAAATATAAAACTAGAAACACTTTTATAACGAAAAATAAGAAAACAACATTCAGACTTCAGAGTGAAGTTCAACATCCAGAGAATCTAAATTCATAGAAATGAAGTGCAACATTGTAATACCCAGACAGGTGTCAACAGCTCAATGGAACACCACAGCAGCAACATCATAACGAGCAACAACCAGGAATCTCAAACTCGTTTCCAAGACTTGTACGAAGTTGACCTCATCAAGACCAACAGTCAGCAGCATGTTCATACTTCATAGCACATGCACACACTTCTTAACCACCTTCATTTTTAAAATATTTTTCTTCCAATTTTTTCATCACCTCACTTAAAAAAACCATCAGATGATTCCATAAAAAAAACCATTTTAAAAAATCCAACAACCACGTCAACAAACATTTAACTATATCCTGCAAATCCTTAAAAGCGTCATCATCATTATATTTTCTGATTTTCCATTACCCTTTAATCCATTTCATGTCTTCAACTTTTTCTTTTTTCCATTTTCCATCACCCTTCAAGACAATAAACCATCATCTTACTCCATAAAAAGGCCCAACTTTTAACTATATTGTAACAATCCTTAAAAGTATCATCATCAATCTTTTTCCCTCATTTTCCACCACCCTTTTACTCAATTTCATTTTCTTCATAAAAAAAAATATTCCAATTTCCATCACCTTTCAAGACAATTAACATCATGTGACTCCATAACCTAGCCATGTAGACACACACTCCCACTTGACCCATCAAAAAAGTCAAAGTCAACATCCATATCTTGAACCTTTTGACAGCCTGGCATGTCCTTCAAACAACCAGAACACAAATACTCCAAAGAAAACGTCTCTTCATACTCACTATTGTGCACACACCTACCACACTGAGCACACCTCGGTATGCAAATTATACAAGCCCTACATAAATCATCACAATATTCATCATCTTTCACTTGACAGCTGTCAGCTGGACAGTCATAAACAAGCCTCACATTCTGACACCTTGGACATATTTCAACATCTATATCACGATCATCATCAGATGGTAAATACAAGTTTCCCCTATGATAATAATGTGGATTGTAACTGTTTTGTTGTCTGTTATTATTATTATTATCATCACTACCCAATAAAAACTTCAATTCTTTCAAGTGTTCATGTGTTAATCCATAGAATCCACCTGTTCTTATTTGTTTGATACCTGAAGCAGCATTGTTTGACTTAAACGCCTTCAAGATTCTTAAAATACCCTCGATACTTAGTCTTGTGCATCCGGGTATCGATAACTGCACAAAAAAGTCAACTGTCAGTTATAAAAAAAGTCAAATTGTCAGTTATAATGATTAAAAAAATACTGCTCACCTTGGTCAATTTCGGGTTAGTCTCCAAAACACACTTCAAACCATCATCAGTGATTCTTGAACATTTTGTAAGAGTCAAAGATTGTAAATTTCCTTCTGCACGATTAGTCAACTGCACAAGAACATCATCTGTAATCTTCTCATTTAAAGGCTGATCAATGTGTATATTCCTCCATAATAACGAATCAGTTCGAATTGTAGAACATAATGATCTACAAACACGTTCGACTACAAGAAGATCTTTTGTTCCCAGATAACTAAGAGCAAAAACAAATGCCTCGTGCGGATCTCCACCAAAAGAATTATCAGAATGATCAAAATTGGTTACACTTGTACTTCCATGATTAAAACTCATTAAATCATCCTTAATGCCTGTAAATTGGCATTGATTCGTGTATTTGTCAGCCATAAAACCTGCACCACCTTTGATATCGGGCGATTCGTTGCTTGGAAACGATTGAAACCTCATAGCACTGTTGTAAATCAAATTGAGGCCTGCAAACAAACCATAATCTTCGTTTGTATTCACAATGTTGTTCTTGACATATTGCCCATAATCCACTTCTAGATCTTCAAGCCAACCAGATATTGCGGTAAAGGTGGTACTTATGTCAATATCCATTCCAAATGGATCTGATGGTAATAAGTCAATTATGTCTGCAGAAACGGGATCTGGCGAGCCACTTTTTTCAATTCTCTCTCTTCCATAACCAAATCGATCATGCATTTCTCCTGACTTATCTGTCATTCCTTCCACAACATACCCATTCACAATCCTCAATGGTGAAATCAAATTGTCTTCTGATGTATGAGCAGGAAAAATCGGCCTCTGAGAATAGTTCAGAGCCATTATCTATACACCAAAAAGAGAGATATGTTCTCCCAGATATAGAAAACCGAAAAGCACTAAGAAGGAAACCCTAGATTCAGCCAAATCACCAAATCAAAACAAAATAGGATATTTTGTGATCTTTTTTCTGATGTTTTTTTTTATTTTATTTTTCTTTGTTTCGATGACAACACCTAGAAAAGACGCGCAAAACTCAGACAAGAAAACCCTCAATTTTTAGGGCAAACTAAAACAACGCACCGAAAAATTTCACAGAGTTTCTCGTAGGGAATCAATACCTAAACTAATCTATATCAACACGATTAAGCGAACGCCGGAAAGAAAACCGAAAACGATAATCACTATACAGAGAAAGAATCAACGGATAATAATGCCCTAGTTTTCGAAACTAGAACCTAAATCCACCTAACCAAAAAACAAATATAAAAGAATCAATATGTGGAAGAATATGACCTGATTAACGATCAGAAACTCTAGATTTCTCTCAAAACAACCAAAATCGATAGAATTTTACGGAAACGACGAACAGGTTGTCGTCTTTCCAGATAATCGAAACGCCGTGAACGTCGATCAATCGCGGTAAATGTAGAACACAATTTTAACCTGATAGTAACGTATGTAACAAGATTCGAACGAAAAGATCGATCCGGCTCGAGCGAATCTGTCGATCGAGTTTAGGAGAGCGAGATGTACTCGTAGAGAGAGAAAGATAGAAGGGTTATCTCTAGAGAGAGAGTGCGTATGTGTGAGGGGGGATGGGGAGATATGGGAAAACGTATTACTACAACTAGAAGAGGGGTTAACCGACACGTGTCTGGCTAGTATAGTTTTACTGCGCCTTCTGTGGCGGGAAACGGAATTAGGGCCCGGTCTTTTCTGACCGTTTGTGGTGGGTTTTACCGGTGACCGGTTAAATAGGGGTGTGGTCAAAGTCAAATTTCTCTTTTGATAAATTAATTAAAAATAAATAGTAATATTCCGCACGGTTGAAAACTTGCTTCGTGAGGAAGAAATTTAGTGGTCAACATTTGTAAGGGTAATGGTTGGGAAATTGGGATGTGATTTCAATATGATCTTCTATGAGGTGATATATGTAACAAAGATTTTATTTTAATTATTACAATTTTTTATTTGATACAATTATAGTGGTATAATTTACTGTAATATCTATATGAAGTAAAAATTATATTATATTAATATAAGTAGAACCGTATATTTTTAGCTTAACATGAATATTTCAACTGACGAATTGTTTTCTAGATGTAGCAATAAAATTATTGTTCTTGATAATATTTTATGATAATTCTATATATGGAGAACGTGAATATTTTCATGAATAAATGCAAATGCAACCCGTTTAAGATATAAAATCAATAAGTGAGAGAATATGATATGATTTACTATCAGAAACCCTAAATTTTCCTTTGAACAACAAAATTGATATATTTTTAAGGAAACAAAAAATAGGTTGTCGTCTTTCTACATAATCGAAACACCATGAACGCCGATCAATTGTTGTAAATGATTTAGTAATAACCGCATCACGAATAAAGCATGTCAATCCCAGAAAGCTCATATAACAAAAAAAATTTGTTTTTTCATAAACAAAATTATAACTTTTTTACAACTTGATAGTAACTTAGATAACAAGAATGAAACGAAAATTTGATATAGAATCATGTATAACTATATCAAATTTACTTCTTGTATGGCCTTATATTCTTATAAGTTATCGGCAACTATAGTCAATATTTAAAAATATTTATGTTTTAGACATATATAAATTTCATAAGATTAAAGTTTTTATATGCCGATACGAAATGATAAAAAAAATGTATCTAATACTCAATGTTTTAAAACTGGTTTATACATTGAATTGGCCAATATATTGAATACAGTCGCCCAACCGGTCGGATTAGATGACAATACTGTAAAATAATTATAATGCAATAATTATGTAAATGATGTACAAACACAGGGGAAAAACTATAAAATACATAGCAAATACTATAAAGAATTTTTTATAAAATACAAAACTTATTTTTCAACTAGATTTAGTACTTCTAGGTTACAAAACCTATATAAAAAAATCATAATTCTATTTTCTTTACCTAATTTTTTAAGAAAAAAAAGAAGTTTTTTTCCGATTCGGCCGTTCGGTTTAACTAGATTCTTATATCCGTTTGAGTTATAACAACGATCTAACAGGTTTGTTCCAACTGGTAACCGTTCATTGGTCTGTTAACTAGGTTTTTAAAACAATACTAATACTCTTAATGATCGGAGATTTGCTTCATGCCAATATATAAAGATGGAAGCCTCCAAAATATGATTTGTTAAAGCTACTGGCATAGTTTGATCAATATTAGCATTCTCGTGGTCAACTACTTGACCCAGGAATAATAAAATTATTGCGAATTACTACAAATTCCAATATCTTGGGCCTTCGTTTGGATAGTTTCTAATACAAAGTTCTAGAAGCATCTTTTTGTTTGTTAGGAATTACTTGTTTTTAAAACGTTAACGTGCTTTAAACATTAGGTACCTTTCATTTTTATAAAGCCTACTTATTCATAGTAAGAGCAGAAGGTTTTTTGGGTATTAGTTTATCAACTTACGAGTGGAAATATGATTGTTTATATTAGGGCTGTCAATCAAATCTGTTACGACACGACAAAAATACACGAAATAAAACGAAATTGGAACAAAATCGAAATTTGAATTCGTGTTCGTCTCGTGTAAAACAAACACGAAGTCGTGTGTGTCGTGTTCAGATATTAACACGAAATTGACACGATAGTTATGATTTTGGTAAATTTAGAAATTTATGTTATATTTTTGTCGTGTTTTTATCGTGTTTGTCGTGTTTTTAGCATGTAATAAGTAAGAAATTTGATATATTTGTTATTTATCTCGTGTTGTCGTGTTTATCGTTTTTTAATTGGGTCGTGTTAGCAAAAAAAACACGACTTCGTGTCGTGTTGTTTTCGTGTTGAACGAATTAGTGTCGTGTTATATCCAAAAACACGAAACGATAGCACGATTTGACGGCCCTTGTTTATATATGTATATTGTTCTTACCTATTTGTTGGCGGGATTATGTATCGATTGACAAGCATTATATTTTAAATTATTATAAAATAACTAGTCTATAACGCGTGTTAAATCACGGGCGGCTTATAAAATTGTACACAAATATAAGTAGGAAATATATAAGAAACATGTGTTTTGACAATAATAACTTTAATATTGAAGAGGTCTTGTCTTTCTCACATTGCCTAAAGAACGATTTAGTTTCAAACACATCGGTAAATCGGGTGGATTAAAAGCTTGACTATGACTCGAATGAACCGAGAACGAAACATGTAAATTCACCTATTTAAAATGTCCTGAATTATAGAAAAAAATAATATGAAACTTAGAAAATTTAAATTAGATGAATAAACTAAATTTGGCCTCATCAGTGACCTCCATATGTCGTGTTCTTTTGCTCATAAGATCAGATTACACATATGGTCAACAAAATAACGAACATATAAAAAAAGGAACAACAAAACAAAACAACAAACGTGTCAAACTTACAGATGTTTTGAAAAAAACTTTTATTTATATTATAGATTTAATTCTTAAAATTGTAATATTGTAGGTTAATTGGTAACTCTGATCAACCTGTTAAAAAATTAATTACTTAAGCAACATAACATGAGGCACTATATAAAAGTTAGTCATATGTAATGTTGTAATTTTTTTGTAGTCTACTTTTGATTTGTTTCCGTGCATATAAAAAATATTACACTGTAAACTGAAGACATTACTGTTTGTTTGACTAATTTTTTGGTAAAACTGAATTTTCCCACATTTTTTGCTAACATTTAAAGCATAATCTTATGTATAATTATAAAATATAATAAAAAATGAAAATGAATATCTCAAAAGGGACTTTGCTAACACGAGTCAAAACAGGTTGGATCAGGTTAGCTTAACCTACCAACACATTTTTGCTATTTTTAAATCATAATGAAAGCTTTCAATAAAACAACTAAGTAGGTTATAGGCATTTAAAAGGGCGACTTTCAACCTGTTTGGCCCATTTTACTATAGACAAGCTTTTCTATTTGACCATTTTGGGTTAAATACAACCAAAATACACTGATTGATAAGGGTTATGTTTAGCAAATCGTCCATACTCATTCGAGAGGGCAACACACTTTTATGGGAATCGGTTAACCTGTTTCCGTTGTTCATTTATTCCTTATTTCGCACACAATAACACGTATAAAAAAGTGATCTTGGCATAAGCTTTCACTATTTATTTGGTAAATGGTCGACAATATATACATAACAATAGTTGCACAATGTTACAGAAAATAATAATTCCAACTATTGTTGCTCTTGCACTTTGGTCAAGTTGAAGTCTTTTTTATGAAACAGGATTCATGTTAAAACTATAAATTAAAATATTTAAAAATTTATTGTTATTCAAAACTATTCATATTTAGGTACATTAAACGGATAAAAAATACTTTAATTACATCAGATACCAACGTGCGAATCCCTAATAAATATACAAGTTATAAAAATAAATTTATTCAATTTTCATTTAACACTGATTATCATAAATTAAACTTAATGTAATCGTCAGTTTTAACAATATCAATCATCAAAAAATATAACTAAGTGATCTATCGTGTAACAGAAAATATAATAGATCTATACATATTTACATTTAGCATTGTTTATGTGGACGGTTATTACCTTGATATTGTATTGCATTGCATTTACATTTACATATAGGGAGGTATTTTATGTGGTGGTCGGTTATCAGTAAACGTATTTACATTTACATTTAGTAAAATATAGGAATTGACTCTTATAAAGGTCACTAAAAGTCAATTTATTCAATTTTACTTGACACTGATTATCATAAATCAAAACTTAATGTAATCGTCGGTTTTAACAATAACAAATTATTCGATTTTAGGTACATTAAAAGTCAATTTTTCAATTTTATTTGACATTAATTATCATAAATTAAAATTTAATGTAACCTTCGGTTTTATCAATAGCAATCACCAAAAAATATAACCAAGTGATCTATCGTATAACAGGAAATAGAAAAAAGATCTACACGTGTTAGGACCATTTCTGTAATAGGTTTTAACCTTTAATTCCGTTAACTAACACTTGTAGTGTTAAGTGGTGAGGAGTATATAATGTTGTATGTTTGACTTTTCATGAAAGCTTTTCCCACAATTACTGAATACACGTTATTGAAAGCTTCCTTCCATCTTCATCTCTCTCAACCCACACACACTAAAACACACACTAAATCTTCAATCTCATAGTAAATCTCCATGGATTAGCTTGAATTAATCAAAGTTTGATCTCTCATTTGGTATCAGAGCAAAAACTCTCTGTGAGTGGATCCAAATTCGAGCTAATTCGGTTCAGATCTGAAAATTTTGAAGTTCATGTTCATGTTCGTGTCTGTGATTTAATTTGCAAATTTTTTGTGAGATATTTAAGATTTGATTGAAGAATCATGTATCTCCAGTGATTCTAATAAGAATAGAATCAAAGTTCAGTCAAATCCGTCAACAATTCATCTCAATTTGATGACTTTTGAGAAAAACTAGAAAAGTTCAAAAAACTCAACAAAAATCAAAAATCCGATCAAATGTGTTATGTTTTGGGTTATATGATCGGATCAAAGTATTAGCAAATAGATTTCGAGCAGTTAGCAAAAAGAATCACAGAAATTGATAGAGTATTGAGCAGAATCGGATCAAAAGAGTGAAGAAAATAGCTTACTGTTCGTGTTCGTAGAAGTGTTCGATCGGAAGAACATCTTCGGCCCGAACACACGAGTTCGGCCCAAGTAAGAAGTTCGGCCCGAATTTAGTGTGTTGCTCGGCCCGAACACTAGCCCAACAACTTCGGCCCGAAGACTATAAGCAAAACAAGTTCGGCCCGAACACCATTCATTCACAGTATTCGGCTCTTTCAATCTTCGATCTAAAATCTTCGGCTCTTGAGTGTTCGATCTGTTCAACAATTCAATCTGTTCAATTCAACAATTCAATCTGTTTGGTGTTCTTCGGTTTCAACAATTCGATCAACAGATTCAATCAATCAATTTTCAATCGATTCAAACAAAAATCCATTTATGTTCAAAGAAAGTTCGGTTCTTGGTCTTCGGCTCTTGAGTATTCCAAAGTCAATCGATTGATCTGATTCCAAAATCAACATAGTTCGGATAAACTTCATTCGATCAGCAATTTTAACGAATCAATTCAGTGTTCGTCTACAAACAGTTCGGCACAGAGTGTTCGTCGATAAAGAGTTCGGCTTCTTGATTCCGACTCAAACCAAATCGATCGTTCAATTGATTATGCCTGATAGTTCAATCGATTAAATTGATTTGATCGATTAATCTGGTTATGCCTGATTCCTTATCAATCTGATTCATACCTCAAACAAAATCCGATCTTTGTTCGAATCAACATATCTCGACATCGCTCAAGAGTTTTTCCTGTGATTGTTCTTGGCCCTAATACAAGACAGGCCCAAGATTACAGCCCAAATCTCACTAATAGTTCTCAGCCCAAACTTGTTTGGAATATTTCATCATTGTTTGATATTCAAGTCCAAAACGTGATAAAAGCCCAAATCATATTCGGTCAGCCCAATTTAAAACAATATACGATATTTAAACCCAAATAATTCATTTTAAAACCAAGATTAATACTTATATAACAAGCCCAAAACACGAGAAATGTAAATTTCTTCAAACCCTAAACCGAAAAACGCGAACAATATTTGTACAAATTCAAATCATTTCACAATGACTTCAAAAGATGCACTTTCGATCGGATCTGATCTCAAACCTCCGTTATTATATCGAGGAGAATATCCTCAGTGGAAGAAACGTTTTCTCCACTTTATCAGAAACCAGGAGCTACATGTTGAAATTCTTGAATCCCTCGAGCATGGAAATGCAATATTTTATGAAGATGCTATTGTTGATCCAGATGCTACTCCTGTAGTTATCAGTGGAAAACGTCGTATTCCTCCTGCTGAATATTAAGTTCAACAAGCACGAAGGGCTAAAGCCGATGTACAATCTTATTCCTTTATGCTACAAGGCTTACCAAATGATATCTACAACAGTTTAGATAGTCTTGAAACTGGTAAAGAGCTGTGGGATGAGATCAGGAAGCAAATAGAGGGTACATTGTTAGGAAACAAAGCAAAGATGGTAACTACCCTGAACTCCTAGCAATCATTCAAGGCTATAAATGGAGAAGATTTGGAAAGTACATATCATAGATATTGTACATTGATGAATGAACTTCTCAAAACTCATTTGCGTAAAGAAAATTTGGATCTGAATATCAAATTCATTCATAGTCTGTTACCAGAATGGGAAATATTTAGGAATAGTGCCATGCAGTACAAAGACCTCAGTCTCATTGATATTCATGAACTCTACGAATACTTGCACCAAAGTGAACCTATGGTTAAGAACATAGTGAAAACTAAACAAGAGACTGATGATACTCTAGCACTGCTCACCAAACAACATCATTTGTATGCATCTGCAACAAATTGAAATACCAGTGACGTCTACAACTGATGATTTGCAAAACGAACTCGAAGATGTACTTCAAGCAATGTCACTTATTTCAAATTATGAGAAGAAGTATTACAAGAAACCAACAAACAACAACTTAAGATCATCCTCAAACTTTAAATATGCTCCATCTGCTTCAGCAACAAACAACACAACTGATAAACAATCTCTTACACCACTGGATCCAACGAAAAAATGTTACAGCTGTGGTGTTGCTGGTCATTATTCACGCGACTGCAAGAAACCCAAAGTCCGTGATTCTGAATACTTTAAACGAAAGATGCTCATGGCTAAGCAAATAGAGGCCGAGAAGGTGTTGTTAGCTGAAGATCTTAGTTGGATGGAAGATTCTGAACCGGAAGACGAAGAACATTCAGCCAACCTGTGTTTTATGGCGCGAGAAAATGCAGAGGTTGTTGATCGTATTAATGAGCTTGATGAGGATGGAAAGGTACACACTTCTCTTCTCTCTAATGATAATACTTCCAATAATTCTGATACTTGTCTTATCCAAACTCAGATGTCACAAATAGAATTATTAACCCAAAAACTTTTAGACGAAACAGATTTAAATGATCAACTTAAAGATCGTTTAAATATTTTGGAAAATCAAAATTAACAAAATGCTCATCTAGGTGAGAAACTTGTTCATCATATTCAACAAACTCAAGTTTTTAAACAAGAGAATCTGGAGTTACAAAGTCAAATATCAGAATTACACGCTAAGTTTGATCACAATCACAAATTATACACAAAAACATGGCATGAATATCAATATAATAAAAATGCGTTGGCACGTAAACAACAAGATTTTGATGACAATGAAAAACAATTTAAATCTTTAAACTTACAAATCAAAGAATTAACTGAAAATATTCATGAACAAAAGATAAATTCATTAAATGAAATGAAAACAAAACAAAACAAAATATCATAAACACACTCAAGCATGAAACAAATAAATTGAATTCCCATATTAAGCATCTTGAGGAATTAATTGTCAAAAGAGGACACACTGATCAAACCATTCATCTTAACAAGCCCAAAGACTTTAAATATTTTAATTCAAGAGAAGGGCTCGGTGCCGACAATCCTGAATATCTTAAGACTGCATGCAAAATGGTTCCTACCTTATATGATTCAAGATACATGCACCATGGGATCTCACAAAGATTTGTTCGTATAACTGATGAGGAAGAAGAAATAGAGACTTACAACCGAGCTAGAAAGGAGAATGTTCAAATTAGTTTTAATTACACTGAATTAAATAAATCATATGAAACTAAAAATGCTAAATTTGAAAATGATGATTATTTTCTAATTATAACACCAGAAGAATTTGAGATCACAGGTAATGATGTACTTCAACAGAAGATAAAACCAAAGCTTTATGTTCCCTTCTCATTCTTGAAGAAAATTTGACAACTGAAAAGAAAATTACCGTAAAGAAAAAAGGAGAGATGAAAGGTTATCGATTTCTTATTTTGCTTATTAATATAATTTCGTTAAAGAACCGTTTTAAAAGAAAAGTTTTGTAAAAACTTATTTCTCTGTCTTTTTTAACTTATATATAAAAACTATAACGAAATTATAAATTACTCTTTTATTAACGCGCACAAAAAAACCAGTTACCGAACCGGGCGATTTCAAAACCGGTTTGCAACCGGGTTGAGACCGTTTCAGCCTCATTGGATCGAGTCGCAAACCGCAAGATCAGGATCAGATCAAGGTTAAGAGAATGAACTGGTTTGAAAACCAGTTTTTTTTTGTTTACGTGACTGTTATAACCGGGTTTAAACACTGGATTTCGACGACAAAATCAGTTTGAATCCAGCCCGAACCACTTTCAACCGGATACATACCCGCTCCTCAAAACCAAGTTAAAAACGAATCGGTTTTACTTAAATCGGTTTTAAGACGAACCAGTTTGGTTTGTGATCCTCTCTACCGGTTGGGCTACGCTCATGATCTTTAATGGGCCTGGGCTTTTTATGTAATAAAGTTCTGTAAACCTGATCTGCTAAACTTTTAGGGCTTCAAGCCTCAAAAGCTCTGCGTTAGAATCTATTTGTTCGCTACGCAATTCGACATTTCGACCGGTCTACTGCTCTAGTGCAATCGAACGTCAGGTATGTTTCTTCCCTGTTACTATGCAAATTTTCGGATTTTAATGCTTAATTTAACTTTAACATGTAGTTTCCCTCATCTGTTAACGGGAAGTGCGCATGAAAAATCAGTATATTTTGTGTATAAACTATAAAATAACATGATTTTAAGGAGCTTGCGATGTTTATGTGCTTTTGTGCGTCTATTTGTACTTCAAATTTTCGTTTTCAGGAAAAAAAAATCGTGCTTAGTATTTTCTTTTTAGCTATATTAAAGCACAAGAGTTTGGGGTGTTTGGAATGGTGAATGGGAATGATTGCAAGTGAATAATAGTTTTCGGATTACACGAAGTATTGTTAGATGAGTATGTTAGAGAAACCTAATTTGCTACTAATTTTGTTTATATTCTTTTGCAGACATTCGATTGCATCATAAGTTATAACAAATTAATTACAAGGATTAGGCATCATGAGCACCACTACAATTGGAGCAAATCTAGGGATTTCAAAGCATGCAGTTAGACCTTCTTGTCAGAAATCGGATAGTTACAGAACCACATGCAAATTTTGTTATTTCACCAAGAAACAAACAACATTATCAAAGAAATTAACAACCAAAAAAAATTCAAAAAGTGAAATTTCATGTTTGGTTCAAGAAGATGGACTTACATATAAGCAGGCTGGTGTTGACATTGATGCTGGATCGGAGCTTGTTAGAAGGATTGCAAAAATGGCACCTGGAATTGGAGGTTTTGGTGGCCTATTTCCACTCGGTAATTTTTTATTTTTTTTTAAATATGTTTTTCTAATTAATTATTTGTGATTATAAAAGTAATATTATGTTTTTTTAAGCAGGCGATTCATATCTTGTAGCGGGAACAGATGGTGTGGGAACTAAACTTAAGCTGGCTTTTGAAACTGGAATCCATGATACCATCGGTATCGATTTGGTATGGTTGAAAATAGAGATTTACAAAATTACAACTATTATTAATTTTTTATGCTATTATTTTAATAAAGTTTATTTTTTTTAGGTTGCAATGAGCGTTAATGACATTATTACTTCTGGAGCAAAACCTTTATTCTTTCTTGATTATTATGCTACAAGCCACCTCGATGTTGACCTTGCTGAAAAGGTGTGTTTGCATAATCCTGCTGTTAATCAAATAATTATTAATTATTTATTTATAGTGGTTATTGAGCTAAATTTGTGATTTTTTTTAGGTTATAAAAGGAATCGTTGATGGTTGCCAACAATCTGATTGTGCTCTTTTAGGGGGCGAGGTAATTTCATGAGTTAAAATTTAACTATGGTTAGTTTCTAATTGATTATGGCTTTCAGACTGCAGAAATGCCAGATTTTTATGCAAGTGGTGAATATGATCTTAGCGGTTTTGCGGTTGGAATTGTGAAAAAAGAATCGGTTATAAATGGGAAAAATATTTCAGTTGGAGATGTACTTATTGGACTGCCGTCTAGTGGAGTTCACTCAAACGGTTTCTCTCTTGTTCGAAGGTACCAAATTTTACTTCTAGAGGTTGCAAAATGGGCGGGTCAAACGGGCCGGGTTGACTTTATGATTTAAAATGTACACTTGGATTGACTTTCAAGTTTCAACTCTTTCCGTTTTAAGCTCTTTTTTTGGCCCGTTTGAGATAAAACATAACTCAAATCGACCCGTATATAAGTAAACGGGTCAAAATTACTACCTCTAGCTACCTTATTAATAAACTTATCAGTTTTTTTTTTATATATTGTTTTTCTTATATTATTTTAGGGTTCTAGCTAGAAGTGGGCTTTCATTGAAGGATCAACTACCTGGTGAATCTGTTACATTAGGTGAAGCTTTAATGGCACCAACTGTAATATACGTTAAACAGGTATACTCTTTCTTTTGTTAATATATATATATAAATATTATTTTTCTGATTGTTTTTTAATTATGTTTATTGTAGGTTCTTGATATTATAAGTAAGGGGGGTATAAAAGGAATTGCACACATAACAGGTGGCGGTTTCACAGATAATATTCCTCGTGTTTTCCCAAAAGGTCTTGGTGCTCTTGTCTATGACAACTCTTGGCCCGTTCCCCCTGTTTTTAAATGGATCCAAAAGGTACGGTTCAAATCAACCCATTCTTAAACGGGTCAAATTATTTTTAAAGCTCTGTTTTTTATTTTTATTTTTTTCCAGGCTGGAAACATTGAAGATGGTGAGATGAAACGGACATTTAATATGGGAATCGGGATGGTTTTGGTTGTTACAAAAGAGGCTGCAGAAAGAATACTTAATGAAGGTGAGTCAGCATACCGTATTGGTGAAGTTATAAGTGGTGATGGTGTAACTTATCAATAATAATTTTTATTTTTATTTTTGGAGTTTAAAATAAACGTATTCTTGGAAATTTTGCGGCTTGTAATCGAGAATTAAAAACCAATTGGAACTTGGTTGCTACTGGTTTGGTCCTGATTTTATATTATGATTTTGTTGATTATGACAGTTATTAGGCACGCCTAGTTTTTAAATTGTGTGGCAAAAACAATATATGGTAGACAGTTATTAGGTACACCATATTCTAAACCTTCTGGAGTTCTAGATCCCTTAAATCAAAAATACATTTTTTTTCCACTGTGAAGCGTAAGCCTAAATTAGCTGACGTGAAAATAAAGACAACATGGTTTCCTTGTTCTTTTTAAATATTACAGATGGACTATTAAATATGCTATACGTGATATTGATTTTGTAAACAATTTCAAATATTAAAATCACACAAGGCTACATGATGTTATATTATTAATAACATCACACGTCATTTTATCAATTACTATTTTGTGATTACCATTTTGTGAAAAAGTTGGAAGATAAACACTAATTTTGTAACTTCTCTTACTTTTAATCATAGACTAAAATAATACTTGTAGAATAAAGACAGTGACAAATATTCGTATCATGCTTAAAAAAATACTGTTTAAGAATATTAGATCGGTGCCAATGGTCCGCCGGTTTGGCACCGCCGGTGTTCCGCCGGTACCGGCGCCGTTGGCACGGGCCGCCGGTTTGAGCGCCGGTTTGAGTCTCGCGAGTTTGGAAACGAGACGGAGGAGGACGCCGGTTGGAGCGAGAGAGAGGGGAAGAGAGAGAGAGCGTGTAATCTTATTTTCTTTTTATTTTTTTTAATTTTTTTAAAGTTTTTAAAAAAGGTAATATTTAAAAAAATTCAAAAAAAATCTAAAAAATTCAAAAGAAATCTAAATAATTCAATTTTTTTTTTAAAAAATAAACTTTTATATAATGTCTTTTTTTAATTAATGTAATTTATTTTTATTACTTATATGTTTTAATTAATTGTATATTTTATTAGAAAAAGAAAAGTAAACGTTGCCACTTGAGAAGTTGGCTAAGTTGTATGTTGATGAGGTAGTTCGACTCCACGGGGTTCCGTTATCGATTGTGTCCGATAGAGACGCGAGGTTTACCTCGAGATTTTGGCGATCTTTACAAGAATAGTTGGGTACAAAGTTGCGGTTGAGCACGGCTTATCACCCGCAAACTGACGGTCAAAGTGAAAGAACGATTCAAACGGTTGAAGACATGTTGAGATCGTGTGTGTTAGACTTCGGTGGTAAATGGGATGAACATTTCCGTTAGTCGAGTTTTCGTATAATAATAGTTATCACTCGACTATCAAGATGCCGCCTTACGAGGCGTTGTATGGAAGAAAATGTAGAACTCCATCTTGTTGGTTGGAAGCGGGAGAGACGAAACTCACGGGTCCCGAGATCGTGAGAGTGACGAATGAAAAGATCGGTATTATTCAAACCAACATGAAAGTCGCCCAAGATAGACAACGAAGTTATTCGGGTTTGAAGAAAAGGCCATACGACTTGGATGTCGGTGATATGGTCATGTTGAAAGTGTCACCTTGGAAAGGTGTGATGCGGTTTGGTAAGAAAGGGAAGTTAAGTCCAAGGTATGTTGGACCATTTAAAATATTGAAACGGGTCGGGCTTCAAGCTTTTAAGTTGGAACTTCCACCCGAGCTTCAAGGTGTGCATGACACCTTTCACGTGAGTTATTTGAAAAAGTTTATCGGGGAAGTTGAAAATATTATTCCGTTGCAAGTGTTGCGGGTTGACGGCCCGAACCGGTTGATCGAGGAGCCCGAAGCTATATTGGAAACGAAAACAAAGAAACTTCGGAATAAGGAGATCGAATTGGTGTTGGTCAAGTGGAAGCATTCACTTGGGCCGAATTTGACTTGGGAAGTCAAAGACGAGATTCGAAAGAGATACCCGGATTTCGTGAACTATGATGAGATTCCGAGGACGGAATCTTCTTAAGGGGTAGATAGTTGTAACGACCCGAAATTTATAAAATATAAATGGTGCAAAAATATGATAAATAAGGATAAATCGTTTAAAGAACGTAGGAATTGGTTTCGCGTCGTTTGGAGACCGTACGAGAAAGTTATGGGCGAAACCGGGTCGGGGTAAAGAGGAAAAAGTGCAGCCCTGCTGCCTTAAGAAGTTCGCGACTCGAACTATTGGTCGCGATCGGGAAGTCGGGCCAGGTAGTTTGGCTTTGAGGCGCGAAGTAGTTCGCGTTTGGATGGCGATCGCTAAGTATGCGTACGATATGCAGAGTTAGCGACGCGAACTTAGTTCGCGCAGCGAAGTCTGGTCGAGCAGCATTAAAGACGGGTTGAGCTCATTAATTGCATTTCAAAACCCTAGTTTTCTCCCTCTCGAGCTTGTGAACGATTTTGAGTGCAAATCATCATTTGGAGCAGATTTCTTGGTCAAATCTTGTGATTCTTCACTCCTAGTTGAAGATTAAAGGTATATCTTCACTCCTTTGTAGTTGTAGCTTTAGATCTATGGGTTTAGAAGCTTGGGTTTGAAACCCTAGTTCTTGGGTTGGTGATTTATGGTGAAATATATGTTGTATACACTTAATAGATGGTATATTAACAAAGGAAACAAGTGTATGAGTATGATTTGTAAGAATCTTACGGGTTGGTTAAACCTAGGGTTTGGTAAATCACCATAATTGGGGGAAAGTGTTAGTTGATGGTATCTAGTGATAAATGGATACATTATTAGTAGATTGTGATGTTGAACATTGTATGATTATTGTATTAAGCTTTCGGTGACATTTTGGAAAGTCGGTGAAATTGTGGAAGCAAGAGTTTTGGTGTCGAGAACACGGTTAAAGCATCTTTGTTACTAAGGTGAGTACGTGTGGAATTTACTGAGTACATAGCCCTTTTAAATATTTTCCTTACTTGCGTTACGGTCTATTTGCTTATATGTGTAGGCTTGTAGTATTTTGAGTTAGTGATAGATATTACCGATAATATTGGACTAACTTGTTTGATGATGAAAGTGATAGCCGAGAGCTAGATTGGCATAACCATAGGGTTATGATGAGATTGAGATGATGTGATGATACGGGCGACTCCCGATCATGAGGTGTGGATTGAGGGGCAGTTGGGTGGATTCCCATCGACTCATCCACGTTAGTTATGTGATGACACGGGCGACTCCCGGTCATGAGGTGTGGAGTGAGGGGCAGTTGGGTGGATTCCCATCGACTCTTCCACGTTAGTAGTCTTACTCATTGGACGTATTCCGGTGGGCAAGGCAGGTATCGGTAGCGTGGGCGATCCTATTGCCGATATCTTGTTTCTAGTTAGCTCGGGGGCGACCCGATAACTAGATATGTATGTGATTCTAGCTAGTTCGGGGGCAACCCGATAGTTAGACGTGATTGCTAGGTAAGCAAGGTTGATAGGGTCACACTAAGGTGACTAGACTGGATAGTTGGATATATATATATATATATATATATATATATATATATATATATATATATATATATATATATATATATATATATATATATATATATGTATATTGATTGGTTATATGAAACGTGACATTTCACTTTTATTATCGGGTCTAAACCCATGTAGCTCACGAGACGTTTTGTCTCACGTACTCCTTGTTTTGTTTTGCTATGTACTCAGGTTCGGGATCGAAGGCTTAGGTACGCATGGATAGAGATGCGGGACCTAGATTAGAAGAACACTAGATTGGATTTAGTCTTAGCTTGGTTATGATCTATTTTGTAACACCTACCTTTATACTCTGATTTCATACCAAGGTTTTTGTAAATCCAAATTGAGGATGTTCTTCTATTTATAAAAATGTTTTATTTTGGCCAATATTTGGTATTAAAATTTGAGGTGTTACAACTTGGTATCAGAGCTATAGTTTAAGTGAATTAGGTTGGATGACCATCCTAGTCTTATACTGTAGCATTAGGAATATAAGATTCCTTAAGATCATAGGTTGACCTTGAGACTTTATATTAAGTTTAGGGTTGAACCTAGGGGACCGATGAAAATTTGTTATGATTATGGATATTGAGTCCTATGCGACTAATGGGTTGTACACAAGGTACTAAATGTTTAATGTCTTTCGTATAGTCTTGATTGAAAGAAATGGTGACCACGCGTAGAAGTGGTAGAGCCCCGGAGGGCCGGGTGGAGGAGATACCTCCTGTAGAGGTTGAGGTTGAACAAGAAGGTCACCCGTCGATGCATCGGGTGGGTGAGTCGGAGGTCGAAGCTAATAGAACTCCGGTAACCATGGCAGACCTCCAAACTATTATCGATCAAATCAAGGGAACGGTGGCCGAAGAAGTGCACCGTATTATTGGAGACCGTGAAAGGTCGGGTGGAGACCGTGAATCCGAGGCTAAGTCGGATGATAGAACCGGGGGTAGTGGCACCGGGGAGGGGAAATCCTCCACGGGTGGCCAAAGTGATGCAAGGGCTAAGCCCATTGTGAAAGAAGGTTGTTCGTTTAAATCCTTCATGGCTTGTAAGCCAAATGTGTATACGGGTAGTTCGGACCCGAAAGTAACCATGAGGTGGATCCGAGAGACCGAGAGGGTTATCGGAAGTAGCAAGTGTAAGGATGTTGATATGGTGACGTATGCGTCCCAATTGTTAAAAGAAGATGCCATGGTTTGGTGGGATGTTGTGTATGAGACCCTCGGGAAGGAGGTGGTTGAAAATATGTCGTGGGATGAGTTCACCGCGAGATTGAAAAAGAAATTTTGTCCCGAAAGGGATTTGGAAAAGATGCACGAGAAATTCGTGACCCTTAAGAAGGGTGATATGTCGATTGAAGAATACTCGAGAGAGTTCACAGGATTGCTCCCGTTTGTTGCTAAAACCTACTCGGATGAGAGGTTGAGGGTGGTCCGGTATGCTAGTGGGTTACCGTGGGACTACCAATTGGAGGTGAAGAGGGCGGTTTCACTAGATGAGGCCATTAGTGCCGCCCGGGGTGTAGAAGAGGTGAATGTGGCACGGATTGCCGAGGGGCCCTTGTGGGCGAGAAGAGAAAAGCCGAGAGTGGCTCGGGTACTTATAAGAAGGGGAAGTTCACATCGAGCTTCTCTAAACAAGGGAGTGTAGGTTCTTGCAAGAAATGCGGGAAGAATCATACCGGCGCGTGCCGAGGAGAATCGAAATCTTGTTTTAGTTGTGGAAGGGCGGGGCACATAGCCCGAGATTGTAGGGCCAAGTCATTGGCCGATGTGGAGTGTTTCTCGTGTCACGAGAAGGGGCACTATAGCAATGTGTGCCCAAAGAAGGGAATCGAGTCGATGGTGTCCACGGCTCAAAAGAAAGTGGAACCGGCGAAGGTGAAGTGGCGATCCTTCCAACTCACTCGGGAGGAGGCGAAGGAGGCACACGATGTGGTGTCAGGTACTTTATTCATTAACTCCTTGCCAACTCATATTTTGTTTGATTCGGGTTCCAATTATTCGTTTGTGTCTTATGAGTTCGGTTGTAAATTGAATGTGCCGTCCGAAATGTTAGATGAGGTTTAAGAATAGAAGTAGCCGACGGGAAAACGTCTATGGTTGAATGTATTTATAGAAATTGTGAAATAGAAATAGACGGTAGAAAGTTTAAGGTGGATTTGTTGGCCATGGGAATTAGGGCGTTTGATGTGGTTATCGGTATGGATTGGTTGGGTATGCACCAAGCCAAGATTTTGTGTGGAAAGAAAATAGTGTCGATTAGGACACCCGAGAATGAGAAAGTGTATGTGTATGGGGAGAAACGACATCACATGCATAATGTGATTACCGCCATTAAGGCAAGGAAAAGTATATCGAAAGGTTGTGCATCGTTTATTGCATATGTATTAGATGGTCGAAAGGAAAAGAAGTCAATGGATAATGTCAAAATTATTCGGGATTTCCCCGAGGTATTTCCCGATGACTTGCCCGGTTTGCCACCAGAGAGACAAGTCGAATTTAAAATTGATTTAGTTCCGGGGGCGACGCCGATTGCTCGTGCTCCCTACCGTTTAGCTCCCACCGAGATGCGGGAATTGATGACCCAATTGCAAGATTTGTTAGATAAGGGTTTTATTCGTCCGAGTTCGTCACCGTGGGGTGCACCGGTGTTATTTGTTAAAAAGAAAGACGGTTCGATGAGAATGTGTATCGACTACCGAGAATTGAATAAGGTAACTATTAAAAACCGTTACCCATTGCCGAGAATTGATGACTTATTCCACCAATTGCAAGGTGCTGGTTATTTCTCGAAGATTGATTTGAGGTCGGGTTATCACCAAGTTCGGGTGAAAGAGGGCGACACCGAGAAGACGGCTTTTCGTACACGGTATGGTCATTATGAGTTTCTAGTGATGCCGTTTGGTCTTACAAACGCGCCGGCTATTTTTATGGATTTGATGAATCGGGTTTGTAAACCGTTCCTTGATAAGTTTTTGATCGTGTTTATTGACGACATTTTGATTTATTCGAAAACCGAAGAAGAACACGAAGGTCATTTGAGACTTGTTCTAGACGTGTTGAAACGGGAGAAGTTGTATGCAAAATTCTCGACGTGTGAATTTTGGTTGCGGGAAGTGCAATTCTTAGGTCACGTGGTGACGTGTGATGGTATTAAAGTTGATCCGTTCAAGATTGAAGCGGTGTCAAATTGGGAGCCTCCGAGGACTCCTACCGAGGTTAGAAGTTATCTTGGGTTGGCCGGTTATTACCGAAGATTTATACAAGATTTATCGAGAATCGCGATTCCACTCACGAAGTTAACGAGAAAAAGTGAGAAGTTTGTGTGGGAAAAGAAGCAAGAAGAGGCGTTTAAGTTGTTAAAAGAAAAGTTATGTAACGCACCGATCCTTACGTTACCGGATGGTATGGAGGATTTTGTGGTTTATAGTGATGCTTCGAATCAAGGGCTCGGTTGTGTGTTGATGCAAAGAGGTAAAGTGACCGCGTATGCCTCGCGACAATTGAAGAATGCGGAATTAAGGTACACGACACACGACTTGGAATTGGCGGCGATTATTTTTGCCTTGAAATTGTGGAGGCATTATTTGTATGGTACTCGGTGTACGTTGTACACGGATCATAAAAGCCTACAATATGTGTTTACTCAAAAAGATCTTAATATGCGACAAAGAAGGTGGATCGAGTTGATTGCCGATTATGATTGTGAGATTGTGTATCACGCGGGAAAGGCTAATGTAGTGGCCGACGCCTTGAGCCGAAAGTTCTATGAAAAAACGAACCGAGGAATTTTATCACGTATAGAAGTCGTCTCGAGCATCATCGAAAGAATCAAGAATGCCCAACGAGAGGTTATGGGAAAAGACGAGTTAAGACAAGAACGGTTAGGAAAGAACCAACATTTTCTCGAAAATGCACAAGGGTTGAAGACCGTAGGCGGTCGTATTTGGGTTCCTAAGTTCGGGGGTATCCGAAAAGAGTTGTTGTATGATGTACACAAATCGAAGTATTCGATTCACCCGGGAAGTACAAAGACGTACCAAGATATGAAACGGGTTTATTGGTGGCCCGGAATGAAGGCGAGAGTGGCCAAGTATATCTCTAAGTGTGCCACATGTGCACAAGTGAAAGCCGAGCATCAAGTACCGTATGGGGTAGCTCAATCATTGGTTGTACCGACCGGGAAGTGGGAAGACATAACTATGGATTTCATAGTAGGGCTACCGAAGACGAGTAGGGGTCACGATGCCATTTGGGTCATAGTTGACCGGTTGACCAAGAGTGCATTATTTTTAGCAATTCGGGAAACGTTGCCACTTGAGAAGTTGGCTAAGTTGTATGTTGATGAGGTAGTTCGACTCCACGAGGTTCCGTTATCGATTGTGTCCGATAGAGACGCGAGGTTTACCTCGAGATTTTGGCGATCTTTACAAGAATAGTTGGGTACAAAGTTGCGGTTGAGCACGACTTATCACCCGCAAACTGACGGTCAAAGTGAAAGAACGATTCAAACGGTTGAAGACATGTTGAGATCGTGTGTGTTAGACTTCGGTGGTAAATGGGATGAACATTTACCGTTAGTCGAGTTTTCGTATAATAATAGTTATCACTCGACTATCAAGATGCCGCCTTACGAGGCGTTGTATGGAAGAAAATGTAGAACTCCATCTTGTTGGTTGGAAGCGGGAGAGACGAAACTCACGGGTCCCGAGATCGTGAGAATGACGAATGAAAAGATCGGTATTATTCAAACCAACATGAAAGTCGCCCAAGATAGACAACGAAGTTATTCGGGTTTGAAGAAAAGGCCATACGACTTGGATGTCGGTGATATGGTCATGTTGAAAGTGTCACCTTGGAAAGGTGTGATGCGGTTTGGTAAGAAAAGGAAGTTAAGTCCAAGGTATGTTGGACCATTTAAAATATTGAAACGGGTCGGGCTTCAAGCTTTTAAGTTGGAACTTCCACCCGAGCTTCAAGGTGTGCATGACACCTTTCACGTGAGTTATTTGAAAAAGTTTATCGGGGAAGTTGAAAATATTATTCCGTTGCAAGAGTTGCGGGTTGACGGCCGAACCGGTTGATCGAGGAGCCCGAAGCTATATTGGAAACGAAAACAAAGAAGCTTCGGAATAAGGAGATCGAATTGGTGTTGGTCAAGTGGAAGCATTCACTTGGGCCGAATTTGACTTGGGAAGTCAAAGACGAGATTCGGAAGTGATACCCGGATTTCGTGAACTATGATGAGATTCCGAGGACGGAATCTTCTTAAGGGGTAGATAGTTGTAACGACCCGAAATTTGTAAAATATAGATGGTACAAAAATATGATAAATAAGGATAAATCGTTTAAAGAACGTAGGAATTGGTTTCGCGTCGTTTGGAGACCGTACGAGAAAGTTATGGGCGAAACCGGGTCGGGGTAAAGAGGAAAAAGTGCAGCCCTGCTGCCTTAAGAAGTTCGCGACGCGAACTATTGGTCGCGATCGGGAAGTCGGGCCAGGTAGTTTGGCTTTGAGGCGCGAAGTAGTTCGCGTTTGGATGACGATCGCTAAGTATGCGTACGATATGCAGAGTTAGCGACGCGAACTTAGTTCGCGCCGCGAAGTCTGGTCGAGCAGCATTAAAGACGGGTTGAGCTCATTAATTGCATTTCAAAACCCTAGTTTTCTCCCTCTCGAGCTTGTGAACGATTTTGAGTGCAAATCATCATTTGGAGCAGATTTCTTGATCAAATCTTGTGATTCTTCACTCCTAGTTGAAGATTAAAGGTATATCTTCACTCCTTTGTAGTTGTAGCTTTAGATCTATGGGTTTAGAAGCTTGGGTTTGAAACCCTAGTTCTTGGGTTGGTGATTTATGGTGAAATATATGTTGGATACACTTAATAGATGGTATATTAACAAAGGAAACAAGTGTATGAGTATGATTTGTAAGAATCTTACGGGTTGGTTAAACCTAGAGTTTGGTAAATCACCATAATTGGGGGAAAGTGTTAGTTGATGGTATCTAGTGATAAATGGATACATTATTAGTATATTGTGATGTTGAACATTGTATGATTATTGTATTAGGCTTTCGGTGACATTTTGGAAAGTCGGTGAAATTGTGGAAGCAAGAGTTTTGGTGTCGAGAACACGGTTAAAGCATCTTTGTTACTAAGGTGAGTACGTGTGGAATTTACTGAGTACATAGCCCTTTTAAATATTTTCCTTACTTGCGTTACGGTCTATTTGCTTATATGTGTAGGCTTGTAGTATTTTGAGTTAGTGATAGATATTACCGATAATATTGGACTAACTTGTTTGATGATGAAAGTGATAGCCGAGAGCTAGATTGGCATAACCATAGGGTTATGATGAGATTGAGATGATGTGATGATACGGGCGACTCCCGATCATGAGGTGTGGATTGAGGGGCAGTTGGGTGGATTCCCATCGACTCATCCACGTTAGTTATGTGATGACACGGGCGACTCCCGGTCATGAGGTGTGGAGTGAGGGGCAGTTGGGTGGATTCCCATCGACTCTTCCACGTTAGTAGTCTTACTCATTGGACGTATTCCGGTGGGCAAGGCAGGTATCGGTAGCGTGGACGATCCTATTGCCGATATCTTGTTTCTAGTTAGCTCGGGGGCGACCCGATAACTAGATATGTATGTGATTCTAGCTAGTTCGGGGGCAACCCGATAGTTAGACGTGATTGCTAGGTAAGCAAGGTTGCTAGGGTCACACTAAGGTGACTAGACTGGATAGTTGGATATATATATATATGTATATTGATTGGTTATATGAAACGTGACATTTCACTTTTATTATCGGGTCTAAACCCATGTAGCTCACGAGACGTTTTGTCTCACGTACTCCTTGTTTTGTTTTGCTATGTACTCAGGTTCGGGATCGAAGGCTTAGGTACGCATGGATAGAGATGCGGGACCTAGATTAGAAGAACACTAGATTGGATTTAGTCTTAGCTTGGTTATGATCTATTTTGTAACACCTACCTTTATACTCTGATTTCATACCAAGGTTTTTGTAAATCCAAATTGAGGATGTTCTTCTATTTATAAAAATGTTTTATTTTGGCCAATATTTGGTATTAAAATTTGAGGTGTTACAGGTTGGTTTGGTTTTATCCGTTTGGTTTTTCCTTAAAATTTTCAAAATACTACAAAAGTATATAAAATAAATAATATTAAGTTCGATATGTAAAATTCCAAAATGATAAACTACTTTGTACATAAAAACAAGTCTAATTCATAACTTGTGACATTTATAATCATATATACAAAAATCTTGACATCAACTTTATCAAAAACTCCAAAAAGATAGGTATATCGCCAAATAATACAATATAAAATTAAACAAGTGTTAGTATATAAAATATTTTTCTATAAGACATGTAAAGAAAATGAGTACCATAATTACTTACAATGGAAATCAACAAGTGTTAGTATATAAATCAATGTACTATATATTACTATTCGATTTTTTTGGACAATCCGGTTTTCTCAACGGAAACCAAATCCAATCCGAAATCTAAACTATTAATTTGGTTCAAGTCCAAACCGATCCAAAAAATCAAATAACCAATCCAAATAGTCCGATCCAAAATGTCTAATTGGACAATCCGGTTATATCCGAATAGTGAACACCCCGACATATACTTTCACTTATATCCCTTTAAAAAGAGTCTTTCTACATCTTTTAACGAAATTGGATAACATTATCGTTGTTGTAGTATACTTGTTTAAGAAAATATAATATTTGAACAAAAACATTATAAACTTTTTGTAACAAAAATAGTAAGGGTTAATTAAATTACTTCCAAGAATGTAGTATTAATGCCACGTAAGCGTCTAGAAAAATAAGCATGCAATGCAGTCTACGCATACACCTACGAAATTCAATTAAATTGAATAAATAATTAATACTATCACCGAACCTTCTTCCCCAAAATTTGAATGGAATAAGTCTTACCTGTCACCTTAAAACCCTAACAAATCCAAAATTCTCCAAATGAATAATCGTTCTTCACCTAATCATCATCATCTTCTTCGATTCGTCGTTCAAAATGCCTTCTGTATCTGTAAAACTCTACAGTGTTCTTTATAAATTCATTTTAAAGCGTCAATTACAAACCCTCACTGAAAACCGTACCAAAAGCCCCAATCAATTCGGTGTTGTTTCAAGATCCGACGAATCCGTTGCTCCGGCTAACCCTAGTTTCTCCGACGACGGTGTTGCTACAAAAGATATACATATAGATCCTTTAACATCTCTAACTCTCCGGATCTTTCTCCCAGATTCCGTACTTGCGGAATCGAGTTTGAGGCAGGGGGATGGGGTTTACGGCGGTTATTCTCCGTCGTTAGGTGTTAATTTACGTAAATTACCGGTGATTTTGCAGTTTCATGGAGGTGGATTTGTGACTGGAAGTAGTGTTTCATTGGCTAATGATTTGTTTTGCCGGAGAATTGCGAAAGCGTGTGATGCGATTGTGGTGGCGGTAGGGTATAGACTTGCACCGGAGAGTAAGTATCCGGCGGCGTTTGACGACGGTGTTGAGGCGTTGAATTGGTTAGCGAAGCAGGCAAATTTGGCTGACTGTAGGGTTTCTGATCGGGTTGTATTGAGAAGGAGTCAGATTGTTGAAGGTTTTGGTTCTTCTATGATTGAGCCTTGGATTGCTGCTCATGCTGATCTTTCGAGGTATCATATTTCATGAATTTTACTTTATAATTACGTCAAAATAATAACTGTTGCCAAATAAGTGCATGATCATGAAATTAGGTGTTACTAGATTGTAATTATGTGATTCATAAATTCTAGTAATTGAAGTTTAATCACTGAATGAAATTATACAGTTGAACAGATTTCTGATATCAACATCCTTATTGATCAACCACCATAAACGGATTTAATAACTTTGTCTAGGGCTTGGGTTATTGATCAATCACAACTAAAATTAAGCTCCATAGCTATTAAAATTTTTAAAAATTTGTTAATATGCTCAATTAGTCAATTATACACACTAGCAGGGTACCCGCGCAATGCGGCGGCGGGTACCCGTAACTATATTTCGAAGTGACGACAGTACCGGTGGTGGTGACAATAGCGATGGTAATGAGTGGTGGTGCGTAGTGATGGTAGGTGCTGACATTAGTGATGGTAGGATCATATCCGAAATTGGTCTTTTTTGTGAAAGTAATATGGACCTTTTAAATAGAGAACTGATGGTTTAGTTCTGGTGACGTTAAAGCTTATATATATTAGTATCTGGAATAAATCAAAATAATCAAGTAGTTGAAGTGGTTAACACACAGTGACTACTTAGGAGAGGTCTTTTGTTCGAATCCTGTAAGCAACACTTTATTTTTTCAGTTAAATAATTTACTAAAAGTGGAAATCTCCTTAAACTTAAAATTAAGGAGCTCCTTAAACTTACTAAAAGAGGTAGGCCTAAATGCATTAGTAAGTAGTAAGATTATCTATATCAGAAGACAAATTTGAACATATATTTTAATACATTTGTATCAACAGGTGTGTGCTACTTGGTGCAAGCTCGGGTTCAAACATTGCAAATTATGTCACACAAAAAGCAGTAGAAGCCGGAAACCTTCTAGAACCTATAAAAGTAGTAGCACAAGTCCTTATGTACCCTTTTGTAATCGGAAACACACCAACAAAATCCGAAATCAAATTAGCCAACTCATATCTCTATGACCGAACAATGGCCATTTTAGCATGGAAACTTTTCTTACCAAATGATCAATTCAATCTTGACCATCCATCAGCCAACCCTTTAATCTCTGCAAAAAGATTACCATTAAAACAAATGCCACCAACACTTACGATAGTAGCAGAACACGATTGGATGCGTGACCGTGCGATCGCCTACTCGCAGGAGCTTCGTAAGGTTAATGTGGATGCACCTGTTTATGATTATAAAGATGCTGTTCATGAATTTGCAACATTTGAGATGTTTTTGAAAACACCTAAAGCTATTGCGTGTGTAGAAGATATTGCAATATGGGTGAAGAAGTATATATCACTCAGAGGGCTTGAGTTTTCGTATTGAAAACGGATAAATTAGAAATTTAAGAATCGAGATATTATAGCAGCCGAACAAAAGTTTTTTTTGTGTACATATTTGAACCTTGTCTTATAGGTTTGCGAACGAAATTTTGTTCATTCTTTTGTTTCTTTATTGTTGATTATGTAGTAATAGAATATAATAAAAAATATATATCTTTGAGTAAATCACAGAAATTGTCCTTGTCCTCTGGTATTTCAGATTTTGCGTTTTTATTCCTAGATTTTTGTTGTTTCGTTTTTTATCTATGTGGACCTCAATTTTCCTTTATATTGTCATTCAGTCTAATTTGGCTTTTTAAATCCAATCACGTGCGAAAAGCGCAAGGGTAGTTCTGTCTTTTTACGTTACCCTCACGCATTTTGCATGTGATGAGATTAAATGGGGCAAAAATAAGAACTACAAGGACAAAAAAAAATTAAAAAAAATCGATGGACAAAATCCGAAATATTACAGGGACATTTTTTGCAATTTCCTCTATTTTTAGTTGCTTCTTTATGGGCTGTTCTTGGCCTGTTTTCCCTTCTTAATGTTAATGTGGTATTTTTGTTATGATTTGGAGTTCATTTGCTTGTGTTATGCTATACTAATGGGTCAAATGTATAAAATATAAAAAAGATAAATCTGTTAGCTAAAAAGAGGACACTTTTAAATTCTAATTCTCTTTTAATCCAAACGGTTAAATTCATTTTGTAATTATCATTATAAACATTAATCATTAATCATATATTATATATAAACCTTTTTAATTATAAGAAACGCCTAGAGTTTAGCTGTACATTACAAGTTTACAACTTAATACTGTATCCAAGGATTTGGCTGGTATAAGTTTAAAGACTTATGTATTGAAGCTGGAATTGCTTTAAAAAAAATCAACACGTTATGTTTGAAATTGTATCATACATAATAATAACAATATAAATAATAATAACAATAAAAATCTTGTTGAATATAAATTAGAGAAGACTCAATAGTGTTTCTACTTGTGAAACAGCATCGGGTAAATTTTGGTGTCTTGGTTGGGAATACATAAATAATAACGCGCTTTGCTAACAAGTAGAAACGTCATATATAGAAACGTCATATAACGAACACGATCAAGAACTAAAAACTTCTATTAAGACTATTATATAATTTAATCAATTTTATATTAGAATAAGAAATGGTAGGACTTAGGAACTTTGACCAAAATGTTTGTGAATTTACACACTTATACTTGCTAGTAGACGTTGATTTATGGATCTTAATTTGGCTTAATAAATATTTCATGAGGCTTAATATCATACAAGGAAATCAAGCTCGTATATAATATAAGTACTTCAACGCTTGTCGTTTAGTGTTATCGGTATTTGGTGTTACTCACTATCTGAGATCATATGTTCAAGTCTTACTATGAATAAAAATAGAGTAGATCTAAGATTCGTTTAAAAAAATATAATATAAAGTATTGGAACTTAAAAAGTGAAAAATATAAAATTTGACTTTTCGTAAAAATTCTACAAAGACATTAAACACCAACCAAACCATATGGTTAATGGAATCTTGAGTTATTCTACGCATATGACATGTTAAAATTTTCATTGTTTTAGGTCCCCACCCATATCCAATCTTTCACTAGATGACCATAGGTTTTATTTCCACCATTTCTCAAAATTCCTCTTTAAATGCTCTAAAATTTAAAGCGTATACTTTTTTATGTTTTAAAATATTTGTTCAGAGATGTTTATTGTACTTATTAAACATCTTTTTATCAGGTATCCCTCTTTATAACGGTATTTTTCGGGGTAGCTCAGTTTTATTCATAATGTACGCCACCTAACCATGTCGTGATTGTTTTCATATCTTCGGCAACCGGTAAATATCATTCAGGGAAGAAATAGAACACCTGAACTTTGAAAAATCATTCCAGACACCTTATTACTATGTTATTATCAGATGGTTTTTATACATAGTAAACGCTTATTCAATTTTATTTTGTTGATGGATGATTTTATATTATTTTTATTTTGCATGGCCAAAGAGAAAACATTATTAAATCGGAAAACAAAGTCAAGAACAATGGGCAAATAGTAGATGGGATCATGGGACCATATAGCTACGTGTCCAAGCATGTGAAGGTGGGGTCAACAAATGCAACCTCTGTAACAAAGCTTAAAGAGAAATTGGTCCAAAGTGACAAAGAAAAAGATTTTCTTTGTTACCAAAAAGCAAAAGCTAAATTAAAGTAAAGTCTAGATAAGATTTTAATTGTCTACCTTTTGTTTCTGCCTTTTCTTACTTTAATTATGCCTTTTACCGTGTTTAATTTCACTACTAAGAGCAAGGGGTGTGATGGCTTAAGCTACTTCGCCACCTATGCGTCACATTACCATTTCATATTTCACATTCAAAACCCCCCAAATACACCCTCTACCATCACTTAAGCCATTTGGACCCCACCACCATTTTTTTCTTTTTTCTTTTTTTAAAAACATAATACTTCATTAAAATAAATATTACACAATACAAAAAAAAATACCTAAAAAATAAAAAAAATACCGAAAATAAAAAAAATTACCGAAAAAATAAAAAAAAATACCGAAAATTAGGAAAAAAATACTGAAAATTATAAAAAAAAAGCTACTCGTCGTCATCGTCCACGTCAAGTTCATCTTCGTCGATGGGGTATTTTTCGCGGATCGCCTTTTTTTCTTTGACGATTCTCGCCTTATCTTGGCGCCCCAAACCTTGGGTGTTAGTGCTTAGGAATCGCAATTCCTCCAAACGCACGAAAACGTCATCCCGCGCCTTTGACCTTTCGTAAGCCGATTGAGCGGCTTCACTTTTCCGCCTAAACTCGGCCATCATAGCCTCGCCAAGTTCCGGCGGTGTTAGCGCCGGATGAACTTTCCGACCTACTTTCTTTTGCCTTATGAGACTTTCCCGCCGGACGTGGTCTCGTATCTTCCCCGAAAAGTTCTTCGTTATCAGAGAGCGAAATGGGTGCGGGGGCGTCCCATTTCGGGCAATGGCGCAAAACTTCCCACGCACCTTCGTTGTTAATTGTTTTTTTGACGACGACTCGTCACGGTACGCTTGTCGGACACGGGCCATAAAGTCGACCTCATTTTCACCGCTTCGGCTTGTACGTTGTAGACGTTTGTAGATACCGTTGAATTTTTGACAATTACCATTTAAGGTCGTCCACTTCCCCGTCAACATGTCTTTGGTACGCGGCGTACCAACATCCTTGTTGAACTCAACAAGGATTTTGTTCCAAAAACATTCATCGGATTGGTCGGCGCCCTTTTCGCGGTCCTCGGAAACGCTAACCCAACACTCCGCCAATAAAACTTCTTCGGCGGCGTCCCAACGCATGACCTTCCGACTTAAGTTGACGGCAACTTTTTTCCCCTTTCTTCTCGCCTTTTCAACGACGTCGGTGTCTTGAGGGGGTTGGTGTTGTTGAAATTGTTGTGGTTGTGAAGATTGTGGTTGTGACCATTGGTGTTGTGACCACATTTGAGGAGGGGGTTGGTTTTGTTGAAATTGTTGTTGTTGAAGGTTTTGAAATTGTTGTTGAAGGATATAGTGGTTGTATTGGTCTTGGGAAAATGTCGCCATCACGGTGTTTTGGGTGGACGATACCGATTGTTGGGACGAAGGGGTTGACGGATTGGACGGCGATGAGCCGGAACCTCCCCATCCGAGAATACCGTTCATCCAATCGGGGTGTGGTGGTTGAGACATTTTGGAGAGTTCTTGAGAGTGAAAGGGTAAGAAAATGTAGAGAGTTTTAGAGAGTGAAAGTGTAAGAAATGGTGTGAAAAATGATAATGGTTAAATGGGTTATTTATAATAGGTTTTATTTAAAAAAAAAAAAAAATTAAAAATCTGGAAACTAGCCGTTGCCAACGGCTAGTCCACGTGTCGCAATCCCATTCGTCCGCTGCTTCCGTCGAACATCCCACGAAACCCACCGCTCACGTAACGAGCGGTATGGTGGCGCGTCCGGCGAGCCGACGTGGCGTCCGGCGCCCACCACCCTTTGCCACCATACCGGACGCTCTAAGGTTGGAATTTTTGTTGTTGTAAAGTTTGTGAATTCAGTAATTTCAAGTATTTATAATTTTAAGCAAACGCAAGATCATGTTAGATAAGTTATACATTATATTTATGGCGTATTGGATTTAATTAATCCTACTGTCTATGTTTTAACAAAGTTGCATAAATGGTCTTTAAAAAAAACTACAATTATGTTTGCTATTAATCGTTAAATGGACCAAATTAGTTAAGAAAAATGCATAACTGATCAACCAACAAAGGTATGACATAGTCAAAGAGGGATTGGTTATAAAAGTAAGATGGATTGATTAAAAAGGTAAAGATCAAAAGCAAAAAAGTGTAAAAAATGACATTTTGGAATTTAAATATTATAGAATTCATAGTTTATTAAGATGCAACAAATTTATTTGGATTTTTGTTAAAATAATCTTATTTACTAATCTTGATGGTCTTTCAATATTTGACATTTAAACAATAAAAAATCACCATAACTTAAGTGCTTGGTGAAATGGGTCAAAGATAGTAACAGAAACTGTACAAAACTCAATTCAATATCCACCAACCACCATTTACTATGCATCAATGCTTTTTTCATGTATTCATCAATTACTTCGTATCATGCATTCATAGTTTCATATCCTTAACATAAAAGGAAAAAATAAAAACCATATAGATGTTGCATGAAACTAAAATAGTATCTATTATTAATATTGGTTTATATCACTGTCTTTTAATTTAAATCGAATTAACCAACATAAATCATCAATAGTTATTGAAATAATCAAACATTTGGTTTAGGGTTTATGGTATAGAAAATTCAGAACATATATATTTCAGAGCCAGTAAAACCCAAAAACAGATCCAGTAAATTTGAATTTATAAAGTGTAATTCTGGATTTTTTAAATCAAAAGTAATAAAAAATATCATAAGAGAGAGATGTATTTCACCTTTATTTCAATGAGCTGGTGTCATATCCTTATATTCTCCTTCAAAGTAAGAAAAAGTGAGCTCAAAAAAAGAACCTAAGATTCTCTCCATAAGAAAAAAAGCAAGATTTGAAATTAAGAAAAATAAAAATCTAAGAAAAAAAAACTATCTCGTGATGGCCTAGTGGTAAGGCGCCTGAAATAATCTAGCAGATGACCAATGAAAGGTTCAAAAACGACTACAAAAACAGTTAAGTTACGTACATCATGAGCAAAAATCAGTCATCCCTGGAGAGTCTGTTAGAAACAGGAATATCTTTTTTAAAAGAATCAAGAAAAAAGACAAATGTGAATGAACAATACCCAAACTCATCAATCAGAAAAGGTGATTGCAAGTGGTGGGTTACTTACAATACTTACAAAGATCTTGAACTACGAAATAGTTAATTGAAATGCAGTTATTTGCTCAAAAAATCCAACCTTTTTCTACAAACTCATCTTAATCTTCATGGGTTTAATTCTTAATTTAATTCTACTATTTCTTAGCTGCTCAATCCCATCTCTTCCATGTCAAGTTACAGGTATGTTACAAATCTTGAATTTTACACTAAAATTTCAAGATTCTTGTATTCCTTATTTCAAATACCTCTTATATTCATGTCTTTGCAGATTTTGTAAGTATAGACTGTGGAGGAACAAGTAATCACACCGACCTGAAAACGGGTTTACCATGGGTCACAGATTCCGGGTTCATAACCCGCGGGTCATCAGTGGAAATCGAGAACCCGAATGAGAATTCAATCCAATATCAAAGACGAAGAGATTTCCCAATAGACAATAAAAAGTATTGTTATACTTTAAATACAACAGAAAGAAGACGATATGTAATTCGTGCCACTTTTTTATATGGTAATTCTGAAAGTGAAAATACATACCCGAAATTTCAGTTATATTTAGATGCAACAAAATGGGCAACGGTTAGTGTGTTGGATTCATCAACGGTTTATATTAAGGAAATGATTATAAGAGCACCTTTGAGTTCCATTGATGTTTGTTTATGTTGTGCTACAACGGGTTCTCCTTTTATATCGACACTTGAATTAAGACCGTTGAATCTTTCTATGTATGCAACTGATTTTGAGGATACTTTTTATTTAAAAGTTGCAGCTAGAGTTAATTTTGGTGCTGCAAGCCCAGAATCCATACGGTATGTTTCTATCGATCCTCATGAAAAAGGCCAAAATGCATTTTAGTACCCTGAACTTGGCTGATTAGGTCTTCTACTACCCTGAACAATTAAAGGTGTAGCATGGTACACTGAAGCTGACAAAATGGTCGATTTAGTACTCTGACTCACTAATTTGGTCTTGTTTTCTCACGTGATTTGGTTCAAATCTCAATATATTGACATGAATGGATATATTTTAGTCTGTCAAAAGCTCCAACGAAAGTAAGTCAATTAAGAAAGCGCGACAAAATTAGTGAGTCAGGGTACTAAATCGATTATTTTGTTAAGTTCAAGGTATCATGTTGCATCTTTATTAATTCAGGGTAGTAGAAGACCTAGTCATACAAGTTCAGGGTACTAAAATGCATTTTGGCCTATGAGATAAATAGGCGGGTCGGGTAACGGGTCGAAACAGGTTATGTTTTAGAATCAGTTGAGCCACAAACACATTTCCTGAAGATATTTAACAGCCCGTTGCCTATTTAAGACGTTGCATGCATTAAAATTACACCTTGACAATTTTCTGTTTGACCCGTTTGAGATAAAACATAACCCAAATCGACCCATATCATAAATGAACATGTATCACAAATTCGACAATTTTTAATTAACAGGTACCCAGATGACCCGTATGACCGAATATGGGATTCGGATCTTGCAAAAAGACAAAACTTTCTTGTAGGGGTAGCACCAGGAACGGTTAGAATTAACACAACAAAACAAATAAACACAAATACAAGAGAATATCCACCTGCAAAAGTTATGCAAACTGCAGTTGTAGGAACTCAAGGAACTTTAAGTTACAGATTAAATTTAGAAGATTTTCCCGCAAATGCTCGCGCGTACGCATATTTTGCAGAAATTGAGGATTTACCAGAAAACGAAACACGAAAATTCACAATGAAGGAACCATATGTACCAGATTACAGTAATGCTGTTGTGAATATCGAAGAAAATGCTAATGGGACCTACACGTTATATGAACCTAGTTATATGAACGTATCGTTGTCGTTTGTTTTCTCTTTTTCTTTTAAGAAAACGCAAGATTCTACACAAGGACCGTTGTTGAATGCTGTAGAGATTAGTAAATATGTACTGATTTCATCAAAGACGGATCGAAAAGATGGTAAAAAAAAAAAAGGCTAAAATGCATTTTATTACCTTGAATTTGACCACTACTCGGAACTATTAAATGTGCAACATGGTACCATGAACTTGACAAAATGGTCGATTTAGCACGCTAAATTACTAATTTGGTCTTGTTTTCTCACGTAATTTGCTTTTAATATCAATATATTGAGAATTTGAGATAAAAATATATTTTTTAGTCCGTAAAAAGCTTCAAAGAAAGTAAGTCAAGTAAGAAAACGCGATCAAATTTATGAGTCAGCGTACTAAATTGACTACTTTGTCAAGTTCAGAGTACCATGCTGCACATTTAATAGCTTAGGATAGTAGAAGATCTAGTCAAACAAGTTCTGGTAATGAAATGTATTCCGACGTAAAAAAATAAACTTTTTAACTATACATGGTATTATGGTAATTAATAAATTTTGTAACTTTTTATTGAAGTCAATGTTCTTGGAGGGTTTCGGTCAATGCTTGAAATTGGGGATTTGATTGAAGAAGGTGATCCGTGTGTCCCTGCTCCATGGGAATGGGTGACTTGTAGCTCAAGTAATCCTCCCAAAATCACCAAAATGTGAGTTCAGTTCAGTTATCACTAACTTGTAGATTAATTATTTAATTAATTGATAATAATTTAAATTATAGATATGTATGCTAATATGGTATAACAGCGTATTGTCAGGTTTGAATTTGGTAGGTGAAATTCCATCAGGGATCAAAGACTTACAAGAGTTGACAGAGTTGTAAGTGTCAGTTAACTAAAATGAAAGTTTAAAGCCAATTTACTGTTTTACCCCTAACTAACTACTTGTTTATTTTAATCAGGTGGTTAAATGGGAACTCACTCAATGGGTCAATCCCTGATTTGAGTAATCTTGATAAATTGACAATTATGTAAGTCCATCTTTGACTGTGATTTTACATTTTACATATATGTTAATGGTCAAAACTGCTGACTATTTTGTGTTATTGGTCAAAATTGTAGACATCTAGAAGACAACAAGTTGACCGGTCCTTTGCCATCTTATTTTGGTAGTTTGCCAAACTTAAAAGAATTGTAAGTAACAATCTTAGCTTCTAAAATTTTATTAAAGTTTAATTTAGGTCTGACTAGATCTGAGCTTTGACTGAATTTGGATGTGACAGAAACCATGTAGTTTGATTATGTCTCTGACTGCTATGCTGAATGATCAAAATGACCATTTTACCCTTTGTTTTATTTATATAAATGTTATTTGATAATATGATGGTCATTTTAATTAATCCTCATGCAGGTATATACAAGACAACTCTCTAAATGGTGATATCCCTCCATCACTATTAACCAAAAATGTAATTTTCAAGTAAGTACACTTCTTTCTCAAACTATAGAGGTCAAAACGGGTTGGGTCAGATTGGGTTGACCAGAAACACATTTTGTCCAATTAGTTATGACTTTTATCATAAATAACGAGTGTGCTAAATATGCTTATTAAAACGAGTAAAAAGCAATTTAGACAGTTTCTTTTTAACTAATTTTTTTTATTGGGCCCATTAGAGATTGAACACAACACAAATCAACCCATTCATCAACTAAACTTCTAGAAGGTTTTTTTTACTGCAGCTATGAAGGTAATCACGGTCTACGAAAGCACGGGAACAAAAAGTCACATTTTAAATTAATATTAGGAATTTCAATTGGAATACTTGCAGTTTTATTTATTTTATTCTTAGGAAGCTTATTATTACTACGTTATTTTCGCAAAAAACCACCTACTCAAAGAACAGATGATAAAGGTAATTAATCTTACATTTTTTACGTTATGATCCATTTTACTGATGTGGCGAATTCTAAACCAATCATTACTCCAGGGGCAATTTCGTCACGTAAAAGTATTATTGGATCAACGGGCTACTCAGTGGCCCGAAATGGAAGTTTAATGGATGAAGGAGTATCATATTATTTTTCACTTGCTGAAATAGAAGCAGCTACAAGTGATTTTTCAAAGAAAATTGGTAAAGGAAGTTTTGGGCCGGTTTATTATGGAAAAATGAAAGATGGAAAAGAAGTTGCAGTTAAAATTTTGGCTGATTCATCTAGTCATGGAGCACAACAATTTGCTACTGAGGTAGTTATTTCAAAAAAAAAAAAAAAAAACAGTTGCAAATTCGTCGTTATATATATCAAGATCAAATTTCATAAATCGTCATGTGTTTTGTGTTATGTTACACTGATAATCCATAATTTTAAAACTTGTAACATCAATGGTCCATAAAGCAAAAAAGACCGTTACATTCAGGGACCATTGATGTAACACATTTCAAATTCAGGGGCCGTTGTTGTTACAAGTTGATAATTAATGACATGCCATTTAATAAAAAAAACTCGAAGAGCGGAATTCATAGTTTCATACAAACCACAAGGACGATTTATGTAATTTACTCAAATATCAAATTAATAATGATAATAATCACAGGTTGCACTTTTGTCAAGAATTCATCATAGAAATCTAGTACCATTAATAGGATACTGTGAAGAAGACCATCATCGCATGTTGGTTTATGAGTACATGCATAACGGAACCTTGAGAGACCACATACATGGTAAGTCAACTAATCAACCAATATCTCATCTTTGACTTTTTCCCATGTGGTCAACTTAAGTCAAACATGCAAACAGATAAGGTCAACAAGAAGCACGTTGACTGGCGAGCCCGTCTCCGCATTGCAGAAGATTCAGCTAAAGGTCTTGAGTATTTGCATACGGGTTGCAATCCGAGTATTATTCATCGCGATATTAAAACTAGTAATATTCTTTTGGATATTAATATGAGGGCAAAAGTGTCAGATTTTGGGCTTTCAAGACAAACTGAAGAAGATTTGACACATGTATCGAGTGTGGCTAGAGGAACTGTGGGTTACCTTGACCCTGAGTAAGTTATATAGTTAACAGATTGGTAATGATGTTATTTTAAGTTTTTAACGTTAATGAACTTAACTTAACCATGGTTTACTTACTTAATTAACTAGGTACTATGCTAACCAACAGTTAACTGAGAAAAGTGATGTTTATAGTTTCGGGGTTGTTCTGTTAGAACTTATATCGGGAAGAAAGCCTGTTTCTCCACAAGAATATGGGGCTGATTGGAGCATTGTTCACTGGGTAAGTTACCGCCACATCATCATTTTGAAAGGCTAACGAGTCTAATAACCTTGAATTAGGGGTGATAATTTCTGACTCAATCTGAAAATGACACGAAAATGAACAGGTTAAGGTTGACCTAAAGAAATTTCGGGCTAGTCTTGGGTAGACTAAACTCACTCGTTTATTAAACAGGTTAGGTTCGGGTCAATAATAAGTTAAATAGGCCGACCCGTCAGGTGTCAACCCTTTAAATTATTAAAATATATTTAGACAATATATATTTGTACTTAGTTTATAGTTTAATAGTTCAAAAGGAACTAATAAATACATAAAAACTAAAAGGACTAGTTAGTAATTTTGGTGTTTTGGTATATTATTATGAATTTGTGGAATGACAACAACTCGTTTGACCTGCTAACCTGTCCATACAGTTTAAATGAACGGGTTATATAGGTCGTGTTCGGGTTGTATGTAATAGGTTAGGGTTGAGATATCCGCCCGTTTATAAGAACAAGTCGTTTCATGTTTTTGACTCGCGAACCCTAAATGAATTGCCACCGTTACGGCTTGAATCAATTTTTTTGAAAGATTAAGGTTTTTAAATGTTATTATTTTGAATTTTTTGCAGGCGCGGTCTCTGATTCGTAAAGGAGATGTTGTAAGCATCATAGATCCAACACTAGCACAAGATGTAAAAATCGAATCGATTTGGAGAATTGCCGAAATAGCAATCCAATGTGTTGACCAACACGGATCTTCAAGGCCAAGAATGCAAGAAATCATATTGACCATACAAGATGCAATCAAGATCGAAAAAGGAAACGATGGAAAACAACTAACTTCAGAAAGCTCGAGAGCACAATCTTCACGCAAAACTTTATTAACGACCTTTTTAGACATCGATAGTCCAGATCTTTCTAATGATTGCTTAGTTCCCTCTGCTAGATAATAAACAATGTGTCGCGGTGTATACTTGTTTAAATTACTCTGAAAATGACTCGTGTTTTCTTTCTTTTTGTGGGAAATACAACTAAATTTATATTATATGAGTCGTATTGTATATATTACGAGAATTTTGTATCTATTTTATTTGCTCTACGGTCTAATGTACTTTATCGAACAATTCGTGCAATTTCAAAGCTGATAAATACGCAATCATTGATTATCTAAAGCTAGGGATGAAACATTTGTCGAATTTGAAGCTAACATGAACAAATCGAGTAGTGTTTAGAATTTTGAAGGATGTAGGGAGAATACTGAAATTTATACGGTTTTATGCCACATACATTATTAGCATAGTTTTAATGATTATTAGTGATACAGAATGGAAATCTGATATGACGTTGATGTAGTAATTAGTGCGGGAAAACCACTTGTATACTCACACCATATCATGTAAACCACTATCAAATTTTCTTACTGAGTGTTTAAACAATGGTTATGTGACGAAATAATTTAATTAGATAAAACGAAATAAAACAATGTGAGATTGAAATAGAAATTGTTCGAATGTACTTTGTGGTAATTATGTAAACTAGTAATTTGAATTATTAAACAAATCTTTAAATGACGGTTAATAATGCTTCCTCTGTTTTAAAATAAGTGATATACTTTTTATTTTGGGGTGTTTTAAAATAAGTGATACACTTTGAAAACCTACCATATTTAGTAAAAGATAGTGGGAACCATACCCACTAAATATCTCCTTTAATAAAGTTCAAAGACACATTTACCCCTATTTTTACTTTTAAACATCATTAAATTTACTTTAATCAATATATGTGGAACTCATCATCCACTAACAATCAAATTTAATCTAATTAATTTTCATTATCATATTTTGCCTCAAAAACCGTGAACTCTAATTTGTATCACTTATTTTGGCGGAGATAGTATAAGCGTAGAAATTGATTTGCCGCAAAAATGAGATAATATTTTTTTTTTAACGCAATAAACAGAGACTACAAAAACCATGTGTTAAAAGCAAAGTTAGCATAAGAAATGTTGAAAAAGAAATATAGTATATATTCCATCCAAGAGAAGTTGATTAACAGGGAATGCAATTACAAGATAAATTTAGCACCTACTAATTAATTTCTCATTTTATTGATCTGGTTAAGAGCAGGCTGTAATATGTTGTAAAGCACCCAAAGAATAGCAGGCGCGAGAACAAACAACAGAAGCTGCCCTCTGCTATCATTAGCAGCCTCAGCTACGGCGGCAGCTTCAGGCGTGGAAAACAGCCCCGATGATGCGGCTAAACCGCCGCCAATCCCAAGCCCAACAATCACTCCTTTAGTCCTCATCCTGTTGATCTGGTTAACCGCCGGTTGAAAAATGTTGTACAGAACCCAGGCGATCGCCGGAACTAATGGCAACAGAAGCGCGATTCCACGGTTGTCTCCTTCTGCGATGACGGCGATTTGTTGTGCTGCGAAGGCTGGGTCGCATGTGCTTAAGGTGGAGAAGATTGCTCCGGCGATGGCGGTTCCGGTGAGGGAGATGGTGGCGGGTTTTGCGGCGGTGAGGGATTTGGGGAGGGAGATGGGCTTGGTCGGGAGGGGTTTTGAGGGTTTGGTGGTGGTCATGCGGGCGTTAAGCATGGCCATGGTGGTGGAAATTGTGGCTGCCATTGGTGGTGGTTTATGTTGTTGAGGAGTAAAACTTGTGGACACACAGTGTAGGTGAGGTGTGTGAAATTGGGAATATAGGAAGTGATAGCCAATGGGTTTATTGTGTTCAACATTGTGGTCTTATCCATACAGTGGATTTTGGGAAGATTTGAGCCATTTATTTGTGACCCCATTTCATTTTTTCTTATCACTAACTTGCCTGCCATTGGATGCAAAAGATCGCCAATAATATCATTTTTGGAATGTAACTATTTACGACTGTGTATGATAGTTTCAAATCTGAAAAAATAAAAAATTATTCAAATATTTTGCAGATTTATTTGGTTTTTTGGATACATCGGTTAATTTTTCGTATACCGGGTATCGGAAAATTTTGAAAACATTATTATTCGAAATTCAGATATTCAAATATTAGATATTTTCTCATATGGCTGATTATTGTATATTTTTGAACATCCTACTAATTTACTTCGCATTTGATATATAAAATCACTTACTCTTTCTTTGTATATAGTATACCTTTAATTTTGACCCCTATTTGATGAGTATGCATCAATTTTCTAACTTATATATCAATCTTTCTATCATGTTTTATTCTCCATTTTATTTTGTGATTGATCATATTATTTATATAAAATTAAGAAACAGTGATTTAAATCATGGTAATTTTTTAGAACTGTCTTGCTTGTAAACCATTAGAATTAGAGACGTGTGTAAGAGATCCTCTTTGTTTGAATTGTTTTACTTTTAACATTGAGAGAATACCCGAGGCGTAGCGCGGTATTAGTGTAAAGTATAAGTTGTTGCTCATAATCTATTTGTCATGGGTTCAAGTCCCACTATGTACAAGAAGTAAATCAGGTGTCATTAAAAAAAAACATCGAGAAAATGTTCCTTTGTTGTATGTATGAATACTAAATTAGTTGATATAATAGGAAAGTGAGCAAATCCAAATGTAATCTGTATGAATAATACCTTATTTGTATCAAGCGATTGATGTTTACATTAGATATTTAGGTAACACTTTTATGCGTTGAACTTATTACTACTTGATAGTCCAACACGGCCCAAACATCTCTCTTATCATATGATCCAATCTCAAAAACCGATTAAAAGCCCAAAAACCATATAATATCCTAGATCCACTTGCTATAAAAACAAAGCAACCGTTGCACCATTCACAAAAGCACCAACGATCGAGACCTTGAAGATTAAAGCATCACTAGCCGTTCCTTCACCAGGGGAGCCAACAATTGCACCATTATTGACACCTGGTGGAGGCATCACCTGACCCTGCAGTTTCCCTCCTACTAGGAGCATCAAATTTTAATATTATCCCTTGATTTTGACACATGTTTTCATCTAAGGAGTAGGATTACGAGTATAAACAAATAGTAGGAATCAATACCATTACTCAAACAAAATAGAAACATAAAATATATATATAAAAAAGTAAAAACATATGAAACGAGAACGAAGTTGTGGATTCTAACTAATCCAGTCATTAAATTATATTTAAATTTGTCGAACAATACAATGTTGCAATTAGCCAGGAGAAAAAGCCCCGTTAAATCCAATAACCCCGTCATACCCACACCAATATCCCATTATTTGCTCATAATGCAGAAAATCACCATGGCTTTGGGAATTAGCATGGGCGAAACACAAATGGTTTTATACCTGAAACATCGTCTATAACATGACTTTAACATGCAATTGAGAATTAGCATAGCAATTGGCAATTAGCATGGGTGAAGGCACTAATCCTTGTAAAATGGGGGAGCAAATAATGATGGTCTCATGGATCGTTGTCTCAAGCTATGGCGCACCACAATCCCCACTTCCCGTAAATTTTGTTCCTAGGTTAATTATAAATGTGACCTAACAACAATATTATAATGTATTAACTAATTATTAATTATAACCACTACTATACTGTATGAGGAGCTTACGACAAATATGTAATTAGCTTTTCTCAAAAGTTATATGGGGGGAGAGAGAGAGAGACGCCCACAATGCATGTAGATGAAAAGGGAAACACAAGAACAAAAACCTAGTCACTAAAATATGGAGTTCACAAGTAAGACAAATAGGAACACCAATCTACACTAATATATAATGTCATGTATAGTTATTGGAGCTAGTGCTTGCTTCCACACTCTCATTGTTAACAATATTTGTGCCATGTTTATAAATGTACTAACGCCATAATATGTTGCTGTTGATTTTCGTTTTAATCAAATATTAATATCAATAGGAGTTAGAAAGGGCAGATATCATGTAACATCTCAAAAACCCGGCCTAGTAGTTTATTGACCTTAAGGTATCTTATTAAATGATTATCTGATTAAATACTTAGTTAATTTAATTAGCCTGCTGTCTTTTGCGGTATTTTAACCAAGGGGTTAAAATACCCGACTTGTGATATATTTGGAATGAAAACGTGATTTTTATATCTTTGGATTCTTTGTTAAATATCGTTTCCGGAAATGCTTTCGTTTTTAAAATTGGAGTCCGTTTGCTATTCTAAATAAATTAATTTCAAAAGGACTTTTCAGACATATACTGTTAAAAAGGGAAAAAAGCCACAAGGGGGCCCCAACCCCTTGTTTTGGCCGGATGTGGGAAGGAGAGAGGGAACAACCTCTCTTTTCTTTTGTCTCACATTTTTGAACATTATCCTCAATTACTATTTCATTGCTTTCTTCTTCCTCCAAATACTCTCTATGTTCTTGAGCTCATAGTTGGTGAATCCTTGCATAATCTCGAAATCTTGTGGTGTTTTTGTGATAGAAGAAGCTTAGAAGTAAGTTGCATCTCTTCTCTTGGTTATCTTTAGTGTTCTTGAGTTATGGCATGAGCTAGGGTTTGTGATTGTTAGTAATCTATGGATGAATCTTGTTATGGATGTTGTTTTATGTGTTTATGCAAGCTTTTACATCATTTGTATGGTAGATTATTGAAGGAATACAAGATTTGGTTAAAATCACCTTCAACCTCCATTAATGGTGGGAGTTGAAGGTGGGTTTTGACAAATCTTGGATTTCTTGATGTTTGAATGGATGGAATTGTTTATTAGGTTGAGAGATTATGTTTGGTAAGTTATGGATGGTGAAAACCTAGTATAGATGATTGTGTGAATTGATCTAATTGGTGTTTGGGTCAAATGACTAACTAGAGTTTGTGCAAGTATGATACTTGCTATTGGGATAGTTATGAACTCAATAGAATTGTTAGTTTATGGTGAATTGCTAGTTTAGAAGTTGTGTGCTAGTTGATGGAATTGTAGAAGTAATTTAGTCAAGTTCGGGTTTTTGGCCCGTTTGGGTCAACTAGTTGTGAATACTTGCTAAATGGTCAAAATGGTCAATTGTATTGATGAAGGAATTGTGCTAGTTGGAAATGTCATAAAGTATGCATTTTGTGAGTCTTGTGTGTTTAGTTGTTGAAATTGATGATTTTGACAATTCGGTGGATTATCACTAACTCGGTATACTTGTTACAGGAATCGGGAAGGATACTCAGTGATATTAGCTCACTGAGTTAAGGATCGGAAGTTGAAAGGTGAGTGGATTCAACCTACAACTCGGGTTTCGGTTTATTTGTTTGGTATTGGTATTATAAAGAAAATCGCAGGAAATTACCAGACAAGGGGAGTTCACGGCGTGAACTCCACTTAACGATCGTGAAGTTAGTCCAGCTAAGTTGGTGGTTAGTCGCGAAGTAGTTCACGACTGGAGTTCCCGACGTGAACTTTAGTTCGCGATCGTGAACTAGTGTTCGCGATTGGGAACTCTGCCGTGACGTTTTTCGCGGTGTTTTTCGTAGCTAGTCTACTTGTTATGTATGCCTAGTGTTAGGGAATACCATACATGACTATGTGCACGTTCGGGATGAGGTCAGTGTCGGAAGGAGAACGGCTGGGCACAGGGTATCGACTAATAGGGTATCCGACCTTACCTGTATTTGTTGCATGGTTAAGGGGAGGGAGTTGACCGGGTGTTGGATACGAAACGCTATCGGTTACCGTGGTTTTGGCCGACCATGGTTTAAGGCCCGCAAAGCCGCCGATCCTTTAAGTGATTACCCAACCGGAGATGTTTTTATAATTTCCGCGTTTAAGTGACTACCCAACCGGAGATGTTTTTATAACTTCTGTGTTTAAGTGATTATTGTAGTTGCTAGTGTTAGGAATTCATTCACTTAGCTTTTGTGCTAATCCCTCCCTCTTTGACACATTTCAGGTTGGAAGGCTTGAACGGGTCGGGCTCGGACGGGAAGTTTGACCATGCTTAAATTTATGTTTTGTTAAATGAGCCGTGTTTAGTAATACCGTCTTTTTAACTAACACTTGGTTTGTATTATTTTGTGGGACCATGGTTTGTAAAACTAACGTAATTAGGAATTGGACTAAATGCTTCCGTAACCTTAGTTAATGCTAAATTAGATATTTTAAAATAAAAATAAAAATGCGGTGTTACATATCAATTTCCTAATAATTAACTATTCATATCATATGGATACATATTAATTCCCTAATAATTAACTAATAAATTCTATTACAATCTATACTGTACTTAGCTGCTAACCACAACCACTACCAAATCACTTGCTCGCACGACTTCAAAAATCAACGATTGTGATTTGTTGTTTACTCTGCAGTTCATTTTGCCTCCTCCAACTAACTCCACCACTACCATTGTATCTCCCGCTCACCACCACCACCATCACCGTCGACCATCAATTTTAATTAAAAAAACATGCATAACCATGTTACTTAATTATTTGTGATCATAATTGATAATCCTTGAAAGGACATTCAATAATAGTTTGATCTTTGATAGTGATTTTGGATGAAACTTGAGTATGAAGAAATGAGGGTTTTAAAGAGAGAAAGTTGAGAGAAGGGAGATAACTTGCAAATAAATAAGTGTGAGTAAAATTCAGCAAAGTTACAATTAGTGTTTATCATTCTAGTATTTATATCTAAACACTAATTGCCTAGTTAATCCTAATTGCAAGCTTAATTCTATGCAATGTTACATAGCTACCCCTAAACTATTATTTACAACAAAATAAGTCCTAACAATAATTTTCAAAGTTTGACTTTGATTAGGGTGTTTAATTAAAGTGTGTACAAATGGTAACACCTTTTGTTTTTCTTTCTAATTAATGACCAACAAGAAAACATTCTATTGAAAAACATTAGATCCTAATAAACAAGAAATTTAAGCTTCTAAACTTGGTTTATTATCAACTAAACGAAACCATTTTAACAGTTTTTGGGCCATAACTGCAATATTATTCTAAGTATACACTGTTTAAATATACGAGTTGTGAAATGTATGACTTTGTTATTTATCTCCCTTCAGATTGAAGCTATAATACACATTCTGTAATTCTATTTTTTCTTCATATATTAGCAGTTCTTATGAGTCATAACATATTAACCTTTTAAGTTGTAGACATAATTTTAGAGAATTATTTTTCATATCATAAAAACTACTTCTCACATTACACTACATAAATTTTAAAACAGATTGTACAATTATACAAAATATAATATTTGGTATAGGATTAATTTTTGCGGTGTCAATATCACTTCCTGTGATGTTACTTCCGCTCGAAAGTATAGAGAGCAGCTACAATGACTAACCTAGAAACCTCAAATCCAAAATAAAAGTAGTTTTGTATTGTTGGGTTTCAAAATCTTTCTTATTTTTTTGGGGTGTAAAACAAATGCTTGACCAGTTTTATACTTTTGGAGAAACATTTCCACTTGGAAAAACTCAAATCTCCCTTTTGTTCCTTTCTAGAGAACTTGGCCTACTAAATGATACACACACTCGTACACACATAAACCCTAGCAACTCCCATATAACCTACTGAAATTCATCTTCAACCAACAACCTTTCAGTTTCCTGTCGTTTCTTTCACTTTCCGGCCATGGACCACGCCGGTTTTCATCGTTTTCCGCCCACCTTAGACCCAACTGCACAAGAATTCCGGCCAACATACCTTAACCGTTTACCGTATTACTCATACTCCTACCCTTACAACTTGTATAATCCACCACTACCACCGCCGCTTCCGCTTCCAATTTCTGTTCCGTTGCCGACGGCGGTTTATGTTACCCCTACGCCACCACCGTCTACAACCCCAACGCGTACTCTTCTATTAAGTTCGGTTCCTTCCGACGTCAGCGAATCAATAATCCGGCGAGATTTAGAGCTATTCGGAGACGTGAGAGCTGTACAAATGGAGAAAGTTAGAGACGGAATTGTTACCGTACATTTTTACGACCTCCGGCGATCAACGGAAGCGTTGCACCGGATTCAAGAACAGCACATGCAGCAACAGTGTCGTCTCCGTAGACACTTCGACACACTCACGCTTTCATCCATGGGAAATTCTGTTCCGCCATATAATTACCTTCCCAACAGTTACTTGTCACCACCGCCGGCGCCGGGACTCATTGCCGGCCAAGCCGTATGGGCACAGTTCACTTTCCCAATCGCCGCCGGACTCCCTGACGGATACAACCAAGGGACAATCGTTGTTTTCAACTTGGATTCCGACGTCCCAGAAGGAACCCTTAAAGAAATTTTTAAAGAATTTGGTAATTTAATTATGGATTTGTGGGTCAAAATTGTGTCGGGATATTATTGTGACAGGTCGTTGTTCTCGGCTATCTGAGATCAATCCTGATGATGTTGAAATGTTTGTTTCTATTTTTGTCATTTTTCTGATATTCATTTGACTCAATAATTAAAATCCTTACTTAATAAAATTATTTTTTAAATTGAAGGGAGTGTGAAGGAATTCAGAACGACGCCGTTGAAGAAAACCCAAGTGTTTGTAGAGTTTTACGACACTAGAGATGCCGCGAAGGCTCTTATTAACATCAACGGTAAGGAAATTAACGGCAAGACGGTGGTCGTCGAATTCAGCCGTCCCGGCGGTCATAAAAGTAGTCAAAGATATAACAAATTTAACGCCGTTAGCTCCTTTCGCCCGCCGTCAATAATCCACGCACGTAAATTCTTATCGGATTCACGTGTTTATCGACCACAACATTCACCATCACCTCCGCCGCCGCTGAAGAATACCGTAAAGAAACAACCGGAGCAAACAGGCCGTGGCGGTGGCGGCGGCGTTGTTTGGAATAAACAAAGGAAAGGTTCGAAACACACGAGAGAGAAGTACGATCCGAGGTTTTTGATCAAGGAAGATGGGATTATTTCTGAATCGGGTTTTTCGGATTCAAGAACTACGGTTATGATTAAAAACATTCCAAATAAATACAGGTTTAATTTATTTGTACATTATCTGTAGATTTTGAACGGAAAGATATTGAGTTTTGTTTTTTCATGTATGCGTGCAGTCAGAAATTGTTGCTGAACATGCTAGACAATCACTGCATTCACTGCAACGAGCAGATAGCCGCCGGTGGCGGTGACGGTAGTAGCGGCGGAGAACAGCCATTGTCTTCCTATGACTTCGTCTACCTTCCTATCGATTTCATGTATGCTTGTTAATTCCTCTCACACTTTCATTCTATTTTATTATATTATTATAAAGCAATAAAATCTATATTACATAAAGAATATCAAACACCCACATTAAACCATGTTCTTATTCCTAGAAACTTTTAAGTAAATACTTTTACTTACATTTAGTAATATACTTTCCATTTTAAACAAATACTACTTATAAACAATATAAATGGAAATGGATCTCTTTTCAATATACATTACGGAGTACATTTTAATGTAATTAATCCATTTGAGTAACAAGTTTAATAGGAATTATTAATACTACAGGAATAAGTGCAATGTTGGGTATGGGTTCGTGAACATGACGTCACCGGAGGCAACATGGAGGCTGTACAAGGCGTTTCACCATCAAAATTGGGAGGTTTTCAACTCTAAGAAAATATGTGAAGTTTCTTACGCCAGATTACAGGTTCGTTTAATTAAAATTTATATATATTATCTATTAATTATTACGAAGCACAAGTTTTAGTTGAAATTTTTGAAAATTTCAAAGGGTGTGGATGCATTGAAGGAGCACTTCAAGAACTCAAGATTTCCATGCGAGGCGGAGGAGTACATGCCGGTGGTGTTTGCTCCGCCACGAGACGGCCGGAGATTGACTGATCCGGCACCGATTGTAGGAATCAGGAGTGTGGTAACGACGTCGGATCATGATTTGTGTTTGACAGAAAGTGAAAGTTGTAATAGTAGTTGTAATAATGTGACGGTTGTAGAAGATATTGTGAATTCTGATGATAGTTGCTACGCCGCTGGCGGCGGTGGGGATGATGATGAATATTAAAATGTTATCTTAAATGTGATGTTGGTGCAGTAATCGGATGAGTTTTTTTCTTTCTTTTTTGTATTTCTTTTTGTTTTTACTGTTCGTTGCATCAGCAATTCAGGTATGCAGGCGGCCTATTTGCTCTAGGTATAACCTTTTCCAAGGGATAATGATATTTCATGATATGAATAAAAAAGATCCACATTTCAATGGTAGTCTATTATAAAATATATAATATTGTAATATTTATTTTATTTCAATCCTTTTGATATAAAAATAAACATAATTGTGAAATCATAGGTTTGTAGACGTTGATTTTATTCACAAGTTTTGATGATATGTGATAACTTTGGTGTGTTTAAACAATGCATGCTCGTTGATTTACGTAAACAACAATATAATACTATTAAGTTTTAGGCATGTTCATTGTGTATCAATAATTGGAGTAATAAATGTTTACAATATATAATATAAGTTTTAGGCATGTTCATTGTGTATCAATAATTGGAGTAATAAATGAGTTGTAATGAATCTTCTAATAAACTTTGATGAAATTTGCTATAGCAAATATGTGTAAATATAAGCTAATGGTTTAGAACAGTCCTAATAGTTATGTCAGCTGATATTTTAAGTTTTTGTTAAATCAATAATTTGTTAACTCTAATTTCAACTGACATTCAAGTGAAATGTTCATGCCAATAATACTTATTCTCTTTAGTTTTTTTGAAACTTACCATTACAAAATACACACATACAAATACGCTATTAAATGCCATACCCCAACTCATCGCATTGTTCAACTGAAGCCATCACACTGAGGAGCCATGCCAACAGGAGATGGCATCGGTTGCCACCCGAAGCCTTCGGCTTCTTCCCATTGGCAGTCTATTTGCGGGCAAATAATACATAAATTGATGAAATTAAAATATAATATACAACCCATCTGTCTTTATTTTGAAAACACATAATTTCACTAACCTAAAGAGAAAAGATCACACATAATAACTTGGGCCACTCCTTACAATTAGCTCTTTTTTTTATTTGTCAATTTCGACACATTAAAATCACGTCAACATTGTTAAATTATTACATTCATTGCTAATAATAAATATAAAAGATTTATGTATTTGTTTGAATCCATTGAGTTATATGTGCAAAATGGGAAACTTATAATAAGAGCCACTGCAGAGTAGCATATGGATAAGTATGATATGCTCTTCGGCTCGTTTCAACCAAGTTTCGACAAATGCTTCCTCTTGATAGATGTCACATCCTTGTGGAATAACATAGAAAATTATGCTAATTTAGTTTCTTAAAAGTACATAGCTTTATTTTGTTTGTCAAAGTTTATTTATCTCTACTATTTAACGTCTATTTTCTTTAAAGACTGTTAAAGATTCATTTGCTTGATGTTCGACGAGTAATTTTTGTCTTAAAAATTAGCTTTTAGTCGTTATGGTTGCAAAATCCGCTACCTTATATTTTGTAAGACGTGCCACCACACTCCTCTCTCCTACTACTGACATCTCAGTTTTAACACAATAGAGAGCATTTTTCAGTTTTTAAACCACACTAGTCATAAAAAAAATACAAAATACTAATATACACATAAAACACTTCATATTTCTCGTTTCCTCATTGTTCAGGAAATTGAAGCACCAACCAAAGTTGGCAAACTGACAACACCATGCCATCAATGTCGGTTTACAGAAATTAATTAACTGATACTCAATCGACGTAAGGGTTGGTACTGAAATTGACGTTTCAACCAAGTTTCGACAAATGCTTCCTCTTGATAGATGTCACATCCTTGTGGAATAACATAGAAAATTATGCTAATTTAGTTTCTTAAAAGTACATAGCTTTATTTTGTTTGTCAAAGTTTATTTATCTCTACTATTTAACGTCTATTTTCTTTAAAGACTGTTAAAGATTCATTTGCTTGATGTTCGACGAGTAATTTTTGTCTTAAAAATTAGCTTTTAGTCGTTATGGTTGCAAAATCCGCTACTTTATATTTTGTAAGACGTGCCACCACACTCCTCTCTCCTACTACTGACATCTCATTTTTAACACAATAGAGAGCATTTTTCAGTTTTTAAACCACACTAATCATAAAAAAAATACAAAATACTAATATACACATAAAACACCTCATATTTCTCGTTTCCTCATTGTTCGGGAAATTGAAGCACCAACCAAAGTTGGCAAACTGACAACACCATGCTATCAATGTCGGTTTACAGAAATTAATTAACTGATACTCAATCGACGTAAGGGTTGGTACTGAAATTAATAATCTCATTATTAATAGTGGTATATAATTCTTTCAACGCACTTTGACCGGTACTTTTATATAATAGTGGTAAAAGTCACAATCATTAAACTTCATCATTATATATATGTTTGCACTCCAAAAATGATATGTAGCGTTCCTTTAGATGATTAGATCTATGATAAACTTGTAAGATATATTCATATATAAAACAGGTTAACTATAGTTTTGTTTGTTCAAATAAGAATATTGAGAAACATACAACCTTTAATGCAAAGATTACAATGAAATAAAATAGAATTGGAGATATACAAGAAGATGACAAAATGAAGGGGTTTGACTTTGCGCCGTACAAATAACAGAGGGGTCCGAGTGCTCTTTGGATGCCATTGCTCTGTCATTTTATACATGGAAACAGAGTGAGGGAGGGGTCCAGTAGTAGTGCATTTGCTTTTCAGCTATCCCCTTTCTCTCCTTTGCCTGGGGTGTTGACACGTGTACGGTTATTATTTGCCATGTGTCATTACTTAAGTCCAAATCAATGGTCAAACATAACTATTTTTATGCTAAATAAGTCCCTTAATCCACCTTTTCTATGCTATCACAAAAAAGAAACTGAAAAAGAAAGCAAGTGTTCAAAGTAATTATACCCGAACAAAGAAAGAAAACCGAGAAACTATGAGTGGCCCCAAAGTACGTTAGGGTATATTTTCACCACCCCATAATGTGTGATAATTCCAAATTCAATTATTTGAAAACAAAGACCCAATGTAGATAAAATGAAGCGTATTAAAAGAATTGATTGCATCACAGTTCATTGATAGTTTAGTAGTAAGAACATTTGAAACAATATCATAAAGATCACTTCAATCCCTTCTATTAGTAACCATTTATCAAATTTAGCATCCCGAAAAGTCCGTTATAACATAATGCCCTTTGATAATAAAAAGATTGCATGTCACTTGATTGGAATGCTACGAATATAAGAACATAGAAAAGAGTAAAAAATAAAAGTTGAATCGGTAAATGTAGAATAAAAACATAAAATAGACAAAAAAGAATAGTTAATAACCTTTGTCCAGTCAAAATTATTAGTTCCGTTAGGTTCGGTTGTTTGTCTCATAGAAAAAAGGCTGCTCTTTTAAATTAGTATTTTAATGGTTATTTTATTTTATTTTATTTTATGTATGAGTTTCTAAAAAGTAAAGCATCTGATATTAGTATCCGAAAGATGATAAAAGACATAGTGAATTTTATAGAGATATTATAAGACCACTCTCAAACAGGAATTTCGCACCTCCGCCACTTTGCTCGTTCCTTTGCCAAATCATTGGCACGGGATCATCACTTGGCCCGCCACTTATGTTTCCGCCACTATAAAGACGAGTGTGAGTTGTGTTTGTGAGTTGGTGGGTGGGCACAAAGGGGTATTTTGTGTGTATGTTTTTTGTAATGGTGGGTCCCAAAAAATTAAAGGGAAGAAGTATTGTTGGAACAAAATCACAGATCAACTTGATACTGATGCTGCAGTTAGTACTGATCATACTTAGTACTGATGGGGTAGAATTGTTTATTACTGATGAAGTTGATACTGGTAAAGACTATAACTTAGTTACTACTGATCAAGGCTTATTGAAGATACTACTGATCAATAGTAGTTACTACTGACGATGGATCTGGACTTACTACTGGTCACCAAAGTTACTACTGATGTTACTTATTCACTACTGGTGATTGCAGAATACTACTGATGAGCTTATATGGAACATATCGAGTCCGAGATCTTCGTAGAGATAGTTATAGCATGTAAATCAATGTATATCTATAGAATTCGAATGTAAATCAAGTCCTAGAATAACTAGGGTAAATAATTTAGCTTCAAGGACTATTATAAATAGTTCCTTACGAATTGTAAACGTACGTGTGTATTGAAAACTCGATAATATACATTGAAGCTTTTTGTGAAACTGTGTTCTTAATATTTTCGTTTATTGTTTACAGTTCATTGTTCTTAATACATTGATATAGTGTTGATCCGCTGCAACTTCTATAATCAATTAGATCTAAGGTGTTTATTAACTTCGTCATAGTTAATCGATCCTGACAAGTGGTATCAGAGCGTATTGGTTCTAGATCTACTATTTGTTAAGAACAGCAAAAAGTTTTAATCTTTAAAACACACACATTATCAATCATGACTGATAATAATGAAAGCACTTAGGCCAACAAAATCCCTATTCTCACTCCCAACAACTTTGGGATGTGGAAGAATCGTATTAAGCAATACATGCTTATCACTGATTATTCCATGTGGGAAGTTGTCCTTGAAGGAAACAAAACTGGCCCTGGACAAGCAAGCATCTCTGTGACTGAAGCAGACAAACTTAAGTGTGAGAAGGAGAAGAAAGACAAAGGAATCGAACTTAAAACTCTAAGCACTCTCCTACTGGCCATTCCTAACGACTATCAACATCTCTTCGTTGAGTATGATGATGCAAAGGTGCTATGGGAAGCACTGGAGAAGAGATTCGTTGGGACCAAGAGCACCAAGAGGAACATGAAGTCTGTTCTCAAACAAGACTTTGAAAACTTCAAAGGAAAGCCCAATGAAACACTCACTCAAGTGTTTGACAGATTCAACAAGCTAATTGGTGAACTTAACCAAGTTGGGGTTAAGATGGATCAAGAAGATGTCAACATGAAGTTCCTAAGATCTCTTAGTGAAGAATGGGCCATGTATACAGTGGTATATAGACAGAGAGATGCACTAGAAGAAAAGGAGTTGGATGAACTCTACAATGATCTCAGAGTATTTGAAACTGAGGTAAATCAAAAGAACCCTTCTATTTCTTCTAATAATGCTGCATTTGTCTCTAGTACAGGTCTAGGTCAAGAAACTTCCATAGGAAAGACTGCAGATTCTGAGGATGCTGCAAGAGAATCCTTTTTCACTAGTCATGTGCATACTGCACTAATTAGTGATGACTTGGAACAATTAAATCCAGATGATCTTGAGGAGATGGATCTCAAATGGCAGATGGCTATGCTGAGCCTAAGAACCAAAAGGTTCTTAAAGAGGACTGGTAGGACAAGTCTTAACTTCAACAAGGGTGACAAAGCTGGATTTGACAAAACTAAAGTCAAGTGCTACAACTGTAACAACCTTGGTCACTTTGCAAAAGAATGTCCTCAGCCAGACAAAAGATCAAAATCAACTGCTCTTGTTTCACAACAAGGACAAGGATATGAGTGGAGCTTCCAAGCAGAAGAGCATGCTCAAAATCAAGCTCTCATGGCCTTTACTGACAGCAAAACTGAGGTAAAACCTAAACCTTGTACTTCTGAATGTATTAAAATTGTTAAAAATTTAGAAAAAGAAAACACTAAATTAACTGAAGATTTAGCAAAAGCAGTAAGAAGAAATCATGAATTTGATGGTGTGATTACTGATCAAGAACATCAGATAAAGGTGTACCAGATGATAGATCAACGGATAAAGGAAGAATTACTTCAAGCTGTAGATGAGAAAGAGTTCTATGAATTAAAAAATAAAGAATTAACAAGTAAATTAGAAGAATGTCAACTTGAAATTGAACAAAATAAATTGACAATTAAAAAGTTTGAAAGAAGTACTAAAATTCTTGATGAACTAACTAACAATAAAACTACAGAAAAAGTTGTCCATGGGGTGGGATATCATGCTGTACCACCTCCATATAAATTCATTCCTCCACTTAAAAACAGTTCAGAAAGAATCATTAATGAATTAAAAACTGAAAATCAAACTGAATCACATAATGAAACATCTGAATCAAATGACTCTTCTGATGATGATCAATCAATTGAATTTACAATCTCTCAAACTGAATCTCCAAAATCAATTGATACAAGTTTTCACACAGCACAAAGTCCAAATGAATCTCCTAAATATGATGCAGAAAATGTACCAAAAATTCTAAAAAGGGGAAATCAAAGAAATAGGAATCAACTCTTAGAACGAAGAAAAATCATAAAGGCTCAAGATAATAAATTTAAATGTGTTATTTGCAACAAAGTAAATCATTTAGCAAAGGATTGTCACTTCAATCCAATAAACTGCAAAGAGTTAAGGGAATTTAAAATCTTTAAAGAAAAAGCAAAAACACAGAAATTAAAAGATACTACTGGTCCTTCAGTAGTAAATAAAACAAAAACTCCAATTGCTGAAACACCAAGATTTGGAAGAAGTGCACCAAGGTTTGTGCATAACAGAAGAGTTGGAAGCCCAAAGAACAGCAATTACTTCAAGAACAATGGAAAATCCAATCAAAATAAACAATATTTTAAGTTTTCCAACACGAGTAAAAACTTTAACAATTTTACTACTGGTGTTAACCCTAATTATAATGCTGTATGGTACCAGTACAAAAACACTATTGGTAAAAACCCTAATTACAAAAATACTACTGCTCCTAAACCAACTTTCAAATATAATACTGGTGTCAACCCTAAAAACACTACTGGTTATTCTAAACATGGTAAGTACCCAAATACTACTTGTCCATCAGTAGTAAAGTATTCAAAAGCTAAAAATCATGGGTATAACCCAAGATCAGTAGAAAATTCAAACACCAGTAACATTTTTAAAAGGGCAGTAGTAAAACTAAACACCAGTAATAAACAGGTATGGGCACCAAAAATGTTTAAAATTAAATCCCCAAAAGCTAATTTCTCAAAGGATGAACCCAAGACATATAAAGCTTGGGTTCCCAAACTTAACTGATCCTTTACTCACTTATGCAGAGCATTCAGATCCCAGAAGAAGGAAGAACATGACATATTGATAGTGGATGCTCAAGGCACATGACTGGAAATCTGCAAATTCTTAAAGATTTCAAGTTATTTGATGGAGGATATGTGGCCTTTGGTGAGAACCCAAAGGGAGGTAAGATTACAGGTAAAGGTATTGTTACAAATGGAAAAATTACCTTTGATGATGTATTTTATGTAGCTGAACTAAAATACAATCTTGTCAGTGTGTCTCAAGTGTGTGATAAAAAGAACAAAATTCTTTTCACAGACATTGAGTGCATCATTCTTTCTCCTGACTTCATTTTAGATGAAAAATATGTTGTTTTAAGAACTCCAAGGAGAAACAATGTGTATTGCCTGGATATAGGGGGAGAACCCATTTCTTCAAATGAGGTCAACTGTTTTATATCCAAGGCAAACACCACTGAATCAGAACTATGACATAGAAGGATGTGTCACACTAATTTCAAAAACATGAACAATTTAGTAAAAAGAAATCTGGTCATTGGACTACCTCAAAAACAATTCATGTGTGATCATCATTGTGTTGCATGCCTAAAAGGTAAACAACACAAGACTTCTCATAAGTCCAAAATTGTGAACTCTATTTCTGTTCCTTTACAGCTCTTACATATGGACCTTTTTGGACCTACAAATGTAATGAGTATTGGAAAGAAACAATATTGTCTTGTTATTACTGATGACTTTTCCAGATATACATGGGTTTTCTTTCTCAGGACAAAGGATGAAACAAGTGAACTCATAAAGAACTTAATTGTCAAACTGGAGAACACATCTGATCAAAAAGTTAAAGCCATAAGATGTGACAATGGCACAGAATTTAAAAATGCTAACTTAATTAACTTTTGTGATCTTAAAGGAATTGACAGGCAATACAGCTCACCTAGAACTCCTCAACAAAATGGTGTAGCTGAAAGAAGAAATAGAACCATCATTGAAGCAGCAAGATCAATGCTAGCAGACTCAAAATTACCAATTACTTTTTGGGCAGAAGCTGTTAATACTGCATGTTATGTTCAGAACAGAGTATTAATAGTGAAGCCACTTTTTAAAACACCATATGAACTGTTTAATAAAAGAAAACCATCTATAAGTTTTTTAAAATCATTTGGTTGTCCTTTTGTACTATTCTGATTACAAGAGAACAAATTGGTAAGTTTGACTGCAAAGCTGATGATGGAATCTTTGTGGGATACTCCACTCAAAGCAAATCATACAGAGTATTCAACAAAAGACTAAGGATAATTGAAGAAAGCATCAATGTATCCTTTAATGAAAATGTTTCTAATGAACAAGGAAATGGTCCAGATTGGCTATTTAACATAGACAATCTAACCAAATCCTTTAATTCTAACATGGATTTCAATGCAGGTAATTCAAATTGTCACTCTCAAAGTGAAGGAACATCATATGTTAATACTGGTCAAGAGGAGATGAGATACATAGTAGTTAATACTGCTCCAATAGTTAACACTGAGGACAGTAATAACTCAAATTCTGGAACCAGTAGTAACTCTGAGAATGAGGAAAGTAGTAATTCAAATACTACTGATACCAGTAATAGTACTCAAAATACTACTGGTCCTAACAATAGCCTAGATTCTCAAGATACTACTGATACCAGTAACAACAACAATACTACTGATCTCAATGAAGACAATAGCAGTAGTAACTCTGACCAAGATGATGGATGAACCAAACATCAATGACAATGAAGGATCACTAGAGGAACAACTGCCTGAGACAAATGAGTCCAATCTTGAAAATCAACTAGTAGTTGATAAAGCTACAACCACAAGGACTCAGAAGAACCATCCATTAGAACTTGTTCTAAGTGATGTTAACTCACCACTGCAAACAAGAAGCAAATTAAATAAAAGCTTAAGCGCAAACATGTGCAACATAAGTTTAATTGCTAATGAATGTATGTTTGAATGCTTTTTGTCTCAGGATGAACCAAAGAAGATCCAACAAGCAATGAAGGACTCAAACTGGATTGAGGCAATGCAAGAAGAACTCCTTCAATTCAAGTTACAAGCTGTTTGGACACTTGTACCTCTACCCAAAGGAAAAAGAGCCATTGGAACAAGATGGATCTTTAGAAACAAGAAGGATGAAAGAGGTATAGTGATCAAGAACAAAGCCAGACTTGTAGCCCAAGGATACACTCAAGAAGAAGGAATAGATTATGATGAAGTATATGCTCCTGTTGCTAGAATTGAAGCTATAAGAATATTTCTAGCATATGCTTCATTCAAAAAATTCAAAGTCTATCAAATGGATGTGAAGAGTGCATTCCTATATGGGAAGATTGAAGAAGAGGTCTATGTCTGCCAACCTCCAGGCTTTGAAGATCCAAAACATGGTGATTATGTGTTCAAACTGGATAAAGCTCTATATGGCCTACATCAGGCACCAAGAGCATGGTATGATACATTATCATCATATCTATTGAAGAATAATTTTAAAAGAGGAGCCATTGACAAAACTCTGTTTACAAAGAAAGTCAAAGATGATATACTACTGGTACAAATCTATGTAGATGATATTATCTTTGGTTCAACAAATGATGTATTATGCAAAGAATTTGAAGAACTGATGCAGATTAAATTCAAGATGAGCTCTATGGGTCCAATGAACTTCTTCCTTGGACTCCAAGTCAGTCAAAGAACAGATGGTATTTTGATAAATCAATCAAAATATGTCAAAGACATCTTGGAAAAGTTTGATTTGAAAGACTGCAAAAGTGCAAGCACTCCAATGGAAACACACAAACACCTACATCCTGATGTTGAGGGGGAGGATGTAGATGAACACTTATATAGATCAATGATAGGCTCTTTGATGTACTTAACTGCATCAAGACCTGACAATATGTATAGTGTTTGTGTGTGTGCAAGATATCAAGCAAGACCTAAAGAACTACACTTGCAAGTTGTCAAAAGAATATTCAGATACTTGAAAGGCAAACCATCACTAGGTCTATGGTATCCACATGATTCACCCTTTGAACTCATAGCCTACACAGATAGTGACTATGGAGGTGAATGTCAAGATAGAAAGTCCACTACTGGTGGATGTCAATTCTTTGGATCAAGACTGGTGTCATGGCAATGTAAGAAGCAAACAAATGTATCAACATCAACTGCTGAAGCAGAATATGTAGCTGCATCTGCTTGTTGTGCTCAAGTACTATGGATTCAAAACCAGCTTCTAGACTTTGGTATCTCTATCCTTAAAACTCCTATTTTTATTGATAATCAAAGTGCTATTAGTATTGTGAACAATCCGGTAAAACACTCTAAAACTAAACACATTGAAATAAGATTTCATTTTATAAGAGACTGCAATGAAAAGAAATTAATCAAAGTGGTTAAAATCCATACTGATGATCAATTAGCAGATCTTTTTACAAAAGCATTTGATGTAGGAAGATTCAACTTCTTGGTTAGCAGTATTGGAATGATTTTGATAAATTAAAATCTCACTTAAAGTCATGTGTAAAGTTTTTGTTGTAAAAAGTTATTTATTTGTTTAAGTGTTTTACTACTGGTAGATCTGAATTACTGGTTGTAGGCATGTGCACAAAATACTACTGGTGGTTCATTACTACTGGTGTGTATTAGGTTTACATAAATACTACTGGTAAGTCAGTACTACTGGTATTCACATATACTACTGGTCGTGTATGTTGGTGGTTACTACTGATGTCTATAGTTACTACTGATGTCAAAATCCTTAGTCACTACTGATGTTAGTAGATACTACTGACGTTTTACTACTGATGTCACTTTTACTACTGGTCTTTCAGAATCACAATTACCAAACTAACCCCCGTGAAAATAACCGTTATGTTATGATTCGAAGGACATTTTAGTCTTTTTGCAGGCTAAATCGAAAGATATAAAAGGCGGCAGTCGATTAGTTTAGCATTATCTTCACTTCGATTTGCAAAATCCTCTCAATAAACCCTAGCTTTCGATCAAAAACCCTTCATCAGTAACAAAATTCTTACATCTTTCTCTCAAAATCAACAACAATGGCAACTCTACAATCTCTCAACGTTCAAACCGATCTTAAATACTCAGAGTTCCATAATATGTGTGCGTTTTTACGCAATCCAGACGGTACTAAAGACTTTCGACCAATAGTGCAATTCTTAAAGAACTCATACATTAAGTTCGCGTTAACTGTGAAACCGAAAGCCTATCAACAGCACTTGGTGGATTTTTGGACCAATGCAGAAAGGACAGAAGGTGCAACTGCACCTATGATAAAATCATCGGTGGATGGAAAGACGGTCACGATCACTGAGCAATCAATTCGACACCATCTACAACTACACGATGATGCAGGTATGGTTACTCTTCCTAAAGAATTCATTGCTGAAACTTTAAATAAAATGGGTTATGAGGGAAGACTTAATATAGTAACTTTTCAAAAGGGTCTTCTCTCCCCACAATGGAAATTTCTTGTACATACTATTCAGCACTGTATTTCTCCAAAACGAAGTACTTGGAATGAGTTTAATAAGGCAATAGCCTCTGCTGTTGTCTGTTTATGCACAGACCAAGTATTTAATTTTTCATACATGATTTTTGAAGGTATGTTGGGAAATCTTAGTTCCACAAAGTTTTTAATGTATCCCAGATTTCTCCAACATATCATAAACATTGAATTGCAAAACTTGTCAACTCCCAAAAATATTTTTATCATTCCAGAGTTGAACAAGAAAGTTTTCTCTAATATGAGAAAACAATTTAAATTTTCGGGCAAGGAAACCCCTCTGTTTCCTAATATGATCAAAGATCAAACACTTATTGGAGAGGGTTCAATAATAGATACAACCCAAATTGAACCTCAACCCACTCCATCACCCCCAAATACAACCCAAACACCACCCCAAACAGTCACTCAATCACCCACAAATATAGAAGTCCTGAATGTGTCCCAGGAACTTGAAATAAATCCTCAAAGTGCTACTCTTCACTCTGTGGAAGACCTGCCCAATGTCACCCAAAATATATCCACAATCTATAAAAGAAAGAAAACATCTTTAAAGGACACCAGGGGACAAATCGAGTCACACCCCAGGCTCAAAGAGTTGTCCTCCAAGGAGGAGAGAGGACATGAGGCGAGGGCTTTCACTACTGATGCCCCAAAGGTGGGTGCACAGGACAGTGAAAACATCTCTAAGACCCAGACCTCGGCAACTTTAAGTGATGACTCTTTTGAGGAATTACTTAAAGGACCCCGGTGCCAAGAAACCACAAGGGGGGCATCTCTGCTTCTTTTAGGAAGAAGAGAATGTCTAAAAGACCCAATGAATCACCAAGAAGTGATGAGGGCAGATCTGTGGAATTGATGGATAGGATGGAAAACCTTAAAGCCAATGTACCTGTTAGTGAGCCCGATGATCTTGCTAGATGGAGTGAGGGCAGTATTAAAACAAAACAATTGACGGATAAAGTGGATTCTCTTGAATCTACTGTACAAGATTGCCTTAAGTATCTAACAAATCAGGGAAAAACCATTGCAGTTATCAAGAGACATGTCAATACCATCAACAAAAGAATGAGGCTATATGAACACAGGCTTCATCAACAAACTAAAATTATCAGAAGATTGAAAAAGAAGGTTGATGATAGTGAGGCTCCTCCAGTTGAGCTCACTAAGGGGGAGAAGGATAACATTCAGAATATGATTGATGAATCAATTGCAGCAGCAGCAACTTCTCTCCTCAATCTTAAACAAACAAACATTGATGAAGGCCCAGAAAAGATGGTTATTGATGATGAACCTACTACTGCTTCCATGGAAGCACAAACTGAAAAAGAAACATCAGTAGTAACTCCTACTACTGATGTAATAGCAGTAGTAAGTAAAGAAGAGGAAGTAAAAGCAACAAATACTACTGATGCCCTATCAGTAGTAACTCCTGAAGTCCCACCAGTAGTAACTACTTTGGTTACTACTGAAGAGGAAGAACTGCAACTTCCTGAGCTAATTGAAAGAGAAAAACATGTCATCATCTCCAAACCACCAACACCTGATCAACCACTTATCATACCTGACATTGATGATAATGTGAACTGGTTTGAGGTAGATGAATGTACACTTCCTCCACATCCCAAGATACTACCAGAAGACCAACTTAAACTGTTTTATCCAAAACTACTACTTTCTGGTATTCCTGATATGAAATACATTCCACCTCCACCATCTGCTCACATTGGAAAAGGAAAAGAAGTCTATGATGATGATTATCCCAATAGAGCATTAGGTCATCACATGGTAAACAAGATTAATCATGTCAGAGCAGAAAACCAATCTACATGGAGAATAAAACATAGGAAATTTTTGGAGAAAGTGGAAATGTATCAAGCACTAGATGAAAATAAGAAGAAAGTTCAAAGTGCAATTCCTGTTCAAGTACCTGTACAAATTAAAGACATTCAGATAGAAGCTCAAGAAGCAGAATTCAAGAGGTTCAGAAAAGTTGAAGAAGAACATATCCAATGTCTTGAAGAATTGGTTTCTGAATGTAAAAGAACTAAAAGTGAACTAACTGAGGATGTATTTGAACAGAAGATAAATATGATAGATTATTTGAAAACAAAAGGGCATAGTGCAAAATCCTTTGACAGAATGAAGATGATGACTATAATTGAAAAATTCTGTGCTGCCAAGAAGAAGGATTTGGCTGAACAAGAAGAAAAAGAAGCAAAGAAATCTAAAGCCAAAACCTTAATCCCAATCAGTCCAACATTAATCAAAGCTGGTAGTGTATCAACTACTGGTGATACCTCAACTCCCCAATCAAAGAAAAGAAAACCTGTTGATCAAGAACAAAGCTCTAAAAAGAAATCAAAAACACAAATTGTACATGTTCTTGAAATGTCCATTGCTCCCTTGCAAAACAATCCAATCATCAATTGGAGGGTTATGCAGAATAATATGATAGAGATTATAAGGGAAGATAAAATTGTGCAGAGATTTACTGGATGGTTACCTTTGATCATGGCCTGTTCAAGAAGTGATGTCATTAAACTACTGATCATTGGAAAACCAAGAATGACAAAGAAATCATGGAAAGATTCTGGTGCTGGATACTTAACAAAGATGATTGATGCTGCTTTCTATCCAGACAACTACCCAGAACAATTTACAGATCCATGAAATGTCTATGCTTGGAATGTGATTCCAACTGCACAAATGTACTTCTTTGAAAAATCTGGCAAAGTCTGTGAACTATATTTGTATGAAAAGGAATATCCTCATTCTGAGAAGACTATGTACCAGATTTTCACAAACACAATGATGAAGCCTTATGATGCTGTTATGTTCCAAAACAAATTAAACTATTTCACAAAGAGGAACAGCAAATACATCATTGAGCAAAGAAGACAACAGAATCAAAGAACCCTTGAGAAAAGAAGAAGGGAACAAGAAGAACAAGAGAAACTTAGTTGATTGAAAGATAATCAATAAGTTTAGGGGGAGATTGTTGGAACAAAATCACAGATCAACTTGATACTGATGCTGCAGTTAGTACTGATCATACTTAGTACTGATGGGGCAGAATTATTTATTACTGATGAAGTTGATACTGGTGAAGACTATAACTTAGTTACTACTGATCAAGGCTTATTGAAGATACTACTGATCAATAGTAGTTACTACTGACGATGGATCTGGACTTACTACTGGTCACCAAAGTTACTACTGATGTTACTTATTCACTACTGGTGATTGCAGAATACTACTGATGAGCTTATATGGAACATATCGAGTCCGAGATCTTCGTAGAGATAGTTACAGCATGTAAATCAATGTATATCTATAGAATTCGAATGTAAATCAAGTCCTAGAATAACTAGGGTAAATAGTTTAGCTTCAAGGACTATTATAAATAGTTCCTTACGAATTGTAAACGTACGTGTGTATTAAAAACTCGATAATATACATTGAAGCTTTTTGTGAAACTGTGTTCTTAATATTTTCGTTTATTGTTTACAGTTCATTGTTCTTAATACATTGATATAGTGTTGATCCGCTGCAACTTCTATAATCAATTAGATCTAAGGTGTTTATTAACTTCGTCATAGTTAATCGATCCTGACAAGTATTGTTTGCATGTACGTGTACGTCAGTTTCATATCGATTGGAAGGTGAGCTGACGTGACGCTGATTTGATAACAACTAATGATATTAGTTTGTCTAACGTTTAGGATTGGTCTAATTGGGTAATTAAATAAGTATAAGAAATGCTATACTCCATTTTCTAGAATTAAATTAATTATAACATTGTAAGTTTCAAAAGAAAACCACTATTTAAGTGAATCCTAGTAGTTGTCTTTCAAGTGGTGGTCTTGGTTTAAATGGGTTTGACTGAAACAATGAATGGTCAAATATTTACATTACATTTTTTGATATTTGTATCATGATTATCAGGTTACCCGTGCAATGCGGCGGCGGGTATCCTGTGACTAAATTTGACGGCGATCAAGTAATGGGTGGTGACGACGGTAGTGATAGTGGCTGCTGGTTGTGGTCGTGCGGATAGTGGCTGCTGGTTGTGGTCGTGCGGATAGTGGCTGCTGGTAGTGACTGCTGGTTGACTGGGCATTTTAAGTTTATGCGTTATGTCGGATTTTTTTTTGAGATAAAGGAAAGTATCAAGTTGATCTATTGGTTAACACATAGTCCGTACTCGCAAAAGGTCTTGGGTTCAAATCCCCTAAGCAATATTTTTTATTTTGTGGTGTTTAAGATGTTTCCCAAAGTAGAAATTTAATATTAATTTTAAGATTAAGACCTTTTAAACTTAGAATGCCTAAATGCTTTAAGAAGGAGTAAGATATATAAATATTATTACAGACTTTACAAATATATAAAATAATTATTGTGATGCATATACTAAAATGTATGATTTAAAAATCGCCACGTATTGTTTAGGGGTGTTGATAATGTACATTAACTAAAAAAACACACAAAAATTACAGATTTTTTGACTTTTATTACTTAAAGGAAAAGATTAAGCACATGCTTGTCATGGGAAGAAGTACAAGCATGCACATACGACACATATTGGTGCTATATCGCAAAAAGTAATAGTATTATACATGCATTAAATATCATTTAAGGTTATCAATTATAAAACATATTATACATATTTTTACGAGAGCTGTTAAAAGCAAATAAGCGGAAAACTATATCGTGAGGATAATAGTCTAGACATGTGCAATTATTTGACAAACTTAACGTGCTCAGAATATCGTTTGTTGATGTTCTTGTAACTAAGAATCAAGCGTCGTTGCACTGCGTAGATGTTTTTCAACTACATCTTCAATTTGTTAAATGGTGTTCTAACTTGTTCAACGAGGTTATAAGAATGTCTTAAGTATATAAATGTTATTGTTGGGATATAAAGATATACACATTCTATTACTGATGCTGTAATTGGTACTGATTAATGAAGATTGAAGTTAGTACTGATGGGGCAGAAAAGCTATCTACTACTGATGCTAATGTTGGAAGTTACTACTGATGATAAATACTACTGACGATCAATGATTACTACTGATCCTATTTATGGTGCTGATCGAGTCCGAGATTCTAGCTTAGTTTGTTATAGAATGTATATCTTAATGTATATTGATTGTAATCGATTCCTAGAATAACTAGGTTAACAATTTAGGCTTCAAGGACTAGTATATATAGTTCCTTACGAATTGTAAACGTACGTGTGTATTGATCAATAAAATTAATATACATTGAAGCTTTTTGTGATTATTGTGTTCTTATTCGCATTCGCATTCATTAACAGTATTCATTGTTCTTAATCAATTAACATAAGTGTTGATCCGCTGCAACTTCTTATTGTTAGTAGATCTTAGATTTATTAATCTTTATAGGTTAATCGATCCTAACAGTTATCTATTAGCTTTACACAACCAATACCTAAATAAGTTAAAGTCTTATATAAAACGAGCGAGTTAATTTTACTTCAATGATTTGAGACTAATACAAACAATTTATTCTTACTGTTCTAGTGAATTGCCATAATCAAAATTCTATACAATCTGTAACACCGCAAAAATTAAACCCGATTTTTTTTTTTAAATAACGTAAGCATGTAAACAACCATCATAAAAACAGTTAATATATATAACAGGCCTTTTACAATTTAACCCAAAATATTATAAGTAGTTAAAATTGTTAAAACATCCGGCGGTCCATTTACTTCAATATCAAAATCAGAGTGTTGGTCAACCATTCCTAAAACACCCCTTGACCCGCCCAAAAGATAAACCTGCAAAAGAGTCAACGAGGTGGGGATTAGCTAACAGCTAAGTGAATGAACTTAAACCAATAAAAATAACCAAACAGCCGATGATAAATTTAATTATCCCAACTAGTTAATTTTGAAGAGTAACGGTGGTTCTGCCGAAGCCTTAAATCATTGTTGGCCGAACAATGATAACCGATGGCCCTTTACTCAAAGACAGTGTGTACCCCCTTAGAACAACCAGTACTTCTAAGGGCGATACACCTTGTCAATAGTAAACTTATGCCCAGTAGAATGTTCCAATTACTGAACTCTTCCCCAAAAGTGCACTTAATTAATTACCGAATTATTTATACCGAAGTGTGGACTTGTAATAATAATTACAACAAAAAAAAAAACCTGCATCTGAAAATGTTCGCGTCGTGAACTCAGAGTTCGCGTCGCGAACTCAATGTTCACGACCCGCGAACATCTTCACGATCACAGCCCAAAATCTCTGTCGAAGGTTCGCGTTCGCGAACCCAAGTTCGCGTCGCGAACTGCCCATAAACCAGAATCCTGCACCTTTTACCAAAGTAACCAATTTCCACCCAATTTGTACGCCTATAGATTGAAGGCTAAATCCACTCACCTGAGCACCGCAATTCATCAAACTCAGTGGTCTTATATTACTGAGTTTCCTTCCCTTTGCCTGTATTAACAATATAACCGAGTTAGTAACCCAAAATCGCCAAATAATAACAAATACCAATTTAAGTTCAAAGCCAATATCCCATTCTAATATCTCTACTTTTACTTGCATTCAATCAACAATTCATTGCCACTCATATAAGACTTTTACAAGTCAAAGTCAACCAACATATTAGCAAGTAAACCTATTCTGACATAGTGTAACCAAACGAGTCAAAAGTGCATATTCAAGTCAAGACTACAATTTATCATTTCCAACATGTCAAAGTGCACACAATCAATCGTTTACATGATTACTAGTCAAACTACAAGTATACCAAACAATTACCAAGTCAAAAGTCATATAAGTTACCAATTTGACACATAATACACAAACGGGTCAAAACTTATAAATTAACTTTGAAACTTCCTAATTCATGCCTTGAAATTCTATAATTTCCCAACTTATCATATTTAGACTTCTTAAGTCAAGTGTATACCAAGCAATGCATTTTAATCCAATTTTTTTTAGCACATAGGCCCAAACGGGTCAAAACCGAATAATTTATCATAATACTCCCACAATCCGTAACCGATACATCAATTAACATCTACACATCATTTTATAAACATATATGAACCATTTAGATTAGCTAATTATCCAATGTAAGTGTTAACCTTTTACTTTGACCAAAGTTAACAATTCTTAATATAACTAGTTATTCTAGAAAACGGGCCAAAACCATTTTATTAACTTCTTATATTTACAAACACATAATTATCATTTCATCAAGTATACAATTACCATTTTATGACAAACCTCATGTTTACATATATATTATACATCGAAGCACCCAAAGTTTTCAATACATGTTTGACCGAAAAAGACACATCCAACCTCTTGTACTAACTCAGAAATCTGCACACTTTTATGACCATATCAGTTCAGGAAAATATGATATAATTAAAGTAGACTCATAGACCTTCGAAACGACTGGTCGCACGCCCAAAACGGAGTCACGGTTGATTTTATATGATTTTTACAAAATGGTCAAAATCTGCCATTTTCTTTGGCTACGGGATTTTATACAAATTTTCATCCAAACACCCAATTACTCAAAATAACAACAATAATTCATTCTATGGTTAATTCCCAGCAACAATAATCATTTTAGCATGTCATTTTCATTAAAAGTCAACTAATTTAAGCATAAGACTTCATCTTCTCAAAATAGGGTTCTAGCATCAAACTCCATTAATGGTGGTTTTATGAAAACTTCACAAATCAAGAATATCACTAACAATTATACACATATAGTTTGAGTAATCAAACATAAACACCAAATAAACCATCAATTTCAATTTCCAAACAAGAATCACCAAGAACAATAAAAACCCATCTTTTTCAAAATCACCAACAATGGTGATATCTTATAATCTTCATCAATTCAAGTTTCTAACCAACAACTAAGCATACAATACTTAAACGATCACCAACAATCCCTATATAATATATTAATTTCGGTTTTAAAGCAAGATTTCACAAAAACCCACCAAAAGCTCAAGAACCCTAGTTTTTCTTCACTAGCAATTCAAGAACACAACAAGAAGATGATAAATTACCTATTGTTTGCCCTAGAATCTGAAAATCAGAGAAGGAGGAGGAAAGATTCAAGTTAATCTTCAAGTGTAAGAGTTCTCCAATGTTTTGTGTGTGAAATATGTGTGTGTGTGTGTGAGTCTATCGAATGAAGCAGGCAAAACAACATGAGTCATAACCAAAACACACACACACCAAGCACGTGTCCTTTGAGACACCACAAAATCATATTTCCTTTAAAACACAGTGTAGTACTGAGAATGTAGGTCGCGTTTGATTTATTTAAAAATACTTATCTATCTCGGATTTTAATAACGAAAATATTTTCAGAACTGTAATTCAAAGTTTAATAAAATGCAATTTTATCAATTCTATGCTCAATTAATACAATTAAATCTAATTTTAACCCCTTGGTTAAAATACACCAAAATTCAATTAAATCACATAAATCAATTAAAATAATAAGCCAAAGAATTACTTACCGAAAGTACTTTAAAATTCTAGGCTAGGTCTCGGGATGTTACACAATCAATTGGGCCTAATATTTACATATTGAATTTTGATTGCACTAAAATGGTATAATATTCAATGTATACATATTTATATACATTGAAATGCTCTATAACAAAAAGAATGAGATAGATCAAATGTTTGATTTTAAGCTAGTTTACAAGTTTAGTCTACAAAAATTTTGAATTAAAAAATATAAAGTTATTCCGTATTAATCTACCATGTTTCTAATAAACCTTTAAAAAACTTTTTTTTTTTGAACGACAAGTTAGCAAGTTAGTGGTTCGAGCTTACACAATGACATCCACAAGGGGCAGTATGCCTTCCCTCGAACTCTCCACCTATGGGGAATAAACCCACGTCCACGACGGGACTTGAACGGGCAACATCCTATCTTTTCACCAATACCATTAGACTAGAAGACTTTGAGTGAACCTTTAAAAAACTAATATTATTTAGTTACTATAATAGTGAAAGAAGAAACAAAAACAAACAAAAAAAGACATCACTCGGATACGCGGGGCACTTTGGGAAGACCATCTTTTGTACGGCCTTTTGTCGCCTTTTTTCTGTAAATTTATGCTATTGAGATATTTCTACACCTTTTATACAAATTAATACTACCTTCGTGTATTAAAATAAAATAAGTGATACATTTAAAGAAATGTAGTTTTTAAGGTAAATGATTAAATATAATTTAAGATAAATTAAAGTAGACAATTAGTGGAAAATCGATCTCACTTCTTTTAAATAAAGTGATATTAGTGATGTTTTGAAGTAAAAGTAAAGGTAATATGATAATTTCACTATATTAAAGTAGAGAGTTAGTGGAGAAAGGATCCCACTTTTTTACAAAATAAAGTAAGTTTTAGAAGTATATCACTTATTTTGATAAGGAGGTAGTATAAATATTATTATAGAAAAATGATATAATATAACTTAATAAGCAAATAAAGTTATATTGTGGGTATCAACATTATTCTCTCAAGCGCATGCCATTAAATCAAACACGAAATATTCCCTTTTCTCTAAGGAACATCATAAGTTATGACCGGAGGCAACAACACTATTTGGTTGCTCGACGGTTTAAAGAACCTTTGACGTCTCGTCACTTGCCTGATCAGTTGCTTCACTACAAGTTTTCTTTGGTTAAGTAACTGAGTTTTATCACAAGTTTCTTCATATATATGTGTATATATGTATGTATATTAAATAAAGTAATGAACTTAAAATATGTTGTTAACATGAATGTGTCATTTTAGAAACGAGACTAGTGTCAACTATTCCGTCTCTTTTGTGTGAGTTTTCCGCCACTTTAGAGACACCATTGGCACGACCCCGTCAGTGGTTCCACCAGTTGGTACCTCGCCAGTTTGGAAACGGGGATGAGGGTTCCGTGAGTTGTGTGGTGGGGCCCAAAGGGGTATTTTGTGTGTGTGTGTGTGTGTTTTGTAATGGTGGGTCCCAAAAAATTAAAGGGAAGTGGTGTTATTAGCATGAGTACGTCAGTTTAGTGTCGGTTGGAAGGTTAGCTGACGTGACGCTGATTTGGCAATAACTGACGATATCAGTTGGATGTACTGTTAGGAGCGGTCTGATAACATGACGTTATAGTGTTAAAACTGATAAAGGAAAGAAATTGGGATTGTTTGAGAGTGGCGTAAGTGATTTGATAAAATCACTTTCCCAAGGATAAGTGATCATTCTTTTCTTTTAGGTTTGATAAAGCAACAGCTTATAAAGTTATAAACATTATAAAGTTAAAGACCATGCCATTGATATATTTTCACCCGGCCCAAAACACTATTTTTTTTTATTGCAATTCAAGTTTTTATTTGTGCTTTATTATCGTATCATTATTAAAAAGAAAGAAAAAAACACATTCTCAAATGAAACACGAAAACTACATAAACATATAAAAGGGCCTTGTATGGTTCTAGAGCTCATCTTTTACCACACTTTTAGGGTTATCCGATGACACCTTGGTAGGGTAAGATGCATCCATGGCTAACCCACATAACCCCTCGGGTGCATTAACCCCACGTTGCATCCTAATGTAACCTTGCTCACCCCAACCCGTTCCCCACGAGTTCCTCACAAGCCAGTAATTGATCCCGTCTTGAGTTGTACCGTACCCCACGATTGCCACACCATGGTTAAGATCCGTCCCGCAATTGCCATTAAAAACTCCCTACAAAATAGGATTGGGGATCTTATAACATACTGTTGAAGTGACAATTTCAACCCATTTAGTTACGAACCAGTCGAATTTTTTAAATGTCTATAATAAAAAATATATCGACAATTGTAATAAAATAGCAATATACTTTAAGTGATGACCTGTTTCGATAATTATAACTTTTTTAAAGTCATATTTGGTAATTAAAGGTCTTTTCCATCCGAGTTTGGTCATTAAAGAATTGTTTTAGGTCCATATCTAAGAGTTTACCTCGCCGTACAACTGGAAATTAAGACCACCGGCATCTATGGCAATGGAAACTGGCTGGTTAGCAACGGCTTGCAACAACGCGTTCTCGTCGTTGGTTGGTACGTTTTCAAAACCATCAATTTTAACTATAGGCGAGTTTCTCTGCACAATAATACAATCATATCAACAACTTTTTTTTATCCATTTTGCCATAGAAGTTTTGTTTATGACTTTTAATTTTGTTACCTTTGATATATCACATATGCCGTTACGTGCAAAATAAGGGTAGGTTTGTTCGGCTGTAACACCACCGGTTTCTTTGATGAACTCGTATGCATTTTCCATTAATCCTCCATTACATCCCGCGTTATCGGATTCACAATCAACAAGTTCTTGCTCAGATAAAGAAACTAATTGGTTTGTTTTAATTTTGTTGATACCTTCCACCCCAACTATGGTTGAAAAAGCCCAACAACTACCTGTAATAATGTTGACAACATTAACTAATTAAGATGTGGTCATTTCGACCCAAGTTTAAGGGCCCAACATGTTAAAAGTTGCCCAAAGTATATTTTTTGTGTGCAACCTACAAAAGTATTTTTTATAATCATAATTAACGCACAAAATTAAACATGTGACCCTAACCCGTTACCCGATCCGCTTATTTTACCACCTCCACACGAGAGTTGACTAAAATGACATACCACAACGTCCTTGATTCTTGATAGGGTTGACCGCACCATTATTCCTCCAATCAATAGACGGTGGTGGATTAGCGGTTTTCTCATGCATGAATCGGGTCCCACGTCTTTCTCCCTTAAGCATCCGAAAGTGTAGAATCTTTGAATCAAATCCAGCCCGAAACTCATGGTTTGTCATATCAGCAAACTCGTTGAGTTTCAGTTTATACGGTTTGTCCATTTGGTTCACTTTATGAATGTGTTGAACATTGTACTTGAAAACATTGAACCGTTTTTGCTTCTCACCAAGATCTCTCGAAACCGTGTGGTGGGACCGCCATCTTTCATACAACTCCCACAAGCTTTCGTCCGTTGCTAAGTCTTTTTCCGTGAAGTCAACTGAACTCGAAACCCCAATAACGAGAGCAAAAGAAAGAGTTACAAAAAAGACCTTAAGAATTTCCATATTTGGTGAAACTTTGTGAATGATTTGATGTAGAGAAACCGAGTTGTGGGAGTTTATATAGTGTGATAAACGAAGAAGTTTGTTATCGAATGGATTATTTGCATCATATTAACGAATTTTTCATAAGATGTAAAGATAAAGTAACCGGTATTTTTAGAAGGTAAGTTGCTAATTTTAGTAGGGATTTTGTTTGTACTAGGAAAACTACAACTTTTGAGTATGTAAAGCCTGGTTACATGAGTTCATATAGTGTGCTTGTGATAACTTTCAGTTGGGCACCTTCTTGATAAGGTTTAAAGTTAGCAATTCAATGTTCGAGAGACATAAATGTTTGATGTCACTTTAGTTCTAAGTCTTTTAACACAACAAAATAAAAGTTTGAACAAGAAACATACATACTATATGACCATTTGGAGTTATGCAACATACGTACTACATAAACAGACCACTACATAATCGGACCGAACCGAGCCTTGTTATACCAGACCAGATAATTAAAAAGAATAGATAATTAAAAAAATTCAGTTGTTATTAGAAAAACGGAGCAATGTTTAACAACAATCATTATTCATCAGTATCTTCTTAACACAGAAGGCATTTCTTGATAAAATACAAATTTAAGGGGGAAAATGCATAACGATATTGCATCGAATGCAAACATAAGCGTTCAAGTAAGCATATTTAAGCAATAGGGTCTCTTTCTTTGTTTTCTTGCAGCAATTGCTCTCTCACCCTTCTAATTTCTGCTTCCTTTTCCATTCTTTCTTGCTGCAATCGTACAAAATAATCCATATTTAGTGCATCAAGTTTCACAATAATTCTTCCATATCACACTTAATATCTATATGAAAGTGTTTGATGAAATTTTGAAGCATTAAAGTCGACAAAATCACAGTTTTTTTTTTTTATTTCAGTACCTACACCTAACTTATCTATGCTGAACCAGTGCATCTATGATTTTTCAACTTCGTATGACAATCTGTATCCATGCATTTATGCATTTGTGTATATTTGAAAAACGAAAATGTGAATTTATAGATTCAAAGTTGAAAATTTAAGCGTTCTTACGAGATCTTTACCTGTGCTAGTAAATGCACAATCTACAATTAACACAAGAAATCAAGCTAAAAGCATTGTATTTGGTAGAAGGCATTAGGCACAGACACATAGACATATTGTCTATGAAAATGCAATTCGAGTTAGAAACTGGAAGCAATTTGGTACAAACTTTGAACCAATTTTAGAAGTCACAATCCGAAGTAAATTAAACTAACACGAATTCTCATTTTGAACATCAAAATTCAATTTCTTGCGCAACGTTCAACACTATCAAAGTTCCTTTTTTTCCAATCGCTACATTCAATTTCCCAAACCACTACTTAACTGATCACAATACAAACCCTAATTTATAAAATTAGGATAATCTAAAATAATATAACGAAGTACGAGCATAACCAAAGCATATAGGCACAAATCTAGATAAATCTACAAAAGGAAGTAGAAAAATAAAAAACCTTCTCGTCCTGGTGAAGAGCGATCCACACATGAACTTTATCCATTGATTGCCAGAACACAAAAGCGCCTAATGACATCCCAAAAAACGTCGTCATGTTCACCATATTTGGGTATCCTTGTGTCTGCACAGCTTCTTCGCCGTCGTCAAGTTCGAGCTTCGGCTAATCAGAACTGTAAATTGATTAATTCCTCGCGGCTGTTAATTGATTGATAGCTCCACCAGGAGGTAATTTGACGATGAAATCCGAGGGGAGAGAAAGGGAAATTTGTTTATTTTAATTTTTGCCCCCCTAGTTTTAAACTTTACAATTATGCTCTTTGATACAAAGTTGTACTATCATATTGTTTTTTTAGTTACTTATGTTTCGATTTATTTTGTGTGCCGACTAATGTAAGGGCAATCTCTGCTTTGTAGGTAGTCTGAAGTTGATGTAAGTGTACCTCACTGGCCACATGGGAATATATTTTTTGCTCCAAGTAAGATTTGAACTTGTGACCTTCAAGCAATTTCGTTAACAACACTCAAGATAATCGTCAAAAATCAAGGGATTATACATGTTATCATTTAGTAAATAGCAAAATAAAATCAATACATATAATATACGAGTATGTGAATACCGGCCATTTCCCATATAAATACATACATGTCATAGATTGTTCCAAATAAACATGTCTAAATATCAAATCACGCTTAACAGTTAACAGAACCTGAAATGGAGGTCTCAACTACTTCAATTATATCCACATGGACCGCTCCATTTAAGAACACTCCCATGGGGTTAATTTGGTCTGGAATCATATCAATATATCATTAGCTTTGCTAATCAATATAAATTTACTGAGTTGTAGGTAGTCCACCATTGAAATATAGTCCAAAGTGACAACTTTAGCCATCAGATAAAAAAACCCTTAACCACTATCATCATCAAATCATATGTGATTCAATACACAGCCATTATCGTCGGCCACCACCACCCCCGCCGGCCATTGCCGCCATGTGATTGGATACGCAATCACATGTGGTTGAAAGCCGCCAATGGTGGCCAGGGGTTGCCGGTGGTGGAGATGGTGGTCGGCAGAGGTTGGTGGTGGTGGTCGGCGGTGTTGAATCACATGTGATTTAATACACATGTGGTTGTGGTGGTCGGCGGTGCGCAATCACATGTGATTTAATACACATGAGGTGGTGGTGTTGATATAGTGAATCACTTGTGATGGTGGTGGTGATAATAATTGAGGTTGATTGATCAAAGGGATGAGATTTGTCCCTCAAAACTTTACAAAAAAAATTAACTACCCTTAACGTTTCTCTGTATTTAATATCTCATTTTACACCAAAATAGCTAGATATTTAATTCATGTTTGGCCGTTAGCTCGTCCTAATCTAGGTTAGAGTTAGCGCTTAGAGCAGTGCATTTTCAAAGTTCTGAGATTATCTTATTACTAATAGAAAATAATATTTCTTTTTGGAAAGTCTTGCTTTACACTACTTATATATGAGGGTATAAACGCTTAAAGTTACTTATTTTATGTGTAAAGTTAATAAATTTCGTGTACAAATAAGCTTTATTTCAAAAATTATTATTTTCAAAAATTTGGTAAATTTATAAATCTCCAGCATCAGTTTTTGTACTAATATTCACACCATAAGCTTATTACTGCAATAATTAGTTCCATGCGCTATCAAACAAAAATATAGTTAAATAATTGTATTAAAAAATATTTTATAACTTTGATGAATATTCTATTTTGGCAAATACGGTATTGAATTTTCAAAATCAAGGCTTTATATTCAGAATCCACTCCTCGTTCCTGTGGATCACTGTTTTATTCAAACACAACACCACATGCTTCTTGCCGGCAACATGAGACTCCGGCCATGCCTATCGATATTCTCCTTCACCACCGACGACGACGAATCACCGGCACAACCTCCATCTAAGCTCCTCGTAATCTCCGACGTAAGGAACAACATTTCAGACACAACCACCACCACTAGCTACAGCCTCCCCATCCAAAAACATCCCACCGGAACCCTAACTGTATGCGTCTCAAACCTACGTCTCACCTCACTCAGACCCCTGCTCCCGGAATCCCCTGTCAACTTCCTCGCCGTCCATAACCACCACCTCTACGCAGCCACAGGAAACCTTATCCGCGTAATCGACACCGCATCATTCAAGATACTTGACACCTTCAGTGTCGCCGGATCTTCGTCAGGCTCCGTTAAGTCTGTTACTTTTGCTAACGGAAACATTTTCACGGCTCATCAGGATAACAAAATCCGCGTATGGAAATTAACCGAAAATAGACGACATAAACATATTGCAACACTCCCGACTTTTGAAGATCGGTTGCTGTTAAAAGGTATGTAATTTCATGTTTGACTAATTGTTTAGTCTTTGTGTTTGTTACTGCAGGATAGTGTACTTCAAGGATAAGTCAAGGTAAGTCAAGGTAAGTATTATTTCTTTAGTATTATGTATTTGTTTGATATGTTTGGTTGCAGGTAACAATTGGTTAATAGTTTAGGGTCTAGTTTGTAAGTTTAGATATTTCTGTATTAGAGAGAGAAGTGTGTGGTTGTTGGGATTAACACGCATAATTGATCGATTGTATTATCTCAGTTCTCTCATCTTCTCTCTCGTATTAGGGTTTACATTTTTTCTGTTCAAGATCATCAAGGTTTGTTTGTTGATCTTTATCTGCGTTGAGTGTGAGTGTTATTGTAGAGAGTTTTACTTGTATTCGTATCATGAACCATAACATTAATAAAGAGGATGTTATAGGTTGGCTGATTTTGTTGTTTTGATCAGATCTGAAATATATTTTTTGTCGATCTTCTTTTTTAACATGGTATCAGAGCTATGTTAGCTCTGTTGCGTGTTCTTCTCCGTTGATTCATTCGATTTGTGGTTAATCGATCTTCCTTTTCGATCCTAGGGTTTGCGATTGTTCGTTCGCTTTTTGTTTCCGAAGATATCGATTCCTCATCGGTTGCTCTTCGAAGGTTAGGGTTCTAATCTTCGGTTTCCTTTCTCGATTCAGTTGATCGTTGAACGTTTCCTCAAAATTAGGATTCTGTTTTTTGTTCGACTTCTTGAAGAGACGATTGTGTCTCTTGTTTTTTGTTTCCTTGTGGATCTGTGATTATTCACCGATACATTGTTGAAGCTGATTTACTGGTGGTAAGTAATTTTACCATCTGTTCTTGTTCCGCTGCGGTTGATTAACATTTGGTGGTGAAGACGTTTGGGCTTAATCACTGTAAGTTTTTCCTTATCCTACTCTGAGGTCGTAGCAAGTAACACTGTATTTTGGAGTGCTCTGAGATACAGTGAGCTTGACCTACACCAGAGATCCCTTTGTGTGACTAATTGTTACTGTTTTTTTTTTATTATTTGTTTCGTACTAACAGTTTTCTTGTTAGAAGAGAAGGATCCGTGATATAGCATGTCCAGGTTCCTATAGAGAGCCTCTGGAATCTTGCTCCCTACTCGGTTTTTTCCTTTTAGGTTTTTTTTTCGGTTCTTTTATTTTCTGATTTGTTGGTTTATGCTAAATTTGTTTGGTGGTGATATGGGTGATCAAAATATTGTTACTCTGATTAATAAATTAGATTTTGGTGATCCTTTATATCTTCATGCTAGTGATACTACAGGTGTTCCTTTGATATCTTTAAAATTGAAAGGTACTGAAAATTACAATGTCTGGTCTAGGGCAGTCATTCTGGCTTTAGAAACTAAAAATAAAGTTGGATTTATTGATGGTTCTTGTGAGAGGAGCCTTACTAATGATGTCCTTGCTAGACAATGGGATAGGTGTAATTCTGTGGTTCTTTCTTGGATTTTGAGTTGTGTGTCTGATGAATTGTTTGCTGGACAAATTTTTAACAAAAATGCTTCAGTTGTTTGGAATGAGTTAAAAGAAACTTATAGTAAGGTTGATGGTTCCATTGTTTTTAATATTCATCATGAGATTAACACTTTAAAACAAAATGGAGTTCCTATTTCTGTGTATTATCATAAACTGAATGCTCTATGGAAACAATTTGATGCGATGATTGAAATTCCTAATTGTACTTGTGCTGCTAATAATCTGTTGAATAATCATAATAAATTTCTCAAGTTAATGCAATTTTTAATGGGTCTTGATGACTGCTATGTGTCTCTTAGAAGTAATATCTTATCTAGGGAACCTATTCCTGATGTGAAAGCTGCATATGCTATAATCTCTAGGGAAGAGTCACATATAGGGTTGTCTAGTAATGAAAGTTCTAATAAACAATCTGCTACTGCTTTTGCTTCTCAATATGATAATAGGAAAAAAGGTAATAAAGGTCCAAATTCTAATCTAAAATGTACTAATTGTGATCAATCTGGACACACTATTGACAGATGTTTTGAACTTATTGGTTATCCTTCTTATTATAAAAAGAAAAATAATTTTCAAAATAAAGGAAAAAATGTTTCAAATCAAACTAAAGTCTCAGATAATATTACTGTTGCTAATGAAAGCTCTTCTACTCCTTTCACAAGTGATCAAATTCAGAAAATTATGTCTCTCATTAGTGAAAAGTATGTTGCCAGTTCTTCAAATGTTCATTCCAATATGTCAGGTATTCTGTTTAATAATAATAGCAAAATTTTTAGTGATAATTTTGGAAATTTTTTCAATTCCAATAGTTGTTTTAAAAATAAAATGTCTACTACTAGTTGGATTGTTGATTCAGGAGCTAATCGGCACATGACAGGATCTTCCAAAGGTCTTGAAAATGTTGTTGATGTAGCAGAATTAAAAATATCTGTGTCTCATCCTAATGGGACACAAGCTTTTATAAAACATATTGGTAATCTGAAATTAAATGAAAAAATAACTTTGTATGATGTGCTTGTAATACCTGAATATTGTGTCAGTCTTCTTTCTGTGCAAAAACTTGCTAGAGATAGTAAATTGTTTATTGGATTTGATGAGTCATATTGTTATGTTCAGGATTTGAGAGCAAAGATAACAGTGGGGACTGGTAAAGAAGTTGATGGTCTTTATATGTTAAATGTGAGTGAAAATTTACCTAGCTGTAATTCTGTTTCTGTGTGTTATTTGTCTAAGTCCTTATGGCATAGTAGATTGGGTCATCCTGCTGACCATGTGCTTGATCTTCTTAGTGAAAAATTAAAAATTGATAAAAAATCTGTTGTTTCTCCGTGTGATGTATGTCACAAAGCTAAGCAAACTAGAGACACTTTCCCATTAAGTGACCATAAAACTCAGAATATTGGTGATATTGTTCATATTGATGTTTGGGGTCCTTATAGGGTTGTAAGCAAAGATGGTTTTAGATTTTTCTTAACTATTGTAGATGACTATACTAGAGCTGTTTGGGTTTACTTATTAAAATCAAAAACTGAAGTGTTTGATAAAATAGTGGAGTTTTTCTTTCTAATAAAAAATCAGTTTGATAAAAGTGTAAAGATTTTTAGATCAGATAATGGCACTGAATTTGTTAATGCAAATATGATTAATTTTTGTAAAAATAATGGGGTTATTCATCAAACTTCTTGTGCTTACACTCCTCAACAAAATGGGATTGTTGAAAGGAAACATAGACACCTCTTAAATGTTGCTAGGTCCCTTCTGTTTCAGGGGGGAATTCCTTTGTATTTTTGGTCTGAATGTGTTCTAACTGCTGTGCATTTAATTAACAGGATTCCTTCCTCGGTTCTTGATGGTAAATCTCCTTATGAATTAGTTTATAAAACTCAACCTTCTCTAATACATTTAAGAAGTTTTGGTTGTTTATGTTTTTCAAAAATTTTAAATGATGGTGATAAATTTGGTAGTAAGTCAGAGAAATGTGTTCTAATTGGATATGGGTCAAAAATTAAGGGCTATAAATTGTGGAGTCTTGATCATAAAAAGATAATTTTTTCTAGAGATGTAAAATTTTATGAAAATGTTTTTCCTTATAAAATGGTTGGTAATGATCAAGAACAAAATATTTTTGAAAATCTTGATATAAATCACTTGAATTTCTTTGACTTACAAAATTTTGAAAATCATGAACATCGGTCTGTACCCAATGATGAGGGGAGGGATTCTCAGGATGTTGGCAGGAGGACGTGTGTCCCTGGCAGCTCTGGAACAGCTACCAGAGTTGATGCTTTTAGTGTCCCTGGCAGCTCGGAAAGAGTTACCAGTGTTGATACTACCGCTGCACCTTCCTATGATGAGAATATAGAGCATCCAGCTCCTGAGGGTGAAAATTTTATTTTTGAAAATGATAATATTCTAAGGAGATCTACCAGAACTAGTACTGTTCCTAAAAAGTTTAATGATTTTGTTTTAAATAGTAAAGCTAAATATGACTTGAACAATTTTGTTAATTATTCTTGCTTGACTAAAGAAAATTATTCATTTGTTAGTAGTCTGAATAAAAGTTTTGAACCTACTTGTTATAAAGAAGCTGTTATAGATAATAATTGGATTAATGCTATGAATCTTGAGATGGAAGCTTTATATAGGAATAATACTTGGATTATTACTGACTTGCCTCCTGGTAGAAAACCTATTGGATGTAGATGGATTTATAAAATTAAATATAAGTCTAATGGAGAAATTGATAGGTATAAAGCTAGGTTGGTAGCTAAAGGTTATAGTCAAAGAGAAGGTATAGACTTTGATGAAACGTTTTCTCCTGTTGTTAAAATGATTACTGTTAGATGTGTTGTAAGTATGGCTGTTAAAAATGGCTGGACTTTGTTTCAATTAGATGTTAATAATGCTTTCTTATATGGAGATTTGTGTGAAGATGTTTATATGACATTACCTGAAGGATACTTTAATAATGAGAAAAATAAAGTGTGCAAACTGGTTAAGTCTTTATATGGTCTTAAACAAGCTCCTAGGAAGTGGAATGAAAAGTTAACTCAAACTTTAGTAAAAAATGGGTTTATTCAAAGTTTAAATGATTTGTCTTTGTTTATTAAAAAAGAAAAAGATTTTGTTATTATTCTGTTGGTGTATGTGGATGATATTGTTATAACAGGTAATAGTGTAAGTGAAATTGAGAAATTTAAACTGTTTTTAAATACTCAATTTATGATTAAGGACTTAGGAGAGTTGCAATATTTTTTGGGGATTGAGGTGTTAAAGGCTGAAGGTGGGTTGTGTATGAGTCAAAGGAAATATACTTTGGAATTATTAGCTGAATTTGGGTTGACTGCATGTAAACCTGTGTCTACCCCTATGGATGTAAACTTGGTAATTTCTGATGCTGCTAATTCTAAAAAGGATGATTTACCTTTGGTTAATTTGACTGAATATCAACGGTTAATAGGTAAATTAATTTACTTAACTATAACTCGTCCTGATATATCTTATGTTGTGCACTGTTTGAGTCAATTTATGCATGCTCCGTTACAGTCTCACTTGAAACTTGCTATTAGAGTTCTTAGGTATTTGAAAGGGTCTCCTGGTAAAGGAGTTCTGTTTAATAAAGGAGATGATTTTAAGCTTAAGGCTTTTGTGGATTCTGATTGGGGGAAGTGTTTGTCTTCTCGAAAATCTGTTACAGGTTATTCTGTTTTCTTGGGTAATAATCTGATTGCCTGGAAAAGTAAGAAACAATCTACTGTGTCTAGGTCAACAACAGAAGCTGAATATAGGGCTTTATGTGCTGTTGTGTGTGAGATTGTGTGGATTGAAAAATTATTGACTGAACTTGGTATAATCAAGTTGTTACCTGTTAAGGTGTTCTGTGGTAATAAAGCAGCCATATTGATTGCTGCAAATCCGGTGTTTCATGAAAGAACTAAACATTTTGAAGTTGATTTGCATTATGCTCGTACTAAAGCTCTTGCAGGTGTTGTGGAAATTATTAAAATTGAATCTGTTAATAATACTGCTGATATATTTACTAAGGGTTTGCCTTCCAAGCAACATGAGTTATTTTGCAGGAATTTGAAGCTTTTTGATTTGTTCAAACATGAGATTAAGAGGGGATGTTAAAAGGTATGTAATTTCATGTTTGACTAATTGTTTAGTCTTTGTGTTTGTTACTGCAGGATAGTGTACTTCAAGGATAAGTCAAGGTAAGTCAAGGTAAGTATTATTTCTTTAGTATTATGTATTTGTTTGATATGTTTGGTTGCAGGTAACAATTGGTTAATAGTTTAGGGTCTAGTTTGTAAGTTTAGATATTTCTGTATTAGAGAGAGAAGTGTGTGGTTGTTGGGATTAACACGCATAATTGATCGATTGTATTATCTCAGTTCTCTCATCTTCTCTCTCGTATTAGGGTTTACATTTTTTCTGTTCAAGATCATCAAGGTTTGTTTGTTGATCTTTATCTGCGTTGAGTGTGAGTGTTATTGTAGAGAGTTTTACTTGTATTCGTATCATGAACCATAACATTAATAAAGAGGATGTTATAGGTTGGCTGATTTTGTTGTTTTGATCAGATCTGAAATATATTTTTTGTCGATCTTCTTTTTTAACAGTTGCTCCGTTCAGTCTTACCGAAGAATTACGTCAATGTGAGACGTCACCGGAAAAAGCTATGGATCGAGCACCACGACGCCGTTTCTGGACTCGCCTTAATCACTAATCAATTAATGTGCTCCGTTTCCTGGGACAAATACTTGAAAATTTGGAAAACTTCAGATTTCCGATGTGTCGAGAGTATAAAAGCACACGACGATGCCATTAACGCCGTCATCGTAGCGGCGGATGGCACGATATTCACCGGCTCTGCCGACTGCCGGATTAAAGTTTGGGGAAAAGCATTCAGGAAATACGGGCTGATCGCCACGTTGGAAAAGCACAAGTCAGCTGTGAATGCTTTAGCATTAAACGACGACGGATCAGTGCTGTTTTCCGGGGCTAGTGACAGTGCGATTTTAGTGTGGGAGAACGACCACGGTAGTAACCGTATGGTGCTGAGCGGGGTATTACGTGGCCATTTTAAGGCAATTCTTTGTTTAACCAACGTTTCTGATTTGTTGTTTAGTGGATCTGCCGATCTGACGGTTAGGATTTGGCAACGTGGATACGAGAAAGTGTTTTGTTGTTTGAAAGTGGTGAACGGATATGACCGACCCGTCCGATCACTGGTGGTGGATCAGGGTAAAGCTACATTCGAGTCTAAACAAAAGTCAAACGTTGACGTTTTTAGTGAAAGCGCTAATGGAATTATTAGGATATTTACGATTGATGGTGTCTAATTTTTAGATTCTATGTGTATACATGTATGATTAACAAAGAAGATTGTCCATTGTTTCTAATTGGTTGCAAATAAAATTGCAAGTTGATACAAGTTGTTTTCATTCGGATAAATTTCCTTTTTGAAGTAGTCTCTAAATTTTTAAATAAATGTATTATTGTATACATTTTAAATCCTATAAATGTCATTTGAAGGAATTATGCCTTTTTGATGTTATATAAAACTATGAAAAGCCCTGTTAAAGACTGAAACGATGACTAGTTTATTTGGCTAAATAAACTCTTTCGAAGTAGGAGTGAGCAAAAGGAACCGGAATTTTTCAGAACCTCGAACCAAATGAGAATCGTTTCACATATTTTGTTGTTGCCAATATATTTGACAAATATGTGAACCAAATGAGAATGCGTCGGTGTTAGAGACTCGGTGGAACAAGCTTGTCCCTCGAAAGGTGAATATTCTTTATTGGAAAGTTAATCTCAATAGGGTTACCCACGAAGCAAAATCTTATTGCTAAAGGGGTTAGTATTGAGGATTTGTCGTGTGGGGAGTGCGGGGGTGAGATGGAAGATGTGGACCACATCTTTTTGAATTGTAATTTAGCTAAAGATGTGTGGAGAGCAGTGGGGAATTGGTTGCAAGTTTTAGATACCGATGTGGAAGATCTTTCCTCTTTGATGTATTCGGTGGATTTTGGAAATTTTAATGCTCATACAAAGCTAATTCTTGAAGCGGTGTGCCTTACGGTGGTGTGGATTTTATGGCGTTATCGGAATTCGCTCATTTTTAACAATGGAGGCTTTCGGAAATGTATGCTGGTTGATTCGGTTAAGGAGGTAGCTTTTAATTGGATTTGTAATAGAAATAGCAAATTTAGAGTTAGCTATTCTGAATGGTTTATTATTCCATGTACTTGATGTATTGTTTTTTTTTTCCTAGCTTTTAGCTAGTTTTATAAATTTAATACAAAAGCTGTTTCCGAAAAAAAATCTAACTACCGCATGAAACAATTAATTATTCATTACATAACATTTAAGTATTTTTCTATTTGTAAAGATTTTTTAATTAACCCCGTTATAAATCATATCCATTAAAAAGACATGATAAATCGGTAAACAGCCTTTATGTATCACATGAAAATTTCCCCATACATTAAACATGGTAAAAACCTACTAGTAAATAACAATTAATAATAAAATGATGTTTGAGGTTTTAAAATATTAAAATAACACAATACAATAATGTTGTACGGTTACATACAATGACAATGTATTAAGAATTGGTAAAACAAAGTGGCATCGTAAAAAGATTTGGATAAGTGACATTAAGCACGTGTGAATTGTGACATTCAATAACTATTGTATCATTATTTTTATAATTAATCATTCATACACTGTGTTACTACCGTGGCACCACCAAGATAACCCTACCTACAAATGCAACTTGAGTAAATTATATAGTAGATAGTGACAAATTAAGCCTTTGCAAACCCAATTTAATTATGTTGATTTCCCTTTATTTTCAACTTTTAGCAACATGTTCCATTATTTAATTTGTTATAATATGGTACGAATTAACATTTTTCGTGCCATTCATGAACCTTTTGTCTGCTGGTTATTCATAACAATAAACGTAATGATTTTAAAACGACTATATCTTATTTTATGTTCAACTTGTTATTTGTAAAAGAAATGATATCGAGTATTTTATTAGGAAAAATTATATCGCTTCTTACTAAAGTTCCACACTTTATTCCCGCACCTATAAAATGAATATGAAAAACTCTATTTTTATTTTCTATTATTATATTTAATTTAGAAACTAATATTAATCAGGTAAGTCAATTACATACAGAATTAATGAATTATAAATCATTGCCCATGGAAAAGCAGACAGATAACTAGCCAATATTAACTACCGCTATCCGTGTGGTCAGTGGCGGCCTTGCGGGGTCTTCCGGAACAAGTTGTATAATAATTTGTTTTTAATTTGCATTCAGTCCTCGAACTTAAAGATAAGCTGTATTTGATCCTTGGAGTAAAATTTGTGCATTTTCCCATTTATTAGAGCATCTTATATACCAAATTCTTTCTTCTTCGTAACATTCGCTATGTCATTACCCATAAGACTACCTCTATTAGCATTGGTTAGGGTTAGAACACAATAATTAAATAATGGAAAAAAATAATGGGATTCACCAAAAGAGGTGGTCATAGGAGACGACCAAGGTCACTATATGTGTATTTACTGTTTTTTTTATAAATATATTGGGGAATTTTCTTATTGATAATTTGATTTAGATTAGGTTGGGTCATTAATGTGTGTAATAAATAGATTAGATTGGGTTGTATATGTGGAAGAGAAATTTTTATTCTTAATAAAAAAGTTAGATTGAGTTGGGTTGTAATGGGATAGTCCAATAATATTTTTTGAGGAATGATGTTATTTATCTAACATTTTATAAATTTTCTTTTTCACAAATTGTATTTTTTTTTAAATGTAATGCTATGGAAATATGTCAATTTAGATAATTTGATTTATATCCCTGCAAACCTATTGCGAAGTACACATACATTCTTTTAACTTTTAATAAAATTCATGTGAGATGCACGACACAAAACAAAATGTAAGTTTTAAGTAAAACCAAGACAGCATTGTACTTCAAACGCTTCACACTTGTGGTGCTTATAATAATTATGCAAATGGTATGACTTACCTATTTAAAAAACTAGTCTCCCTATTCACGTTGTACCGATAATAATTATGCAAATGGTATGACTTTGCCGTGGAGAATGATAAGAGTTGAACAATTATATAAATTAATTTAATATTTTATCGAAGAATTAAGGTGGGCTCTATTTTCCTTAAACCAGTCGGCAGGGACGTTGGTTTTGAGTTCGGTTACTGGTTTCCGCGAGTCTTAAAAGGATGCTCATCAAACGGGTCCTATAATTGCGCTGCAGATTCTTAGTTGTTTGTTAATATAAATAAAATAAACTTTGAATGACGTATCATGATTTTACTAGAATCTTTAGAGAAATGATATTTAGTCTTACCATTTGTTCCTACTTATAGTTCTATCTATTTAATAGGGTGATATGTGTACTCCACTAATTCTTTCTCTTAATATTATCCCTTGATTTTGACACATATCTTCATCTAATGAGTAGGACCATGAATAGAACCAAATGGTAGGACTAAATATCATTACTCCTTTTTAAAACAGTGTTGTTTTGCTTTTAGCATTTTAACAAAGGAAAAATATTCACCAATCTATCTAACTGACTAATAAAACACTAGACATAACACCATTGCCAATAGTAGTCCTCGGTGCAACCGAAAGGTCTTTCCGTTTACCACAGTGTTAGCATGTTTCCTTTGGTAAGCATCCGTCAGTTGGTACTTCTTCGGTTTGGAGAGTGAAGAAGAGACGGGATATGCAAGTCCATTTGAAGAAAAGTGTGTACTTTATACGACTATTATTATTTTGTAATGTGCGGGACCAATAAACTAAAGTGAATGCTTACTATCACCCTATGTGCATCAATTGAACGTCAATTAAAGTGTCTAACTGATATGAAAAACTAAAAGCGTTTGTCATAGTCACACTTAGGATGATCTAACTAGGATTTTGACGTATGGCAAACAATTACCATGTACACCTCATCTCTACCCACGTGTCATTTTCTCCCTTTTCATCCTATCTAGTTCTTTATTTTCAAAATTTTATTTAGCAACTCCTAATTTCATTCGATCAAAAGTAATTTTACATCATGTTTCTCATTATTGGCTTTTACCGTTTTTTGTAAATTGTGTTTTTTCAAAGCGAACATATGATTTGATAACTGGCAAGTAAACAAAGTTAAATTTAGACATTAAATTATACTTATATTTTAGAGTAAATTACTGTTTTTGTCCCTGTGGTTTGACCGTTTCTGCGTTTTTATCCCTATGCTTTTTTTTTCTTTTTTTTATCCCTGAAGTTTGCAAAATTCCGTTTTATTGTCCTTCCGTCCATCCGCCGTTTCTTTTTAGCCGTTAAGACCCTCACGTGCCAAAAACGTGAGGGTAGATTCGTCCTTTTATCAAAACCCCTTGAATTAAATCTGCGTCACCCCCAATTCGTTTCCCCCTCTGTATCAAAACCATCGTGTTCATCCTCCCATGGCTGTTCTGTGCTTTTGCGAGAAACCTTCCAAGCTTCGTACTTCGTGGACAAGTAGCAACCCAGGTCGCCGATTCTATTGTTGTCCTGAACAGGTATCAATTTTTGAACCCTAATTTTTTTTACTCAGAAATAACCTAAAGTTGAGAATTTATTTACAGGGTTCAAATTGTGGCTTTTTTGGTTGGTTTGATCCACCAATGTGTCAAAGATCTACTGCTCTAATTCCCGGTTTGTTGAGATCTAAAAATGTAGTTGAAGAATCGTTGAACTCCAAGGTGGAAGAAGTGAAGAATTTGAAGAAATACCTCATTTTTAGTTGGTTAATGTTCTTAGTGTATTTCATCTTCTTTAAGAATTAGCAGTATGTAATGAATCTTTTGAAATCATAGCATAAATTAATGGTTTGAATGTAATGTTTTGGATGTAATATGTTGAATTCTGCATATGGAATGAATTAGTAGTAGTTTTTGCAGGATTTGTCCTCGTGTTATTTAACTTTGTTTACCATAACCTGCAGAAATTATTGTTATCAACTGCATCATAACTACAAATTCATATTGCCAACTGCATAAGACTATACCAACACATTCATATTGCCATCTGCATAATACTATACTCAACCATCATTCATATTACCAGAAAAAGTCATACAAATACTAAACCAACATTCATATTACCATAAAGAGTCATACATATTAAACCAACATGTTACCAAACCAAGACATGAAAATAAACCAACATGTTCAAAAGACATACAGATTACCAAACCAAGACATGAAAATAAACATTGTTCTAAAAGACTTACATAGTACTAAACCAAAAGACATAAACTACAGAAACAAGTATTCACTTCTTGGTCTTCTTGGTTTTCTGACTTCCTCTTGCACCTCCACTTTGACTTCCCCTTTGACTGCCCCTTTGACTGCCACTTGGACCTGCAGTTTGACTTCCACTTCCACTGGCACCTGCAGTCTGCCTTCTACTTCTAGTTTGCATTTTTTTGACCCTTGCAAGTTTTGGAATTATGGCCCTTTTGATTACATTTGCCACATGTTACAGTTTTCCCTTTCCTTGTCAACTTACCTCTTTGCACCATTTGATTTTGAGAGCTCAACTCATCTGCACTCCTCTTTCTTTTCTTTTTAGGTCTCCCAATTGGGTTATGGTGCAATGGTGGGAGAATCTTTGTAGGGCATGAGCTAATTGGCCATTCTTTTGTTCCATTAATGGGTTCAATTTTGAAAGAATAAACAGACCTCCAAGTCTCAAGATGGTAAACCCGATGAACATAGTCTTCTGGAATACCAACTGGTTGACCATTTTGCCCCATATTCCATATTGTTGCCACTGCATGTTTACAAGGTATCCCAGTCAACTCCCACCTCCTACAACTGCAGACATATTGGTTCATGTCCACCACAAACTGTTCTTGCCATGGCCCTTTACACTGAAATTTGTCAGCACCATTCCAAATGACAGTAAAATCATTTGCTTGTTTCTTAATTCCTTCTAAAATTGCTGTTGTAGTAGGGGTTAATGGGCCTCCACAATTATCAATAGCTTTTTGAACTATCACTATTCTTTTCATCAAATACTCCCTAATGTACTCCAAACAAGTTATGATTGGTTGATCTCTACCTTCTACAAGCTGACTGTTAAATGACTCACAAATGTTGTTTAGCAGGATATCACATCTGGCCCTTCCTGAAAAGTGAGATCTAGCCCAGTGTTCATATTGTATTCTATTTAGCCAATCATAGATACCTTGATTATGCTTTCTAATTGTTTCCAATGCCAATTTAAATTCTGCCAATGTTGTTCTAGTAGCAGCCTTCCAAAGATATTCCTTGCATGAATTTGTTTTAAATTGTGTCTTCATGTTTTCATTGATATGCCTTAAACAGAACCTATGTTCAGCAGCAGGGAAAACAGTAGATAATGCAGGAAGCAGACCCTGAATTACAAATAACCAACCATATAAACAATTTGATATTAGGAAAGTAAAAAAATGAAATTAAACTTACCTTTTGCCTGTCTGAAATGAAAGTAAAGTTGCTATTAGGTGACAGTTCTGGATCATCTCCAAGGCACTCCAAAAACCAAATCCATGAGCTAGTGCTTTCTGATTCAACCACAGCATATGCAAGAGGATAGATTCCATTATTAGAATCAACCCCTACTGCAGTTAAGACCTGTCCTGGGTATGGTCCTTTCATGAAAGCACCATCTAATCCCAACAATGGTCTTATTCCAGCTCTGAAGCCCCTCTTAAGTGGACCTAAACAAATGTATATCCTCATAAACACATTATCAACAGAATTAGGAGTAGGATCTGGCACAAGATCAAGTTTTACTGTAGTGTTTGGATTGGATCTCTGCAGTTCAAGGATGTAGTCTCTTAGTAAGGAGTATTGTTCTTGATAATCCCCCCTCAGCCTTTTAATTGCCATTTCCTTTGCTCTATAAGCTGTCATCCTTGAGATTCCCAGCTTCAAATTTTTAGAGAGGTGATCTTGAAGTGCTTTGCCTGATATATTAGGGTTTGAGTGAACTGTTGACCCAATTTGTTTAGATAGATAGGAAGCAGTAAATTGGCCCACTATTCTTTGTTGCAAACATTAATGTTCGGGTATATGGGTTTTCACCATCCAAGAATCATCAAATTTATTTGTGGATACGTGTAAAGTATAGGGGCAGGTAGGGATTTTGACTTTTTCCCTTTTAATGACTATCTTGCCCTTCTTTTTTTTACTTGGTTCTTGTTCTTTTTCTTTTTCATTTTCTTTTTCTTGGTCTTTTTCTGTTTCTTGTTCTTTTTCTTTTTCATTTTCTTTTTCTTGTTCTTTATTATCCTTTTCACCTTTTTCAGAAAGATTCTCACTAGCTCCAATGTCTTGTCCTTTTCCTTCACCAACTTTTTTGGGTTTATACCCAAAGCACTTGACCCTTACCCTTATTTTATCAGATTTAATAACCTTAAGTTCACTTCTACTCTCCACTGCATTATCCCTAATTCGTGTAAGTATTTCTTTCTTTGTTGCAAAAACTTGACCAACATAAAAATTGTTCTTCACAATCTGGGATTCCCTCCTCAACCTTTTCAATTCCATCCTTCTTTGTTTATCAACCCCCATGGTTTCATCCTCACTATCATAACCACTATCATACTCATCAAAGTCTATTCCACCAACTTCTTCATCAATCTCAACATTTGGGTGTATAGTATTTTCTTCAAAAAGTTCATTTCTTTGAACATTTAGATTAAAACCAGACATATCAACATCTACCTCATGAACTACATTGTGTTCATCTTCTTGTAAATCATCTTCAGGAACTGGATCTGCATTTGGAGGTGATCTGCATTTGGAGGTGGAGGTGGACCTGGATCTGCATTTGGAGGTGGAGGTGGAGCTGCATTAAATTCCACAGTTGGAGTTGGATCTGCATTAAATTCTGCAGTTGGAGGTGGATCTCCATTAAATTCTGCAATAACTTCTGCAGTCAACTTCTTTGGTTCTTCTTCATTAAATTCTGTATCAACTTCTTGTGTTGAACTTTGGCTTTGTTGCATACCAACACTAGCAGACCATTCTATAGACAATAACTTGTTATCTGGATTTTTCTTTGGAACAACATTATCAGGCTCACCTTCATCTATTTCCTCTATTACAACCTTACTTTGTTGAGATGATCTCCAATAATTATACACTGATGTAATCCCATGTTCAATATAAACATTAATCAACGAATGTTTCCCAACATAACTTAACATGTTCCTTACATCTTCGTCGTTTCCCAAAGCAAGCAAACCATAATCTAAATCATAGTCAGACTTTTTAAAATGGTAGTACATTTGATGGTCTCCTTTATAACCTAATGACTTTACCATCCTATCAAGTTCATGTGCTAAAAAGTATTCAACATCTACCAAATCAACATATGCAGTTGTTCCTCCTACGTATTTGCGACCCGGATACCTTGAAAAGCTTCCACCATGATAAATCTTTATACAGAACAGATTCTTGTATATTGCTATAAAAAAAGTAAAATTAAAATTAAAAAAATTTAGGTTTTGCAAGTTTCTTACAATTAGGGTTCGGGAATGCTTACAATAAACGTCGTTCAAGCTAGCTTCATCATTGTCTTCTTCTCTGATAAACCAACAAGGCTTATTTGGAAGTCCGGCAGCCATTATCAGTGATGGTGATGAGGAAGAAGAAGGTGAGATGGATTTCTGGTTTATGATTTCGCAAAAGCACGAGGACATATATTGATAAATTGGGGGTGAAGCAGATTTAATTCAAGGGGTTTTGATAAAAGGACGAATCTACCCTCACGTTTTTGGCACGTGAGGGTCTTAACGGCTAAAAAGAAACGGCGGATGGACGGAAGGATAATAAAACGGAATTTTGCAAACCTCAGGGACAAAAAAACAGAAAAAAAGCATAGGGACAAAAACGCAGAAACGGCCAAACCACATGGACAAAAACAGTAATTTACTCTATATTTTATTATGGCCAAAATTACATTAATATCAGATATTCAAACTTTCATTTTTATGTAATTAGATGATATTTTTTTACTTTAATGTAGTACAAATTGCATATTCTATCTATATTTTATTAAATATAAAGATATTCACATGACATACGAGTCAATAATCTAGTTCCTTTATGTAATAGAAAACATGTTAGGCAGTTGTACATTTATAAATCATAATAGCACCGTATCTTAAAGAGATATAATAAGTGTCTGGATAAGATAACTAATTGGGATACATCTATAACAAAAACAAACCGAAAAATTCAGTGAAACTTGTGGACTAACGAAAGGATGAGATATATTTGTTTTGGATACAAATTGTCAAAGTTCAATTAGTCATTTTCACCTAAACCATTAACCAAAATTTCAGTTAACCAATCAGTTATCTATTAACAAAGGTGGTTTGGTTTTGACTTCAGTTAACTGCATTCATTTAGAGCCAATTAATTTTAGCCCAATTTTCAACCCGTTTATGCCATTGCCAGCTATTTTCAGCCTATTTTTAAGAAAAATCTTGTAGAGGTGCATTTCTACATCTTTATTGGCCCAACAATAAATAGCTAACCAAATAATAATTTAAAAAAATAAACAAAATGTTAATTCTTTTTCTAGGTTAATGGGCGGGTCGAATAATAGCTGATCGGGTTCTGTCAATAACCGTAACTGAACCAACTTTTTGGTCAACTATTCTATAAAGATAGAGAACGGTCGGTTGTAACAGATCAGTTATTTTCGACCGTTTAATTAGGTTCCCTATTCTTACACCCTACTTGTATTTCTAATTTTATTCCTACAATTCTACAACTAACAAACAAAATGAACTTTCTAATGACCTGAATTTGCAATGCAGAATGCTTGCACTGAATATTAATCGCTTAATTAGGTTATGCGTCGGTATTAAACATCATGCTATTGAAATCCAACAACACCGATTCACAGCATACACGATATATAATCGCTTATTTTATCTATGGAATACTACTGAAAATTTTGAAAGCTTGTTCGAATGTTTCAGAAATTACAAAATTGCATATGGTCACAAGAACTCAAAATACTCATGTTTTAAGCTCAACCTAAACCTAATCAGAATTCAGATAAACCTTCCAAGTGCAAAGCTTAGATATTATTTTTTTAATTCTTTTCTAACGTTTCACATTAACAATTAACAATCAAATGATAACTCTAAACAAATGATTCAAAATCTTGGATATCATTGAGCAGTATAAAGAAGTAAATTGGGGGGAAATGGCATCATTCAATTGCATAATATCAGCAAAAATTATCATAAACCAACAACAAAAATCAAACAACTGATGTTTATATCTCAATTCATCAATAGCAGATCACGAAAACATAATCTTTATTGCCAAAAAAAACACCTTTTTTTATTACGAGCAGTGACGAAGACGTTTTTTGAGTTTCTTTAGTTTATGCTTGTTCATCTTCTTCTTTCTTTTCTTCTTTACACTGTCCGCCCAAATCATTCCAGTACCCGAATCCGACCCATCAAGTTCCGGACCCTCCTCGGGATTAGAATCCATTAACCCAGTTGGAGGAATCGGATTCAAGAAACACCCAAATGAGAAACTAGGGTAAACATGGAACCGATCGAAATGGGTCGATTTGTCATCAGATGGAGATTCGGGAAAAGGGGTTTTGGTGATGGGTTCGGGGCGATGAACAAGATTAGAAATTAGGGTTTGTGTTGGATTTTGGTGATTGAGCAAAGCTCTAATTGAACTTCCGGTTAAGGGTTTGCGTAGAATCTTATGAAGAATTTGGGACATTTTTTCATTTTCGTGGGTTTCTGATAGAGACGATGCTAAAAAAGAGAGATTTGGGCTGGATGAGGGCAAAAAGGGAAGAAATTTACGGCGATGAGGGCAAAAATGAAAATCTACTACTATAATAAATCAAAGCCTATATGGCCACATGTCACCTTTTAGAACATTAGTTGTACACGGGCGCCTCCACAATTTTTTTATAATTTTTATAGATTTATTAAATAAATAAATGTGATTAAATTAATTAATTTGACTAATCATAAATTGTAAATTCAAATTAATATAAATCCGATTTGAAATTTTGAAAAAAAAACGGACTTCAAGGGATTACATTTGTTTTCTTGAATACTGATTTTTATTTTAATAATAATATTTAATAACTTTCCCTACAAAAATAAAAATTAATTATCAACTAAATTTCACATTAAATCAAATAATTATCAACCCAAATTACCTCAAATCCGGTATTATCACCAAATTTTGTTTAAATGTATGATACAATTAGGTAAAAACCCTATAAAAAAATATGAGAATTGATTTGTTAAATGCCAATTATATTGCATCTAAGACAAAAGGGTTGTCACTAAGAAATAATCTTTCCTTTTGGAAACTAATAATTAATTAATTAACTCATGTTTGCCTTTATTAGTCAAATTTCTTCTATATTGATAGGAAGAGTAATGATATTTGTGTCTACCATTTGTGCCTACTCATGTGCCTGCCAATTTGATCATGACAAATATCAATATCAAGGGATGATATAAGGAGATAAAAATTAGTGAATGACACATGTCAAGTTTAGAAGTGGATAGGCACATTGGTAGGCACAAATGGTAGGCAAATATCATTTCTCTTATAGGAATATTAAATTACTCATATAATCAATTCAACTAACAATTTCATTTTTAAAATGAAAGATTCTCTGTTAGTGACAGCCCTTAGGGTTGTCATTATTAAAACCCTTAAGTATTACTTCATTATGTCTTCATCCATCTACCTTCGTTAGTACACCGGCTAAAATATGACACACTTTTAGTCTAGCAAATGCAATTCAATTCACATGTATATGTTATACGAAAGCACGTGTTATTCAATTAGTTGATAGTTTGAATTAATTCCATTAGAAGAAAATTTTCATTAACAAACCAATAATAACCTGTTAATTTTTAATACAAAAAAAGGCTTCATTCATACAAGTAATATACCTGTTAGTTCAATTCAAAGTGTTAAATGTGAGGCAGAAACGGAAATTGAGTTAAAGGGGGATTAGATGAATGAACACAGTTAATTGAGGGATTAGGGTTAATCATTAATTTACTCAAAGTTACCTAATCAAGTCTCAACACACATTAATGAAGTTCAAAATTTACATTTTCATGCGATGTATTAAATGCATTTTTAAGTTTTAATGAAAAGTTATAGTTAGTTAATGTACATTAACATATGCCTAGGGGGCATATGTTAAAAAACCCATATAATTATAAAGGTATTAATATGAAGAAAAAAAAATTAATTTGCCTTAGATGAAGCATGAAATGACTTAAACAAATCATTTCTCGAAAAATATAGTATATATAATTTTGAGTCTTTTAATTACATTTAATTTGACCCTTATAAAGTCAAGTTATACAAATCAATTACATAAGTTCTGAATATTTTAATTACAATTGCGTATTTGACTTTTTTTTAAATACTTACAATTGACTTTTTAAAAATCGAGTGTATACATTATATAATATAAACATGAGGAAATATAATAATATCAAATAAAAGAGTGTTTAATAAGGAAAATATAAAAATATAAAAGCAATTAAAAGAAAATAAAACATCACTAAAAACTAAAAAGTGTTTAATAGAAAAAATAATATTTTTAAGATAAATTTCAAAACACTTCCTTGAATATAATATTTACTCTAGATAACGCTACATACAATTTTTCAAAAATACATTCAAATAAATTTGTGTTAATTTCGAACAAATTGCTCAAACGATACATTAAATTATAAAATGCTTTATAACGTAAATTATGAAATTCAATTATCACTAATGATATAGACATTGATACATAGACTTTATTTACGTTTTACTAATTTCTCTCAAGCTAATAGATACAATATTTACTTAATACAATATTAAAGAAATGTTCGAAGTAATCCTTAATTTTTGCGTAGTGCTAAGGGACAAATCTCAACCATTGACCAATAATATCTAATAGTCAAGATTAATCACATATGTTATACATGAAGGGGTATTTTGATCATTTGGCACATAAAAAATAATTTATTTTTTTTTAAAAAAATTCGTTAAAAAACAATATTTAAATGGTAATTACGTGTAGTACTTAATCACAACTGATTTTAGTGTAAAATCACATGTGATTGTATATTTAATCACATTTGATGTTTTAGTATATTCACATGTGATTCATTATGCAATCACATGTGATTCAGTATGCACTCACATTATGTGTTATTAGTGAAAAAATATTTTTTTTTTTAAAATTCTAAAAAGACAAAAAATTATACTAAAATGAAAAATAAAAAATATTTTTTTAAATGACCAAAATACCCCTCCATGGATAAAGTATGTGATTAATTTTAACCATGACTTATAATTAATCATTGATTAAGATTTTTCACTTAAAACTACATAAAATTTAAGGACTACCTTGAATACAACGCTGTAATATTATTATGATTCTGACCATGATAAATTACTATTTATGTCTTAAAAAAGAAGGGTCGAAAGATGCACCATTTTGGTTCCCATTCTATTAATGTTTTTTTCTTTTTGATTTTTAATTATTTTTATAATACAATCGTCATAGAATAATTTACAGATAATAATGTTCATTATAAAATTGAGAGGGAGTTTTAAACAAAAAACTAAAATATTAACTATTTATATTAAGTATGTAAAAATGTTATGAGTATTCAAAAAAAAAAAAAAAAGAGTAAAAATGTTATGAACATCACTTAGAAGCTAGGTGGCTGGAGTAGCATATTCTCTTTCATTTGACGCGCATTCGATACCTATTCCTATTCAAGTTCATTTTTCCCTTATATTTTTTACATTCTCTCAATGACGGTTCACTAAGATTCTCTTAAATAATAAAGGGTTCTGTTAATGCATGCCTCATAGTCATATGATAATGAATGTTTATAAACCAAAATTTCCTTAATTATAGTAAAATGACATATATGAGTCATTAATACTTTTGTGTTATACCGATTTTAACTTTATAATAATTGAAAAATAAAAGTTTTTGATAATTAAATGCAGGGGCACAAATGACATTTAACAGTCCTATGACGCCCTCAAATACATATTAGAAAATCTCAACTAACAATTATTATATTATTAGATAATTACATATAACAAAACATATTTATATTATATAATAATTAAGTTCAACAAATTTTCAATAACCCGTGATTTTTCACGGGTCATAAACTAGTAGAAGTTATAAAATAAATGCCCCCATGCAGGATCGAACTACAGACCTCCAGTTTACAAGACTGGCGCTCTACCACTGAGCTATAGGGGCTTTTTGTATATCAAAAGAGTGATTTCTTTTTTAATGTAATAAATGTTTTATTCTTATTGTTTTTTGACGAGAATGAGTGGTTTTAAGTAATAGGAGTGTTAAATATGATAAATCGTATATGAATTTACATGTTATGAAGTTTGTTTTAATGTTGGTTAAATTACGATAGAAAGTGGTTAAAAAAAGAAAAACGATATTTATACATACTATTTGTGTTTACTTATGTACTAATTTATCTCTAAGCTTGACATGTGTAATCCACCAATTCTTTTTCTTCATATCATCTCACTTGTCATCATCGAATGGGTAGACACATAAATAGACACAAATGATTACTATTTCTCTAAAAATAAGTCAACTACTATTCAATCTTTTCAAACTTTAAGAACATGGATTTATAAATCCAAACGTTGTAACGGGATCTATAAACATAATTAATTATCTTTGATCAAGATAAAACCCTTTATAACTCATTTGTGACTCTTTTAATTTGTTTTTAGCCCCAAGATTGGTTTCAGTCAACCAATATATTTGTAAGAACAATATATTATAACACTCTGCATTGTTACAAAACAATATAAAAACACTGCAGTCGGTTTAAAAAAACTCAACCCGAAATCATTAGTTTCCTATTTTCTACCGACAGAAGCGTTTATGTTATTATTGCTATTTCTGCTTAGAAACTACACTTTATTTGTAAACCTTCCTAACCCGAAACATTCTGCCGAGACCCATCACATTGATAAACAACAAACGGGCTCATCACACGCTTACATTTATCACAAACCACGGTTCCTTGAGCCGTTCCTTCATTATATGGAACCATAGTTGTGTGATCACAACTCGTTATTGTGTCATTAACTTCATCATAAACACTTTTAATCGCACCCACGAACCCAAATGTAGCAACATTTTTGACCCAAAGAGGAAAACGATCAAAGAATTCCATGATTTCGTTTCCTTGTAACTTCACGAAATCTTTAGAATTCCCACATCCAAAAATTGCCCAATTGTTGTTATGATCATTGGTGTCTAGCAATTCCGAGACTTGTCCCGAAAGGGTTTGAATTTGGCCGGCCCGAAGAATTGATTGTTTAATCTTCTCCAACCTTAGCCAGAAAAACCGAATTTTTAGAGGAGTAAAGGAGTTGTCTTCGTTGAATATGGCTAATGTTGTTAACATGTTTTCACTTGCATCTCTGCTTCCAACATAGATCACTTGAAGCTGCAAGCCCATATTTTGTAGCTTCTTGATATTTGATTTGAATTCCTTGATCCATTCTATGTTACTACTTCCACATATGCATATGTTTTGGTCTCCTTCCACCTAAAAACAACACTATTGAGTAAGTATGTACAAATGTACAAACTTTAATGATATATACAAATGAAAATACGGATCGTATGTAAAAGAAGAGCTCGATCAAATTTCTTGTCGTGCTATATATCTTTCTTGATTAAATACAACAACAACGATACCAAATTCCTTCAAATAAGAGGTATGTGAGAGGTATATAAGATGTAGACAGCGATATATTAATAGTAGAGAGACTGCTTTCAAGATCTTTCTTGATTAAATGATATTACTAATTTCAAGAATCTTACCTTGTTTGCTAGGAAGTGATCTATTCCATCTAACATAAACTTCACATTCCAATGTTCGTTCCCCCAAAGCTCTTTCTCTCTAGAATCCGAAAAAGGGAAAGCTTTCGCTCCCCAAATCAACACCATATCAATCGCATTATAATTTGAAATCGATCCTTTTGAATCTAAGACTACCATCAATGGCTTTTCTACAAACTTCCATTCTTCTCTAATTACTCTCATTACTGTTGAGTTTAACAACCATGGTTGCCTGATTGATAACCATGGTAATGAGTTCGACAAGTAGTCAAAACTTATGTGTTCATCAAGAGTCCATGTTTCTGATGACGAGATTGGGACCCACACGATTTCATAGTCTTGTTCTATGTCTTTGTGGTGAGGATGTTCATGTGTTTGTTGTAGTAGTAATAGAGTTTGATCTGATGGCAAAAGATCTGGCTTTGAAATCAAAACCATAACTACCTTGTTTTTCAGTTTAGATATACCAACCTGTTTCAAAAAGCAGTTGGAGTTACGAAAACATATATAGAAACAATGCAATGGATAATAGCAAAATACTTCGATGATGAAGTATATTTTTTAAGGACACACTCTAATAACTTCAAAAAACAGTTAAGGCAGTTCACCAGGTAAGGCCTCCCATCCGCTAGTTCGGTCGTTAGGTCGAGAAGAAAGGGATTCCTTTGAAAGAAAGGAAATCCCCTTTTTGAAGGATGTATTCTCGGAAAACATCATCGCGAAAGCTTTCCAAAGTATATTTTTTAAGTACACACTCTAATAACAATTTCTTTTACTTAATTTTTCTCTAATTAGATTGGTATTATAATTTAATTTAGAGTTAATTTCATAAATGATTCATAAAAAGCGTATGTTGGTACGTTTGCTTTTCAAGGTTCCAAACTCAGTCATTTATGTATCATTTTATTGTAGAGTCTTTCGAGATAAGACTGAGGCTTATTTTTTCTTCGTCGTACGTGACTTTGTCTCAACCGTATAATCCTTTCAAACGTTTTTTTGTCAATTTCATCCGTTAAACGATTGTTTGTGAAATTAACTCTTTAATTTATAATCCTTGTATATGTAGGCCCCACATGACACTTCCCATTTTGTTTAATTAAATGGTACCCTGCACTTATTCTTTTGAATTTGAAATAAAGGACTTACCTTTTCTTGAGAAGATGAATCCTTGAGAGGCAAATCATCATTCAAAGAAAAGAATAAGTGAAGCAATTCTTGATTATCAATTCCTATTTGATCCTTAAGAAGATACATTAGCTTTTTATATAACTTCTGCTCTGCATAAAAAACACCAAAAGAAAAATTAACAATTTTATAGAAATACATATATAAATCTTTCCCTAATTAAAAGATTCAAAGATTCTTTTGTGTGTGTACTAATTACCTATATGTTCTTGAGATGCATCAACTTGCATTCTGAGATCACTACGTAATGTGCTCAACTTGATAGCTAAACTAGATAAACCCCATGCTGCATTCGCCGTTCTACTCGAATTACTGTTAAAAAGTTTCAATTTTTAACATAACATCACAAAGCAAAAAGAAATTCACAAAATGTTTATGAAATTAATTAACCAAGAAAAGTGTAAAAAAGAACATGCACTTGCTCCTGCTTCATGGCAATCAAGTCTGTGATCTGAGAAGCAGACACCAATGAACTTCTAAAGATCCAATAAGTAGCCAAATAAACATGAGACTTTGCAGCAGAAATAAAGGTACAATCTTGATCATCATAATGTACAAGTTGGAGAGGCAGGCCTTCAAATCTCACTACACATTTAGCAAGTTGCACCATTTCTGTAATTAACATTTCCATAGCTTTAAATTGTGGTCTTAAAGATTCAAAATTTCTCCAACACATATTTTTTAGCTTTGCAAGTGATGATGCTAATGAATTGTGCTCATAAACATCAAGAATTAGCCGAAATTCAGCATAGTTTATTGAAAATGCTATGAGAATTAAAACAACTTTTGCATCCCATCGGTAGCTTCTTAACATCTCTAGTAGATCTAGAGTTATTGTGTGTATATCTGACGTGTTGTGACACTCCCATTGTATCTGCAGCATTAGAATTGTATATAAGAAGAAAAGAGAAATTAAGTCAAACATTCGTGTTCGGTAGGTTTGACCAAAGATTACCGCGCGAGACATTTTATAAATGGTGTGCTCCATTGTTTCTTTTGAAGCAAAGTTTTCAATACCATCAAGAGGATGCACATCAACAGCCTGAAACATTAAGAAATTAATTAAAGTTTTGTAATATAGATCGATCAAAACAGTTTTAGGATCAAGATGATTGAGTAAATCAAGAAATGATCATACGATGTTTGAATTAGACACGTAGAACATGAGATTTTCAATGGTTTCAAGCAAAATCTTGCAATCCACACGAATCCCATCGGCTTCATGAGTGAGTAAAGTCTTGCTAATGATGAATTCTTGTTCAATAGATGATAGATCTATAGAAGATGATTGAGGGGTGAAACTGTCCTTTCCACTTAAGAAGTGATCCATGGATGAACCAACTTGAATGAAATCTGCTCCTACATTTTTATTTTTATCTATATGACATGATGTTTTATGCTAATAGTTAAAAGAGTGGTAAGATTTAAGACTTTTTATGATGCTAGAACTTTAGTTGGATGTTATACTACAAGCTGTGTACAAGTATTTACTGCATGTGTACAACCTCATCATGTGCACTTGATTGGGTCCATTTCAATATATAGCGAGACATTTGAAAAAGCAGAAAGTAGAATTCGACAGTAAAAGAAAAAGGAGGTGGAGGTTCTTAAACCGCCTTGTAAGCATGTCATATGTTGGAAGACATTTAAAAAGCAAATAAAGAAAGCAAACTAATTAGACTTGAATATAATAAAGTAAAGCGAAAATTCTTGGAATACAAAAACAATCTAATAAAATCTACGTGGATGTACATGTGAGTAATGCACAACAGAATCCCGAGACCGACATTTGATCTCCATTAAAGGTTACTCGATCCCTTTGAGTAAATCACATGATCATTAAATCTTGAATAAGAAGGATTAATCAAACATTATCATCATGTATATCTTTGTATGTTTTTTCTTGTGACATCTTAAGATCAAACAAGATTAAAAATCCACCTTGATGTTGAATGTGAGTATTGCATGAAAGTTAGTTACAAAGTCGTTCTAGTAACCTGTAACGATATCCTATATTCTAGTCCGTAACTTGATGTGAAATAAGTTGTTACAAGAAAGATTCAAACTTGGTTTTCGTGACATTTATAACTTTTTTCGTCATGTGTTTTCAAGTGCTTCGGGCAAAAACACTTTGCACACGTTATAAAACACGAGTTTTGTAAAAATTCAGCATAGTAAATCACACATTGTGCATGGTAAGGTGGTTGTTACAAAACGAGGAATATAACTTACAAATAGAGATAGACGTCTTGAACTAAGAATAGTTCGTGTACATATGTGTCTATATAACGTAGTAAACCATGAAGCAGAATCGTTAAGCTAGCAAATACATATATAGATCGATCATCGGTTTCATTAAATTTGATCATTAAATTTGATCGTATTTTGTCACATTCCCGATATCCTCTTATGTTCTATGAAACAAAACAATCCCTATATATTACACAAATTAACAAGAGATGAATAAGTACCACAAGCTCATTAGCCTCGTATTATCTTCACCAAGATGGTTTTATTCCCATTTATTGTTCTCGGATATGGCTATAGCTCTCCTCGTTCTCTACATATTTAATTCCATACATCAAAGACTCACCATAAAGGGTCCTATGATATGGCCGGTTTTTGGAATACTTCCAACAATAGCCTTATATAGCTCGAATTTGTACGAATGGGGTGCAAATGCTTTGATCAAATATAATGGAACCTTTTACTATAGAGGCATGTGGATGGGTGGTACTTATGGGGTTGTTACAAGTGATCCCGAGAAAATCGAATACATGCTCAAGACAAATTTCAAAAACTTCAAAAAAGGGAAAGCTTATAAAGAAAGATTCTATGATTTTCTTGGAGATGGAATCTTTAACGCGGATGATGAGTTGTGGAGGACACAACGTCGGGTGGCTAACTCTGAGATGCATTCGGCTCGATTCATACAGTTCTCGATGGAGTCCATTAGATCGCTCGTGCATGGCAAGTTGTTGAAGCTTCTAGAAGCGAAAAAAGGGAGTGTTATCGATTTGCAAGATTTTCTTCTTCGTTTTACTTTTGACAATACTTGTGCAGTTGCGTTTGGTGTCGATTCGGGGTGTTTGGAAGTTGAATTACCCGAAACGCCCTTCGCGAAGGCGTTTGAGAAAGTGACTTTTATGAGTTTGATGAGGTTCTTGATCCCTCGTTACGTGTGGAAGCCGATGAAATTTTTCAGATTAGGGTTTGAAAAATCACTTCATGAGGCTATTAAAATTGTGCATGGTTTTTCTGAGAAAACGGTTAGAGAAAGAAAGGTGGAATTGTTATCCAACAAGGAGGGCAAGAATGTTACTTCAAGGTGTGATCTTTTGTCAAGACTAATTATAATGGAACAAGATAAAAAAGAAGTCTTTTTCACTGATAAATTGCTTCAAGATTTTTGCATAAGTTTCATCTTAGCAGGGAGAGACACAAGTTCAGTGGGATTATCATGGTTTTTCTGGTTAATCGCCAAGAACCCGTCAGTCGAAACCCTAATTCTCGATGAAATCTACAACATCTTACAACAACGAGAAAACCACAACAAACAAAATCAAGAAAACATAGTCTTCACAGAAGAAGAACTCAAGAAAATGGTGTACACACAAGCAGCGATATCTGAATCCTTACGTTTGTACCCTCCAGTCTCGTTTGACCACAAAGAGCCACAAGAAGATGACGTGTTCCCTGATGGAACCACGGTCAAAAAGGGTGCACGAGTGGTCTATTGCATGTACGGAATGGCTAGGATGGAGAATCTTTGGGGTAAAGATTGTTGTGAGTTTAAGCCCGAAAGATGGATCAAAGATGGCGAATTTGTGAGTGAGAGTCAGTTCAAGTACACCGTGTTTAACGCGGGTCCGAGGTTATGTGTGGGCAAAAAGTTTGCATATATGCAAATGAAAATGGTGGTTGCTTCGATTTTATTAAGGTATAGATTGAAATTGGTTGAAGGTCATAAAATTATTCCGAAGTTAAACACTACACTTTACATGAGGTATGGGCTATTGGTTATAATGGAGCCAAGGGAAAGGTTTATAGATTGATATCGTGTTAGTTTTGACATCATGATGTATTGTAATGGTTGTGAAGTTATTTGGATGGTTGATTAGAGTTTATTGCTATAAATGTAATTAATATAATGAAATTTTATGCCCATTATGATCATGTTAAAACTTGTGTTTTTTGCATCAAAATAATCCTACTTGATTGATGAGGTATCAAATTCCTCGAACTCCTAGCCATAAATATTCCATTAAGCGACAACAATAGGATAAAGAATTAAATTAATTTGGTTAAAAATGGGTCAATTTATAAAAGAAATTAGTCAAGCTTGATTGGTTGACCCGAAATACACCTGTTTGACCTGACCTATCACGGATATGAAATTTAGCAACGACAGACTTTCGTTGCAGTTAGCAAAGACTTGAGAAATTTAGCAACGAGTTAAGAGTTAGCAACGAGAAAAGTTACAAGGAGAACTCTTCAATTCCAACAAAAGTAAGAAAGCTTTAGGTTGAATTTTTGTTACATTTTAATGAAAAATGAGATTATTATCTTTTAAGTGTGAGAAATTTTTACATATTAACTGGTTAAAATTTAACCATTATTGTCATTGCTTAGTGAAAACAGCTTCCCAATAACTTACTAAAGGTCATGATTAGTTCATTCCTAATTAGACATTTACCATATGTCTATCGGAAAGTTCAAAAACAGTCACGAAAATATTTAGGACGAGTACGCAAATCTCGATCACCTTCGGAGAGACCGTTATAACAGGAATGCCCTCTAAAAAATACATTATTAAAATTGATATACTGTATATTATATGTGTTGCATTTTTTAACAACTTCTCTTCATTTATCCATTTTTGTGACTTCTTGATGTTGAAACGAGGCATGCATATCAACATCCTAAATAGGTTGTTCTAGCAACTGGTTAATAACCTATAATTAAGAACTTGTAAATAACTTACAATTCTAATTCGAGAACTATCAATTCTAATTCTTAACCGATATCAGATGTACTTTTACAACTAAAAGGACCCCTGTTTTAGTAAATTCTCAAATTTCAAGAAATTCGATTCAAACTCAATCCTCTACCTTCATATGGTTATGGTGACTTGCAATATATTTTTCGACCGTGTCTTTTCAAGCGATCGATCTCGGACAAAGTCATATTCGACACGTAAATAACACAAGTTTGGTACTAAAAACCGACATAGGAAATCACACATATTGTATGATAAGATGGTTGTTACAAAAGAATTCATATAGAATTTATGAATTAGAGTCATCTCAACCAAAATCCACATAATACCAATATGTTTCCTTAATTTTGTGCAGGATCAGATTAAATTGTTGCATCGTCCCCAATATTCTCTCTTATATAATCCCTCATCTACTATTTCATGAAACCAAACAATTATCATCAAAAAAACAAAAGATAGGCTACAACATGATCATAAACCTCATATTCTCTTCACTAAGATGGTTGTATTCCCATTTATGGTTCTCCGACATAGCGTGGGTACTCTTAATCATATTTATCTACAACTCCATAGTTAATAGACTCACCCGAAAGGGTCCGATGATATGGCCGGTTTTTGGAATAGTTCCAACCGCAGCGTTACATGTCCATGATTTTTATGAATGGGGTAGCAAAACTTTGATCAAATGTGGTGGAACTATGTACTATAGAGGTGTGTGGATGGGTGGTGTTTATGGGATCGTTACAAGCGATCCCGTTAAAATCGAATACATGCTCAAGACAAATTTCAAGAATTTCCCAAAAGGGAAAGGTTATAAAGACCGGTTTTATGATTTTCTTGGAGATGGAATCTTTAACGCCGATGATGAGTTGTGGAGGGCGCAACGTCGTGCGGCTAACTCGGAAATGCATTCATCGCGTTTCATAAATTTCTCGATGGACTCGATAAAAACGTTGGTGCATGATAAGTTGTTGAAGGTTTTAGAGGCTAAAAAAGGTTGTGTTATTGATTTGCAAGATATTCTTCTTCGGTTTACTTTTGACAATACTTGTGCAGTGGCGTTTGGTGTTGAATCGGGGTGTTTGGAAGTTGGATTACCAGAAACGCCCTTCGCGAAAGCGTTCGAGAACGTGACTTTCTCGAGTTTGATGAGGTTCTTGGTCCCTAATTATGTGTGGAAGCCGTTGAAGTTTTTAAATATAGGATTTGAGAGAACTTTGCACAAAGGTCTTAAAGTTGTGCGTGAATTCTCTAAGAAAACGGTTAGTGAAAGAAAATTGGAATTATTATCCAACAAGGAGAGTATACATGGTACTTCAAGGTGTGACCTTTTGTCAAGACTTATCATCATGGAACAAGATAAAAAAGAAGTCTTTTTCACTGACAAATTACTTCAAGATTTTTGCATAAGTTTCATCTTAGCAGGGAGAGACACAAGCTCGGTGGGATTATCATGGTTTTTTTGGCTAATCGCCATAAACCCATCGGTAGAAACACAAATCCTCGATGAAATCCACAACATCTTACGACAAAGAGAAAACCCTAACGAGAAAAATCAAGAAAACATAGTATTTACAGAAGAAGAACTCAAGAAAATGGTGTATTTGCACGCAGCGATATCTGAATCGTTACGTTTGTACCCACCTGTCGCATTTGACCATAAAGAGCCGATAGAAGATGACGTTTTCCCCGATGGAACACCGATAGAAAAAGATGCACGTGTGATATATAGCATGTATGTCATGGGTAGGTCGGAGAGCCTTTGGGGTAAAGATTGTTGTGAGTTTAAGCCTGAAAGATGGATCAAAGATGGCGAATTTGTGAGTCAAAGTCAGTTCAAGTACACCGTGTTTAACGCGGGTCCGAGGTTATGTGTGGGCAAAAAGTTTGCATACATACAAATGAAAATGGTGGTTGCTTCGATATTGTTAAGGTATAGATTGAAATTGGTTGAAGGTCATAATGTATGTCCAAAGTTAAACACTACACTTTACATGATGTATGGGCTATTGGTTACAATGGAGCCTAGGGATAAGATTATTGATTGATATGTCGATAAGCATCATGGGATTGCTTGTTTGTTCTTTTATTGTAATGGTTATGAAGTTATAATTTGGATGGTTAATTAGGGTTCTATGTTATATATATGTGCAAGATTTAATGAACTTTGTTTGTATCATATTTGTCTATAGTTCCAAATTTCGACATGGTGATATGACAACAGTTTCTGTTCAAATTCTCACAATTAAGAAATTGTTAACCACAACTGGGGGTTATCGTGTTATTTTTAGTAACAAAATATAATGTATTTTACATAAATTGGGATTAGTTTCTATATTTTAAATGGGCTTTAGCCCACTATCAATCTACTAGCAGGTACCCGCGCAAATGCGACGACGGGTACCTTGTAACTATATTTTGCGGTGGAGATAGTTATGATTATGTGCGGGTGGTGGTGCGATGTTATGGAGCGTGGCGACAGTATTAATGCGTTGGCGGTTGGTTGGGTGATGATGGTGGTGGTGGGTGACAGTGGTTGAGTAGTGACGCAAGTGGCCAATAGAATAACATGGATAACTATAATGAGGTACATAAGTAATTGTAATCAAATAGTCAACATCTACTTTAGTAACTTGATGGTTTAGAGACCCTTACTTAAATCATGAAGTTCGTTGGTCCGGGTCCTACCAGTGTCAATTTGTTTTGAAACGCAAATAATTTTCGAAACATCAAAAGTAATGGATGAAAATTAAGTTGTGCTAGTTTAGAAAGATCGCAAACACATTATATATAGTAAAGAAAGAGAATAATTTGATTTCAATTTTTGGATGCTATTTCTATTGGTTTAATGCAGCCCATAACACAAAAACCGTCAGAAAGTAATGTTAAAGGTACAATAACCAACAAATTTGAGAGGATAAAGAAGCCATTTGACTACAAAGGTGATTAATATCAAATCTCTAACGTGCACATGATATTGTCATTTTAATAAAGGATGATTTAACGAAAATTAGTGAGGAAATGACTTCCTTTATGCTAACAAATCTTCTCTTTTCAATAGAAAGTTGGGCGACAACACCAATAGCCACCACTATCAACCCATCATTCAAATCCACAGCCACAGTTTTCTTCCCTTCAGCCTTGAGCCCTTGACTGTTGCCAAAAGTGCGGGTGTTCTAAGTAGCTTGAACCATGGTGCAGCCCATCATATCTAGCATTAATTCAAAGAGATCATTAATAGAAATGATGATTAGTAGATTATTCAAATGGAAAATTGTCCATAAATTAAAGAAAAGGGTATATATGGAAAATGGGTTGGTCAGGGGGTTGAGGGAATTTCTGGAACTGGTGTTGTTGACCCAAAATAATTATGTAACAAATCCACTTGTTTTGGCCTTTAAGCTTGGTTTTTACCTAATCACAAAATGATAATACGATAGTCACTTTATTTTACAAAAACTCAATTAAATGTATAGATGTAGGATTTAATTAAAAAAACTACCGACCTCTGTCGAAGATAACCAATACGTACCCCAAGAAAATAACCTACAAATAATTTTAAACTAATTAGCATAAAAAATAATCACTAATACTAAAACGTAACATAATCATTGACTTTTCAAAAAAACCAAACCTTGTTCCATCTGCTTTGTAAGCCATAGTGGTTGATGAATGACCAGGTGCATCATAGTCAACTCTTGAACCCATATTCTCATAAAAACATGCTTTTATTTTTCTGTCAGCTGCAGTCAAGAATACCTGACATTAAAGTTTCTTCTTAGTTTCGACTCTTAAATGTCTTCAGAGAACACGTCCTTGGCCGACTTCCAAGACACATCAGCCAAAACTACAATAAATTGAATAAACTTAAAATGCACAATTAATTGAGTTCATTAGCAATACAGATACGGTAGGCATGTATTTATTTAAGAAAACACAACAATATCACAGTTGAAGATCACATATATTAGTACAAATAATTAGAAGTAACCTTTCAGCAGCGTAGGGAACTGCACTCTAGTAGACAATGAAAAAGGCACGTTTTGCTGGTGTTGGAGGAAGTCCATATAATCAAACAACCTGCAAATAAAAGACTAAATTATCTCAAAAAAATCAGTACCTACAACATGACAAACTTAGGAAATTTGGGATACTTTTTATCTTCATTAATTTATCAATTGGTGAAAACAAAGCATGTATTAAGCAGATAATTATAATATATGCACCTGTGTGATATCACAATATTCTTCTCCCAGAGTTTGTTGCCCGAATCCTGTTGTTAATCTATATAATAAAGCATCTGCCCTAAAAGCTTTGTCTGCAAAATAAATAAAGAATACTGGAAGAAATCAATAGAGAATCACATTAATTAAACATATAAATGAAAAGGGAACAGTGTGGAAGAGTAACACTTAATGTTGCTTGTTAGATTCATATGATTACAAGGAACTTTTAAAATCAAATTAAAGTGATGACAGACAGATAATCTATAATGACTTAATCTATTGATAACATGGAACAGATTTGTTTTGAACGGATAACAGGGTACATATCTCAAAATGTCATATATGTGTGTTTGGGTCAATGGTGCACCATTTGTGATCCCACTTCACAACTTGGCCCACACTAATTGTAGGCCCACTTCTCCTACCCTTCATCACCTTTTCCATTCTTCCCCTATTTATCTGCCGTTTTTTCAATATGCAAACACATTTCAATCTGAACATAATGTCATTATTATAATTGAGCATAATGTCGCAAAACAAAATGTACACGAATCAAATAAGTAACTAACCTCTATGAACTTTGGTTCACTGCTTTTATGAAAATAGGCTCAACTCTAACTGCTTCCTGTTTTACACAAAGTTCAGCCTCTATTCAACAATCAAATAACATGAAACTAATGCGTAATCTAATTGCATACATGCCGCAAATTCAGATCATTAGATGGGGTTATTGCCAAACACAATCAAGTAAAGAAAACAAGAAACTTGCATGAAATTATAAATTATAAAAACATGTTACAGGTTTAATAAATATTGTCCTAAACAGGTCAAAGAGTATAACCTGAGTGGAAATTGTTCTCGAAATTATGCTGGTAATGCACATCTTCACTTACACCTGCTTCTGTATACTTTCTCAATAAAGATTCCACAATGGTTTTAAGTAAAAAGTAGCACAGTTGACTAACCTTAGCTCAGTCAAACATCACGAGCATCACTTCCTGAAATAGTTTCATAAACATCTACGAGTTCCGGTTTCTTCTAAGAAACCAGCATCACGAGCTATTTTAAATTTTGTATATATTATTCAAAATGTAAAACAACAAGCTAACTAATCTAATAACAAGGATTACAAACCTGTGAATGTATAAAATGTATATGTTTAGTAGCAATTACAAAATTTGAATTACGATACTTCAAAATAAGATGATTAGGATTTACCTAAGCGATGAGTGTTATAGTGAGAGACGATGGGAGACTTGAGAGACACAAATTTAAATAGATGGAAATTAGGGCAGACATCGATTAGGGTTGAAGGAACCAGCGCATGTAACGATGCAATGGGAATCGAGGAGCCATCTTGAAGAATCTGATGCAGGTAATGATACACAGTGAAGGAGTCGAGGAGGCGTCATGAAGGAATCGATGTAACGGGAATCGAGGAGGTGAAGCACCGAATAGTTTTGGTGGGGCGAAACCTACTCATTGTGAGCACACGTATCTTTACGGTTTAATAGACTTTTGTTTAGGAATGATATCGAAGCCGGAGGCCAGACAAGGTGGTTTGGGTGCTGTCAATTATTCTGTGGGTAGTGTATTCGAGTCCCTGCTGTAGCATTTTTTTTTTAGCAAAAGTTGAAAAATCTAAAAATGGAAACAATTTGGCTGAATTTTCAGCAACCTATTTAAGGAAAGGTTTAAATGCTTTATAAGTAGTAGAAATAAGTATAACAGCTAAACAGCATACGTATCAAAATCTCAAAAGTTATCATTCTTCTCTCTTTGTTCTCGGCCATCACACAGCGACACGCACAAACTCACTGGCCAACCCGACCCGACCCCTGATAGGACCCGAATTAGAGGTGGGTTAGTTCTCCCAAGAAGTTAAGAAAAGAAGACGTTTTTGAGGCAATTTTCTGATTGATTAAAACTCCAAATTACAATGACTTAAATACTAAATGAAATTGAGAATGATTCCTAATCTAATGCAGTAGTGGAAACGTGGTCAAGCCACTTCTTGATGGTTCCTAAATTAAAGTGCATGCATGAGAAAAACAAGGGAAAAGTGGAAGACTAAATCAGCAAGACTTTGGCTTCAAGTTTCAGTCATTTAATCGACTGGGCTTCTTGATGATTCGCTTGGGCCTAATTGTTGTTTGGGCTGATTGGTGTTGGCGGGCCAAAGCAGATTGGGTCGTATCATTACCCTCCTGTTGAAGAACGGACTCGTCCTCGTGTCCGATGAATTCCGGAAAACGAATTGAGAGGTCATCGAAGTCTTCCCATGTGGCTGCTGCTATTTCATTATGTTTCCATTTGACGAGTACTTCAATTTTATTTCCGGTTTGGCGCCGTTGTAGTATCGTTTCTGGCTCGGGATCAAACTGAGGTGAATATGTAACCCATTCGGTTGGAAATTCTGTGGAAACCGGTTGCGAGTGACTCTCTTTCAATAGTGAAACGCGAAAAACGGAGTGCACTTTGGAGTTTGGTGGTAATTCTAACCGGTAGGCGACGGGACCTATGCGTTCCAATATACGATAAGGGCCAAAACACCTTTCTGATAACTTTTGATTTTCTCTACTAGCCACTGAGTGTTGATGGTAATTACGTAAGCGGAGATACACAAAATCACCAACTTGGAATTGTTTATCGATTCTTTTCTTGTTGGCTTGATTTGACATCTTTTTGCGAGTAATTTCGAGAGCTGATTTGAGCAAATTGTTGAGTCGTTGATGTTCCAGTAAAGAGTCTTCAATTGCTGCGGTGTGATTGGAACCAGGCTGGTATTCATGAATTGTTTTGGTGTCCCGTCCGTACATAGCCCAAAATGGTGTCATTTGGATCGAAGAGTGAAAGCTTGTGTTATACCAATATTCGGCTAAATAAAGATAGCGGTTCCACAATTGTGGTTCATCATAGACAAAAGCCCGTAGGTATGATTCTAAGCAACGATTTACCACCTCGGTTTGGCCATCGGTTTGTGGGTGATATGCACTTGAATGACGAAGTTTTGTTCCCAATTGTTTGAAAAGTTGGGTCCAAAAGTGGCTCAAAAATAGTGGGTCACGATCCGAGGTGATTGAATTAGGTAAGCCATGAATGCGGTAGATGTCTTTGAGGAATATATTTGCGAGTGTTGTGGACGTGTAGTGAGTGGGTAAAGCGATGAAGTGGGCGAATTTTGAAAGGCGGTCAACGATGACCCATATGGCGGTTTTGCCATTGGATGGTGGAAGGTGGGTTATGAAGTCCATGGTAATGTCATACCATGTTTGGGTAGGAGTGGGTAGTGGCTGTAATAGACCATAAGGTTTGTGTGTTTGGTATTTTGTGGTTTGACATACGGAACAATTTTTGATATATTCTTTGACATCCTCTTTGATTGTGGGCCAATAAAATGATGATATGATACGTTGTAATGTAGCCTTGACTCCCGAATGTCCTCCGAGTGTGGATGAATGAAATTCCTGCAAAATTAAAGAACGAATATGTGATATGTTAGGTATAAAAAGTCGTCCTTGGTGATAGATCAGGCCGTTGTGGTCGTGCATTTGGTTCGAATTTTGCCCCAAGACGTCTAATATTTTCTTTCCTTCGGGATCGTTTTTGTAATATGAACGTATCTCATCTAGCCATTGGGCCGTGGGCGTTGAAATTGCCATGAGAATTGTCGTGTCGGGCCGGCTAAGGGCGTCCGCTACTTTGTTTTCTTTGCCCGGTTTGTAGTGCAATTCAAAATCGTAACCCATAAGTTTGGTGAGCCATTTGTGTTGCTCCGGTGTTTGAATTGTTTGAGTGAGAAGATGTTTTAGGCTATGATGATCCGTAAAGACTCGAAATTTTCTGCCCAAAAGATATTGTCGCCACTTTTTTACGGATTCCGTGATTGCGTACAATTCTCGAATATAAGTGGAATTGGCTTGCATTCTATCGCATAATTTCTTGCTATAGAATGAAATAGGTTTATCATTTTGTGATAGTACCGCTCCAATGGCGACACCCGAGGCGTCGGTTGTGATATCAAAAGGTTCGGTGAAGTATGGTAAGGCTAGGGTAATGAGGCGGTTCATGGCGGCTTTGAGTTTATGGAATACGGATTCGGCTTTTTCGTTCCAGGTGAAGGTTTGTGATTTAAGGATGTCTGTTAGGGGTGAAGCTATGTGAGCATAGGTTGGGACAAATCGGCGGTAGTACCCTGTTAAGCCCAAAAAGGCGCGCAAGGTTGTGAACGAAGTCGGGTTGGGCCATGATTGGATCGCTGTAATTTTATCTGGATCGGCCCGTACGCCCTCTGCTTAAATTATGTGACCTAAAAACGGTATGGATGTGGCGGCAAAAAGACACTTCGATTCTTTAGCATGATATTTGTGATGCAGTAGGGTTTGGAACACAAATTGGAGATGTTTGTAGTGGTTGTCAAGTGTATCACTGTAAACCAAAATATCATCAAAAAAACGAGTACAAACTTGCGTAAAACTGACCGAAATAAATCGTTCATGGCCGCTTGAAAAGTTGATGGTGCGTTAGTGAGGCCGAAGGGCATTACGCGGAATTCGTAGTGACCGTCGATGGTCCGGAAGGCAGTTTTGTGAATATCTTCGGTTGCTACTCGAATTTGATGGTAACCAGCTCGTAGATCGATTTTGGAAAATATTTTGGAGCCATATAATTCATCAAGTAATTCATCTACGGTTGGGATCGGGAATCGGTCACGTATGGTGGCGGCGTTTAATGCTCGGTAGTCTACACAAAATCTCCATGTGCTGTCTTTTTTTTGAACGAGTAATACCGGTGAGGAATAGGGGCTTTGACTTGGTTGGATGACACCGTCATTGAGCATTTCTTTAATGAGGGTTGTCATAATTGTTTTTTGGTAATGTGGGTAACGGTAGGGTTTTATATTGATTGGGTTTGTGTTAGGATTTAATGGAATGTGGTGGTCATGAGGACGTGGTGGTGGCAGGCTATGTGGGGTTTCGAATAAGGTTGGGAATTCGGATATTAGGGCAGCGATGTTTGGGTCGGGATGAGGTGCGGTTTTGGTTTTTGTGGGTTGAGGAGGTGAGTTATGGTATATGATCGTGTGTAAAGATGCTACGGAATCCTTTCTAATTAGCGAGTGAAGGGTACTAGGTGTAACCGATGAAGAGAGTGGTTGGCCTCGGATAGTGCATTGCTTCCCGTTGACAATAAATGATAATTGTGGGATAGAGAAATCCGCTAAGATGGGACCGAGGGAGCTCAACCAAGAGAGCCCGAGAATAACATCGGCTCCTTGTACCAGGATAACAAAAAGTGGAACTGTGAATTTTGTTTTGTTGATTTCCACTGGTGTCGAATGGAGCAGGGTTTTGCATTCGAGGAAGTGGCCGTTGCCGACCATGACCGGAAAGGGTGTGATGTCGGTGGGTTGTATGGATAGGAGATTGGCGATGCGAGGTTGTATGATATTGTGGGTGCTACCACAATCTATAAGAATGTTTACGGTGTGGTTGTGGATGTGTCCGGTTACACGGACAGCTTTTGGGGATTGAAGGCCATAGAAAACGGCGTCGGACAGGTTGAGGAATAAGGGTGGGTCTGGTTGAGGTGGTGGGTCGGGTGGGATGTGAGACTCGAGGGTAAAGAATCCAGAGTCCGGTAAGGTATCGGTTTCAATTGGGTATTCATTATCGGCTATCAACAAAAATTGTTGTGGGTTACATATGTGACCGGGTTGGAATTTTTCAGGACAACGAAAGCACAAGCCTTCCGATCGGCATTTTTGTAGGGCTTCCGGTGAAAGACGGGTAAAGGGAAGGGTGTTTCGTGGGTTGGGTGGTGTTGGAAGTAAGGCTGGGGCGGTGTTATTTGGTGATGTGGATGAGGAAGTTAGATTTTTGTTTTGAGCAGGTTAATTTTGGTTTTGTGGTGGAGTGTAAGAACGTGGGTTGGGTGTATAGCGGTTTTTGTTGAGAGTAAGTTTGTCTTCGATTAGTTTGGCTAGACCATAGGTTTGATGGAGGGTTGTGGGGTTGTGAAGAGTAATTTCGGATTGGATATCGGAACGTAGGCCGGAAATGAAGCAATTTCGTAACGCGTCGGCGGAAAGTCCGGTGACACAGTTACTTATTTTCTCAAATTCACTTTGATAAGATGAAACGTTTGATGATTGACGGAGTTTGAATAGATTGGCTTGGTGGTTTTCGTAGGTGGAGGGCCCAAAACGGGTTTCCAATGCGCGAGTAAAATCGGGCCACGTGCCTAGTAGACGGTTGTTGGACATGTGCTTGTACCAACTTAACGCGTCTCCGGTGAAGTAAAAAACTGCTAGAGCTAGGCGTTGGTCGGGTGGAATGGTGTAATATGTGAAGTAATTCTCGGCTTGAAAGATCCAATCAAGGGGGTTGGATCCGTCGAAGGTGGGTAGGAAGATTTTGGGTGGTCTTGGTTGCTGGTTTGGAGGGGGTGGCGGTGGCGGTGGCGGTGGTGGTGTGACAATTTGGCGATTTGATTGGTTAGCGAGGAGGGTGGTGAGGTTGTTTAGGGCGGTGGTTTGTTCCGTCATTGAGGCGGATTGCACATTGATGTGTGAGATGAGAGTGGAAGTAAGTTGATTGAGGCTTTGGATGTCGGTGGTGGGGCCTGGAGGAAGTTGTTGGTGTGGTGGATCGTCGGACGTAGAGTCTCGGCGAGGAGGCATGGTAACGAGCAGTGAAAGCACCAATTGATAGGACCCGAATTAGAGGTGGGTTAGTTCTCCAAAGAAGTTAAGAAAAGAAGACGTTTTTGAGGCAATTTTCTGATTGATTAAAACTCCAAATTACAATGACTTAAATACTAAATGAAATTGAGAATGATTCCTAATCTAATGCAGTAGTGGAAACGTGGTCAAGCCACTTCTTGATGGTTCCTAAATTAAAGTGCATGCATGAGAAAAATAAGGGAAAAGTGGAAGACTAAATCAGCAAGACTTTGGCTTCAAGTTTCAGTCATTTAATCGACTGGGCTTCTTGATGATTCGCTTGGGCCTAATTGTTGTTTGGGCTGATTGGTGTTGGCGGGCCAAAGCAGATTGGGTCGTATCAACCCCCTCCGTCCTCCGACGACAGACGCTCGCGCCTCCGACGCTCGAGAGTAACTTTTCTGTATGTTTGTTACTCCAAATTTGTTGTATGTTACTCGATTCTTCATTATTTTTAAAATTACATGTTACTGATTTTCCTGAAGATGCCGATGGATCTACCCAAGACCGGATTTAGTTTCGATTTGTGCAGAAGAAACCATATGCTGGCGGAGAAAGGGTTGAAACCTTCTTCGTATCTTAAAACAGGAACTACTATCGTCGGTTTGATCTTCGAGGTATCATCTGCTTCAATAAATTTTGATTGTTTGCTTTCTCTCTGAACAGTTGTACTTATTTTGCTTGATTTAAATTGAATTTATACTAAGTAAGATCATGGCATTCTATCAATAGTTTGTAAATATTGCCAATTGGTGTTGTTAAGCTGCGACATACTTAGGGTTCGAAGAGTTTATTGCATAGGCTTTCCCTTAATTAAATAGTTTCTCTAATTAGTCTTAATTTCATGTTCAGAATGGTGTGATTCTTGGGGCAGATACCAGAGCCACAGAAGGTCCCATTGTTGCTGATAAAAACTGTGAAAAAATTCATTACATGGCCCCTAATATTTACTGTTGTGGAGCTGGAACTGCTGCTGATACAGAAGCTGTTACAGGTACGCTTTTAGTCACATGTTTTGCACATATATGCAACAAATTTAAGTATTAATTAATAATTATATATTACTTATTGGTAGACAACATCAGCTCTCAACTGAAGCTGCACAGATATCATACGGGCCGTGAATCAAGGGTTGTAACAGCACTTACATTATTAAAATCTCATCTTTTCCGGTAAGCTTAATTATAAATGTAATTTTTTTCTTATTTTATAAGTATTTGATTTTGATTTTGATTTTGATTTTGATTTAAATTTTGATTTTGCTTAAAGATACCAAGGTCATGTGTCTGCGGCTTTGGTACTTGGTGGAGTTGATGTCACAGGCCCACATCTGCATACCGTGAGTTGATTTTATATTTATGTATTTAAGAAATCTTTTTTATCTATAAAACAATCTATTAATTATTCAATATTGAACATTAATTTTTAGATCTATCCTCATGGATCAACTGACACACTCCCATTTGCTACAATGGGCTCTGGATCTCTTGCTGCAATGGCTATCTTTGAATCAGAGTATCGTGAAGGCCTTAATGTGAGTTTTCACAACATTTTTTTAATAATTTCTAGATTAATTATAATAAATTTGACGTTAAATGAGTGTTAATTATTATTTACAGAGGGATGAAGGAATAAACATGGTAACGAAAGCTATATGTTCGGGCATATTTAATGATCTTGGAAGTGGTAGCAACGTAGATGTTTGTGTGATAGAAAAGGTTTGTTTGTTCTTCTCTTTATGATGGTACCAATAAAATATTAAAAAAATAATAAAAATAATAATACTTTTTTTTCCTGCAGGGTAAGAAGGAATTTCTGAGAAATCATCTGACTCCAAATCCCCGTACTTACATCAGTTCAAAAGGCTATACCTTTTCCAAAAAGACCGGTTAGTAATTCCAATTTTAGGGCTTTAATGTGTTGTCATAAAAAAATATAAAAAAATAAAAATTGAATTCCATTTTTATGCATTATTTGACAACTAATTTGCGTTTACAGAAGTTTTGCTTACAAAGATTACACCACTGAAGGAGTTGGTTGAAGTAGTTGAAGTGTCAGGAGAAGCCATGGAAGAGTAAATATATGTCATTTTGAAGGTTTATTTCAGCAAGTTATGTCACATTTGCATTATAATGACATTAAATCCAGTTGCTTGTGATCATTTTATGTTAAAATTGTTGGAGACTTTTTTAGTATCTTTTAACAACTTCCTGACCAGATTTTTTTCAGTATTTCAGTCTCAAAATTGACTACACCTTGTAAAATATGGTACCTTTTTGTTGGTCGGTTGCACTATACACTTTTTATTCTTGAGTTTTTTTTGTTAAAGTGAATATTTAGTTTGGTTTTTGATAGATTTGGAGCTTTATTTTAATTTATATGTTTTAAAGTTTAAACACCAAATTTTAGTTCAAATGTTAAGTGTATGGTATATTTTTGATAGAATTGGAATGCAGAGTTTGTTGAATTTTGTTGGAAAATAGATTTTGGAATCTTTTGGATATGTTAAAATATTTGTTTTGTATTCTTTAAGTGTTTTTTTTTTTTCTTTCATTTTATGTACATTTTACATAATAATTCCTCATATTTTTCAATAATATTGTAATCTAGTTCAATCGGACGGTTTACCTATTCGACCTTCTTTAGGACAGTGTTCGGTTTACTCTGTTTGACCATTTAGAGAAATCAAAAGTAAGTTGAAATTGCAACATGTATCAATAAATTTACTATATTTTTATTACAAGTTAGTATTCAAATTTACAACATTTACATAAATCAATTTATCCCAATAAATTTAGTGTAACCGCTTCTAAAATCGAATCAATCGGGCTAGACATTGCACCCGAGCCCGTTGTACCATTAATGATTTTAAACCATTGGCTCGCCGGGTCACACATATTGTCATTAGCTAAACATTTACAACTATTTGTAAGAATATTATTTTCAGAATCTACGTCCAAACAAACAACTGTCCCATTATTAATCTTTGATGAAAGATGTAGTTTAGAGGCTGAAATCGGTTCCCATTTCGAAGAATTATCCGTGCAAATTATGCCTAATTTTGCGGGCTTTCCTACTCCGTCTGCTTGTAGGCAATAATATGTGCCCTTAATTGTTAGGGTTTTTCTCGGGGTGTAATCCCAACCCTCTGCTTCTGAACACGGGCCCAATGTTAACGGTTTGAAAAACGATTCTCGGTGCACGCATAGCCCAGTGGCTGGATGGAAGATGATTTTATGTGGTCGGGTTTTCGATAGGCCCGGTCCTGTGTAGCACACAAAAACAAGATCAATTTAAGGGTAGTTTGGTCAATTTAAGTAGTTGAGGGATCAAAGATGTAACAAAAACAAAGCCATATGTACCAAAATAGCAAAATGCTCGAAGAGAGACCAAAACCGCAAAAAATAACAAACTACAGGGACCATTTTTTAAACTTATGGGTTCACACTTTACAAATGAAGAAGCTAACTTACCTTGAAAAGGAGATTGAATGGCTGATATCTTGTCCAAAAAACTTGAATTCCTTGCTCCACACCAATTCCAATCCAAAAGCCCATAAAATTCCTCCATTCCAACAACACCTTGCCTAAAATAATAACTCCCAACAAGTGTCCACAAAGCCCAATCAAGATCATTATCAGCGGCCCATGCCAAAAAACAATTCAAATACCTATTATCATTCTCATTTGTACCCCTTTGATCAATACCCCATTCACTCACAAACAAAGGGTAACCTTTATCCAACAAGAAGCCCGATTTCCTCATTATATTATCAACCACCCGACCACATACTTGGTTCGGGTTGCCCGTTTTCCAATCCTCACTATCCGAGAACCCGTACCAATGAACCTCAAAAACGAGTTTATCGCTAAACGTTAAGCTAATTGATTCATTTTGAATAAAAGACAAATCTTTGTCATAGCTTAAACCGGACAAAATGACTAGAACATTAGGGTTTGCTGCGTGAACGGCTTCTGCGCCTTTTTGCATGTACTTGTACCAAGTGCTAACGTTTTGTCTTGGCCCGCGTAGTTCGTTTCTTAAACTCATACCAACAACGTTTGTTGAGTTGTTGAACATGGTGGCGACTTTGGAGAGGCCTTTGAGCCATATGTTAGGGTCGAAGTACTGGTCGCCAAAGAAACCGTTGCCATCAAAATCACTACAACACCAACCAGGCTTGCCTATATGGTTGTCTAGTATTATCATAACGTTGTTTCTATCGAGGCTTGCAACTACTTCCTGTGAAATATAATTTTATTAGTTGATATGATCTAGTTGCATATAATCTTGTGTGTAGTAAGTAGCAAATTAATGTGCGATTATGTTTATATAAGAAACTTATAGGGTTGAAGTTTGAAATTTTATTTAGTTTTTGTCTTTAGGGCACCAAAGTTAAATGCAATTATGTTGTCCCTTCTAAAACGTGCACAATTGTCAAACAGAACTTTCATATACTGGGCAAGTAATTCATTTATAAGATTAATTCATTCGAAACTATAAACTAATCTTGCAAAAAAGATCAAACACTAAAACATGTTAAAGGATATTTTATTTTATAAATTTGGTTTGTGTATTATTATTTTGGGCACCAATTTTAGTTAGAGTGTTCAAAACTGAATATTCGAATTTCAAATAATGAATTTTCAGTATCCGAATATGTATCTAAAATTTCAGATATCTAGTTTTGAATATCCAAAAAACTCCAACTATCCCAAAAAAAAATATCAGAATAACCCATCATTTGATCAAAAAAATTAAAAATTAAGGTGTTAATTAAAACACCTTGAAATTCATTTATAATTACTTTATTAAGTGAAATGGAAAATATATTGTTATAACTGTTCAATATCTACTTGTATTGTACATTAGTTGGATATAATAATAACAATTTTTCGGATATCTAAAATTTTTGAAAACCACGTTTTGAATCCGATATTTCAGATAATATTGGGTCGGATATCGAATACGGATACAAATACTTTGGAAACCCCTAGTTTTAGTCATGTACCACCGAATGTGTTATAGATGTATAGCCTTATAAAACATGAATTAGTGTCTTAGTAGTATGACTAAAACGTGTAATGTGACGACCTTATTATTTTGATTCACAAAGATTAAACTAAAATATTGGATTAAAATCCCAACCAACTCTTAAATACGATAGAAAATGGATAAGATAAGATTGGATATTGTCACCATATTGGAAATCATTGTCAGCTACTTGTTATTATCACTGTGTTCCAGAGCTTTAATTTAGAGAGAAGAGAAGAGAAAATGAAAGAAATAAACATGTTATCGTGTTCCAGAGTTATTTTTATAAAAGAAAGGGAGAGAAAGGGAAAGAAATTTTGGTCATTTTTTCTCTCCTAATCTTCCTCCCTAAAGTGGGAAGATTTGGAGAGAAGGAAAATTTTAATTAATTGCAATTACCAAACTAACCTTCTCATTACCTAATTTGTTTATATTCTAAGGATAAAATTGTAAATATGTTAAGTATTTTCCTTTCTCTCCAACTCAGGAACACAAAAAATGGTAATTTTCCTTTCTTTTCTTTCCAACCCAGGAACACAACAATGAAAATTATTTCCTTCTTAATTTCTATTCTTTTCTCTTCACTTCTCTTACCTTCTCTTTTCTTTCATTAAAAAAGTCTGGAACACAGTGTATAAGTTTCCTTATCCAGGATAACTTAATTTTTTTATTTTTATATACAGTTATTATAAACGTCTTTTTATTCCAGGGGGAAAAAGCCTAAGCTTACATCAATTCAAAGGGTGTGGTAATTCCTAAAATCCAGGAGTTAGTTAAGGGTTGAAGCACAAAATTATGATGCATGTCTATTTTAGGGCTGTCATTAGCAAAACCCAGTAAATACCTATCACATAAACTAGAAAGTTTCAAAAACAGTTAAATGTATATATAGACTACCAGATATCCCATTATAAGGAGAATATCTTTTTAAGATTTATGTTATTAAGATACATGTAATAGTTACCTGAAAAGCCTTAATGACGGGAAGATCAATAATGGAAGGATTATTAGCATGAAATCCAGCAATTGACTCGATCAACCCAAGTTTTTGAAGCGATTGTCTGACTGTAACAGACCCAACACTATCATTTGTAAACAAAAAAAGTGGGTATGTTAATCTTACACAATTAAAACCCATTTCCAATATTTTCTTCGAGATTACATCAACCGGTTGTTTGCTTAAACCCTCAGCAACCACTACCTCTAGATGACTCACCCAATTAACACACGATAGTTTCACTCTTTGTCCATTTTCACCCTCGTTTACAATCCACCGTGAGTTGGTGGAGAGTGGTAGTGCCGCTGTCACGTGGAGGTGGATGACGGTGGCAAAGAGGAGGAGGAACGGGAGATACGGTGAGTAAGTCGAAGCCATGATATATTATATGGTGATGTACGATTTTGCAGAGGTGTGTATATATATGGATGCCCAAATAAAGAGAAAGTTGTTATCACCGTTTGTTGCCAACTTGCCATTGCTTTACTATTGTGATATCATAAAGTCAACGTTATCCCTATGTTTTAAACAAAGACCCCCAAATAAATTGCTTATTTTTCGTAATATCACTTTGATAAAAAACTTGCGTAAAAAAGTTAAATAATTAATGAGAAATGATATTTAGTTCTACCATTTGGTGCTACTCATATTCCTACCCACTTGATATGATGACATGTGTGTTCCACTAGTTCTCTCTTTTAATATTAACCCTTGATATTGACACGTGTTTTCATCCAATGAGTAAGACTATGAGTAGGACTAAATGGTAGAACTAAATATCACTACCCATAATTAATTTTAAACATCATTTGGTTATATTGATTTTTTAAATCCATAGTTAGAGTTTACATTATTACATATACAAATTAATAAAATACATAAAATAGGTGTACACTAACTGTAAATCATCAACCACTTGGCATATTTACTACAATCTACTAGGGTATTCGTTTGAACGGTTTGGTTTTATCCGAACCAAATAGGTGAAACCAAACAAAGTCCGGTTTTCAAAAGTTCAAACCGAACCGTCCAAACTAATTCGAAAACCAAACCGATCCGAACCATGTAACACCCTGAGACCCGGCCTAGATTTCTAAATTACTTTCGGTAAGTAATTATATCTGTTTATTCTTTTTAATAAATTATGTGATTTAATTGGATTTTGTTATATTTTAATCAAGGGGTTAAAATATGTATTAACTGATTTGATCAAGTATAAGAGAGCAAATTTTATTTCTTATTAAACTTTGAATTACAGTTCCAAAAATATCTTCGTTATTAAAATCTGAGTTAGATAAGTATTTTTAATTAAATCAAGCGCGACCTAGACTTTCAGAATGTATCTGTGTTTAATTGATTTGGGTCTATTTTGGGTTGGGAGGGCACGTGGCCAAGGAGGTGGCAAAACCTCCTTTCTTCTCTTTTCCCCTGGTATATCGACACACACACACACTAGACACACATACATATTTTTCTTGAAGCTCTCTTTTGAAGAAGTCTAGCATTGTTTTGTCCTTCCTCTGATTTTCGGAATCATCATCATCACAAGGTAGGATTCATGCTAATTGTTTATTAACTTGTGTGTTCTTGCTAGAAAAACTTAGGGTTCTTGAGTTATGGAGTCTCTTTGCCTTAAAACATGAAATTGATGAATTGCTAGGGTTTAGATGATGTTCTTAACTGCTCTTGTGTGTTCTAGATGCATAGTTATGGTTGAATTGTTAGTCTAAGTTTTGGACCTCAAGAACCCTAGTTATGGAGTTTTGGAGAAGATGACCAAAACCCACCAAAATTGATAATTTGTGTAAATGGAATTCTTGATGTTTAAATTAGTGTAGAATCATCATGAGATGGACATTGACTGATTTGTAAGTGTATTTGATGCTAATTTGAGTGGTGTTTGGCTAATTGTCTTGAAATGGCCTTAACTAGCTAGTTGTGCATTGTTGACTTTTCTAAGTCAACTTAAATAGATGTATTGATCAGAATTGGTTATCAAATGGTTATAAATGATTCTAACATTATTTATATGAGAAATGTAACTATTTGTAAGTGTTGTTGGTTTAGTTTGGTTTTGACCCGTTTGGGCCTAAATAGTTAGAATCGAACATAAATACATGTTTTGGTGCAAGTCTTGAATTGGGAAGCTTAGGTCATGTTTATTGTCATATTTGAGCTTGTGGCTAAATGGTTAAAGGAATTGTGCAAGTCTTTGTCATTTCTATAATACTTGCATTTTAGCTATTTCGGTTAATTCGGTCACTAACTCGGTTGTATTATTATTACAGGCAAAGGCAAGGGAACTCAGTAGTTAGTATACTGAGTTTTGGGGAGTGGATTGCGTAGCTAAGGTGAGTGGATTTAGTCTTCACCCATTAGGTGTAAAACTTGGTTAGGAATTGGCTGCAATGGTAAAAAGGTGCAGGATTTAGTGTCTGGGGAAGTTCGCGTCGCGAACATAGGGTTCGCGAACGCGAGCATGAGGCAGGGATTTGGGGGCTGGATCGCGAGGAAGTTCGTGGTCGCGAACTTTGAGTTCGCGTCGCGAACTCTTAGTTCGCGAACGCGAGCTTTCCTGGGTGCAGTTTTCTTGGCTGCAATTATTATTGCAAGCCCATACTTCGGTATAAATAATTCGGTAATTAATTGAGTGCACTTTTGGGGAAGAGGTCAGTAATTGGAACATTCTACTGGGCATAAGTTTACTATCGACAAGGTGTATCGCCCTTAGAAGCACTGGTTGTTCTAAGGGGGCACACACTGTCTTTGAGTAAAGGGCCATCGGTTATCATTGTTCGGCCAACAATGATTTAAGGCTTCGGCAGAACCACCGTTACTCTTCAAAACTAACTAATTGGGATAATTACATTTATCATCGGTTGTTCGATTATTTTATTGGTTTAAGTTCATTCACTTAGCTGTTAGCTAATTCCCACCTCGTTGACTCTTTTGCAGGTTTTTTCTTTTGGACGGGTCAAAAGGGTGTTTTAGGAATGGTTGACCAACACTCTGAATTTTGATATAGAAGTAAATGAACCGCCGGATATTTTAACAATGTTAAATACTTTTAATATTTTGAATTAATTTGTAAAAGGCCTGTTATATAATAACTGTTTTTATGATGGTTATTTATACGCTTCTGTTATTATTATATTTAAAAAAAAAAAAAAATCGGGTTTAGTTTTTGCGGTGTTACAATTTGGTATCAGAGCTTTGGTTTGGCAATGTGTACATATTTAGGTGTAACATTCCCAAATCTTGGCTCGAGTTTGGTCAAACATTCCTAGATTTGGGTTTGGGATTAGTGAGTGAACTTTAGGGTGTTAGTAGTTAGTGTGTAGATACTAACGGATTACACTAATTGTTCGTGAGATGTTGTGATTGTCACAGGTATGGCAGATAACGATCATACAAACCACCCGAACCCACCAACCAATGAAGCCGGGAATGATCAACCATCGGGAAGTAATCCGGTAATTAATGAAGAATATGTCCACTCGTTGGAAGGCCAACTTCAAGATCTCAGAAATATTGTTAGAGAATACGAACAAAATCATACCTACTCAATACCAACTCCACCCGTGAATACCACCACACAACCTCCCACCAACATGCCACCCCCAATGTTTAACTATCAATATCCACCACAAGGATATTATCCTTACCCATACCCCGGTTATCCACCACCACCTCAGAAACAACCTTGCACATATAAACAATTTCTTGATTGTAAGCCATCAGAATATGGTGGAAGTACCGACCCGAGTGTTACCTTAAACTGGCTAATGGAGATGTCTAGGGCCCTTGATGCATGTAACTGTGATGATGACCGGCGAGTAATGTACGCCTCTCGAAGATTAATAGGTGATGCAATGCAGTGGTGGGGTACTATAACCGCAAATTTCTCAGCCGCTCAATTAGCTTCAATTACATGGAGCCAATTTTATGATCAAGTTTGTGCTCAATATTGTAATTCATTCGAGATGAACAAGATAAGAAGAGATTTTATGGGGTTGAAAATGGATGAAAGAATGACTGTGGATGAACTGATAAGACAATTTAATGGAAAATTACGATTTGTGCAACAATGGGTGCCCGACGAGCAAGCTCAATTACAACATTTTATCGATGCATTGTTACCAAAATATCGAGGTTCTGTTAGGCATGCGAATACTCTAACCCAAGCATTTTCTTTGGCAAAGTCGGCAGAAAGTGATTTTAAAGCAAGTGATCAAATGGGTAGGGAAAGAACGGGGTTCCATAAGTCAAATTTAACCCAATCAGGCTCTCAACAAAGCCGGATTTGGCAGGGTAATCGAAAGCAAGGTAATTCGAGTCGCAAAAGTACGGTTTTTACATCGGATCAAAGAGCACCTTGGTGTTCCCGATGCAAGTCATCACATTCTGGACCATGTACACTTCAAACCTTGAGGTGTGCACGATGTGGCCAATTCAAACATGAAGCAAAAGACTGTAACTTCCCGGGGAATGTATGCTGGAATTGTCATAAAGAGGGTCACCGAGCGGGAGAATGTCCTACGGCTAGGAAGACGGGTGCAGGTTCTGGATCGGGTGGGGCATCGTTGTCGACCACGAGCCATAAAAGAAAGACTCACCCTCCACCTGAGGGTAGAGCATTTCGGATGACAGTCGAGGAGGCCACTACAACCGATGATGTAATTACCGGTATGTTCCTAATCAATTCGGTTCCTGCTCGTGTATTGTTTGATTCTGGAGCAAATCGCTCTTTTATTTCTATAACTTTCTGTGGCAAATTGAAATTACCTATGAATGAGATAACTACCCCATTAGAAATAGAAGTAGCAGATGGAAATTTGGTTCCGGTCACAACATCTGTGTCCGGGGCACGTATAGATATCGATGGTGTGCAATTTGTGACTTTCCTTTTATTAATGCCAATATCTGGCTTCGATATTGTCCTTGGTATGGATTGGCTTAGTAAAAATAAGGCTAATATTAAATGTGATAAAAAGATAATTTCTTTTCCTTTACCCGACGGGACACATGTAGTGGCCCGCGGTGACCGTGTGAATTCTTCTTTTCCTATTATATCATTTATGAAGGCCAGAAAATCTTTGGTCAAAGGGTGTGAGTCTTTCCTTGCTTATGCTATTGATGTCCGAAAAGAAAAGAAGACAATTGGTGACATCCGGGTGGTATCAGAATACCCGGAGGTCTTTCCTGATGATTTGCCTGGGTTACCTCCCGTTCGGGAGGTAGAATTCAAAATTGATTTAATTCCGGGAGCCAGTCCCGTAGCTCGAACTCCATACCGTTTGGCCCCTTCCGAAATCCGTGAAATGATGTCTCAGATTCAAGAATTATTAGATAAGGGTTTCATTCGATCGAGTTCCTCTCCATGGGGAGCTCCGGTACTATTTGTAAAGAAGAAAGACGGTTCTCTCCGTATGTGTATAGATTACCGGGAGTTAAATAAAAGAACCATAAAGATCAAGTACCCACTCCCGAGAATAGATGATTTGTTTGATCAGTTGCAAGGGGCTTCATATTTCTCTAAAATCGATTTGAGATCCGGGTACCATCAAGTTCGGGTTCAAGAAAGTGATATTCCTAAAACCGCCTTTAGAACTCGATATGGCCATTACGAGTTTTTGGTTATGCCATTCGGGTTGACGAATGCTCCCGCCATTTTCATGGATTTAATGAACCGGGTATGTAGACCATTCCTTGATCAGTTCGTTATTGTATTTATAGATGATATTCTGATTTACTCAAAATCTGAGTTAGATCATGAGCAGCATTTAAGACAAGTTTTGGAGACTTTGAAACGTGAGCAATTATTTGCCAAATTCTCTAAATGTGAATTTTGGCTTCGGGAAGTGCAATTTTTAGGGCATGTAATCTGTTCAGAGGGGGTTAAGGTTGATCCGGCCAAAATAACTGCAGTGATGAATTGGGATTCACCGAAAACACCGTCAGAGATTAAAAGTTTTCTGGGGTTGGCAGGGTATTACCGTAGATTTATTCAAAATTTCTCTAAGATTGCTAGTCCGTTAACGAAATTGACACGTAAAGATGTACCTTACCAATGGGGCAATGATCAAGAAACGGCATTTCAAACTTTAAAGCAACTTTTGTGTCAGGCTCCAATACTTACCTTGCCCGATGGGTCTGACGACTTTATTGTGTATTGTGATGCATCATTCGCGGGCCTAGGTTGCGTTTTAATGCAGAGGGATCGGGTTATCGCTTATGCCTCGAGACAGTTAAAAACTCACGAAAGAAATTTCCCGACTCATGATTTGGAATTAGCAGCCGTTATTTTTGCATTGAAACTATGGAGACATTACCTTTATGGCACTAAATGTGTTATTTGCACCGATCACAAGAGCCTTCAGTATATTTTCACACAAAAAGAATTGAATATGAGACAGCGAAGGTGGCTAGAGTTGATCAAAGATTATGATTGTGAAATTCGTTATCACCCGGGTAAGGCGAACGTGGTAGCCGATGCTTTAAGTCGAAAGGGTACTTCAGAAAAGATCCAATTCATGCGTATGGAAATTGTTTCGGATCTGATAAGTCGAATTCGAATATGCCAACTTGAGGCATTGGGTAATGAACATTTAAAATCGGAAGTTATGAGTAAAAGAAAAGATGAGTTAGTTGATGACAAGCGGGGGTTAAAATTGTATAAGTCTCGTGTTTGGGTACCACTACTCGGGGGACTTCGGGAATTGATTTTGACGGAGACGCATAAATCTCGATTGTCGGTCCATCCGGGTAGTACAAAAATGTATAACGACTTAAAGGTGTTATATTGGTGGCCTACTATGAAAACCGACGTTGCTCAATTTGTTGAAAAGTGTCAGATTTGCGCGCGAGTCAAGGCTGAGCATCAGAAACCGTATGGGTCGTTGAAACAGTTAGAAATACCCGAATGGAAATGGGAAAATATAACCATGGATTTCGTCACGAAACTTCCCCGTACACAGAAAAATCACGATATGATTTGGGTGATAGTCGACCGATTAACTAAAAGTGCTCACTTTTTGGCCACAAGAGAAACCGCGTCCCTCGATCAACTAGCTAAACTATATATTGATGAGATAATTTCTCTTCATGGCATTCCATTATCGATTGTGTCGGATCGAGATCCTCGTTTTGTTTCTAATTTTTGGAAGAGCTTACAAAGAGAATTGGGTACAAGGATTAATCTAAGCACCGCATACCATCCGCAAACAGACGGCCAGACAGAAAGAACGATTCAGACCTTAGAAGATATGCTTCGGGCGTGTGTGTTAGAATATGGTGGTTCTTGGGATTCTCATTTACCGTTAATTGAATTTGCCTACAATAACACGTATCACTCAAGTATTGAGATGCCACCTTATGAAATGTTGTATGGTCGTCGTTGTCGTACCCCCACTTGTTGGTTAGAAGCAGGCGAAAAACAGTTTGCGGGCCCGGATATAGTTCAATTGACGGCCGAGAAGGTGGCCATTGCCCGAGAAAAATTGAAAGCGGCCCGAGATCGTCAGAAAATGTATGCAGATCCGAGACGTAGACCGGTAACTTTTGAAGAAAATGAGTTGGTGTATTTAAAAGTCTCGCCTTGGAAGGGGATTATTCGGTTTGGGAAACGTGGTAAATTAGCTCCAAGGTACATTGGCCCGTTTCGTATCAGTCGGGTCGTTAATGATCAATCGGTGACTTTAGAACTACCACCGGAATTGTCCGGTATTCATGATACTTTTAATGTTTGTTATTTGAGAAAATGCAAAGTGGAAGACGAATCTCAAATCTTGCCGGTTCGAGAGCTGAAAGTTGATACAAAGAAAAGGTTGATAGAAGAGCCGGTTGAACTATTGGATAAAAAGGTAACAAAGTTGAGGAAGAAGCAGATTCCTATGGTTTTGGTCAAATGGAAACATAGTTTAGGTTCTAATTTAACGTGGGAAACTGAGGCTGAAATGAAAGATCGTTACCCGAATTTATTTGAGCAAAGTGAGATTCCGGGGACGGAATCTCTTTAAGGGAGAGAGATTTGTAACACCCTGAGACCCGGCCTAGATTTCTAAATTACTTTCGGTAAGTAATTATATCTGTTTATTCTTTTTAATAAATTATGTGATTTAATTGGATTTTGTTATATTTTAATCAAGGGGTTAAAATATGTATTAACTGATTTGATCAAGTATAAGAGAGCAAATTTTATTTCTTATTAAACTTTGAATTACAGTTCCAAAAATATCTTCGTTATTAAAATCTGAGTTAGATAAGTATTTTTAATTAAATCAAGCGCGACCTAGACTTTCAGAATGTTTCTGTGTTTAATTGATTTGGGTCTATTTTGGGTTGGGAGGGCACGTGGCCAAGGAGGTGGCAAAACCTCCTTTCTTCTCTTTTCCCCTGGTATATCGACACACACACACACTAGACACACATACATATTTTTCTTGAAGCTCTCTTTTGAAGAAGTCTAGCATTGTTTTGTCCTTCCTCTGATTTTCGGAATCATCATCATCACAAGGTAGGATTCATGCTAATTGTTTATTAACTTGTGTGTTCTTGCTAGAAAAACTTAGGGTTCTTGAGTTATGGAGTCTCTTTGCCTTAAAACATGAAATTGATGAATTGCTAGGGTTTAGATGATGTTCTTAACTGCTCTTGTGTGTTCTAGATGCATAGTTATGGTTGAATTGTTAGTCTAAGTTTTGGACCTCAAGAACCCTAGTTATGGAGTTTTGGAGAAGATGACCAAAACCCACCAAAATTGATAATTTGTGTAAATGGAATTCTTGATGTTTAAATTAGTGCAGAATCATCATGAGATGGAAATTGACTGATTTGTAAGTGTATTTGATGCTAATTTGGGTGGTGTTTGGCTAATTGTCTTGAAATGGCCTTAACTAGCTAGTTGTGCATTGTTGACTTTTCTAAGTCAACTTAAATAGATGTCTTGATCAGAATTGGTTATCAAATGGTTATAAATGATTCTAACATTATTTATATGAGAAACGTAACTATTTGTAAGTGTTGTTGGTTTAATTTGGTTTTGACCCGTTTGGGCCTAAATAGTTAGAATCGAACATAAATACATGTTTTGGTGCAAGTCTTGAATTGGGAAGCTTAGGTCATGTTTATTGTCATATTTGAGCTTGTGGCTAAATGGTTAAAGGAATTGTGCAAGTCTTTGTCATTTCTATAATACTTGCATTTTAGCTATTTCGGTTAATTCGGTCACTAACTCGGTTGTATTATTATTACAGGCAAAGGCAAGGGAACTCAGTAGTTAGTATACTGAGTTTTGGGGAGTGGATTGCGTAGCTAAGGTGAGTGGATTTAGTCTTCACCCATTAGGTGTAAAACTTGGTTAGGAATTGGCTGCAATGGTAAAAAGGTGCAGGATTTAGTGTCTGGGGAAGTTCGCGTCGCGAACATAGGGTTCGCGAACGCGAGCATGAGGCAGGGATTTGGGGGCTGGATCGCGAGGAAGTTCGTGGTCGCGAACTTTGAGTTCGCGTCGCGAACTCTTAGTTCGCGAACGCGAACTTTCCTGGGTGCAGTTTTCTTGGCTGCAATTATTATTGCAAGCCCATACTTCGGTATAAATAATTCGGTAATTAATTGAGTGCACTTTTGGGGAAGAGGTCAGTAATTGGAACATTCTACTGGGCATAAGTTTACTATCGACAAGGTGTATCGCCCTTAGAAGCACTGGTTGTTCTAAGGGGGCACACACTGTCTTTGAGTAAAGGGCCATCGGTTATCATTGTTCGGCCAACAATGATTTAAGGCTTCGGCAGAACCACCGTTACTCTTCAAAACTAACTAATTGGGATAATTACATTTATCATCGGTTGTTCGATTATTTTATTGGTTTAAGTTCATTCACTTAGCTGTTAGCTAATTCCCACCTCGTTGACTCTTTTGCAGGTTTTTTCTTTTGGACGGGTCAAAAGGGTGTTTTAGGAATGGTTGACCAACACTCTGAATTTTGATATAGAAGTAAATGGACCGCCGGATATTTTAACAATGTTAAATACTTTTAATATTTTGAATTAATTTGTAAAAGGCCTGTTATATAATAACTGTTTTTATGATGGTTATTTATACGCTTCTGTTATTATTATATTTAAAAAAAAAAAAAATCGGGTTTAGTTTTTGCGGTGTTACAAACCAAATAACAATTTGCTTGGTTTGGTTTTATCCGTTTGGTTTTTCCTTAAAATTTTCAAAATACTACAAAAGTATATAACATAAGTAATATTAAGTTCGATATGTAAAATTCCAAAATGATAAACTACTCTGTACATGAAAACAAGTCTAATTCATAGCTTGTGACATTTACAATCATATATGCCAAAATCTTGACATTAACTTCATCAAAAACTCCAAAAAGATTGGTAAATCGTCAACTGATACAATATAAAATGGAACAAGTGTTAGTATATAAATCAATTTACTATAGGAAATGTAAAGAAATGGAGTACCATACTTGATTACAATGGAAACCAACAAGTGTTAGTATATAAATCAATTAATATATACACTATTCGGTTTTTTTGGACAATCCGGTTTTCACAACGGAAACCAAATCCAATCCGAAATCCAAACTATTTATTTGGTTCAAATCCGAACCGATCCAAAAAACCAAATAACCAATCCAAATAGTCCGATCCAAAATGTTCAATTGGACAATCCAGTTATATCCGAATAGTGAACACCCTGCAATCTATCATAAAGTATAACCATTTTATGCATTCTTAAAGATAGTTAAAAGTTGTTCATCTACAAACGATAAAGGTAAAAATGTAAATATCCGGGATGTTAATTATAAAACAGATATGCATGAAATGGATTCTTACAAATTCAAAGTTTTGGATATTTTTTATAACTCGATAAAAAATGGTATATGTAAAGTCAATTCAACGAATATAAATTTTTGTTACTCCGTATTTAATAATTGGGATACCTTGCCAGACTAAGTCATATGAGAAGGTGACTATGATCCACTTATTGATTTTGCAACTTTAATTATTTAATTACGAGTTTAATTGTATGATATCAATAAGAACAAATATATGTTGTCATACTTCCTCCGTATCAAAATAAGTGACATAAATTAAGATACACGTTTTTTGAGGTAAAAGATTAAAGTAGAGGTTAAAATATATTAAAGTACATAGTTAGTGGAGAATGAGTCTCACTTTTCTTTAATAAAGTAATATTAGTGAGTTTTAAAGGTAAAAGTAAGGGTATAAGAGTAATTTCACTTTATTAAAGTGGATAGTTAGTGAGTATGAGTCCCACTATTTTTACCAAATAAGGAAAGTTTTCAAAGTGTGTCACTTATTTTGATACATCCCAAAATAGAAAGTGTGTCACTTATTTTGATACGGAGGAAGTACATTTTTTCCAATACAAACTAAGAACCAAAGAGTTTTGGTCTAACAGTATACAAGTTATCCTGTAATTAAATTATTGTGAATTCAAACTTTATTCTTCTAACTAGTTTCATAACCCGCCCTTCTGGGCGGGCTAGCTTCGAAAAATAAAACGCATAACAATGAAAAATATAGGGAATCATATAGTCAATTATTATTGAAAATGAAAAATAAACTTTTTATTATACATTAATTGTACACTCATTTGACTTTTTGGATTTAAAAGAGAACTCATTAGATATTGCCATGAAATACGGTACGTTAGATGTTGGGAAATTGCTTTTAAGAAAGAAATCATCCATTAGTTTGAAAAATCTTAAAAAAACCATGTGTGAAGTAATAGCAAATTCCAATCGACAAAAGTCTGAATCCATTTCTCCTACGAAAATACCCAACAACCACAAACCGCATGCTTGTACGTATACAACAAAGCCCCTTTTGCATCCTCGTCACTGTAAATCAGCAAACAAAATCAAATACAACTCAACATTATCAAAATTAAAAAGACACAAATACATGTGAGATATCTATCCTAGAAATACATAACTATCTTCACTTTTGTTTATATTCCAATTTAATAAAATTTAGAACCACCAAAAGCCATGAATGGTGTGTAGAAACAATTATTTTGCATCCACCTGCATTCATAATTTCTAGAGTGATGCTTTTGCTTTTATTTTCAAAATAGGCATTTCATTGTGAAATATACATGGCCATTCATTCACTCTCTGTTCAAAACCTAATTCGTTGGACTCATGTTGCAAAATAGGACATCAAATTCAGACAGGAGTAATAACTAACATAATCCAGTATTAACAACTTCTACAAAAGCTAATTATTAACCTAATTCGCTTTGAACCGTTTCTCATCGGTTCGTACCCGACCCAAACCTATGCATCAGTCATGCATATTTTAGAACCGTGGACCGGGACGGGGAGTACGGTTCGGTGCCGGTTCAGTTCCGGTTCTTTTTGCACATGCTTATAGTAAATCCATAATGAAAGCAATCTGTTATTAGGGCTATAATAGTCATAAAACCGTACTTTATGACTGCGGGTTGGTTTCTAAGCCTCTAATTACTGGGGGTATAAAGTAACCTTCTTCCAGGCATTTCAACAAACACTTGATATGCATCTTCTAAAGGGTGAAGCAAGTTAGTTACAAAATCAAAAATCTTATATCCATACGTTATATAAATTACACTCTAATGATGTATTTACTACCATTAAGAAATAATAGCTACATAAATAATAATACGTAACACAAGATCATTGTAATTTGTAGGTAAATTTAACTAATTTATGAGAAAAAATAGTACATACCTTTTATTGAGATTGAAGGAGCTCTAATCGAAATTCTTTTAAATCTGTAGCAGCTAATCAAAAACCATAATCGTATTACCTTGTAACACCCTAAAATTTACAAGATTTTTAAAATTTTTGAAAACAAAATTATAATCAAAAGGTCCCATAAATAAATCTCAGAAATAAATATTTAACATTTAAAACGTATTTATTGCGGAAATAGTTAAGATAAAGTAAAGTGTTTTAAAATATTAAATGATGTCCACATCAGTAATGAAAAGATACATCGGTCAACCGTCCACCTTCTCCTTTCCTTTGCTGGTACCTGAAACAATGTGGAGGAAAGTTTGGGTCAGCTGGGGAAGCTGAGTGAATAATTCTCAAAATGCAAACAATCATAACATACAACACATGAGGGCACATCGGTGTACTCCTACTCAGAATCTACTCGATTAATTACTCAGATTTATTTCTCAGATTTTATTACTCAGATTTTAATTTATATAGCGCGCTTGTGTGATTTGGGACGAGAGATCAACCTCGCCCCTCCTCACACCTCAGATAGGCATAAGCCAAAAACTCAGACGGGAGTGATCCCAAAACTCAGACGGGAATAATCCCAAAACTCAGACGGGAATAATCCCAAAACTCAGACGGGAGGTGATCCCATGCATATAGCCAAAAACTCAGATGTGTGTTGTTATATTTTATTATCTCTTTAACATAATTATCTCAGATGCCCTAGCAAGTAGTAGCACAGAATGACCCTGTGCCGAGCTCGGTTACCCAGGCACAATGTCTCAGATTAATATAAATCAACAGCTGCTCAGCTACTCAGATAGCATGTCAAACTCAGATAACAAATCAAACTCAGATAGCGGATCAAACTCAGATAACAGCTCAAGCTCAGATAACAATTATGGTGCAAGAAATGTAACACATAAGTCATGCATGTACAACGTTAAAACTGAATACACGGTGAGAATACTCACCTCGAGAAAACGTAAGCTCCAAAGGATCCTCAATACTCTAAGGCGCTGCTCGGTTATTCCTAGATGATCCTAAAAGCATAAAATGAAAGCCGAATTACAATCCGCTCTAAGGACTCAATTTAGAAAACTGGCAGCACCCGTCGGTCTCATGGAAACTGCTACAACTCATAAACTGTGCAGTAGATTTATCCCATATTTTTACCATGAAAAGTAGACCACCAGAACTACATATCTCTGTGAGACGGTCACTGGCTAAAACAGACTCTAAGACCATCAAAAACAGCCATCAATATAACGTTGTGAATCTGCCAGCAACTAAAAACGATTTTTTTTAAGATAACAACCGACACAATCAATAACAAAACTCAGAACCCTATCGCAGCCCTGCTTGTCTCGAATACACGAAGGAACAAACAAGTTAAAACTCGAGAAATATGAAAATCATGAAATTATGTACACGAGAGAACAGAAAAAGAATACTACCAAAATAAACTCCTATGCTCGATCCCTGCCTCGGATTGGTTTGCTCGATCAGCACCTGCTGCTCCAATTTGCGTTGTCAGCTTGCTCACGAGTCGATAAAATCAGTAACTTCTGCTGCTCGGTCCCGGGTTTTGCGATGACAACATATCACAAAAGAAATCAGGAACTCAGGAATCGAAATATGTCACAATGACATTAAAGGTTGACATGCATGTTTGCCTGCTTCGTGACTCACCTATGTGCTTCACATGTATCACTTGATTTTCAATAGCAAAATCCCACCACGTGGAGTTGATACTTCACCTAATCGTTTTCACCATCTACCACCTAAAGGATTAATAACAAAACAACCGAAAAAGAAAAGAATTACTACTTCGCCTGCCACCACATGCTAGCTTGCTCGATTGGGGACTCCTCGACAAGAACGAATTGAGCTGCTTGACAAATCTACTCGACAAGCTCCACTCTTGGCCAATTGCTTGCTGGATGAATCACGAGCATAAGGAAGAAAAAGAAGGCGGCTGAATAGAATAGGAGATTAGGGCTGCTAATTCGTTAAATACGGTGTTAAGGTGAATGGGGCTTTTTAATCGAGTTTGGGCTTAGCAGATTTCGAACACTCTACAAATTAAAACTCGGGCCTCATTTCTTTTTAAAATTGCCGAACTTAAATCTCCAAGGACCAAATACTCGGCCTCTTTTCTCCCTTCCACGGAATTGATACTCGGCCCTTGGCCTATTGGCCGGGCCTTGGCTCTCACTCAACATTCACCATACTCGGGACTAGACAACTCAGAATTACTAAAAACTCGGGATTAAATGATAGGAAATTCCTAGCTCAATAATTAATATTCCCATTTGTACAAATTAACTAGTACACTTATATGAACCGTCACACAATACTCAACACGCCATAATAAAGAACACATATGGGCATAAAATAACACGTCACACATTCATTTCACCAATTAAGTAATACAATAAGATTTAATAATATATAAAACATAATTAAATTACATTATAAGATTTTGGGGCGTTACATACCTTCAAATTTGTAAAATTTGTACCGATTCAATAAATATTATTACAAATCAATCAATTGAAAATTTATGAAGATGAATAAATCAATGAATATGAAACATTTACTTGTTCTTTTATTGAGATTGAAGATGAAATATTAGTACCTTCAGGCTTGTGTTCTTTTGCTTGTCTGCTACGTGCGCCCAAAACCATAAAACATTTCCACCTCTCCTTTTGGATTCTTGGTGCTTGCGTCCATAAATCAAACCGGCGGTTGTACTGAATCAGTGATTTCTTGCGGATGAAGATGAGATGAGATTTGACGTGGTTTGGTGATCTGGTTTAGTGGTCTAGAGAAACGCATCCGGAAGGGCGGCATAAGATTGAGCGACTAATTTTTGACGATGGGGATAGCGGCCAGAGTTGCTAAAGAAAACCTAAAAATTTCACTGACCCCTATTTCGTTTTTTCTTGAACGGACCCCTATTTCGTTTCCTGAGGATATTGAAAAGATTACATGTTTGCCCTTTGAGTCAGCGGATGACTCATCATTTTGAAGCTTTGTGATTGGTTGTCAAAGACAAGTCAGCATAATTAATTCAAATCCTTGCTCCATATATAGGTGGAAGATATACATTTGTGGTTCAAAATGCCGTTAAATTTACTGTTCATAAAATGGATGGAAATTTTTGACGGAGTTAACAGTTTGTAAACTCCATTGATTTAAACAATAGAATTTTAAAATGGAAGATGGCTCAGAGCCACCTCTTGGCTAGAATATATTAAAAGCAAAAATATTACTCATCCATTTACTATACTCAAATGAGCCCCACGACTTATCTTTGTACGGCAGTAAGGATAATAATAGAACAAAATTAAAGGATATTTTGTTTTTGTTAGTGTTTGCTTATTTTAGTTGAAGTAAATTAGAGAAATGTTTTCTAATTTATAATTTTAGTCGTATTTAAACTATTTATTTATTTGTGGCATTTAAAACTTTTTACCAGTTTTTTGTATGTTTGTAGTGACTATATTATATAGAGTTTGAAAATGGAATATTTAACAATGTTTCACAAATAAATAATATTACTTAGGCTCAATTTTGTATATAAACAAACATTTAATAAACTTTCTAATAGAAACATTAAAATAATTGACATAAATTATATATGATGTAACAAAAGTATAATAGCATCATTTTTATAGGTATAATAGATATAGTCTTATACGTTTTTTCGTTTAAAAATATATTAAAATATATTGAACCAATAAAAATTCAATCTTAATTCAATATAAAAAATGTATTTATTAAATTCACAGCAACGCTTGATGAGTACTATTCTTGTTTAAAACATACGAGATGCACATATTAATTGTGATAGTTGTATCTATTTCCTTTTAAGTAAAAAATTAAGAGATATAATATTTGTGCCTATTCATATGTTTACACACTTCTAAACTTGATATGTGTCATTCATTAATTATCTCTCTTCATATTATCCCTTGATTTTGACACTTTTCATGATCAAATTGATAGGCACATGAGTAGACACAAATAGTAGGCACCAATACCGTTACTCAAAAATTAATACTAAGTGAACCGTCATTGGACTTTGAGGGGTTTAGACAGACTTCCAAGCAACCCATATTGTCATTGTTTTTCGGCAATGCTTCCTATCCATTCAATGAATCATATTTAGTTGCTTACAAATTGTGGATTCTATGTCATTACAAGGCACGAAAGATTTTGATATGGAAAGTTATTTTGTATACTCATAAAATACATGCATTATTGTTTATTATAATTTATAAGTGTATAATGTTATACTTTATGCATGCATCATTTTTTCAGGTGTCCAAATAACTTTCTTTCTAATAATGGTATATGTTTTCGGATATCACAATATTTGAGCTATGCATAATATGAAACACGGTAGTTAGGGGATTTGTAACAAAAAACAATTACTCCTTCCGTCCCACAAAAAACTTCTCATTTCACCCTAAATTTTTGTCCCACAAAAAACTTCTCATTTCATACATTTAATGGGCTCGACGTAATAAAATACTATTATTATTAAGGACCCCACCACTTACTATCCACTAACTATGATTCTCTGTCCAAACTAATCTTATATTTTAATCAAAACTATTACCAATGATCTCACCACTAACTATCACCTTAAAACTTGTGCCAAACTCAAATGGAAGTTTTTTGTGGGACGGAGGGAGTATATCGCAATCGTGTGACTTACTATATTGGTGGTGATTTTAACACACACATTATAATTTATTCATAACAATAGTTGCTTTATATATTTACAAAATTTACAATAATACTTTTATAGCTTGATACAAACATATAAAAAATGTTGTGTATGAATTAATTATTACATGTGGATTTTATGAGATTGTTTTCACCACTTTGGGCCAATCCATTTTGATAATTGGGCAAAACACAATTTGGGCCAACTTTGTATTATCCTCTAAAGCTCGTTATAATTTTCATAAAGCTCCTAGCCAAAATTTCCTTAGGCACCCAATCTTAAGCCCATTTTGGTTTTAAAGGCTAAAATTGATGTGTTATTTCGGTTCTAACTAGAACCGGAACCGGAACCAAAATCGCAAGTTTTTGAAATATAGTAACCGGAACCTGAAAGACAGGTTCCTAAATTTTTGGAACCGGAACCGAAACTGGAATCAGTTTCAGGGCAGGTTCCGGTTACCCTGTATCTAAATTCTAAAAAATTTAGCACTACTTACTATATAAACAAGACAATAAATCACACGAACTAACGATTACAAATATCGTTTAATAGTTTTAAATATACTTCAACGATTACGAATATTGATCGAAATAGAAATAAGTGAATAATAATGATAAAAACATAGTAAATGTGTGAAAGGTTTGAAAGTCAGTCACAAAGATATGACCTCATGACAACTGAATGTCTCATTCAATTATAACGAGTAAAGGAAATTTTATAATTTTACTTGGATTAGTATTTTATATTTATATTTATATAAATCATAAATCTATTCAATTTAATGTATAATATAATATATATTATGTATTTTACTAAAAACATACCGTGTAACCGCCGGTTCCAGGATATTTATCGGTTCCAGGTTCCTTAATTTTGAGAACAGGAACCGGAACCTCTTAGGGCGGTTCCATGATTTTAGGAACCGGAACCAGAACTTCCTAACAGGTTTCGGGTCTGGAACCTCCGGTTCCGAGACGGTTCCAGTTCTGATTCCAATTACCCTCTTTTTCTGCCCACCCCTAATTTTTGGTTATAAATTCGTGTTCAGCAAATTTGCTTAAGGCACCCAGTCTTAAGTCCACTTGATTAATGATTACCAAAGCAAACTATCATGTTTATGATTTTCTTTACTTGAAGTCGCCAACAATAATAAAATTTAGTAATTCTAATTTTTCTGATATACTCCCTTCATTCCAGAAAAAAGTTCTTACTTCCTTTTAAAAATTTGTCCTACACAAGAATTCTTATTTCTTAAATATAAGGGCTCACTTGATAAAATACTATTATTATTATGTACCCTACCACTAACTATATTTTAAAAAACACTTTATCTTTCTAAATAATATATTATAAAAGACCCCATCACTACCTATCTCCTAAATATTTGTGCCAATGAGAAATGAAAATTTTTTTATGAAACGGATAGGGTAATAGGTTTTCTTCTATAATCGCGAATCGATTAATCCAAATATGATTTTCCCAAATAATATTCTTTATTTTCCCAAATAATTAGTAAAAGTTTGTAAAAGATAATACCTTTTAAAATCAAACTCGGATCTGCTAAAAAGAGTCGAATGAATCTTTGGCTATCGGACGTCGTTTTGTTGTTCATCTGGATCATACCCAAATCTCAATTCCCCAATATTTCCACTTATTAAACCCTAACAATTTAATGATTTATTTCCCTTAATCATACTTATCGTCATCCAGTGTCCATTATTCTTCGACAATTTTGATCCGTCAGGTACACCTACTTCTTTATTTGGTTAGTCAATTACCTAATAGAAACTTGCTGTGTAATCAATCGGTTGTTGTGAGTTAATTTCCGTTTGTTTCTCCACCAACAATGGCCGGCGAAGATGATAACGACGCCGTTTTGAGTGACGTGGAAGAAGAAGATAACCCTCCGGCGACGGTGTTTGATGCAACTTCCACGTCAACCGAAAATGTGTCGGTTGAGAGATTCCACGAGGTGGTTGCTGAGCTTGATCGTGAACGGAAAGCTCGTGAGGCGGTGGAGAAATCAAAATCCGAATTGCAAGTTTCGTTTAACCGATTGAAAGTTCTCGCACACGAAGGGATCAAAAAACGAGACGAGATTTCTCGTCAGAGAGATGAGGTTTCTAGGTCAAACGAGGAATTATCTGAACAGTTAGCTGAAGCAATTAAGGAGAAAAATGAGATGTTGAATCAGAGGAATGATTTGGTTAAGCAATTAGAGGAATCCATGAAAGCTAAGGATTCATCTAGATCGGAAATTGAAACAGCGGCACAAATGTTAGTCACCGGAATTGATAAAATTTCCGGTAAAGTAACTAACTACAAAAACTTCATAGCCGGAGGATTACCTAGGTCACAAAAGTATACCGGATTACCTGCTGTTGCTTATGGAGTAATCAAGAGATCAAATGAAATTGTTGAGGAGCTTCTTAAACAAATCGAATCTGCAACAAAGTCAAGGATCGAAGCTCGAGAGCAAATCGATCAGAGAAATTACGAGATCGCCATTGAAGTATCTCAGCTTGAATCCACCATTAGTGAACTTAGAGAAAATGTCTCAAATAAGGATTCTGTCATTGATGAATTGGAGAAATTGATAGCTGAAAAAGATGGAAGGATATCGAAATTGGAAACAGAGGTAGACGATTATGGTGTAAAATTGAAGAATTTAGAGTTGCGATTTGATTCACAAAGGCCATTACTTGTTAACCAATTGAATTATGTTTCAAACTTACATGAACAGCTTTGTAATGTTATCAAAATACTCGATGGCGATAACAAAATCCAGTCGGATTTATCCGATTCGTTGTTTCTCCCGCAAGAAACAGAAGTTGAAGAGAATATACGAGCTTGTTTAGCAGGTTTGGAATCCATAACTGAATTGAGCTCAATTGTGCATGAAAAAACTAGGGTTTTGGTTACTGATAGTAACCAAAAAGTAAAAAGCTTGAATGAAAATGTTACACAATTGGTAAGGGAGAAAGAACATATTGGATCTCTACTCAGAAGTGCTTTATCAAGAAGAATGTCATCTGATCTGTCATCTAAAACTAACGAACTTTTTAGGGTTACAGAAAACGGTTTAAGAGAAGCAGGAATTAATTATAAATTCAACGATCATACAGATTCAGATAACAGTGCTGGTAATTTGGACAGCAAAGACGATGAAATATACACTTTGGTGTGTGTTCTTACTTCTTACAGCAACTTTACAATTATATTTTTAATTATTTTCCATTTTCTGATATTTTATTTGGTTTTGCACAGGCTGGAGCTCTTGAAAACATTATAAAGCAATCACAGATTGAGATTATTGAGCTGCAACATGCTGTTGATGAATTAAGGGCAGAGAGAAACTTAATTAAGGAAAATTTAGAAGCTCAAGAAAAGGAACTTTTGCAGAGAAGAAAACAGTTGGAGGAACTTAAAGAAAAAGAGAGGGTGGCTAATGAAAATGTAAGCTGTGTGTGTGTTTTTTTTAGAAAATTAATTAATTAATTATAAGATAATTGCATTTACAGTAATCATGTTTTGTGTTTGTGGTTTAGGTTGAAGGATTAATGATGGATATTGCTGCTGCTGAAGAAGAAATTACAAGATGGAAAGCAGCAGCACAACAAGAAGCTGAAGCAGGCAGAGCTATAGAACAAGAGTATTTGGCACAGGTAAAATGGCAAAATAGGACAATTTTTGGTTATTTAATTTTTTGTTTTTGAAAAGTTCTGATTATTTAATAAGTCAAACATGTAAATTGACCAAGAAATGACATTTTATTGAAAAAAGGTGAACTTTTATGAGTTTTGAGTAAAAGTCCAGCAAATTAGGTTAACGAGTAGGCGTAAATAGGTTATTTAAATTATAGCTTAAATTATAGAAATTGTCCATGTGGTTTTTTGTTTTCGCAAGTTTTGTCCCTAAACATTTTTTTGGGTTTTTGTGTGCGCGTGGTTCTAATTTTTCATTTATTACGTCATTTTCCACCTATATTGACCAAACATTAATATTAAAAAAAGGGAAAATAAATTAAAATATAGTATAAAAATTAGAAAATAATTATAAGGTTTTTTGGGTCAATTTAGGTGGAAAATGACAAAATAAATGAAAATTTAGGATGACAAAAAAAACCCCAAAAAAATGTTTAGGTACAAAAAATTGTGAAAACGAAAGACCACATGGTCAATTTATGTAATTTACCCTTATTTTTAACCTTATTAGTTTATTAACATCAAAAACTAATTATTATTATTATTATTACGTGTTTCTGTTTTATTAGTTATCAACAGTGCAACAAGAACTAGAAGAATCAAAACAAGGAGTAATAGAATCAGAAAAAAAGCTAAAATTCAAAGAGGAAACCGCAGCTGCTGCCATGTCAGCAAGAGATGCAGCTGAGAAATCACTAAGATTAGCAGACACAAGAGCGACCCGTTTGAGGGAACGGGTCGAAGAGTTGACCCGTCAACTTGAAGAACTGGACACACGTGAAAGTCAAACCGGTCAAAGTAGGGCTAGATACGCATGTTGGCCCTGGCAATGGCTCGGGTTAAATTTTGTCGGGTCCCACGCGCATTTACCTGATTCATCACAACCACATAGTTCAAATGAAATGGAGCTTTCTGAACCATTTATCTGATTATAATATTTTGGTTTTTTCTGTTATGTTGGTTAGTTTATTTTTTCACTTTTGTTGTGTGTATTTATTTGTTATTCTAGAAAATTCTTTTTATATTTAACAGAATATATTAGTTCACTGTACCTCAACTTTTTTTTCCATTTGTTCATAAACTCAGATCTTGGAAGTTTTAGGGTAAATTACAGAATTGTCCATGTGTTTTTTTAGTTTTGCAAATTTAGCCTCTAAACATTTGTTTTGTTTTTTGGATATTTGATTTTGATTTTTCATTCATTTCGTCATTTCCCACTTAAATCGGTCAATATACCTGTATTTTTAATTTATATGGTTTTGATATGAGTAATGGTATTTATGCCTACTATTTAGACCTACTTATAAGATATACTCATTAGATGAAGACACGTGTCAAAATCAATGGATAATATTAGAAGAGACAATTAATGGAATATACATGTCATCCTATCAAATAGATAAGCCTATGAATATATTTAAATGATATGACTAAATATCATTTCTCTTTTGATATACATTTCTTTTACCAAATGATTTGTTATGAAAATGGTGGAGGTTACTGTGGATAAGATGAAGTGAAAATCAGATGAATAAAAAAATAAGAGTACTAGGATCACATGGTTAGATTTAGTGTTTGGTCTTGTTTGTTGATTATTGGGCTACATTTGGGCTTTCTTGTCCATGGTCATCAGGCCCATGTTTCATAATATCTTTTAGGGGTTTCAAAAAGGTCAACCCGACCCGACACTAACCCGAACCCAATTACGCTAGTCGGGTCGGGTTTATTCGGGTCATTTTTTGATATCGGGTTAGTTTAACCCGACCCGACAAACCCAACACTAGCATCGGGTCGGGTATCGGGTTTGGATTTATTACCATTGTCGGGTTTCGGGTTGACCCGACTAGACCCGACTAAAGTTCAAAAGTTTTCCCTTTTAAATTTAAATTAATTGATTATTACAGTAAGTTTAAAAGTTTTTACTAATTCCTAGTTATTTTAAATAATGAAGGAGCCTAAACGAAGTTTTATTCATATATTTAAATGGTATATATGTTGGACAGAGTGTCAAACACATCAAATAAACCGGTATTTCGGTTCGGGTATTTTAGAGTCCTATTCGGGTTGCCCTCGAGGCGTCAACGAACACGAGAAATAACGTAGTGTTTAATTAATAGTTTAATTAAATAGACTATCGGGCTAGACGGGCTAAACTAGTTAATGGGTAATTAACTAGTTAATGGTATTGGGCCACAAGTATTGGATTAATAGTTTAATAATACTTGTGGGCTTAATAGATGGTGGGCTTGGACTAATTAGAGTTTGACTCTAATTAGGTTTGGTCAAGTATAAATAAAGGTTAAGGGTATTAACCTAAAACACTTAATCACTTGTACCTCTTTGTGTTGCTCCCTATTCGGCCGAACACACACCACCACCATTCGACCGCCGCCGTCGAACCACCGTCCGCCGCCGCTGCCTCCGCCGTAGCGCCGCCGGCCGCCGGAATCGAAAGGTGTTTTCGATTTGCTTTCGGTGCAAGTTTCTCAAGGGTGCTTTGTACTACCTCGTGGTACATCGTCTCGTTCGTGACCAACCTTGGGTGTGATACGATAGAGGGATTCTTGCTTGAATCCTAGTGCATCGTTTGATCTGGCTCGTACTAGATCACAAGGTTTATCTAGTTCTCCAATTCGCGAAGAACAAGTAAGTTATTCGAATTGATCTATTTAATTACATTAAATATCTAGTTGCTTTAAAGTTGTTAACCTAACGGTCCAAAAGTTTTAATCGGGTCAATGTTCTACCAAGTTGCTTTTGATTTCCGCCTTAAGCAAAGTGTGGCTAGATGCATAGAAAACCCAACAGTGGTATCAGAGCGCCATTGGTTTACAAGTCTAATAGTGCTAGACGCAAAATTCGAAATTTTGGTTTGGGTAATTTCCGAAAATCGGAAATACTAGATTAATAATTAAATTGTTTTTTTATTGATAATGAGTGACGAAAATTCAAAAGAGGTTTAAAAAGATTCTCTCAATAAATGTTTAAAATTGGATTTGTAATTAGCTAGTAGTTATTTAAAAGGTTTTAAATAATTAAAGGTAATATTTATTTGGAATGTGTATAATTCGGATATACACATATGAAATAAAAGATTTGCCAAATCTAGTTAATTGTTTAAATCGTTTAAACAAGGATACAATTTAAAGGGGTTTTAAATTTGGAATGGATATATATTTTTCATATATCCGAAAATTCTATGCATTTTAAATAAGGTGTATATTTAATAAGACATTAATTCAAAGGTGAGGTTTTGGAATTTTTGAATATTTTAAATAGTTTATCTTTTCATATAATTGTTTATATTTATCTCAAATGAGATAAAATGATAAAGTTTAAAAGGTATTAAATAAATAAATATATATATATATATATATATATATATATATATATATATATATATATTTCGTAAATTCCATATATCAATAATGATTTGATATTCTTCCCTAATATATATATAATATTATGTAATAATAGTTTATTAAATATTATATATAAGATATAGTTATAATAGGATTTTAAACGTCGCGTCCTCGCGCGTTTATAAAATTAATTATACTATATAGAACTTTAGTAAATGTAATTAAAAAGTTTTAATTAACATAGATATAATTATATAATAGTTTATATATATTATAACTAAAGTTAAATATATCGTCGCTTATGTCATTAGTAGGCTCACTCATAGTCTAAGACATCTAAAGGATGAAAAGGAAGAGATATAGATCTCTAAACGGGGTTGCGTTTTTAACACGCCTTGCGCTGACCTGCCCCGCCGCTTCCCTTGTCTTAGAATGGAGCTACCGAACGGGCATAATAGGATGATGTTAAGATTAAAAGTATAATCATAAAATTAAACAAATCCTTCCCGTTTAATTAAATGTGAACATTGTGTGCTCTCCATAGAATGACACGCGCTCGTATCATAGTCTGATTAACGGAACTCGTGTGGTTAACCGGTACGTTAATTGTGAGATTATTTTACGAGTGAAACGATTCTCACGATACTCGAGCGAACTTGAGCCGAGAAGTCCACGTGGGTATTCCATGGTTGTTTCACCTTCTAATATATGATCCACAGTATCCCTGTCATATAGATTAGAATGAGCATTGATTCGAGATTAACATGCCATTCTCCCACGAGAATGAATCTCAAAGAACTAGGGATTTCATAAGATTGAAATTGACAATAGTTTGCCTACGACACGAAATTGTTTGGTGTGAAATACGGCATCCCTCTTCACATCAAATAACTAGTGGGCGTATCCTAGCCTTATGAATAAAGATTGGGAAAATTATTATAAGGATTAATTATTGAATTCACTAACAAAGAAATTGTTTCTTTTGTAGATGGGTTCAAACTTGAATGACAACACAATCCCACTTCCTCCTCCACCTCCACTTCCACAAAGACCACAAAGCTTTGCTCTTATCTCCACCTTGAATCGTGAGAAGCTCACTGGACCCAACTACATTGATTGGGTTCGTACGCTTAGAATCACATTAAGGTACGAGGGCAAGGAGTATGTCCTCGATAACGAGATTGCTGAGTTGACTGACGATTCGAGTGACATAGACAGAGCTGCCTATAATCTCCATCGTTCAGAGTCAGAAAAGGTTGCTTGCCTGATGTTAGCCACTATGTCTTCTGATCTCCAAAAGAATTTTGAGAAGATGAGTGCCTATGACATCAATCAACAGCTCAAACAAATGTTTCAAAACAGAGCTAGGGAAGAACGTTTCGACGTGGTAAGTTCCCTAGTAGGATGCAAACTACAAGAAGGACAATCTGTGTGTAGCCACGTGCAAAAGATGAAGGGATACATAGACAGACTAGCAAACTTGGGTGTCCCTTTACCAAAGGAGTTGACCACTGATATGGTTTTGAACTCGCTTCCACCATCCTACTCACAATTTATAGTTAACTATAACATGGGTGATATGGATAAGACACTCATGGATAAGACTTGTTGGACCTCATACATACTGATGTATGTGGACCGTTCAAATCTAATACTAGACATGGTGAACGATACTTCGTCACGTTTACTGATGATTTCAGTAGATATGGATATGTTTATTTGATTAAACATAAGTCTGATACTTATGAAACGTTCAAAGAATATCAGAAAGAAGTAGAGAATCAACTGGGCAAGAAGATTAAGATGCTCCATTCTGACAGGGGCGGAGAGTATCTTAGTCAAGAGTTCATCGACTATCTAAAGAGTTGTGGAATAGTATCCCAACTCTCACCTCCTCGAACTCCACAACTTAATGGAGTATCGGAAAGGAGAAATCGAACCTTGCTTGACATGGTACGATCAATGATGAGTCGATCAACACTTCCAGTGAGTTTCTGGGGATATGCCTTAGAAACTGCAGCACATATCGTTAACCTTGTACCAACTAAGAAGGTTGCCAAAACTCCCTCTGAAATGTGGACAGGGAATCCTCCCTCCCTCAAACATTTGAAAATCTGGGGTTGTGAAGTTTATGTAAGACATGAATCTCACGACAAGCTAGATAACAAATCAGAGAAGTGCTACTTCATTGGCTACCCATGACAGTCTTTTGGTTATCGGTTTTATAATCCGAAAGAGAACAAAGTGTTCGTATCTCGAAGAGGATTTTTCCTCGAGAGAGAGCTATTATCCAAAGAAGACAGTGGGAGCAAAATTGATCTTGAAGAGTGTCAAGAGTCAAGCAATGAAGATGTAGTGGAACCTATAGTTGACAGTAGCACTCAACCAGAGGATGAGACTCCTGTTGAACAAAATGATGTAACTCCTACCGTTCCACGTAGATCCTCTAGAACTGTTCGCCCTCCTGAGCATTTTGGTGATTATTATGATTTCCATATTGCTGAAGGCGATGCATCTACTGGTAATAGTTTACCAGTTGATGACGATGAGCCATCGAGTTATAAGGAAGCTATGGAAGGCCCTGAGGCCGAAAAGTGGAAAGTGTCTATAGAGAGTGAGATTCAGTCCATGTATGACAATCAAGTATGGAAATTGATTGAGACTTCTCCCATTATCAAAACCGTTGGATGCAAGTGGATCTTCAAGAAGAAGATAGACATGGATGGGAATGTGCACACCTATAAGGCTAGGTTGGTTGCAAAAGGTTATACTCAAACTCATGGGATTGATTATGATGAAACCTTTTCACCAGTAGCCAAGATAAAGTCTATCAGAATATTGCTTGCCATAGCTGCGTTTCATGACTATAAAATTTGGCAGATGGATGTTAAAACCGCCTTCCTTAACGGAAGACTTACTGAGGATGTCTACATGGCACAACCAGAAGGTTTTATCAATAAGAAATATCCTGATAGAGTGTGCAAGCTTGAGAAATCCATTTATGGATTGAAACAAGCCTCTCGAAGTTGGAATCTTTGCTTCCATGAGAAAGTCAAGGAGTTTGGTTTCTCTAGAAGTGAAGATGAGTCATGCGTTTACATAAAAGCTAGTGGGAGCGTTGTTGTTTTCCTAGTACTGTATGTGGATGACATACTCCTTATAGGAAATCATATTCCTACACTGCAAGACGTGAAGTCTTGGTTGGGAAAATGTTTCGCTATGAAGGACCTAGGAGACGCAGCGTACATACTCGGTGTAAAGATATACAGAGATAGAGAAAGACGTCTAATAGGATTGAGCCAGAGTACATACTTGGATAAAGTACTAAAACGTTTTAGTATGGTTGATTCCAAGAAAGGGTATCTACCCATGAATCATGGCATAACATTGTCTAAAAGTCAATGTCCCAGTACTGAGCAAGAACTGGAGAAAATGAGTCGAGTCCCTTACGCCTCGGCGATTGGATCGATCATGTATGCCATGGTATGTACTCGCCCGGATGTCTCATATGCGCTAAGCATGGTGAGCCGGTTCCAGGGCAATCCTGGCAATGATCATTGGACTGCGGTGAAAACGATTCATTGGGGATCTTGGTGTCGTAACAAGCATCAAGGAACCAATGAAAATCTTCTGCGACAATGAAGGTGCAGTCTCATTGACTAAAGAATCCAAAGATCATAGTCGAACCAGGCATATACTCAGAAAGTTTCACTACGTGAGAAAGCGAGTTGAAGATGGGGACGTGATAGTGACAAGAGTATCGTCGGAAAATAACCCGGCTGATCCTTTCACAAAAGCACTAAGTCGTGCCAAGCATGATGTTCATGCGAGGACGATAGGAATTAGATTTCATAGTGACTTATCATAAATTGTCATTCATTTGAAATTGTAGCGAATATTAAATTGTATGAATTGATGATTTATTTATGGAGATTAAATAATTTGCAAGTGTTCTATCATTCATATAGTATTTAATTATTTCATTTCAACCTTTTGCATGTTTAGAACATATTCCTAAGTAAACTAAGAGATTACTTAAACGTCCACAGTCGATCGTTCTTATGGGAATAAGAACTGAATTAAGATGTCATGGGAGAGTGAGTAGATTGTTCAAAGTTATGAACATTGCATAGAGATTGCTGCTACTGTCATGAGCATTTAAAAGGTGTATTTAAATGTTGGACCAACCCACGCTCAGAGTATTACCCCATGGACTTTATCATGGGTAATAGTAAGGCGATAATATCGTATGAGTCTTCAAACCAAGATGCATCGTTTCCTTAGTACGATTTCATGATACATTGGTCTAACTCCAACGCTATTCGTAACTGGTAGCTATAAAGATTAGTTCCATGTATTATGTGATGACTATGAGGGAAGATGATGTAGTTAAGGTTTATTCGTTCCCTCTGATCAAAGTGATAGAGGAGATGTCCATGGGCCCCATGTTGATTTGATGTGACACTGAAGTACCTGCGCAGGTCATGACTAGATTGAAAGTTCAATCATGTAGTCAAATCGTCATCATAAATCTCGAATCAGGAAACATAATCGTAACTAGAGTGATTGACATGTCCATGTCACTAGTTACATGATATCGCGCAACGAAGGACATATGATCACTTATCATAGGACTGTTTCTGATAGTTCAGAGTTCAGCAGCTGCACATGACATGCACACTCTAAAGGTTACACGAACACGTACCGTTTATAGTTGATGAGGTGTCCAAGTGGGAGACTGTTGGAAAGAGTGTCCAACACATCAAATAAACCGGTATTTCGGTTCGGGTATTTTAGAGTCCTATTCGGGTTGCCCTCGAGGCGTCAACGAACACGAGAAATAACGTAGTGTTTAATTAATAGTTTAATTAAATAGACTATCGGGCTAGACGGGCTAAACTAGTTAATGGGTAATTAACTAGTTAATGGTATTGGGCCACAAGTATTGGATTAATAGTTTAATAATACTTGTGGGCTTAATAGATGGTGGGCTTGGACTAATTAGAGTTTGACTCTAATTAGGTTTGGTCAAGTATAAATAAAGGTTAAGGGTATTAACCTAAAACACTTAATCACTTGTACCTCTTTGTGTTGCTCCCTATTCGGCCGAACACACACCACCACCATTCGACCGCCGCCGTCGAACCACCGTCCGCCGCCGCTGCCTCCGCCGTAGGGCCGCCGGAATCGAAAGGTGTTTTCGATTTGCTTTCGGTGCAAGTTTCTCAAGGGTGCTTTGTACTACCTCGTGGTACATCGTCTCGTTCGTGACCAACCTTGGGTGTGATACGATAGAGGGATTCTTGCTTGAATCCTAGTGCATCGTTTGATCTGACTCGTACTAGATCACAAGGTTTATCTAGTTCTCCAATTCGCGAAGAACAAGTAAGTTATTCGAATTGATCTATTTAATTACATTAAATATCTAGTTGCTTTAGAGTTGTAAACCTAACGGTCCAAAAGTTTTAATCGGGTCAATGTTCTACCAAGTTGCTTTTGATTTCCGCCTTAAGCAAAGTGTGGCTAGATGCATAGAAAACCCAACAATATAGGGTTTATGTTGATAACTCGACGCAGCAGTAGCTATGCAAGCACAAAGTATATTAATTCCTTGCATTCCTTCATCGTGCATATTACCTATACTAACATTTATCAGGGAAATGCACAGTTGATGAATAGAACTATAGAAGACTTTTTATCAGTCCTTAAACGTAATCATCACGTTGATTTTCAAGACTCCATACCCTGCCCTTATCATCACCTTCATTTTCAAGAGGTCCATACCATGAACAGAGGCTTGAATGGAGGTTTCTTTTCAACCCATTATTGTCATCTTCACACACCAAATTTTTCACAAAGGTTCTTGTCAGGATTTTCAACTTGCTTGGAGGATATTCAACTGTCATCTTCATGCCATATCTATCAAAGTTAATATCGTCATCTGCAATTAACCATTTTGTCACCATCACCCATCTTTTCTTTGTGCCCTTATCGTCATCTTCACCCTCATTTTCTAGGGCACAAAATTGTTCCTCATTTTTTTTTTCCTCATTCTTTTCATCGTCTTTCAAGGACATCCCCAAAATTGTTCTCTTTCCATTTTTTTGTTGGGCCGTACACCATTTGATGATTTAACATTTCTACCTGCTTCTTCTAATCTAAAAACCCTAACTCTAAATTCATCAGTAACCCTTGCCATCACTCTCTGTTTCTTAATCAAACACGCCAACGAAATTCAACACTTCCGTACTACCAACCATTTCCCTATCACGGTGATCATTTTCTTGAAGATCCGTACGAAGACTATTGTTGTACTATATCATTTGCCCCGCTATATATCAGCAAACAAATCAAACATACTCCACAATTTTCACACTCCATAAACAAATCCAGATTCTTGACTACATCGATCATCAATTTCAGGTAAATACATGACCCAATTTAGCTTATAATAGATAATGGTAGTTCATCATAGTATATTTCAGTGTTTGAGATCTAATTGTTCTTTTATTATGTTTTTTACTTCTTGCTGAAGTTTATATGTTCTTTTTTTAACTTTTTCACTTAACTTTTCATAATTTCATATCAAGTTCTTAGATATATAGTTGCAAGCTATACGTATGTTCATGTGTGTTTCTTGCTCAGACACAAATGTGTGTTTCATCTTCATTATGTTCTAAGTTAGATTTCATGTAGATTTTTTGGTTTTTTGTTTGAAGAATTTGTATTTTCAACTCTTATTTAGTATAATATGCTATGTTTTTGTTATGTAAAACCCAAAACCCAGAAATAATAAATAAAAAGGAGTAAAAACTGAAATAATTTTAAAAGAAACAAAAATATGGGAAAGTTTTTTCATTGAAATGAGATAAAAGAAAAAAGGACTCTTTTCATATGCTAATTTGCTGAAAATGATACAGAGGAGGCATTTCTTTGCATGAGGAAGATGATCAATAAAAATAACTTTAAGAAAAAAGAAAATAATAATTTTGATATTTAAGGAATAACGAGGTAGAGTATTGAAAAGATAAAGATTCAATTTTTATTTCTGAGATGCATGGAAAAATTGTGGTCTTTTAGATGGTAAAAGCCATTTTTGTTGCTTAGTTTTCTCAATGTGGTCTAAATTATGAATTTATAAAAAAATATATATTAAAAGAGGAAAAAGCTAGAAATTAGTTAATGTTGAAACATTAAGTATGTATAGGCTGGTACCCCATTTAAATCATTTTTTACTAGCACTTGAAACATTAAGTATGTTGTTTATGAGGTATGCATACACCATGATATCATTATTGTAACAAATCTGTAATAGCTAAGTTTTGATGACCATGTATGTTCACATATTACCTTCAGTACTTGATGGTACAACCTATAACATGCACATAACCATATTCCTTCAATGTAAATAACCAACTGCAACTTTAGTCCCTAAAACACCAAAACTAACTTATTGCAATGTTTATTAATCAGATTTCTTAGAAACCATTGCATGGCAGCAACGATAGCGAATCTGAAACCCGGAGATGGTGAGGAACCACTTGAGATAAGGGTGATTAGAAAGTGGATCTCATTCGGGAGAAGGGGTGAATGTTGTTTCATATTCATCGATCAACATGTGAGTTCATTCCTATAATAGTCGTACACTTTAATCAGTTCTTAATTCTCTTTTAGATAGAAGGCTAAACCATATGATTTTTTTAGGGAGATGCTATCCAAGCTGTTATAACCGTAAGTGATAGGAGTTACTTTGATTCCCTATTTAAGGTTGGTAGCTGTTATCGCTTGACTAATTATATATGTGAAAGTGGCAAGACCTTCATGGTGACTGTCCCACATAACACATGTATAAGACTTGGAAGAGATACCGGATGATGGTTTTCCACTCTATTACTTTAGATTCATTAACTATGATCAACTATCTGATAGACTTGATAAGGATGAGATACTCACAGGCATGAAACTGTACTTTTATACTCATCATATATGTTTATAACATTCACATGACACTCTTTCTATATTTTCTTTTAGATTACATCGGGAAACTTGAGAATGCAACAGATGTGGTGAGGCGTAAAGATGCTACTTTCAGGAGACTTAAAATTGAAAGTCTAAGGTTATTCTTCTCTCACGCAACAAACAAATACTCATTATTTTTTGTAAGTCATGTATAATATATTACATGTGTATCTATAAGTGGAACAATGATCGATGCAACTATTTGGGATGATAATGCTATTTCATTCAACAAGGAGGCTGTATTAGCTTTACCTTCTCCTGTCATGGTTGCTGTGACCTCAATGAGAGTCAAAGAGTTTCGGGGTACTTGCAAACTTTATTCACTATTTTAGATCTGTTCAAGTTTTTTTCAATGGCATGGTTATTTTTGTTTGGTCACATGAACGTCTTCACATTTATATAATAATTTTTCACTAATATGTAATGTTAACAGGTTTATTGCATTTGAATTCTACTTCTGGTTCGTACGTATATATCAATCCAGAGATAGAAGAGTCCACAATAATGGCTGCCGAGTACAATTCTTATACTTGTCAACACAGAAACTAAAACATTGCCAATGCTTATTAGGGTCGTTTTATTTAATTTTCTAGGTTCGTCACTAGAAATGAAGCAAATCCAGTCCTCAATATTAACTACGAAAAATCTAAGGATAGAGACATCGAGAAATATAGGAATATGTTCACACTAGCTCAACTGCTTTCTCAGAATCCTATCCGATATATGGTGCATACTTTTATTCCCTTAACTTCAACTTTTACGATGTTATTCTCTAGATATAATATTTTCAGTTTAAATATTATATGTTAGTGAAGTGTTATTATTCAACTTCTATTGTTTTTTATGATCCATGTTACACAGGGGGTTCAGTTTACATGTCGAGCGGCTGCAAGAGACTTTGATACAACTAGGGGTTGGTACTATAAGTGTGAGATCGTTTAAGACTAGAATCAAGCTAATCCATTGAGATTTGAGTTAGAAATAGAAGAATTTGTGAGTGTGTGTGTTTAAGGTGTAAGTGTGTGAAACGAGAGAGAACAGATACTTTCAGAATTGTATTTCAATAAAGAGTGGGAAAGCTTCCATTGTAAGTCAAATGTACAAGTATTTATACTCTCTACCACTTAACAAAGGACTTGTTAACTAACGGACTTAAAGGTCAAAACTATTACAATTTTGGTCCTAACAATCTCCCCCTTTTTGATCTTTAATACTTCATCCCAGTCTTCAAACTTCAGATTCTTGATATCATCTATCTTTGGCAAGAAAATGTTTTTCTGTATTTCAAGAACAAAACATTTGCAGAAATCTGGAAGTTTAAGATACTCAAAGAGGATATGTTTTTCGTTGATACTTTTTGAGTGAAGAAATCCTATAACTGATCTACTGAAGATTTGTAAATTTTGGGAAAGGGAATATCAGTTAAGTAAGGATTTGACTGGGTTTTCAGATACTGGAGAGGTTGTTTTTGGAAGTTTGTGGTAGAGGATGAGGATATAATGTTTTTGAATGATTTGTCAGTTAAAGTTTTGAATTTGTGTGTTTGAGTTGGTAAGAATGATCTGAAAGTTAAAGGTTTTGAATGTGTGTGTGTGTATGAATGTTTGTATATAGGAAAGAATGATATATACATTTAAGATTTGAATGAATGTGGATATTGTGTATTTTGTATGATACAAAAGATTTGTACAGTTAAGCTTTTGTACGGATATGGTTGTTTATGAAATGTGGAAAGAATGATTTATTCGATTAGATTTCAGTTTGAAATGGATGTTTTGTGTTTTGAAATGAATGAATGGAAAACTCAAGATTTTGAGTAGGTATGAAAGTGATTCGTAGTTTGGATAGAATGATTTGTCAGTTTAAGATTTGAAATGGAAAGATTGAGAATTTGTGAGAAATATCTGAAGATAAGTCGGTTTCTTTTTCTTCACAAAATATTTCATGTAAATCGACAAAAATGTAGACCCATGGATAGAGTTGTTTTGTAGCGGAAGTCTTTTCTAGAAGTTGTGGCTTTGTTGATTCATGAACATTGATAATTGTTGTTAGTAATAAAATGTTGATAAAGTTTACGCTCCCCCTCAAACAAACAATTATACTTTAACAAATCTTCTTCGGTTTCTTGTTTACTCCCCCTTAATCGGTGCATATGTCTTTTTGAAGTGGAGTAAACTGGGCTAATATATCTTCGTAAATCTTGTAAGCATTTTCTTCATAAACTGAACTTCTTAGTAAATTTTCTCCCCCTCATGATGATTAAGATTTATCGGAATCATCATGAAAAATGTGAAGTTCGTCGAGGTGAAATGAAGAAAATCTTCGAAGCCCATGAATACAAATATGATGAATAATGATATATTCATCTTTTGAATGAATCAATATACATCACTTTGTATAATCGAAAACCGAACCGAAGACGATGATATAGATATCCGATCAAATCATTTGGCATTTAATCTCAATGATCGAACTAAGTCAGGAAAACCGGGATCACATAGATTACCCGTTGACACAACAGTTACACAAACTGTGTGACCTACATTCAGTGTTGGAATAGATGTTAGCACTGGTAGGATTTCCATTCAATCATCGTGAAATACCAAGAACGTTGGTATCACTATGAATGTTCCGGCTTTATCACAAAGATAAGCTTGGTATTATGCCTCGTGTCCTAAAAGTGTTTATCGGTTCTAGACTCGATTTGTGGACAAACGAAGGCGAGGACTGGAGAGACTTGTCCTCTATTTCAATATCAACAATCTCCAAGTGAGATGTCGATAGCATATGAGCTAATCTCCGTGGAAATGAAACAAGTACTTTTTAAGAAATACTTGAGTGGCTGGGGGGGTTGTGCATTGCATCACTGGGTTCCATGATGTCTTTTTCAATATCAGAGAGCAACACATGCAATCTGATAGAGACGTGGCTACCCGGCTTTTTATCAGTTTGGTAAGGGTTTTTCGTTTTCTTTAACCCTGTCACACCCTCCTCACTCAAGCTTACTTATTCATTTTTCGACTACTCCCTCATTTCATTTTACCATGTATAGCTGAATTGCACCCCAAACTACATTCCCCCTCTCAAATTTTATCTCAGCGCACCCCAATCAAGATCCCGTGATACTTGATTCTGCTCACCTAGACCTATGTACCCTTACATATTGTCCTATATTGTAGGTGGCTCCTGGGGAAGATCATACCGGTTATAGCAGATCATAGGAGTAATTTGAGAGTGAACTATAACGCTCATGTGCAAATTATCAGCATTTATGATGTTACTTTGTAAGAATAACATGGATTTTTCATCGGAAAATGTGTTTCCGGCTTAAGTTGTTGCCTTTATGATTTAAAAATTTAGGCACAGCAACTTGAACAATTGAGGAAATACCGGACTCACATAGAGTATCCGTTAACACACGGTATGAATCGATAGTCGTTTGCACAACCATTGATTCAAATGTGTGACCTGCGATTAGAGTTGGCGCTATTTTAGCTCTAGCAGGATTTCCACTCAATCCTCGTGAAACACCAGATTGTGATGCCACTATGAGTGTTCCGATGAATACACGGAGATTCATATTCAATAGTGTATGTGTCCTAAATTGGAAATATTTGTCGATGAGATCTAGACACATTGTGCATTCAATTGAAGACGTAACCCGGGGCAGAAGGTTAATGATTTCAATACCAACATACTCCGAATGAGCAGTCGATAGATTATGTGCTACGTCCCCTAATGAATTGAAACAAATTCCTGTTGAGAGGAATCTGAGTGGTTGGTGGTGGAGTGCAAATGCTTGACTGGGCCAGTTAAGTCTGGTGAAGCATTCAACACATGAATGATCACAAATTTAGTGAGGTTGCCCGGTTTATTGTCGGTTTGGATGCACTCAAAGGTGTGTTTTCTTGATATTATCATGTTTTCACATCACCTTGCACTCACCTAAATCTATACCCTAGACATATACCCTCACATTTACCAATTTTGGCTAAAAAGTTTCCTTGGAAGGTAAGGCCGGTTCTGGCAAACCATAGGAAGGTATCGTCGTTTGATAAAAAAAAATGTATCATTAAAAAAAAAAAAAAAAAATTCAAACGGGTATAAAAGTATTGATAAAAGAAATTTTCTCCCCCTGGAAATACTAATTCTCCCCCTAGAATTAATATTTCTCCCCCTCGACAAAATATAAGTAATGAAAAAGTTACAGTTTTAGAGAGGTGGGAAAGAGTTTTTACAGTTATGTGAAAATCTGGTTAAGAGCGAGTTTCAAACAAATGTATTTGAAAGCCATTGCTTTGAAGTTTGAGTCATATACTGATGTGTATATAAGTCATTAAATTGAAGATCGAGTTATACACCGTTTTGTGTATAAGTCATTAAATTGAAGATCGAGTTATACACCGTTTTGTGTATAAGTCATTATTGTGGAGAAAGATTAAAATAGTTTAAGCTTTTAGATTTAGCATACCAAGTTTAAACACAAGAAAGTTAAAACGTTTTTCATCTAATGCCTTGGTAAACAAATCAGCTAATTGATAATCTGTAGAAACAAAGTACAATTCCACATTACCATGTTCAACATGATCTTTTATAAAATGATATCGAAGATCGATATGTTTAGTTTTTGAATGTTGAACAGGATTGCATGAAATTGCAATTGCACTTCGAGAATCACAATATAAAGGAATACGACTGTATAAAAAGCCGTAATCTTTCAATTGTGATTGCATCCAAATTACCTGGGATAAGCAGCTTGCAGCAGCAACATATTCTGCCTCTGCAGTTGAAAGAGACACACAATTTTGTTTCCGTGAAGACCAGCTCACCAGTTTATCTCCCAGAAATTGAACACTCCCAGACGTACTCTTTCGATCCAACATACATCCCGCATGGTCAGCATCAGAAAATGCAGTTAAATCAAAGGAAGTTTCTTTAGGATACCAGAGACCAAGATCTCGAGTGCCCTTCAGATACCTAAATATTCGTTTAACCGCTTGAAGATGAGATTCTTTAGGCGCTGCCTGATACCGAGCACAGATGCATGTAGAGAACATAATGTCTGGTCGACTCGAAGTCAGATATAGTAAAGATCCGATCATCCCCCGATAGTGGGTAACATCAACAAGTTTGCCATCCGGGTCAGCATGTAATTTCGAACCAGGCGACATCGGCGTCGATATTGGTTTACAATCATCCATAAGATATTTCTTCAATAAATCAGTGATATATTTGGATTGATTGATGAAAATTCCGGTTGGTAATTGACGAACTTGAAGACCCAGAAAAAAATTCATCTCACCCATCATGCTCATCTCAAATCTTTTGACCTTAAGAGCAGAGAACTTCTTGCAATATTTGGGATTTGTAGAACCAAAAATTATATCGTCGACATAAATTTGAATAAGAACAATGTCTTCCCCTTGACGTTTGATGAAGAGAGTTGTGTCGACTTTTCCTTTAGAAAAACCAGACTCAACTAAGAATTTTGATAATACATCATACCACGCCCGGGGAGCTTGTTTTAAACCGTACAAAGCCTTGTCGAGAATATAAACATGATTAGGCAAGTGTGGATCTACAAAGCCGTCGGGTTGATGAACGTACACTTCTTCTTTGAGAATGCCATTTAAAAATGCAGTTTTTACATCCATCTGATAGATAGTAAAATTCTTATGTGCTGCATATGCTAAGAATATTCGAATGGCTTCTATACGGGCTACAGGAGCAAAAGTTTCTTCAAAATCAATGCCTTCCTGCTGAGCATATCCTTTTGCAACTAGACGTGCTTTGTTCCGAATTACAATTCCATTTTCATCCTTTTTATTTTTGAAAATCCACTTTGTACCAATAACAGATTTGCCAGGAGGTTTTGGAACAAGACGCCAGACTTTTAATCTTTCAAACTGATTTATTTCTTCTTGCATAGCAATAATCCAGTCTGGGTCTGAGAGAGCTTCACTGACCTTCTTTGGTTCATTTGAGCTTAAAAATGCAGTATACTGACATTCATCAGCAGTAGCTCGTCGGGTTTGAATAGAAGATTCAGGGTCACCGATTATCTGATGTAAAGGGTGCTCTCTTGTCCATTTAAGAGAATGAGGAAGTGGAATTTGACCTGGGTTAATATTTGAGGTATCAGTGAATTCAGGATGAGGAATTATCGCAGTTTGAGTAGGTGATGGAGACGATGGAGGAACAACCCGTTGAACGTTGAATTTAGAAAAATCTATCACCAAAGGTGGAGGTTGAGCTGGAACTATAGATAAATCGAAAGAAGTAGCAGCTTGACCAGAAGGTGATGATTGATTATTCGTGGGTTGAGAATTGTCCGGAGATGCTTGATGTATTACAGGTGAAGAATTTTCCGGAGATGATAAAGCCTCAGGTTGTGAAACAATAGGTGATGAAGAAAAATTAGTAGGTGAAATAGTAGAAGTAGGAGAAGGAGAATCCGTTGAACTTGAAGTATGAATATCAGGAACAGAGATAGATTGAACTTCAGCTACTGTTGGAAATGGAACGCCAGCTTCCTCCAGTAAAATATGTCGAATATTATGATAATCATCATAAAAATGACGAAATAAAATATCCAAGTCATTCTCAGATGTTGAAGGCGTTGACGATGGTGAAGGAGTTTCAGCATTTGAAGTAACTGAATTGATAGGAAATGTCTCATCAAAATTAACGTTAACACTTTCTCTGATCGTTCGTTTTGATCGATTATAAACTCGATAAGAAGCAGATTCCCTTGAATATCCCACAAAGATTCCTTCATCAGCTTTTTCATCAAATTTATTCAACTTATCTTTATCATTCAGAATGAAACACCGACTCCCAAAAATATGTAAAAATTTAATATTTGGAATGCGGTTATTGATCAGTTCATAGGGAGTTTTGTTGTATGCTTTGTTGATGATTGAACGATTTTGAGTGAAGCACGCTGTACTTATAGCTTCTGCCCAAAGAGATAATGGGAGTTTTGAATATGAAAGCATGGTACGAGCAGCTTCAACAAGAGTTCGATTTCTTCGTTCAACAACCCCATTTTGTTGAGGTGTTCTGGCAGCGGAAAATTGGTGAGTAATACCAACTGAGTCAAGAAAAGAATCTAAAACTTGATTTTTAAATTCAGTTCCATTATCAGTGCGGATGGTATGTACTTTTAAATCTAAATTGGTTTGAGTTTTCTTGATGAAGGATATGATGATATTAGTTGCTTCATCTTTTGTACGTAGAAAATGAACCCATGTGTATCGAGAATAATCATCAACAATAACCAACACATACCGTTTTCCTGCTAAAGATTGAACGCTCATAGGTCCACATAAGTCCATGTGAAGTAATTCAAGCGGTTTTGAAGTACTTTGTACTGGTTTAGACTTATGAGGTTTCTTTGTCATTTTTCCCATCTCGCACGAAGAACACAGATGATCTTTTTCAAATTTAAGATCTGGAAGACCAGATACATGTCCACCTTTCACCAACTTATTGATGTTTTTGAAGTTAAGATGAGAGAGGCGACGGTGCCATAACCAAGATTCATCTGATGAAGCTGTTGACATTAAGCAAACTTCTTCAAGTGGAACTACATCGTTTAGATTGATAGTAAACAGATTTGACTCTCGAGTTCCAGTAAGAAGTTCCTCTCCATCATATGTACGAACAGCACATTTCTTTGTACGAAAATTAACTTCTAATGTTTTATCGCAAAATTGACCGATACTAAACAGATTATGAGCGAGATCTTCAACATAGGTTACATTTCGAATGATTAGGTTGTGTCGGATAATATCTCCAATTCCCATAATAGCAGCTAAATGGTCATTACCAAATCTAACGGTACCCAAATATTTGTCTCTAAAATTTGTTAACAAATTCTTGTTTCCGGTCATATGTCTTGAACAACCAGAATCAAGATACCATAAATTCTACATAAAACAATTAACAAAAGGTACCCAATCAGATATGGGTCCTATACGATTAGTAATGCATGTTTTATGAAGAATTAGTGAATATGATTTGAATTTAGAGAGTTGGAGAACTGCAAGGAGGCAGTTCTGGATTTGTTACTTTGATAGACCATTTGAAGGATTTCTCAGGTGAGGATAAAATCCATTTTGAATTTTCATTTTGGATCCATGTAAATTTAACAAATTTGGAATTCTTTTTAGATGAAGTCGAAAAACTGGAGTTTGATGATGTAGTTGGAGTCACAGTTCGATAAAATAATTTGGTTGGTTTAAGTGTAGAAACCACACGATTTACTGATTTTGTCGAGTTAGATTGAATCCGAGATTGTGGTTTAGATGTGGATGTTGAAGTATTGGATGAAGAAACTACACGATAAACAGATTTTGACGGATTAGGATAAGAACGTGTAGATGAAGATGTTTGCGATCGAGCAAGCATTGTTTTGCAATGTTTTGGATAACAAGTGATACATGAATGAATGATTGATCCGTTTTTATGAAGAACATCATGTCGTCGACCACAAGGAGCATCTTTTCGAACAAAATATCGTGTATCATATTGAGAAATTGGTGTATTAGTTTTTCTATCAAAATAAACCTTTTTACCAGTTTTGTCAGTTTTAACAATCAAATTAACACCATTCACAGTGAAATTAACAGGACGATAAATTGCTGAATCATAGACAATTCCATAACATGTAGCAGGTGAAATCAACTTTGATGAGTTATTACATTTATTAAAATTTGAAAAAGAAGAAGCTAAAAACGAGGAAGAGCTAGACTTCTTAAGTTCATTTGACTTAAGCATACTAGACTTAGACGACTTAGACTTCTCAACTGCTTTCATCCTGTCTTGCATCGGTGTTTTAAGCTTGGAATTTAAAGTTTTATCTGAAAAATGTAAGACATGAGAATTAGAATTTCTTCTTAAAAGAATTGGAGTTTTAGGAGAAGAAGAATTCTCATTGACTGATTTTGATTTTGGAGAAGCACTGTGACTTGAAACAGATTTTATTTCAACAATTTTATCTTCTAAAGCATGAATTTTTGATTGTAAAGCAGATTTTTCTTTGTCAAATGCCTTTTGGGTTGCATCTATTTCGGTTTCCAATTGATAGATTTTCTTTTCTAGAATTAGAGAAGGAATGTAAACTTTACGGGTTACTTTTTCTTGAAGTACCGCATTTCCTTTGATCTCAAATTCTGCAGGTGTAATAATTGGAAAATAGTCATCATTTGTAAAATTTGCCTTTTTAGTTTCATAAGTTTTATTTAATTCATTGTAATTGAAACTAATTTGTGCATTCTCTGATTTAGCTCTGTTGAATGCTTCAATTTCTTCTTCCTCATCGGTCATACGAAGGAAACTTTGCCAAACATCAACATGTATGTATTTGGAATCATACAGTGTTGGAAGCACATTACAAGCCATCTTCAGATATTCTGGATTGTTCGCCCCCAGTCCTTCTCTTGAATTGAAGTATTTGAAATCTTTAGGCTTGTTCAAGTGAATTGTTTGATCAGTTTGTCCTCGTTTGGCAATGATTTCTTCAAGGTTTTTGACGTGAGAAGAAAGTTGAATTTTATCATTTTGTAGTTGATTAATGACATTTTGTTTGCTATTTAATTCTTGTTTTGTTTGAATGTCATTTTCATGAATGGTTTCTGATAATTCTTTAATTTGTGAGGTTAATGATTTAAACTGATTTTCATTATCATCAAATTCTTTTTGTTTACGTTCCAACCAGTTTTTAGTGATTTGATATTCATTCCATGCATCAATGTATAACTTGTAATATTTATCATTGTCAGCATTTGATGTGGAACTTTGTGTATTTTTAAGATTGGTCAACTCAATTTCTTGTTCAGAAATGGTATGAGACAAATGTTGAATATCAGTCTCATATTTAACAGTCAATTCTGAAATTCGATTTTGTAACGTCAGATTCTTTTTCTCAAAATTTTTATTTTGTCTAAGAATATGAACAAGTTGTGTATTATGATCAAGATATTGTTCATTTTCGTTTTCTAGTTCATCTAATTTTCCTTGAAGTAAAGTATTTAATTCTTTTTCATCCAAAAGGTTTTGTTTTAAAGATTCAATTTCAGAATTCTGGTTTGTTACAAAACAATTTTCAGAATCAATTTTACTTGAAGAATTAGATAAGAGAGAACTGAGTACCTCTATTTCTTTGTTAGCCTCTTCATTGAAACGATCAGAAATCTCGGCATTCTCACGAGCCATAAAGCATAGATTTGCGGAATGCTCTTCATCTTCAGGATCAGAATCGTCCATCCAGCTTAGATCCTCAGCTAACAACACCTTTCCCGCCTCGATTTGCTTAGCCATGAGCATCTTACGTTTGAAGTAATCAGAATTCCGAACTCTAGGTTTCTTGCAATCTCGAGAGAAATGACCAGGAAGTCCACAGTTATAACATTTCTTTGTCGGATCCAAAGGTGTTATTGTGGGTTTGTCAGATGTATTTGATGCAGATGGAGCAGACTTGAAAGTGGATGAAGATCTCTGATTGTTGTTTGTAGGAGTTGGATAATACTTCTTCTCATATCTTGAGATGAAAGACATAGCTTGCAACAGTTGTTCTAATTCACTCTCCATCTCTTCTTTTGTATCTTTGAGAGGTTCTTCTGATTTTTCTTTCAGTTTACCAGATGAATTTGACTGGTATTGTCTTGTAAGAAGAGCAAGAGTATCAAGAGTGTTTGCATTTTCCTGTTTGGTTTTGACTATATCTTTCACCATAGGAGCATTTTGAAGTAAGTACTCATACAATTCATGCACATCTATTAAGCTCAGATCTTTATGTTGCATGGCACTGTTACCAAATGTAGCCCACTCAGGTAGTAAACTGTTGATGAACTTGATGTTAATCTCCAAATTTTCCTTCTTCAAGTTATTCCTTCGAAGTTCATTCAACAAGTTGCAGTAACGGTGATATGTGCTTTCTAATTCTTCCCCGGTGGAAGCTTTAAACGATTGATAAGCATTCAGAGTGGTTACCATCTTGGCTTTATTCCCTAACACGGTGCCTTCCATTTGCTTTCGAATTTCATCCCAAATCTCCTTACCGGTTTCTAAACTGTCCAAGCTGTTATAAATTTCGTTCGGTAAACTCTGAAGTACGAATGAAAACGATTGTAGATCTGCTTTAGCTCGTAGCTTTTGTTGAGCATTGTATCTTGATTTAGGAAGCGGAGTTCGACCTCCAAGAACTGGCGGTGTTGCATTTGGTGCAGCTATTACATCTTCGTAGAATACCGCTTCACCATTTTCAAGTGAGTCACGTATTTCAGTTGCCAGTTCTTGATTTTTGATAAAATGGAGGAACCGTTTCTTCCATTGTGCGTATTCACCTCGGTATAGGACCGGAGGTTTGAGATCGGTTCCGATTGACAATGCATCTCTTGAAGTCATTGCTAAAAATTTGAATTTTTTTTTTTTTTTTGTTTTTTTTTTTTACAAATAAAGTAGTCCGGGCCGAATTTCTCCTCTGGGCCGAACTACTATCCTCGGGCCGAACTTTTTGTTTAACAAACCTCGGGCCGAACTATGTAGTTCGGGCCGAACTAGGTACCTTGGCCGAACTTCTACAAATTCAAACTCAGGCCGAACTTCTAAAACAAACTCGGGCCGAACTTCTACAACAAACTCGGGCCGAACTAGGTGTATATAAGTTCTTCGGGCCGAAGTACAGGTAACAGCTGAGCCGAACTTGTGTATGATCAAAACTCGGGCCGAACTTGTGCAATGAACTTCGGGCCGAACTATTAATCAAGTTCGGGCCGAACTACTATGTCTTATATTTGGTCGAACTATATAGTTCGGGCCGAACTATAGATGCCGAAGTAGTTCATCATTCTTTGAAGCCGAACTTCTACTAGATCAATTCTTCGGGCCGAACTACCAATAAAATGAACTTCGGGCCGAACTAACCTTGGGTTCTAATGTTCGGGCCGAACACCTTCAATGTGTTCTTGAAGCCGAAGTTCTTGACGAACACGAACAGTATGTTCCTTTATTCACTAATTTGATCCGATTTTGCTCATTTCTTCACCGAATTGAGTGATTCTTTTTGCTAGATGTTCGAAATCCAATTGCTAACACTTTGATCCGATCAATTTCTTCAATCCATAACACACAAGCTTTGAATCTTCGATTTTCAGAGGTTTTTCAACTTTTTCACTTTTTCATCAAAATCACGAAATTGAAGTGATCTGTTGACGGATTGGATCGAATTTTGATTCTATTATGCTTAGAAACACTGGAGAAACACTAATCCATGCTCAAAACTTCAATTCGAACAAAAATTTTACAACATTAAATTTTCAATGACGAACGAACTTTTTCTTCAAACTTTCTCAGATCTTCATCAATCTAGCTCGATTTTGGATCTTCTCTAAGAGAGATTTTGCTCTGATACCACTTGTGAGATCGTTTAAGACTAGAATCAAGCTAATCCATTGAGATTTGAGTGAGAAATAGAAGAATTTGTGAGTGTGTGTGTTTAAGGTGTAAGTGTGTGAAACGAGAGAGAACAGATACTTTCAGAATTGTATTTCAATAAAGAGTGGGAAAGCTTCCATTGTAAGTCAAATGTACAAGTATTTATACTCTCTACCACTTAACAAAGGACTTGTTAACTAACGGACTTAAAGGTCAAAACTATTACAATTTTGGTCCTAACAATAAGGCTTGCACTCAATATCACAAGAAGCTTCAACCAGTTGGAAAAACATTTATGTGTAGTACTCATGGGCAAGAAGCACTACCTAACCATGTGTGAGAACACATTATGATTACCCTAATGTTAAGAATCATGGTTTTGATATTACAACTATCTAATAAGCATCTCAACAGGTATTTCTTGGCTGCAAACATGGCAGATCAGACAGCCGAAGCTAGAGCAGTATTCTTTGATGATGCTGCTACTGCTCTTATTGGAGATGGATGCAAAAAAATGATCAATGAACTTGGATACACCGATCCAAACATGCTACCTCCGCCTATTAACAACAAAAGAGGCCTGCCCAAGATCTTCCAGCTGCGGTTTAGTAGATCTAGCAGAGTTGGGAATATAGAATTTGTTGTAGATGATATCTTTGAAGATATGCCAACTCCAAAAGACATAACTCCAGATGATATGCCAACTCCAAAAGAAATAGCTCCACCGCTCACATCAATGCCGTCCTTAGCTGCAACACCTGCTCCTCTTACACCATCACTTCCAACAGATAAACCTTCTATGTACAATCACACCAAACGTCCTCGCCATCCATCTGCTAAAAGACAACTTTTCAAATCATCAGGTAGTATGTAAACGCATCTTTAATATCCTCAAATTTCTAAAATCTTTGTTATGTTGCAGACCAAACAGACGAATGTAAGAAGCAAAAGCAGTCTGTTGATGTAGCCGGCGAGGAAGCCAACTGAATAGGAATAGTTTTGGTTCATGCGCCGAGGTAAAACGTAGTATAAGAAAATTCTCCTAAAAATAAATCTTGAATTTATTTTTGAACAATGGTTGTTTTGAAATAAAAATTTAATATTATTTTCCCCAGGGAACTTATGTAGACAGTGTTTTGGACGGTTTTTTGGCTGTGCTAGATCTTAAGCAACATCAGAGATTAAGAAAACCTTGGTGTATTGCCTAATTGGAACATCCTTCCTACTATCTTATTGTGTTAAAACTTGATACCAATGCCTATATAAAATGGTTAATTGGTTATGTAAAATATGATATATATATTATCAAGCTTTTGTTATACTAATGATGCTTTTGTCTGGTTATGTAAAATGTGATATGTATATTATCAAGTTTTTGTTGTACGAATGATGCTTATGTTTTAAGATTTTGCATAATCTATGTGTATAAGAACATGCTTTCGTGTGAAACTTTTTTATCGACTATATGTTATGGATATGTTAATTTATAAATATGATGTGTATATTTTTACCCCGCCGCGAAGCGCGGGCCCAATTTCCTCGTTTATAAGCAAATTCCAATCAAGGTATTATCATATTTATAGGTTTCCAAACACATAAAATAATTAAAATTTAATCACTTTTCAATAGACATGAATTCAACAAATAATACGCACATAGGAAATTGGGTACGTAACCCGACTAACCCGATCGGGTCAATCTGATAAACCCGAAACCCGACCAACCCGATTACTTATAGGGTCGGGTTTCGGGTTAAGATTTTTTTACTCAAAACCCGACGGACCCGACCCGATAAGAGCCGAAACCCGACAACCCGATTGACACCCCTAAATTATCTTTTACTACCTCCGTTACCAAAATTATTGATACATTAGAAGAACTTCGTTTTGAAGTAAAATATTAAAAAGTGATTTGAAATTAATTAAGGTAGATAGTTAATAAAGAATGTGTCTCATTTATTTGAATAAAATGATATTAATGATGTTTAAAAGTAAACATAAGAGTAAACGAGTAATTTCATTTTATTACCGTAGATAGTTAGTGGAGAATGAAATCTAATTTTTTTTACTAAATAAGGTAAATTTTAAAAATGTATCACTTATTTTACACCACTCCTAAATAAAAAATATACCACTTACTTCAATAGGAAGGTAGTATTTTAAGATGTTCTTAGCAATGAACATGGCACATGTGTTAAAGTAGCTCTAAGTGGATTGTAAACGACAAAGGAATCAAGTTTATTTAGTTCTCTTTATAAAGTTCATAATTGCGTAAAAAGGACAAAAAAAAGTGTTATATTTAACCTATAAAAATATTGGATTTATATGAGTCATTTTCACATGCCTAACTAAAAGTAATTTCACTTTTCTATTTGGATGTATATGCTGCGCATAACATAATAAGGTGATAGCTTAACGCTAATGGATGTTTGAAATAACCAGAGATTAAGAGTTTTATCTTTTTTTGAAGTATATATCTACTAGATGACCTGAGGAAAGTTAAAAACCGATCACGTCAATGGTTAGATCGCATACATTAGAACAAAAGCTTGGCTACTCTGAAGAATCGTTATAAACAGGAATATCATATTAAAGATTACGAGCAATTGATGGTAAATTATTTGTCCGAGAGTTACCAACTTTTCTTCAACATAGGAAAAAGTCATAAGTTGAAAATCTTATTTAAAATGGGTTTTTCTAACTCATGTCCTAAGGGTATGAGATAAAAGCATTTATTGATCTTAAAATTATCATATATCTTCCAAAATGTATTTAATAGTGGTTAAAATTAGACTTCATTTAATATATTTTATAATATATTAGGAATGATTGTGTTCATTTAATATTCCTTATCTCATGTCCTTAGAGCATGAGTTAGCCAAACCCTTTAAAAATTAAATAGGTTAAATGAGTTACTTTAGTAATAGTCTTTGTAATTGAATTTATTACATTAATTAGTCGTAAGGTGGGAACTAGCTTGTTTAAACATGCATACAAAATTACTTGTTTTAATATGTTAATTAATTTAACTAGCCTAACGTGTCATCTTGTGACCACTCGCGTTGTTGGGACAACATTTGGGTGCAATGTATTTATTAGTGTAGTTGTTTCTTAAAGAGAGAATTATGGTGATCATTAATATTCTCATAAATTCATATCATTTTTGTAAGAGAGTATATGTATATTATTGAACACAATGAAGAAAATGTTTTTTAGAATGAATAATTTATTACCACAAATCATATATTTTCTCTTCATAATTAAGATTTTTATAATCCATTTAAAGATAAAATTGATGGTCGTTGTGGACTTTATCTAGCCTTAAAGCATACATGAATAGGTTCAGAAAGAGTAGTGTTTGGTAGTTGTATTAGACCCAAGGTAATTCAATATTGGTTGTAAGAAATTAATAAAAAAACATAAATTGTTATTGAATGTTTGTTGCATATATATGTGTAACAACGATATTTAATTCCGTCAAGTGTACAGTATAAGGGATATGATATATACAAAGTCGTACATATAGCCATGATTAGAGAGATTAATTTCCGAAAAATCATTCCAAACAAAACAAGTACATAGATAGTTGCGAATAGACATACCCTGATTCCATAACACATGAGGAAACACACATAAAGCACTTTAATTTTTGACAAACTATGATAAATTTAACACATTTTAAAGCACTCTAACTTTTGTCCAACGTTAGTCATTATAATTAACTAGGAAAAAATATATTTTGTTATCTTTGGCTAATTAGGTTGTTTATTATCTTGAATTATTAAAGGTGTAACATGATATTATGAACTTTATAACATTATCGATTTAGTACACCGACTCATTAATTTGACCACATTATCTTAGTTCACTTACTTTCGTTTGAACTTTTGACGGAATAAAACATATAAGTTCATCTGAGTATATTGATATTATTAAAAGCTTCAATGAGAAAATAAGACGAAATTAATGAGTCAAATACTAAATCTGTCATGTCAAGTTCATGGTATTATGCTACACATTTAATTGTTTAGAATAATAGAAAAACTTAGTAAACCAAATTCAAGGTATTAAAATGCATTTCGACCTTCTAATTAACCTTTGTTTTTATTAAATATTTTCATAAAACAATATCGTAGAGGTAAATCTTAACAAACAATCAAAACAATGCCTTCGTTTTAGTTTCTTCTTCGTTGAAATCCGGTCACGTATGTAAGTATGTAATTCATTCGCGTTCAACGATTATTTCAACAATCTAAGAATTTGACCTAACACATTTTCACTCGCGTCTCGGTTCTACTCTTCCTAATTTTGGTATTGGTTCGGTGGTTTCCAAACCCATACGCATTCCAAACCCAAAAAATGGTAGTAAAACATCAACATTCACAATATAACTTCATAGATACTCATCCGAACAATGAATTATAGCATACAATCCTAACCATCCCTCTTTCCTAAGCTTTTAAGACACGAAATCTTCAAATCCATAAATTAGAAAGGCCAATTTCAACATACTCATATAAAGATGTGTTAGTTTAGTTTAGTTTCATCTTATCCTATTGTTATCTTAGTATAGTTTCAAACAACGGTTAAAAAACTGGTTGAATCGGACACTCGGATCAGTCGAAATGGAAAACGAGAATGTAGTCGATTATTTGAAACAAGCCGGTTGGATAGGTTGTTATAACTCAGTTGTAACCGACGACTAAAACATAACAATCCGGTCAAAGCGGCAAATTGAACATAACAATAATTTATATTTTCTAAAAAAATTAGATAAATAAAAACATGAAATTTTTATACAGGTTTTCAACTTTAAAATATTTTGAAAAATAGGTTTGATATATTTTTTTATAATTATATATGGTATTTATTTTATATTTTTCTAATACTTTTTTAACATTCATACATCATTCACAAAATTAATACATCACACATAATCAACATTATTGTCATATACTTCAAGCGGTCGGTTAATCCTATTCGACCGTAATTAAAGCATTTGACCAATTCAATATAAGAAACTAATTTTTAAAATATTTGAGTCAGTTAATTTTGTTCAATTTTAAAAGTTTGGGGGTATAATATATGTTGAAAAAGTTGATTTATACAAAATTATCCTAGCACAAAGTAAATTCTTAAAATTCATTTAGAGATCATATTCCATAACTTTCATCATCATGACCTGATATATCGACTATTAATAAAATTTCCAAAAATAATACCAAATCAACTTAATGAATTTATTTACGTGACACATAAGCTATCCTATGTTGACCGGTCAAACAGCTAGTTTACCGCGAATGAGTAAAATTCCAGTATTAGCAGCAGTCCCTAATCTATAAATAGCAACAGAAATTCAACGATGACGCTGGCACTTTGACTACTTGTTTGTTTCTGGTCAAATATGGCCACCTGCTTCAACTTCACCACCCCCCTGTGATTCAATTCCAATCCAAATATCTCATTCAAAACTTACCTCAATTTAATCGTGTATATATTAACCATAAATCATATTTTCCTTTAATCGCTTTCTAGGGTTCTTCTAGTAAGTCTTCATTCAACGATTTCCGCCCCCTTTTTCTGAATTTTCCCAAATTTCCAATTTCTACATGACCCACGAGATAGCTCAGTCTTTTTATCTTAATTTTTTCTTCAAAACAGACACATACAGTCAAGGGTTTTAGGTGAGCAATTTTTAATATTTTTTTCAATCTCATAATAGTTACGAGTTTACTGCCAATTTCCTAGAACCATCCTCACATGGCCTCATTATTTTAGTTCAGAAAATAAAAACATGTTGAAAGAAGAAGACAATCCAACCCCACAGCCACCGCCGCCGGCCGCCGGAGACAGGAAAATATATTCCCGGTCTGTTTCATGGGCTGCCGGAAAAGCAAGGACATGTTTTCCTCCTCTTCAGCCGCTTTCAGTTTCCCGGCCAAGAGCCGAGGAGTGGCCGAGGGCAGGCTCCGACGATCTCGGGGTGTGGCCAAACTCCGCCAGCACCCCCGGAGTTAAACCGAGACCACCAGCTCTTCCCTTGAACTTTGACAGAAGTTCCCCTAGAGAATTCGAATTCAAAAGGGACAAACTTGCATTTTTCGATAAAGAATGTTCTAGAATCATAGATCATGTTTTTCTAGGAAGTGATGCCGTTGCAAAAAACCGAGATGTTCTTCGACAAAACGGGATCACGCATGTTTTAAACTGCGTCGGTTTTGTATGCCCAGAATATTTCAAAAACGATTTAGTGTATAAAACACTTTGGCTTCAAGACAGTCCGTCCGAGGATATCACATCGATTTTGTACGATGTTTTTGATTATTTTGAGGATGTTAGAGAGCAAAACGGTCGGGTTTTCGTGCACTGTTGTCAAGGGGTATCTCGGTCATCTTCTTTAGTCATAGCATACATTATGTGGAGAGAAGGTCAAAGCTTTGAAACCGCATTCCAACAAGTGAAAGCATCACGAGGTGTGACTAACCCGAACATGGGTTTCGCGAGCCAGCTTTTACAGTGTCAGAAACGGGTTCACGCCCTGCCCGTGAGCCCGACTTCGGTTTTGAGAATTTACCGAATCGCCCCTCACTCGTCTTATGCGCCACTTCACCTTGTGCCTAAACTATTAACCCGACCCGATGCCACGTGTTTTGATTCTCGTGGAGCGTTTATTGTTAATGTTCCTTCGGGTATATACGTGTGGATCGGGAAGAATTGTGACCCGTTGATGTATGATAGTGCAAGATTAGCGGCTTCACAAGTTATTAGATATGAGAAAGCTAACGGGCCCGCTTTGACCATTAAAGAAGGCAATGAACCGATCGAGTTTTGGAATGCACTCGCGATTGATCATGATCAAGATCGAGATCGGGAACGGGTTGGTCAAAGGAGAGTAGTTGACTATGATCTAGATTTCGGGGTTTTCGATAAGGCGGCGAATAGTGGTGTGGTCCCGCCTTTTTCGAGATCGGGAAATGATTCGGAGATGTGTTTGCCAGCTAGGCGAAGCGGGTGGGAAAGATTGAGAAGGAAGTTTGCTAATGGAGTGATGAAAGATTTGATTACATCATCTAAAGAAGTTGAATTTGAACCAACTTGTGATTCACCCGATTCTTGTTCATCTTTTTCGGGTGGTCAAAGTTGGGTCAAAAAAGGAAACGAAGATGACGAATCCGAATGCATGTCACCCAAATCATTTTCTTCGTTTCTCGTGAACGATCCGAGAAAATTCGATAACACGTCTCCGTTAATCTCACCATCAACATCCGATTACTCGAATTCATTCTCATTCTCACCCACATCATCTAATTGGTCCGATTTATCGAGTCCCAATCTAAACCCTAACCCTAAATTAGGACCAATCCCACCTTCTACGGGTGGGCCCGTGAAGAATTTGGTTAGAAGTTGGTCGTTTTCCATGGAGGATCAAAGCATGGAAGATGCTGAAAACGAAAGTTTAGCAGATGATGATTGGCAAGAGTGTATGTCCGAACCCGAGAACCGAGTGCAAAATGACCAAAATAACCCTGAGGAAACAGGTTTTGTTCTTTATGAATGGCCTAGTATGGATAAAGTTGAAACGGGCAGTTGTGGAATTCCTGATCCCAAAAGTGTGTATATAACTTACATTGTGGATGTTTTGTATATTTGGGTCGGGCGTGATTCGGATAATATCGAGTGGCAAACGGTCGGTGACGAGTTTCTTGTTAAAAAAGGTCTCGAAACGAGCTCGACTGTTAAGGTAATGTGCTAAATTTAATGAAAACGTTACATTTTTTATATTAAAAATGATGTTAAATATTTTGTACGTAATAAACAGGTAGTTAGAGAAGGTGAAGAACCAGAGCAACTATGGAAGCATCTTCACTGTTTCTCATTCCAAAACACACCAGAGAAAGATCAAAACTGATGAAAATGGTTTATATTTTTCATTATTAATGTGGAATCGTTCCTGTATAGCTTCGAGTTTATTCTAAATCAATAGAAAAAACTCCTCTATTCAATTTCCAAAATCACAAGTTCAACTTCAAAGTGTATTTATTTTACTATTTTCGAAATTTAATGCAGAGTTGTAAATGAGACGAGTTGTTCATTAGCTATTCGAGTTCAGTTCGTTAAAAGATTGATAAAAGCTCAAGTTAAACGATTTTGAACCCAAACTTCAACAAATTAGGCTTAGCCTAAACGAGCTAGTATATATTAAATATAATTATATATTATATAATTATGTGTCTATGTATATATTATGCATCTGTATTATAGTTAAATAAATATTATAAATTCAGGAAAACAAGTTTTATACAACATAAGTTAATAACCAAATCCTAGAATTGCATAACAAAAAACGCCATAATAGATTTTATATTTAGGAGGCTCAAAATAGGCTCAAAATCAGTTACACTCCTCTCAAACCAACCCTTACATTCACATCAAATTACCATTCCGCCCTCGACCACGGCCACGACCCCCACCTCTTGGGGCCCCACGTGACCACGGTTGCCCATTACCACGAGAACCCCCTGCATTCCAGTTATTTTCATAATTCAGTTGTTTGACCCAACTACCCCTCGTGGCTACAATCGTGGGCCATGGCCTTCCCCATGAACTACCTGTTTCACCATTGTTCTCCGAGGGCATTGTCGTCTTTCCATCTGTCCAACCAGCTGCATCCTCTTCAGAAGCTTTTGGATCAGCTTTATTTGGAGTCAACAAAGAATTACCCGTTTGCCCGTTTTTACCCTCGGGTGACTCTGGTTTGTTAGCATCTGGACCCGCACTTGTACTCGGGCCACCCACATCATATGTACTCGGGTTTGGTACAGAAACTACCATGCTTGAATTGTTGACCACAGGGTTGACCTTGCTTAATTGGTCCAATGGGTTTACTTCATCTCCTATTCATGGTCAATATATATATAATCTGGAGTAAATTACATGAATGGTCCTTTAAGTTTATAGCAAATTTCGCCAATGGTCCTTTAGTTTCAAAAATTACATTGATGGTCCTTAATTCTGAAAGATTTTTCGCCGATGGTCCTTTACACTAACTGACGTTAATTTATTTTATTAACTCACCCATGTGCAATGCACGTGAGGGTAAAAAAGTCATTTTTAATTTCTTTTCATTCTTAAATTGTTTTTTTTATCTTAAATAAAAGTTTTTAGTTTAAGAATAAAAAGAAAAGAAATGAAAAATGACTCTTTTACCCTCATGTGCATTGCACATGGGGTAAGTTAACAGAAAAAATTAACGTCAGTTAGTGTAAAGGACCATTGGTGAAAAACCTTTCAGAATTAAGGACCGTTAGTGCAATTTTTGAAACTAAAGGACCATTGGTGAATTTTGCTATAAACTTAAGTGACCATCCCTGTAATTTACTCTATGATCTGAATGTATACATTTATCTTTGAAAATAATATTTAATTTAATATACCTGGACTGGAGTCTTTTGAGGCATCTGTTTTGTCACCACTCACAACAGTAATAACTGCTTCCGGCTCATATTGCTCAACATTGCAGACATCAACAAGAGCTGAACGGTTTATCTGCATTTAAATACCGATTTGACCCGTTTCATTTTTAGCTTAACAAACTTGACCCGCAACATAACCCAAATCGACCCGTTTATAAGTAATAGTACCTCTAAAGAACCATCTTCTCCATGAAAAGAGCCATTGGGCGTGGGCCCATCTTCATTCATCTTTTCTGTAACAACATCACCTTCCTGCAAATTATATAGTTTGTCTGTGTTATGTTTGTAGGGTATTTTGGTCTTTTTACTAGTTTTCTTATTTTAGAGTTATATCTAATCTAAGCATGGTAAACATACACTTGATACTCCAGTCTGATTAGCAGGTTCATCTGCATAAAACAATAACAATGAAAATTAGCACTATAAAATTAACACAGATATTAAGGTAAGGGTGCACCATAACTAGCATGCACCTTCATCACAAGATTCAAACCGAATATGTGCAGGTTTGGTCACAATGGGACCCGAATCCCCATTCTGCACAGGCTTTTTAGAAGCTTGCTTCCAGTGTAGCTGCAAATTAATTAAAACTATTTGTCAATAAATATATAATTATTCGAATTAAATAGATTTTGGTAGACAGTTAGTTACTTACTAGTCCCTTTGATCGACCATTAGCGTCTTTGTTTTCAGGTTTAGTTACTTCAGGCTTCGAATAAGGTTGTGGCTGCAATTTCAAATAACAAGATATGTATATTAACTATTAAAAATTAAAGGTTGGACATTTTTGGATATATTTTAATGAAATTAAACTAAAAAATATGAATTAGAAATTAGAAATACCTTCTTCTTTCCTATTTTAGCTAACTCTTGCATACATTTTCTCTTCTCTTTCTTCCGTCTAGCCCTTCTACTTTGGAGCTGACATTTGTGAAATATAATTTCAAAAGTCACCACAATTAAACTGATTAATAAATAATATAGTATTAAATTACAGAAATTGTCGATGTGTTCTTTCGTTTTTGCAAGTTTTTTCCCTAAACATTTTCTAGTTTTTGCCCCTGTGATCCTGATTTTTCATTTATTTCGTCTTTTCCACCTAAATTGACCAAAATACCCTTATAATTATTTTTATAAATTTTTTTTCTTCTTTTTTTCTTTTTCTTTAGGGACAAAACTTGCAAAAACGAAAGACCACACGGACAATTTCTGTAATTTACCCTAGATAATAATTAACTACAAATTCTCTCATAAAACATTAGTAATCTGATAAATCATGTCATATATCACTATTACAAACCTTTTTAGCCACTTGATTGGTTGCTTCAACATTCTCTTGAAGCTCATCAGTCCTGTAAGACATAATAAATGATAACAAATTACCAAAAAAAACATATATAAATACTTATGGTAATAATAATGATATATTAGTTACCCTTTTACAGTTAACGGAGATTTAGCTTTTTTGTTAATCTCGTCATTTGGTTTACTGTTTAAATCTGATATTTTCTTCTTATTACTTGTCTCAGCCTCATCATTGAACACCCCCAAACAACGTTTCTTGTTCCTGTGATTAATGAAAACAAACAAGTAAATAACACACCCACACACACACCCACACCCACCCACACACACACACACATATATAATATTATAATACGACTTACGTTAAATTTTCAAGATCCATGGGAGCTTTTCTTTTCATACAAACTGTTACTTCAGGTAATTCTCCATCTTCTAATTGTTCTTCATCACTATCTTCAGAATCATGTTCATATTCTGCAATTTCTTTATTACCATTTTCCAAAAGTAGGTTTCCTGGTTGCAATCCATCATCTTCAACCTCATCACCGCCATCTGCCGCCTGTATGGTTGGCCCACCTTTCTTTTTCACACTAAAACAAGAGAATGCATGCTTGTTAAATAAGTATATAGTTACAAATTTATTACCATGGTTAGTTAATATGAAGGTAACATAGTTAAACTAACCAAATCATTTCCTTATCTTGTAATATTTCAGTTGACTCAAATGGTGGTAATGCAAAGCCCTCCATCGGCAAGGAAAAAAGCAACTGCTCATACAACAGCAAATTACCAATAACTAAAAATGGTACTGAAAACAGATCATATGATTAAATAACAATGATTTGTTTAGAAGAAAGCCTTAAGCTTTGTTTTCTAAATCTAATTGGTTAATTTTCAGCTTCCAGATTTTAATAATTATAATGATTTTCAGGTAAAACAATATAGTTACATTACTCTTTTTAACAAGAAATAGAAGTAGAGTAATTTTGAAGTAACAGACTCCGCTTGTCGAGTTAACATTTGGTGAGTGTTAGCTAGAAAATCAAAATCTGACTGTTATTTGGAACAGAAAGGGGAAAATATAAAGAATTAGCAACCTACAAAACTTATGAATAATCGTATATGCAGTAGAATTAGCACTTGCTATCAAGAGTAATGTTCTATATAACATAATAAACTAGGGTTTTAGCCTATACATTACGACATAAAGAGATATTGAGCAAAAAAAGGAGTTACAGAGAGGATAATGCCATTAGGGCACGAGCGATGAAGTTTGAAAATGTGTAGAAGATGAGTGCAGAAATCAGAGATTGTTCGATGTTGTTGTAATTTAAGCAGAATCCAACTGTTGTTCATCCCGTCTGATCGCTGTGTGTTGCTAAGAATTGATCGATCTTCGAACACCAAACGAACTCTTAACGATGGCGTCCCCATTTTACATGCAGACTTAGACACTGATGGAAAGAGAGCAAGCAATCGAGGGAGAGAAAGATGTGTTTGAGGGAATTTGGGGAAAGTGTGTGTAGAGAAACGACCGCCGTGCTCCTCCGCGGTCTAAAACCCTGCCACCGTAAATTAGTCTTGGTGAGTCGGATTTATACTATCAACGTCGCTGTACGACATGTCAACATTTGGGATGAAAAAATAAAAATAAAATTAATTAAAAATCAATCGAAATTGAATTTAAATTCTAATCGGTTCTCTCACTTCTGGTTTAGTTCGATCTTTTGACATGAATGAATATTTATGCTAAAAAACTGAATCAAAATCAAAAAAATGTAAATGGTTTAGTTTTAAAAATTCTTCATTTGCAGTTTCTTTTTTTTTTAACGGCTAACACACATCTCCTGTTCTATATTTTTTTTTATCCATGCCGGGCCTTGAATCATGGTCATCGGCAACATATTACAATAATCTCCAATACCACTAAGTTATAAGTCTACAGTTGATGAATATTATTTTTTAATTTTTAATTTAAGTTTTTTTTTTCAGCTTTCTCTTTAATATTTCATGTGACATACATATTAGGTAAAATTTTAATTAATCCAATCTGTTACATGTACTTCGAAAATTAATTAGAATAATAATTGACTAAGTTAATCAAATACGTTATTGGGCTGAAAGTGTAGTATCCAGAACTCATATTACTAAAATAAAAGTCAAGTAACAGTATAGGGACTAATTTGTAATTTACTCGAAGTAATAAAACAGAGAATGGAAAGCAGTAGACAACACGCACGCCTAGTAGCGAGTAACAAAAAACTCCGAAGCTGGCCTATAGTCCGAAACGAGCCATGGCGGAGCTCCGCCACTCTAGCTCGATCGGCGGCAGAGCAACACCATCACCTAGAAAACGCGATGACGTCACTTCACCACTCTCATCGGAAAATCACCTCCCTCACGACGATGACGACGACGGTGGTCGGGATCGTTACCCTAGAGATCGGTTCCGTTCACTCCTCTCTAATCATTTTCAATTATTAGATGAAAGTGCTAGGGTTTATACGCATAACTTCAAGATCTTGCTTTTACTCATCACTGTGCTCGCATTTGCCGGAATGTTTTCCGTTTATTCGGTCATAAGTCATCTGGTGAGTAATTTAATCTCAGTTATTCAATCGATATTGATCAATACAGCATATTTTATTCATATTTAGTAAATTATAATGTGTTGAGAGTTAAAAACAACTCCGATAGCACATTCTACTTTAGTTAAATCTGCAAGCCTAATTAGCTCCAAAAGATTTAGGGATTTCGTGTGTAGAAGTTCACAGTTCTTGCATGATCTTCAATGCCAATGCATTGATGTGAATATATCACATCTGGATGGAATTAGATATTTAGGTTGTCGGTGATGTACAGCAATATATCTGTAAACAATTTTGACACAATTGTTTTAGATTCTGTATATGTTGCAAATTAGAATTAGCTGTTTTACAATGCTAGAGTACTGGAGATCTGGATCTATCATAAAAAGGATAACCAAAAATTGGTACTGATCAAGCCAATTGCATCTGCTTATCTTAGTCAAATGGAGTTGACATCTTTCATAGTTGACCTGATCATCACTGCTTAATAGTTTTGTTATCTTTAAACAAAGAAATTGTTTTTAATTCATTGATTTAATAACTTCCCAGCTTCTTTAGTTTTGCTTGTTCCTAATGATACAATATATAGTTGTTTTGTGAAATTAAATTAATGTTTGTTTTACTTTATTCTAATTATTTGTAGAATGCCCCATACTTGTGCACGAAAGATGGCATTACACTTCATTGCCCACGTGTAAGTTATACTGGATTATCTTGGTTGTTGTACCATATATGATCATTGATCATTTATAACTTGAAACTTGTGTTTTTTTTTTAATTCCATTAGGTGAAAGAACCGCCTTCTTTGTGGGAGAATCCATTATCAACCACCACTTCTTGGAAGCCATGTGCTGAAAGACGCATAGGTGCAATTTCAGGTAAAACCCTAGATATACATACAAAAATACAAAACTATTTGTGTACTTTTGATATGTCTGCTTTTTTATACCTGAAATTGGTTCTGTGCAGGTCTTCCTGAGGCAAATGAAACAAACGGATATATATTTATTCATGCAGAGGGTGGGCTGAATCAGCAACGAATTGCTGTAAGTTCTATTCTATAAAAAAGAAAATATATAAACTTTATTACAATGTTGTAAAAATCGCTCGGCGGTACCTCGGCGGTCGACCACCTTCAAGCGATTAATCGGTCTCGGCGGCGATTAATCGGTTTCTAGGCGGGTACTATTAAATACAAAGAAAATTAATTTTTTTAGAAAAATATATATAATATCTTAACAAAATAATTAAATTAGTCAATGTTGTTGCTGTTGCAAAAAATCATGAACGCAACTCTTATTTTGATGTAGATATGCAATGCTGTTGCTGTTGCAAAAATCATGAACGCAACTCTTATTTTGCCCGTATTAAAGCAAGACCAAATCTGGAAAGACCAAACGTAAGTTATCTTTACCAGAAAATTTTGTAAAAAATATATATTATAATTTAAAAAAATAATAATATATGTTGTGTATTTTGATGACGTGTAACCAGAAAATTTGAGGATATATTTGATGTGGATCATTTTATCGACTACTTGAAAGACGATGTGCAAATTGTGCGTGATATTCCTTCATGGTTTACTGATAAATCAGAACTCTTCACAAGCATAAGGTTATTTCTCATCTTCTCTTTAATAAATAATTTAATAATTCATTGTTTCAATAAAACAACTTTGACCTGTTTGACTCGTTTCATTTTTAATTGCTTATGATTTTTGTGTTATTTCCTAATAGACGAACAGTGAAAAACATTCCGAAATATGCCCCTGCACAATTCTACATTGACAATGTTTTACCCCGGATTAAAGAAAAGAAGATAATGGCGTTGAAGCCTTTCGTAGATCGACTTGGGTATGTTTTGTTTTTTATTAATTATTATTTTCAGATGAATTTTTTAATTCTAAAATTTAATGTTTGTTATTGTCCAGATATGATAATGTTCCTCAAGAAATCAACAGATTAAGGTGCAGGGTTAATTATCATGCTCTCAAGTTTCTTCCTGAGATTGATGACATGGCGAATCAACTTGTGGCAAGAATGAGAAACCGAACTGGCAGTCCAAATCCTTTTATGTAACTGATTTACAACTACCTTCTTGATTAATAACTGATTAATATCATATAATTTGTAACTACCTTGTTGATTTGCAACTGTATTTTATTTTCCAAACAGGGCACTTCATCTTAGATTTGAAAAGGGTATGGTAGGACTTTCATTTTGTGACTTTGTGGGTACAAGAGCAGAGAAAGATCTGATGAATTTATACAGAAATAAAGAATGGCCTAGACGTTACAAGGTTAGAATGTTAGATGCCATGTCATCCTAAATTTATAACATTTTTATAAATTTCCAATCTTTCTAATAGTTTCTGTAATCTGAGATTATTCTACCCATAATGAAACATGAAATTATGTAAAGTAATTTCTGGACATGGCAACATGGGCCTGGGGTCAAATCGGGCCGGTTCATCGCTTTTTTCAAATTTAATAAATAGTTAATGTAGTAAATAATATGATAAAAACTATATTGTTAAAGTAATAATCTTTTTAAGAATATATATATTTAGAGTAAATTACAGAAATTGTCCCTGGGGTGATTTTATCCCTAAACTTCTTTTTTCGTGACTTTTGTCCCTATGGTCTTCAAATTTCATTTTTTTGTCCATTTTGACCTAAATGATCTTCAAATTTCACTTTTTTTTTGTCCATTTTGACCTAAAATGACCAAAATACCCTTACAAAAAATCAAGAACTTTTTAACAAATAAATTAAAATAAGTGTATTCTAGTCATTTTAGGTCAAAATGGACATAATAAAATAAAATTTTGAAGACCCATAGGACAAAAATCACGAGAAAAAAGTTTAGGGACAAAATCGGAGAATTCTTAAAACCACAGGGGCAATTTTGTAATTTACTCGTATATTTGTGTTGGTCTGATGCAGGATGGTTCACATTTATGGCCACTTGCCCTACAAAAAAGGAAAGAAGGAAGATGCCCTCTGGAGCCCGGTGAGGTGGCAGTGATGTTACGGGCCATGGGCTATCCAAAAGAAACCCAAATATACGTTGCTTCGGGCCAGGTCTATGGTGGTCACAACCGAATGGCCCCACTTAGAAACATGTTCCCTAATCTTGTAAGACCCTCTTTTTCCATCTTATACCCAAATTACCCCTACCATATGTAAACGGGCCATCTGATTGTTACGGTTCTTTACAACAGGTAACAAAAGAGGAATTGACCACAAAAGACGAATTAGACGGGTTCAGAAAACACGTGACAAGTTTAGCCGCCTTAGATTTCTTGGTCTGTTTAAAGTCAGACGTTTTTGTAATGACACATGGCGGAAACTTTGCAAAATTAATAATTGGTGCAAGAAGATATGCGGGCCACCGCCAAAAGTCCATAAAGCCCGATAAAGGCCTGCTTTCAAAATCCTTAGGGGATCCTTATATGGGCTGGGCCACTTTTGTTGAAGATGTTGTCATGACCCACCAAACCCGAACCGGGCTTCCGGAAGCAACGTTTCCTAATTATGACATTTGGGAGAACCCGTTGACACCTTGCATGTGCAAAGCTTGATTATTATTATTATTATAAAAAGCCCGTTTTCGTTTGAAGGTGGTTTTGATCTTTATTGGGTGTTAACTATAACCTAAAATGCAAAAAGAAGATATAGGAGAAATATGAGAATGATGAAGATGGTGGTTCTGGCATGGGGAATATGGATAGATAAATTGTGATTTCTTGTAATCTTTTTCAGTTTGGTGATTTTGGATTAGTGTAAATTAAGATTAGTGAAAAGTGAAAGAGGTGATTAGTCGTTGAAGCCTTGTTTAATTAACTTTTGAAACCGTCTACTTCTACTTCTGTTACAAACTAACCATTTTGTTGTAAAAATCGAAGGTATCCAAAACCATTTTACATTTCTAGAAAGTGACAGTTTCATTTCCTTCACTTGCACGTTTTGTGATGGGGAGATTTACACTCAACTGTTACGTGCCTTGAATATTTTCTTACGTTTTATTTCTTAAATTTTGATAAAAACAGTGATTAAGTATTGTTTATTTTTCGAATGGCCTTTGACTTAATGACAAGGTGTTTGTTCTCATTCTTGTTGTTGGAGGTTCAAATCTTTTAGTGAACATATATGGTATTTTGGAGTAAGAGAAATGTGTTTGAAACACTGTTATTTGATTTTGATCATTTTGATCCGATGATTAAAATTTGTCTCTTGAGACTATACAAAACCCTTGTAGTACCTAGAACACAACTTTTTAGAGTAAATTAGGATTTGTCATTCAAAAAATAATATCTTTTTACTCTATGAGTGGTTGCCAATGCATATATCTATTTGTCAAATACGTCGTCAATTGATGGACTTCTAATATTCCTCAAATAAAACATTGTTAGATTTATAAAAATAAATTTGAATGAAAACGTTCGTTCTAAACTATTGTGAAGATACACGCTTTGACCAGGGTAAAGTATATAAAAATGATTAAAAGAGTTTGTTATTAAAAATTAATGGTAAAAAGCATTTGTTATCATTATTTTATATTTCAATAGTAATGAAATATTACACAATTAGTCACCATGTGGTGACCATAATTACGTAGGTTATGGTATCAAGTGAAATTTTTTAATAAAATGACAACAAAATCACTAAGAAATTCGTGATACAAAGATGACTACCAATTGATTGCCATAGCAGTAAAGAAAATTATAAAATACAGGATTATGTTATAACTAATTAACTCCAAACAAAATCCAGCTAAAAGGCCAGACATTTTATAAGGAAAAAATATACATGTTATCATTTCAATTTTTAAAAGCGAGACCGTTTTATTGGCTTTCAATAGTGTTTTGGTGGGACTTGGGAGGCTAAAATGTAAGCAGTGACGACTTAGTGGGGACAAAGTCACAAAACCATCGGACCTTTGTCAAAAATGACAACTTTTACTTTATTTAATACACAATGTTATCATTTCCTATAAAATCGAATCTTATTTGTAATGCATAAATTCAATACATATATATATTAAGGAAAATGACCTATACAGCTGGTTGTACGAAGTATTGTTGGCTTGAGTGACATTATTTTTTACTAGACATTCCTTCCTACTTGTTTGATCAATATAACTGACCAAATCATAGTACAAGATTGGGAGCTTATGTAATATTACAAGTAAATTAGAGTTAATGAGAGAGAATTTATGGATATGTATATGCTAGAGAATTAAAAGTTTAAAAATGTAATTTCATTATGTTCAGTAACCTAATGTTAACCTAAGATTACAGCTGTTTTCAAAAAAAAAAAAAAAAAAAAAAACCTGAGATTACATTATATTAACATTAAAACGTTATACACTTGGCTCATATTATTTCGCCTAATTATAAACCACCAAATAGGCCTGTAAACGAACCGAACGAATATAAACGGGGCCTTGTTCGTGTTCGTTTGTTAAGGAAAAAATGTGTTCGTGAACGGTTCACGAACACTTATCGAACGGAATTTTGTGTTTGTGTTCGTTTGTTAAGAAAATTTGGTGTTCACGAACGGTTCGTGAACGAGGGTAACAAACATAAACAAACACAAACACAAACACAAACGAACACAAACAAACACAAACGTACACAAACAAACATAAACAAACACAAACATACACAAACGAACATAAACAAGCACGAACGAACATAAACAAACACAAACAAACAAAGTGCAGGAAAACATATTTCTACCATTTTTGTAACATCCTGAGACCCGGCCTATAATTTTTAATTACTTTCGGTGAGTAATTTATTTGTTTATTGTTTTATAAAATTTATTTGATTTAGTTATATTTAATCGTATTTTAACCAAGGGTTAAAAATAGTAAATACTGAGATATTTAAATATTATAATGAGTTTTACATATTTGGGTTCACCTCTGAACCAGGGTTCCAAAAATATTTTCGTTGTTAAGATTGGAGTTAGTTAGGTCTAAATTAATTATCTGTGAACCTAACATCCTGTACTGTGTTTAATTGAAAATACCTGTTTTTGGGAGAAGGGGTACGTGTTAAGTTAAAAAGGGCAGATGTCATTTTGGTGGGTTTTTTTTTCTCTTCTTTCTCTCTGGAACTCGTCACACACACACACACTACACACACACTTGAGTTTTCTTCCAAATTGATGCTTAAAACTTGAAGATCTTGCCTCCTAATTGTGATTTTCGGAATCTAGAAGCAAATCTAAGTAAGTTCTCTTCTTCTTAAGCTAGGGTTTCATGTTCTTGATGTAGAGATGAACTAGGGTTCTTGAACTAGTGGGTTTTCTTGAAGTTCTTGTTGAATCTTGATGGAAATCCGAAATTGATGATTGATTTGGTGTTTAATTGAGTTCTTGCAAGTATTGAATGCATTGTTGTTAGTTGTGGTGCATTTGGTGAAGCTTTCATAAAGCTCCATCAATGGTGGATTGGGGAAGAAGATGGAGATCTTCCCTAAATTGGTGAAATGTGAATTTTCATGTTCTTGATGTTGTGTTAGGTTAGTTATGCATGTTAGAATGGTAATTGTTAATCATGAAGATCACTAGTTAGCTATTGTGAAAATGCATAAAAGATGGTAGTGTTTGGCTAGATGGAAATTTGGTCATAACTAGCTAAAAATTGTGAATTGTTGACTTTGGTCAAATCTGGGAATTGACTTTTGGTCTTGTATGGCTTGTAAACTTTAATTATCAAATTTATGCTAGAAATGTGTTAGTTGAATGAATTGTAAGCTCAAGTGTGTAGGTTTCATGTCATGGCCCGTTTGGTTGCAAATTGTGTAATTGACCTATTTTAGGTCAATAGATGATTAAATTATACATGTATGCAAATGGTGTGCAAATTGCTTAGATTAATGTTAAGTAAGGAACTTGACAATATGAAATTGTTATTTGACAAGTATGAGCTCGAATATGTGTTTGATCCGTTTGTTTGACAATTGGTGCAATTTGACCTAAATAAGGTCAAAGTTGGTAATACTTGCAATTGGATGCAAGAAGTATGTTGGTTGTGTAATTTTGATGTTAAACATGTAGTCTAACTCATTTGATATTGTTGTGTGTATTCCCGACTTATTATTGTTGTTTTGACCCGTTTGGGCCTAGTGTGCAAATTGGTTAAATTGACTAATGAATTGACTTGATGAAGTGTTAGACTTTAGTTATGGTTATGAGTAAAAATACAAGTAATTGGTTATAAGCTCTTGTTGCAAAAAAATGTGGTCTTAAGCTTATAGTACTTGTTACATAATTGATAATTTCGGGTGACTAATTCGGTATTCATTTTGTACAGGAAAAGGGAAGGAGCCTCAGTGATATAAGATCATTGAGCTCGGCACGAAAAGGAAGCTAAGGTGAGTGGACTTAACCTTCTTCTTGTGTGATTTACAAAATTAGGGAATGGTAGAGTTTTGAGAAAAAATGCAGGATTTTGATGTCTGGGGAAGTTCGCGATCGCGAACTTGTGTTCGCGATCACGAACAGGTGGCAGGGAAATTGGGGCTTGATCGTGAGAATGTTCGCGATCGTGAACTCCTAGTTCGCGACGTGAACTCTGAGTTCGCGACGCGAACTCTGAGTTCACGACGCGAACTTGGTTATGAGCCGATTTCTTGGTTGATTTGGGAAAATTCATTTGTTCTTGGTTTTCATTGATTTTTCCAGTGGTACCATTAATTGTGGGTTTGTTAATGGTAGTATGTGCACATGTTTTCTAGAGGTTAGCTATGGTGGTTTTCGGCTACGCTTCGTTACTCTTGGTGGGGGCGATCGGACTCCTTCGTATTCGTTATGTAAGGAGGGATCACCGTGCCTCTAGTAAAGAAGCCATCGGTTGACTGTTGTTGGCCGACAACAGTTGAAGGTCCTCGCCCGACCGCCGATCCTCTTGTAACGTCCAATTGCTTGTGGAAGTTTGGACGGGTTTCCCCTATTGATTTCTCTTGATTTTCTAATTTGTTGTGGTTATGCAGTTTGATGTTTATTTCTATTCACTTAGCTTCGTGCTAATCCCTCATTTGTTGACTCTTTTCAGGTTGTGGAATTGGCTTGACTAGAGTCGGGTTTTGGAAGTCTGACCGTACTCTGATTTTATAAACCGGGTCGAGCCTGTTTTTAGTAACACCTTTAAATGATTTATATATTTTGGTTAATATGTAAATGGCCTTTATAATATGTAATAATTATGATTTATAGTTTTTCTTAAATCGCTTCCGTATGCATATTTTTAAAAAAAAAAAAAAAAAAATGGCTCTAAGATTGTGGTGTTACAATTTGGTATCAGAGCCTAGGTTTGGCGATGGTTGCACATTTAGGTGTACCATTCCCAAATCTTGGCTCGAGTTGGTCAAACTTCCTTAATTTTGGAGTGGATTAGTAGAGTGAATATGAATTGTGGTTTAGTAGTAGTTAGTATAATAGGTACTAACGGATTAAACTAAGAGTTTGTGAGATGTTGTGTTTGTTACAGGTATGGCCGATAACGATCCCAACCCGTTGGTAATCCCGTCGAACCCCGAACCGGAAATCATTGGTACTTCTAGAGATATAAATGCAGATAGAGAAGATTATATTATAAGAATGGAAAGTCGATTGGAACATCTCCAAAATCTTGTTGATAGTATGAACCAAAATCAAAATACCCAACCGCCAAACATCCCTCCCATGTTCACCCCTACAATGCCCTTTACTACCATGCAATTACCTACAACTCCCGCCTTTACCATGACGGTTCCCTTAATGTCCACCACATCCGAATCCCATCCTGTAATGACCCAACCACAATACTATTATGTTAACCCAAGCCAAGGTATACCTCAATATCAATTCCCGAACCAACCTTATCCATTCAGTATGAAACTGAGTTGCACCTTCAAACAATTTTTAGATTGTAAACCCCCTGAATTCAGTGGAAGTAGAGACCCTAATGTCACAATGAACTGGTTGAGGGAAATGGAGAGAACATTAGATGCTTGCGGGTGTGATGACCAACACCGGGTGATGTATGCCACACGAAAGTTAATAGGTGGTGCTATGAATTGGTGGGATACCTTGATCGAACATTTACCCAAAGAAGTTAAAAACAGTATAACATGGGATCAATTTAGAGAACAGGTGTGTAAGCGTTATTGTAATTCGTTCGAGATGGATAGAATTCGATCTGAATTCTTAAATTTGCGGATGACCGAGAAGATGACGGTTGATGATTTGATCGAACAATTTAATGAGAAATTAAGATTTGTACAACAGTGGGTGCCTGATGAGTCATCAAAAATAAAGCATTTTATTGGTGCTTTGCGACCCGAGTACCGAACCACAGCGAGGCTCGCAACCACTTTGTCACAGGCCTTCGATTTGGCCAAAACAGTAGAAGGTGATTTGAATACTCGAGATTGGGTGATCAGGGATAGGTTAGAGTATCAAAAGTTTAAGTTTGCACAATCGGATTCCAAAAAGAATAAGAAAGGGTATGGAAATCAAAATCATGGAAACTCGAATCATATACAGTCAGGAGGTAGTTCGGGTCAGAAGGCACAGTGGTGTGCTAGGTGCAGATCTTCTCACACGGGTGGTTGTACAACTCAGACTATGCGATGTGTCAAGTGCGGTCAGTTCGGGCACGAGTGGAATGATTGTAGGTTCCCACGAAGGGTGTGTTGGAATTGTCAGAAAGAGGGTCACAGGGTCGGTGATTGTCCTGTAACGACCCGAAATTTGTAAATAAATAAATTTATAAAAAATATGATAAATAAGGATAAATCATTTAGAGAACGTAGAAATTGGTTTCGTGTCATTTGGACACCGTATGAGAAAGTTATGGTCGAAACCGGGTCGAGACAAGGAACAAAAGTTGCAGCCTGCCTGGGGAGCAGAGTTCGCGACCCGAACTATAGTTCGCGATCGCGAACCTTCGACAGGGATTTTGGGGTTTCTGATTTCGAGAGTTCGCGACTCGAACTCTAATAGTTCGCGACCCGAACTTCGCGCGTACCAGAGTTCGCGACTCGAACTCTGAAGTTCGCGAAGCGAACTTCGTCAGACAGCAATAAAGACGGGTTTTGGCTCATTTGATGCCATTGTTAACCCTAGTTTCTCTCCCAACAAGTGAGTATACGTTTTTGAGTATAAACCATCATTTGGAGCCGATTTCTTGGTCAAATCTCGTGAATCTTCACTCCTAGTTGGAGATTAAAGGCATTTGGTGAGGTCTTGGAAGGTTGACCGAATTGTGAAGCAAGGAAACTGACGTAAAGAATACGGTTGGAGCACTTTATTGCTAAGGTACAGGTACGAGGATATAGGTGCGCATGGATAGAGATGCGGGACCTAGAGTAGAGGATCATTAGAGCGGAGAGGAAATTGGGTTCAGGGTCGGGATCGATGAGTGGATCGTTATCATCAACGGGCCAGAAGAGGAAGAATCACCCTCCACCCGAGGGTAGGTCATTTCAGATGATTGTGGAAGATACTACCTCCACTGATGATGATGATATCACAGGTATGTTTCGATAAACTAATTACTTATGTGTATGTTAATTGTATTGAAGCAAATTGCTTATTTGTGATTATGAATTATGTGATGAACTGAAAATTGTTTACGTGTGTGTTTACTCCATTAGGAATAAAGATAGTTAGTGATATATGGATTTAAGTCTTCATCTATTTGTTTGAGGTTCAATTTGTTTTGGTAAATGATTGATGTACTCGTCCGTTAATGTGATGCCTATAGTTAGATTGGTGTAATCTTAGGCATTGACTAAGTAGTCCTTTGTAGGATTGCTACTTGATTTAAGAAAATTTAATTAATTGCCGTGACCTATCAAGTCACATGTAGTGACTCGATAAGTGTTTGCCGAATTTATTGACCATTGTATATTGAATTATGATTATATTGTTAAATGATATACTGAATTGCTAACAAATGAAGATAGTAGTGTTTTGAAAAGTGAAGACTGACATGTTGACTTTTATTTTGCATGGTCACTTAGTTGAAATACATTGATGTATGCTTATAAAAGTGTTAATTTGTTCTTTCATGTGTTATAGATGTTAAATAGGAAAGAAAGTTAATGAAGTATATCTGAATGATTTCTCTACAACTCGAATTGTTATAGGTTGGATTTTTCTAAAATTGCCTTCATGTTCAATGTGTAAATGAAAATTGACATGAAGAATTAAATTTATTGAACATATTGAATTGATTTTCGTTTATATTGATGGATGAATTTCAGAGTGAATAAAAAAAAATTTTTAATAAGATTGAGAAATTTATTAAAGATACATTTTGAAATAATGAAAATTAATGCCGTTATATGTGAAAATTGATCAGAATTTGAATTTCGAAAAGTGTAATTTTGAGAATTAGTGATTTATGACTGTGGATTTGTTATAATTATTCTAAAATTATGAGATTTTTAACAAGTTAAACCGCTTAGGAGTGCAAAATTTTGGTGAAATAATAAACATAAGAGGATATTTGAGAATCTAAGACATTTAAAATGTTGCATTACTTTAAATAAAAAATAGATTGTCTATGCTTTGCAATGGTTTTAATCGTATAAGTAGAGTTATGCGAACCATGACCTGGAGATTGTGATAATCGACATTGCGTCATTATCAATTTTTTTAAATATAAAACGTGCAATTTGTACATACCGAAAGAGCTTACAGTGTGTGATTATCTGAAGAAATTATGATTATTTTGCGAATTACTTAAATATAATTGACTTCTTGTTAAGTGCATAAATTAAGAACAACGTAACTAGAGAATTTGTCGAATGAGACACCAAGTTTGAAACTACAAAGAAAAGGAAATGAGGATTTAATAAATTATTATTTCGATAATATTCATAAAATGGAGGAACAATAAGAATTATATTTTGACATGTAAATATGAGACAAAAATATAATGATATTTATAAACTTGTTTATTTCTTTTGTGTGTAATCAATGAGATTTCGAGGACGAAATCTTTTAAGGGGGGTAGAATTGTAACATCCTGAGACCCGGCCTATAATTTTTAATTACTTTCGGTGAGTAATTTATTTGTTTATTGTTTTATAAAATTTATTTGATTTAGTTATATTTAATCGTATTTTAACCAAGGGTTAAAAATAGTAAATACTGAGATATTTAAATATTATAATGAGTTTTACATATTTGGGTTCACCTCTGAACCAGGGTTCCAAAAATATTTTCGTTGTTAAAATTGGAGTTAGTTAGGTCTAAATTAATTATCTGTGAACCTAACATCCTGTACTGTGTTTAATTGAAAATACCTGTTTTTGGGAGAAGGGGTACGTGTTAAGTTAAAAAGGGCAGATGTCATTTTGGTGGGTTTTTTTTTCTCTTCTTTCTCTCTGGAACTCGTCACACACACACACACACTACACACACACTTGAGTTTTCTTCCAAATTGATGCTTAAAACTTGAAGATCTTGCCTCCTAATTGTGATTTTCGGAATCTAGAAGCAAATCTAAGTAAGTTCTCTTCTTCTTAAGCTAGGGTTTCATGTTCTTGATGTAGAGATGAACTAAGGTTCTTGAACTAGTGGGTTTTCTTGAAGTTCTTGTTGAATCTTGATGGAAATCCGAAATTGATGATTGATTTGGTGTTTAATTGAGTTCTTGCAAGTATTGAATGCATTTTTGTTAGTTGTGGTGCATTTGGTGAAGCTTTCATAAAGCTCCATCAATGGTGGATTGGGGAAGAAGATGGAGATCTTCCCTAAATTGGTGAAATGTGAATTTTCATGTTCTTGATGTTGTGTTAGGTTAGTTATGCATGTTAGAATGGTAATTGTTAATCATGAAGATCACTAGTTAGCTATTGTGAAAATGCATAAAAGATGGTAGTGTTTGGCTAGATGGAAATTTGGTCATAACTAGCTAAAAATTGTGAATTGTTGACTTTGGTCAAATCTGGGAATTGACTTTTGGTCTTGTATGGCTTGTAAACTTTAATTATCAAATTTATGCTAGAAATGTGTTAGTTGAATGAATTGTAAGCTCAAGTGTGTAGGTTTCATGTCATGACCCGTTTGGTTGCAAATTGTGTAATTGACCTATTTTAGGTCAATAGATGATTAAATTATACATGTATGCAAATGGTGTGCAAATTGCTTAGATTAATGTTAAGTAAGGAACTTGACAATATGAAATTGTTATTTGACAAGTATGAGCTCGAATATGTGTTTGATCCGTTTGTTTGACAATTGGTGCAATTTGACCTAAATAAGGTCAAAGTTGGTAATACTTGCAATTGGATGCAAGAAGTATGTTGGTTGTGTAATTTTGATGTTAAACATGTAGTCTAACTCATTTGATATTGTTGTGTGTATTCCCGACTTATTATTGTTGTTTTGACCCGTTTGGGCCTAGTGTGCAAATTGGTTAAATTGACTAATGAATTGACTTGATGAAGTGTTAGACTTTAGTTATGGTTATGAGTAAAAATACAAGTAATTGGTTATAAGCTCTTGTTGCAAAAAAATGTGGTCTTAAGCTTATAGTACTTGTTACATAATTGATAATTTCGGGTGACTAATTCGGTATTCATTTTGTACAGGAAAAGGGAAGGAGCCTCAGTGATATAAGATCATTGAGCTCGGCACGAAAAGGAAGCTAAGGTGAGTGGACTTAACCTTCTTCTTGTGTGATTTACAAAATTAGGGAATGGTAGAGTTTTGAGAAAAAATGCAGGATTTTGATGTCTGGGGAAGTTCGCGATCGCGAACTTGTGTTCGCGATCACGAACAGGTGGCAGGGAAATTGGGGCTTGATCGTGAGAATGTTCGCGATCGTGAACTCCTAGTTCGCGACGTGAACTCTGAGTTCGCGACGCGAACTCTGAGTTCACGACGCGAACTTGGTTATGAGCCGATTTCTTGGTTGATTTGGGAAAATTCATTTGTTCTTGGTTTTCATTGATTTTTCCAGTGGTACCATTAATTGTGGGTTTGTTAATGGTAGTATGTGCACATGTTTTCTAGAGGTTAGCTATGGTGGTTTTCGGCTACGCTTCGTTACTCTTGGTGGGGGCGATCGGACTCCTTCGTATTCGTTATGTAATGAGGGATCACCGTGCCTCTAGTAAAGAAGCCATCGGTTGACTGTTGTTGGCCGACAACAGTTGAAGGTCCTCGCCCGACCGCCGATCCTCTTGTAACGTCCAATTGCTTGTGGAAGTTTGGACGGGTTTCCCCTATTGATTTCTCTTGATTTTCTAATTTGTTGTGGTTATGCAGTTTGATGTTTATTTCTATTCACTTAGCTTCGTGCTAATCCCTCATTTGTTGACTCTTTTCAGGTTGTGGAATTGGCTTGACTAGAGTCGGGTTTTGGAAGTCTGACCGTACTCTGATTTTGTAAACCGGGTCGAGCCTGTTTTTAGTAACACCTTTAAATGATTTATATATTTTGGTTAATATGTAAATGGCCTTTATAATATGTAATAATTATGATTTATAGTTTTTCTTAAATCGCTTCCGTATGCATATTTTAAAAAAAAAAAAAAAAAAAAAATGGCTCTAAGATTGTGGTGTTACAATTTTCAAAACCACCTTAAGAATATTAGAAACATAATCAATATTAAGAATAATATTTTATATTTAATTCAAGAATAAACAAACACAAACGTACGTAAACAAACAAACACGAACGGATGTTCACGAACGTAAACAAACGAACGGGCCTTTGTTCATGTTCGTTTGTTTAACTAAACAAACACAAAATCTTGTTCGTGTTCGTTTGTTTAGATAAACGAACGAACATAAACGAACTCCCGCCGAATGATTCGCGAACGATTCGTTGAACGTTCGATTCGTTTACAGGCCTACACCAAATCTATAATCATCCTAGAATATTCTTTCTCCCTCCTAGAATTTCCTGATTATTAAATTGTTATCCTATAAGTGTTAATATAATCCTATTACTTTCTAAATTAATATTGCTACAAAATCCTAATACTATATATTACACGCTCCTCACTTCAAGGATCTCTACCCCCCTACTCAACCGTATCTTCTCCGTCGACCACCTCCTACCAACTAACTTTCCGGCCTTAATTCTTATTCTAACAACTGTCACTAACCACCACCAGAAATGAACTCCGCCTCCGCCTCAGCCGCCGGCTTCAGAGCACCAACACTCTCTAATCGTCCACAACCACCACCAAATTCTTCGAACCCTAGCCCTCCGTACATTCAATACAAACCAAATCACTCAAATCTCCGGTCAATCTCCACCACATCGCTCCAAATCTCAAAACCAAAACACATCGCACCACCGCAACCTCCATTTTTTCCGACGACACTCACCGTGTCCGAGAAGCTCGAGATCCTCGTTTCCGAATTCAAATCGTTACCGGAGCCAATCGACAGAGTGAAACGATTGATACACTACGCTGGACTCCTACCAGCGTTCGATGAATCATTTAGGATAGAATCAAATAGAGTCACCGGATGTACAGCTCAGGTTTGGCTGGAAGTAGTGATGGATGTTGACGGATCGATGAGATTTAGAGTCGATAGTGATTCGGAAATCACGAAAGGATTCTGTTATTGTTTAATTTGGTTATTGGACGGTGCATCAGGCGGTGATGTTCTTGAAATTAGGGTTGATGATTTAGGGGAAATGAACGTTGGAATATTGCCAATTAGGACTAGTTCTAGGGTTAATACATGGCATAATGTGTTGATTAGCATGCAGAGAAGAACCAGAGCTTTGATCATGGAGAATTATGGTGATCATTCATCTCTTCCTACTTTATTGCAATAATTAGTTTAGACTTTAGAATCTCAATTTGCATATAACACACAACAAATTACGGATCAAAAGGATAAATAATTTGATGGTTGAAAAATCTCGGTTTTTCAATAGTTGTAGAATTTGATGTTTATAAAGCGTGTAATTTAGTAATTAAATGGAATGCTTGATATCTTTTATACGTTTCACACTTCATCAACCCTTGTGAAACAATACACAATACAATTTTGCATCATTAATAGTTAATGGTAGTAAATGATTCAATCAACCAATTTCAGAGTATTAAAATACATTTTAGTCTACTAGCAGGGTATCCGCGCAATGCGGCGGCGGGTACCCGTAACTATATTTCGAAGTGACGGCAGTACCGGTGGTGGTGACAATAGCGATGGTGACGAGTGGTGGTGCGTAGTGATGGTAGGTGCTGACATTAGTGATTGTAAGATCAGATCCGAAATTGGCTTTTTTTGTAAAAGTAAATATGAGCCTTTTAAATAGAGAAATGATGAGTTCTGGTGACGTTAAAGCTTATATATATTAGTATCTGGAATAAATCAAAATAATCAAGTAGTTGAAGTGGTTAACACACAGTGACTACTTAGGAGAGGTCTTGTGTTCGAATCATGTAAGCAACACTTTTTATTTTTAGGTTAAAGAACCTACTAAACTTGGAAATCTCCTTAAACTTAAAATTAAGGTGCTCCTTAAACTTACTAAAAGAGGTAGGCCTAAATGCATTATTAAATAGTAAGATTCTTCTAATTGAAACATACAAGTTTATGTTTTGTTTAAAAGTGTTTATCACCATTCATCAACTAAAGAGTACCTTATGTATGAGCTTTATACTTACAAAATACAAATTATGGTGTATCGTTAATGTAATTGTTAGATTCATATGAGAACACTCTATTTTGCGAGAATTGCAAGAGCTCCTACATTATGTGTCAATTTACATGTTTTATAATTTATTTATAGATATGAATGTAAGACTTTAAAAACTTATAAAATTAACTCTTCATTACATGTTATTTTTTATAACTATTGTAAATTTTTGTAAAAACATATACTTAAGAGTTAATTTTGTAAATTTTTTATTTTTTTTAATGCATAAATATTTTTAAACATGCGCCTCAAAATGGATTTTAAAATATACTCCGTATTCGTTAACAAACAATTCAAATAAATTCACACTTCTCTCAAAAATAAAAATTATCTTATGAATTAATTCTGCCATTATAAGCGAGAAAGGAAATTTGGTATACACGTTACTTTCTAAATAAATGGTTACATTCAAAGTTTTTATAAAAATCGTTATCATATAAATCTGTCGACCGTTAAGAATAATCCAAGTTAAGGTGTCGGCATATGCGAAAAATATAGTAATAGTGACAGAAAAGGTCATATACGACGATCATTTTGGCCCTACAAAATCAATTGGTGAGGCGGCTATCACTTTGAGTGGGACTCCCGATGCAGTGGATGTTTCTTATTTGGACTCAGGAAATGGTTGATAACCATGATTCACGAGTTTTGTACTTCCTCCGATTGAAGATAAGTAGATAAGGGATATACTTTGAATTTCATGGATTTTGAGGCAAAAGTTTATAATAATAGTTAAATTAGATTATTTGGATGGTTAGTGGGAAATGAATCTCATATTTTTTTAATAAAGTGGAGTTAATGATGTTTAAAAGTAAAAGTAAGGGTAAAGGGGTCTTTTTACTTTGTTAAAGTAGATAGTTAGTGAGTGTGAGTCCCACTATTTTTTGCCAAATAAGATAATTTTTCAAAATGTATCACTTATTTTGATACACCCCAAAAAGGAAAGTGTATCACTTATTTTGAATCGGAGGAAGTATATTATTTAATACTATAATGGTACCGGCTAATGACACGTATTTTGTAATTAACTACTCGTTTTTATATGATACACAAAAGAATGTTTGCTGATGTTTATATAACACCAAAAAAATTGTTTTATATTAAGAAAATAAAATATAGGTTCCAAGATATAGGTTTAAACATCATATGAGAAAAAAAAAACCTTAAGGCGAGGTTCATCCATGCGAATACGGGCTATACCCACAAAGTGTTTGGTCATCTTAAGATTAGGCAGATTACAAAGCGGAAAAATAGCAAGTCAAGTTAATATGCATTATATACTTTTAGAAAGTATTGAAACTTTTAAATATAATTTGTAAATATTGCAAAGTAGAGGGGCTGATTGGAAATTTGTAAATAGTAGCATGAGAATGTTAACATCCGGTAAGGCTATCCGGTATGGGCCTAAATGGCGTGGTGGTGGTGCTGAGGTGGAGGAGTTTAACCGTGTGGTCTAGAGGGAAACACCACCCCCACCACTAGTGGTGATGAAAAAGTTATTTGGTGTGGCCATGGTAACATATCTCAACGGGAGGGGGGGACCAAATGGTGGTTTGTGATTGGATGGAATTTTTTCTTTGTTCTTTTTCTTTTTTTGTATTTAAAATTAAATGGAATGAAATGGTGTGGTGTGGTGCGGTGAGTATTTCCTGAATAAAATGGTGTGGTGTGGTTGCTGAGGTGGCAGATGATGTGGCAGAAAAAATGGTGTTGTGGTGGTGCCCATACCCCATAATCTAAGTAAAAGAAAACGAGTTACAAATGACAAATTGATGACGTGCATTTACTATTCACCGAGTTCTAATTTGTATTGTAGGTAATTTTGAGTTAATCAATTGGTGGATGGTGATGGGTGATTAGTTGTGGATGAAGGTAGTGATAGTGATGATGGGTGGTGGTCGTGGTCGTTGGTGGTGGTTATAATTTCAACCTTTTAAAATATTAAAAAAATAATAAATATAATTTTATAGTTGTATAATGAACATATGAACTGTTAATTCAGTTGTTTATAAATATTGTGCTAGTAATATACATATCATGTCACATGCTCAATTTTTACATTGTGCATATCTTTGATAAACACAAATCAAAATAACAAATCTATTGTCTGAAAATTAAATTTTACTAATTTAAGAAACTTCCAGATACACATAAAATAAAGATAATATTCACATAAATTACAGCATGATTAAATTATTTCATTTTCAGTTATAATTATAAACTAAGTATACAATTGTTTATCATCAAGTTACATTTTGGAAATATTAATTTAGATTATATGTAGATTTAAAATACTTTTTATTTGCATTTTATGTTTTATAGGTAGAAATGTAATTTGCATTAACTTGCTCATTTTTTAAATTATTTTAGTTTTTATTTAATTAAGATAAAAGTTTTGATAATGACAGCCATACGCAAAATAAACTTGTACATTCATTGTAACTGACTTCTACATTTTAGGAAATACTCCTTTTATAGAAGAATGTACAACTTTGTATGCACTTATTGACAGCTCTAAATAGACATTCAACTCAATAATCTAATATCGAAAACATCAAACTGATTAAATGAATTATAAAATCGACTAATTACAGTACTAGTTTTATTGAAACTTTTAAAAATAATTATTTACATCTTATCTCATTCACTTTCAAAAGTTTAACATCTTACCTCCTTAGCCTTTAAAAGATTAAGTTTTGTTGTATATTAAAAATGAAAGCCTAAGAGCACACGGTATGGTGGCGAGACCCCATGCTCGCCGGCCGCCACATCGTCCTCGCCACCACACCGCCCGCCACGCCAAACCCCATATCTCGCCATCCGTTCGACGAAGCCAACGAGCCAATCACAGCTCGCCACGTGTACTAGCCGTTGTAACGGCTAAAAATTCGAAAAAAATAATGTTTTTTTTAAATAAACCTTAAACCCTTATAAATACTACACCATTTTATACAACTTTTCACACAACTTCTCTCTACATTTCTCATTCTAAACCTTTTCTTTCAACATTTTATCAACACATCCCTTCTTCCAAAATGCGTCGAAATTTGATGGACCCCGAAAGTTATTCGTCTGGTATCGACGATGAGACAGATATTTTTTTTCTGACTCAAGCGCAACCGGCTCGTTCGTGGAGTGTCAACAAGCTTCGTAGAACCATGTATACATGCATCATATTGCATAACATGATTGTAAAAGATCAAAACTTTGCTATTAGCGATATGACCGAGTTGTATGTTAGTCCACAACATAATATACAACGTACTTGGATCGAGACGTGTGAAGTGCAACGGGCGAGGTCTAGAGAATTACGTGATAAACATACACACGAGTCACTCCAACGAAACATTATGGAACATATTTGGCAACGCCATCAATAAATCGTATGTAATTTACGGTATTTTTTTTAATTTCGGTAATTTTTTTTTAATTTTTTCGTTTTTTTTTTTAATTTTTCGGTATTTGTAATGTTTTTATTTGTAGTTTGTAATTTTTATTTGAATGAAATATTATGTTGTTTTGAAAAAAAGAAAAAGAAAAATAAAAGGGGTGGGCCCAAATGGCTTAAGTGATGGTAGATGAGGTATTTGAAGGTTTTGAATGTGAAATGTGAAATAATGATGTGGCGTAGGCCGTAAAGGTAGCGCATAGGTGGTCATTTCACCCATATGACTATACACATGCTCTAAACTCCAAAACTGGACTTTTTTTTCACCATCATTAGAGGTGCACAACCAAACCGGATTTTTAACCGAACCGGTTTAAAAACCGGTTTCAAACCGGTTTTTTAGTCGAAAATACCGGATCAGACATAAACCGGCGGTTCCCAACCGGTTTGGCATTTTAGCGATCGGATCGGTTTTTTAACCGGTTTTTTAGAACCGATTTTTTCACCGGTTTTGCAACCGGTTTTGTCCGGACCGGTTTTTTCACCGGTTTTGCCCGAAAATTGTACCGTCGCAAAATTGTACCGTTAGAAAAAGAGCCGTTGCATGCTAACGTTCGAATATATAGCCGTTGGGATCGAACCGGTTACAAAACCGGACAAAAAACCGGTTTTAAAACCGGTTTTAAAACCGGTTTTCAAACCGGTTTTCGAGACTGAAAAAAAAGAGCCATTTTTTGACCGTTAACTAGCCGTTGGGATCGATTTCTAGCCGTTTTTTTTGTCTTTTAGGGTCCCCAATACACCTATAAATACCCCTTAGGTGTTAAGGATCAATCACCACTCAAAACACTCTCATTTCTAGCTTAAAAACTCACACCACACTAAAAAATGCAAGTAATCTTTGCTATGGATTCGGAATCTCAACCTTCGGTTGGTATGGGTGAATCTTCTACCGACGTTATCGTAGAGAAGATACTTCCTACAAAGAGAAATCCGGAAATTTGGTGCAATTTCGACTTATGTTTGATGTCGGATGGATCGAAAAAAGCTCGGTGCAAAAGATGTAGGCGTTTCTTTAAAGAAGATGGAAATACAAGTTTGAAGAATCATAAGAATAAAAGTTGCACCGTTGTAAAAATGGGATCGACGAGTGGCCAAACAACCATGGGAAATGACGGCAACATACAAACTTTCGACGCTAGTAGGCTTCGTCAACGAATGGCGAAGTTGGTGGTTCAAGAGGCGTTTCCCTTTAGCTTTTTCGACAACAAAAGGTTGACGAACATGATCCAAGAAGAGTTGGAAGCACGCTATTCCCATGTAAGTCGTACTACCTTACGACGTGATGCTATAAAATTATGGAAACTTGCTAAAGATGATTTAAAAAAAGGTTTTGAAAATTTACAAACGGGGGTTAATTTAACTAGTGATGTTTGGACCGCCCCAAATTCTACACACGACTCGTACCTTTGCGTTACCGCTCATTGGATTGATCCCAATACTTGGGTAATGATGAAGCGTACGATTGCGTTTGAATTATTTGGGACTCCACATACGGGGGAAAATTTGTACCAAATTTTAGACTATGTTATAAGAAGTTATAAATTAGAGTCTAAAATCTTTTCTATGTCTTTTGATAATGCGTCCAACAATACAAATGCGGTTAAAAAAACTAATTCTTAAATATAAACCGATTTGTAACGGTATTTTTTTCCATAGTCGGTGTGTTGCACATATTATTAATTTAGTTGTGCAAGATGGGTTACATTCTATCGAACCCACAACAACCGCTTTTAGAGTAATGCTAAAAGATGTTTTTGGTACTACCGGTTTAAGACATAATAAGTATATGAAATTTTGTGTCGATGCGGGGCAAGATTGGTTAGGTCCAAATTGGGACGTACCTACGCGTTGGAATTCCACTTGACACATGTTTGAGTGTGCTTTGCGTCAAAAATTATCTTTAAGCATTTTCAATAATATGTTAGCCGATCGAAACCGTGTTGTACGATTTGAGGAGTCTAAGTGGGAAACGATTAGACAAGCTACCGAATTACTTTGTGTTTTCAAAAATGCAACAACTTATTTGTCGGGGGTTTACTATCCTACAAGTCCATTGGTGTTAAAACAACTTTACTTAATGTGTTCAAAAATAAATGACTTTGAATTTAGGGGTCCCCCATTTACCGAAATGGTGGTAGCGATGAAAGAAAAATTTAGAAAATATTTTACCGAAATGCCCCCCGTTATAACAATAGCCGCTGCTTTAAACCCCATGATAAACACGTCAGGGGTTGAGGTGTTAATTAACAATATTTGTAGCGATTTGAATTTGTGTGACGAAGACGTTCATTTTGCGGAAAATACCATTAAACATTTCAACAATTGTTTAACGAACATGTTTAATGCTTACTTGGAAAAATATGGTCCAACAACACACATTCATACCATGATGCACGAGGGGGCCTCTGGTTCGGGTCATAGGGATTATGATGAAAATGTTAGATTCTACAACACTTTGAAAAATGAAAATAGCAAACGAGCTCGTGATAACACCACTAGTAGCGAGCTTGGGAGGTATACACTTACCGATTTCTTGTCAACTATAAGTGTAGAAGAATTTCCAAACTTTGATATTTTGGATTGGTGGAAAGGAAAGGGTATCCAATTTCCAATTCTTTCCGCTATGGCTCGTGACCTACTAAGTGTTCAAGCTTCTACGGTAGCTTCAGAATCCGCTTTTAGTTTTAGCGCTAGGGTTATATCAAATAGGAGATCGAAGCTCAATCCTTTGTCGGTTGAAGTTATAATTTGTTTGAAAGACCATCTCGATGCAGCAGAATGTTTACAACATATTTCATCACTTGAGACCGAGTTGGGCGACGTGGAAGTTCGATTACATAACTTGGAAATAGAGGGACATATGTCGGTACCTCTAACACAAGAAGAATTTGCATTAGACATGGAACTACGCAACAATGTCATGCGAGATGAAGAATGAAGAAATGGAGGCGGCGAATGACGACGAAGACATGAAGAATGAAGACTAATTATCGTTTGGTTTGTATTATGTTTATGTTTAAATTTATGTTTAAAACTCTTGTATTTGGATTTAGAACTCTTGTATTTGGATGGTTTCCTTTAATTAAAAGTCGATTTCTATTGTCTTTTTACATATTGTGTGAATAAAAAATACAAAAAAAAAAAAAATAAAAAAAATATGGAAAACCCGTCAAAACCGGTTCAAACCGGTTTTTAAACCGAAAACCGATCCGATCCGATCCGACCAAACCGATCCGATCCGATCCGATCCGGCCAAACCGATCCGATCCGATCCGAAAACCGATCCGATCCGGAAAAACCGATCCGATCCGGTTACAAACCGAACCGAACCGGTTTGGACCGGTTTAGCTAATCCGATGCTAAAACCGGTTTAAAAACCGAACCGGTTTTGGCCAAACCGGTTTTGACCGGAGTTGACCAACACCGATCCGGTTTTTAAACCGGTTCGGTTTTCCGGAAAATCCGGTTTGTGCACCTCTACATCATTAATTTACTCAACCGGATAATTAGGTCTTCAAAAAGCCCAGCCCAAACACTGAACAGATAATACAAAAAATTGGGCTAATTACGAGAAGAATCCAGACAATGTATAGCTTTTGTGATTTGTTACAAAAAATTAGACATGTCACAAAATTGGGTCTTTAGTAATTTTCAGGGACGGTTATTACTAATTAATGATTAAGGTAAATTTATTTTAAGCATGTAATGTTTTTGCTTAACCATAACCTTTAAGATGATACATTTTTTTTTATAAGTTAATAGTTTTCAATTTTACTCTTGATTACTTTTGCTAACTTAAGACATGTAAGACAGTAAGATATGTATCAAATCCATTCTCATATTTTAATGTAAAAAACTTAATTTCCACTTCACATAATATTTTCATCATAACCAGACACACTAAGGGAAACAGTAAATAGTTAAAAGTTAAAAAGTATCAACGAAAATTAGAAGAAAAACGAGTTCATAAAAAATGGGACGACTCTGCTGGGGATCGAACCCAGAATCTCTGGTTTCGTAGACCAGCGGCTTATACATTGGGCCACAAAGTCAATTTTGATTTTGAATTACAACTTATACTATATAATATTACTAATATTACCCTGCCGTGATGGATTCAGATGAAAAATTATGTTTGGCTCACAAAATGCAATGTTTTATACTCACAAATTGTAAAATTATGTACAGAATACAAGTCAGGTTAAATTGAATGATTGATTGCATTTACAATAGTAACATTTATTGATTTTTATGTTAGTTTGTAAATGTATAAAATATAATTATAAAATTATGTTATATATTAGCATAATATCTAATACATTTGTTGGTAGATAAGAGAACGATGTCAAAGCGAGTGGAAATTGTTTTGTGATCGTGTATCGAATGCAGATAAACATTACTACAACCCGTCTACAAGTCAATCGGTGTTGATCCTTTGAACATTACGGCACATTAGCCTAATACACACTTGACGAAATATATTACCATTTTACCTCATTGTTATTAATATTAGTTGTCAACTTATATAAAGCTAAATGTCCATAATTTCATACTTCCTCTGATTCAGAAAAAGTGATACATTTTGGGTTTCATAACTTTCGAGGCAAAAGATTATAATAAGGGTTAAATTAGATTAATTTGATGATTAGTGATGAATGGGTCCCACAATTTTTGAATAAAATAAAGTTAATAATGTTTAAAAGTAAAAAATAAGAGTAAAAGGGTCATTTCACTTTAGAAAGTATGTAGTTAGTGGGTGGGGAGCCCACTACTTTTTACCAAATAAGGTAAAAATTTAAAGTGTATCACTTATATTGAATCACCCAAATATGAAAAGTGTATCACTTATTTTGAATCGGAGGAAGTATATGATATAAATATGAGAGTGTGCTTCACGGAGAGTTTGCAAAAATACATATAATATTTGTAAACTAACGTATTAATTGCACTATATTTTATTTATAAATTAGTTTATTTATAAGAAATGTTATTTATAGGTAATATGTTTGGCAGTTAAACAACTCCTTATTTATTGTTTAACATTTAACTATTTTAACCTTAACTAAAAATAAATTGTCAATGATATTCCTTATTGCTACAAAATCAATTACTGCAGTTAAAGTTAAGATAAAGTTAATTTGATACGAGTATTTCTTTTTACACGAAAAGGATTAGGGGTGTTCATTATTCGGATATAACCGGATTGTCCAATTGGATATTTTAGATCGGATTATTTGGATTGGTTATTTGGTTTTTTAGATCGGCTTGGACTTGAACCAAATTAATAGTTTGGATTTCGGATTGGATTTGGTTTCTGTTGTGAAAACCGGATTGTCCATAAAAACTGAATAGTAATATATAGTAAATTGATTTATATGCTAGCACTTGTTGGTTTCTATTGTAAGCAATTATGGTACTCCTTTTTCTTTACATTTGTTATAGTAAATTGATTTATATACTAACACTTGTTCCATTTTATATTGTATAAGTTGGCGATGTACTAATCTTTTTGGAGTTTTTGATAAATTTGATGTCAAAATTTTTGCATATATGATTGTAAATGTCACAAGTTATGAATTAAACTTGTTTTTATGTACAAAGTAGTTTATCATTTTGGAATTTTACATATCGAAATTAATATTATTTATGTTATATACTTTTGTAGTATTTTGAAAATTTGAAGGAAAAACTAAATGGATAAAACCAAACCAACCAAATTGTTATTTAGTTCGGATCGGTTTGGTTTTCGAATTAGTTTGGACGGTTCGGTTTGAACTTTTGAAAAACGGACTTTATTTGGTTTCACCTATTTAGTTCGGATAAAATCAAACCGTCCAAACGAACACCCCTACAAAGGATAAAGGAAATAGGGGCATCAATTCCATACCGGTGTTTGGCGCACTCATAGGCGGAATAGGATCCCCAATTCCGGAATCCATTCAATCGGCAAATCCAGTTCTCATTGAAATTGGAAATCGGAACGCTAAAATTTAATTCCAGCTCCACCGTCTCGCCACCATCCCTAATCCGTCGATCTCCACCAACGACGACCGTGGAATCCTCAGTTTTCTGCTAGCCACCTGCTGAAATTTAGGTATTCTATCCGGCAGCTTCCGCTCTAATGTTTACAGCTTTACATGTATATATAAACGGTCAAAGTAGTCAATGTTGAAGAAAATGACAGATCTATAAGATCTATAACAAAACACAAAATATAAGCCAACCTATTGCATCTTCAACTGATAACAATGGTTCATAGAATAAATTACACAGTAAACCTTACTACAATAACACTCAACTCTCATACGATCTACAGACCTGAACATAGATGTTCAACTAAACTGATTACAGAGAAGAAACCCTAATTCTATTTGAGAGAGAATGAAAAAAGTATGTGAGAAGATAACACAATCCGTTAACTTTCTCACCTACCAAAACAATATCTATACTAATTACATATTCTCTCTTTACTACTTAAAGAACAAAGAAAATACAAACTAACCCCCCAACTTGTACACCTGCACAAGTAAACAACAAACAAACACATATACTATATAAAATGTATAAGTATGACATTACCTTTACATACCTCACATTTTAACATTCCCCCTTGATGTCATACCTGGAAAAAATTAGACAACTTTAGCTTATCACAGAAAAAATTATGCAACTTACTTGGTAACCCTTTTGTAAAGACATCTGCTACATTCAAAGCAGATTCTATCTTCAAAACCTTAACTACACCTGCACAAACTTTAGTTCTAGCATAATGTAAATCCAGTTCAAAATGCTTTGTCCTATCATGGAAAACAGGATTAGCAGAAATTAAAATGGCTGCCTTATTGTCACAAAACACTTCCACTGGAAGTAACTTAACCAACCCAAGCTCAGTCAATAATGTTTCAACCCAGACCACTTCACACACAACAGAGCATAAAGCTCTATACCCAGCTTCTGCTGTAGATCTATAAACAGCTTGTTGTTTCTTGCTCTTCCAAAAAATCAAATTTTCACCCAGAAAAACTGAATAACCAGTAACTGACCTTCTTGAAGAAAGACACTTACCCCAATCAGAATCTACAAAAGCTTTAACTTTCAAATTACCACTTTTACTAAAAACAACTCCTTTACCTGGACTACCTTTTATATACCTCAAAACCCGTATAGCCAGTTTTAGGTGAGATACCAAAGGAGCATGCATAAACTGACTAAGACAGTGAACTGCAAAAGATATATCTGGTCTGGTCAAAGTTAAATATATTAACTTCCCAACCAGCCTTTGATATTCAGTTAGATTTTCTAACAATATATCACCATCTCTTGCATTAGCTAAATCAGTAATAACAACATTAGTCTCAATAGGAGTATTAACTGGTTTACACCCTGTTAAACCAAATTCAGCAAGCAATTCAAGGGCATATTTCCTTTGTGATAAACACAAGGCATTATCACCTTCAACAACCTCAATTCCCAGAAAATATTGTAACCTACCAAGATCTTTAATCATAAACTGAGTATTTAAAAAACTTTTAACAGCCTCAATTTCAGAATTATTATTTCCAGTTATTACAATATCATCTACATAAACTAACAAAATTATCATCACATCATCATTCCTTTTAATAAACAAAGAATAATCATTCATACTTTGAACAAATCCATTGCTAATTAAGGTCTTTGTTAATTTCCCATTCCACTTTCTAGGGGCTTGTTTTAACCCATAAATAGATTTAACCAACTTACACACCTTACCAGACTCTTGTTCAAAATAACCCTTAGGAAGATTCATATAAACATCTTCACTTAATTCACCATATAAAAAAGCATTATTGACATCTAACTGGAATAAAGGCCAGGAATTCTCAACTGCTAGACTCAAAACACTCCTAACAGTGACCATTTTTACTACGGGAGAGAACGTTTCATCAAAATCTATACCCTCCCTTTGATTATACCCTTTAGCAACAAGTCTTGCTTTGTACCTATCTGTAACGACCGGGTCAAAATACCCGCCAATCAAAACTCACAACTTTCCAATAACCATATAATTACAATAAACCATTCGAATCCGATAATGTTTATACATAAGATAGCAACCGAACTAAGATCTCGCTACATACCACCAATTACTATGGATACAAACCAACTAACTACAATCAAAATACAAAACTACTCAATATCTGCATACCTAAATGTATACCAGAATTAGAACTTCTAAGCCTCTGATCAACTTCAAGATCCTATCTGCTTTCTCTTATCTTTTCCTGTAAAATGTTTGTCCACTAAACGGGTAAGCTACAACGAGCTTAGTGAGTTCATAAAGCACAAAATAATACTAGCATTATATACAAAACAAACGAATAAAGCATATAAATGATATAAAACAATTCAGGGAATTCACATTATAGCAAGAACAAGTCAATACATAACTAACCGAGAAACTTTGCAACTTAACATGAGATTTACTGAGAATCTGACATGCCGAGTATCAACACTTAACCGGGATCAACGAGACTTACTGGATGACTGACACTGAGAATACAATTTTATCGCAAGAATCAACAAGAGTTCTCCAGATAATAAACACAATCGAGAACCAATCACCAAATCAATAATCAACCGGAATCATCGCGTAACCACCGTAACCGACAGACAATACCATGTCATGGATCAACGAGATCTCCATACAATCCAAACGAATCAAAGTGCGTCATTCCCCCTTAGGCCATTAGGGAATGAGGCCGGTGAAGGTGATCATGCCACCCCTAAATGAGTCCATGACCCAGCTTCACCACCACGGTCCATACCACTCCTCCGCCAGGTACCCCCGCGACCACCGCTCAACATATTACACAAAGTAATACTCAAGCCGCCGTGGGTCCTCACGAAACGAAATCATCTCTCAAGGAATTCATACGGGTAACTCACATTCGATATCAAACGGAATATTAACAAAGACAAACTCCAAGAGACCAGAACAAGAGGATTATCATAACCTGAATCAATATCAAATGAATCTCATACAAGGACAATCAAACCGAGACGCAACACAAGGAATTCATAAGACTTGAATCGTGTCAAGCGAGGCATTACAAGGATATTCCAACAATCAAGACATCTATCAAAAGATTATAAACAAGGCATACCACATATAATCACTATATTCGTTTAATAAAATGTTCTAAGCATCACAAATATGATGACAATAAACCAAATAACAAATAAAAACATAGCATTTAGATATATATAACTACTAGTATACAGTTGTACATAGATGAACTCACAGTGTTGTTTCGGGCGCGAACTCAAATCGGAAGCCTGGGTGTAGACACTTTTCACAAACTCCCAATATGTTCTATATAACCCCTGGAGTATACATACTAAATTTCATAAGCAAATATTACCGTTTACACTATCTATACTCTTCTCAATTGACCATTTTACATGTTAACCCATTATACAGCCCTCTGTTTATGCTCACTTCTGACATATTTAAACTCCGAATTACACAATGAAATTTTGTGGGTTCGTGGTAATGTTTAGTATGTTTCCAATTCCCTTGACCTCATACTTTTCTGATTTTTCTATGATTTTACATGAATTTTACAATACTGCAATATCTTGCTGTCGGAATCCAGCTCGACAGAACTGTATAAACTGGAATCAATACGACCAAAACAAGAAACATAGAAGACATCAATACGGTTCAGATGCCACTGGAATCACCCTTAAACGATTTTTCTAGAATTTTCTATGATTTTTACAAAACAGTGCAGAATCATAACTTTCAAACACGAAAATTGCTAATTCTTACAATTAACCAATGATTTTAGCTATATAACTTGATATCTAACATAACCTAATCATAATATCATGATATTATAATGTTTTTAACATAACTTTAACCCTAATTTCATGGTTCATGAGGCTTACCCATAAGCGGGTTCATCACCTTCACCAAATCTCCACTTTCTACCATGATTTTTACTCATATACATGATAAGGGAGATGAGTTACCTTTAAATCTTCACTTGCATGTAAAAACCCCTTTGATTTTGAGCTTAAGAATGTCCACACACATTAAAACACCAAGAACACACACACTTAATAAAAGAGAGAGTTTTTAAGCTGATTGCATGTGACCTGTTCTGTAAATGGTGCAGCATAGTGTCTAAACGTGCTTTGTTCTGCATGAAATTATAACACCACTTGCATATATCTCTTAGGGACACCGTGTCCAAATATCAACCCCAGAGACCCAGGCACGCGCCCTCACTCGCTTTAACGGTGGGGGTGTCCGCCAGTTAAATACTTAACAGCACTAACGGAAATTTTCGTCCATTTTTCAAACGCCCGTAACTTTTTCATACGAACTCCGTTTTTAACGTTCTTTATATCGTTGGAAACCTCATAAGGAGTACTACAACTCCATTTAGATTATATTCATAAATTCTCAACTTTATTCCAGAATACTCGTTCCCAAAGTTGACGCTACAGAATTGGGTGTTACAAGTGTGATATTATTTTCTCATACATTTTTTGAGCATTTAAGATACATAATCCAAGTTACTTAAGCGTAAAGATATATATTTTAGGGAAACTGAAAACACGTATGTTACACTATCAATTTCACCATTGGACTTGTACTTAATCTTATAAATCCACCTACAACCTACAGGTCTTCTATTCTTAGGCAACTCTGTAACTATCCAGGTGTTATTCCTGTACAAAGCTTCCATTTCAAGGTTCATGGCATCTACCCAGTTTTGATCTTTAACAGCTTCTTTATAAGAATTTGGTTCTACAGATTTACTAAGATTACTAATAAAACAATTGTAGTCTTTAGATAAATTTGAATACCCAACATATTTATTTATATCAAATTTACAGTTACTGTTTAAAACAAAATCAGAAAACTTCTTAGGCAAGACATTTGGCCGAGCAGATCTCCTCACAGAACTTGTTTCAGTTGACCTAGAATGCACATTATTTTGACCCTCAGAATTATTTTCATCTAACACACCATCATAAGAAGTTGCAGAGTTCAGATCCTCACAGGTAACCTTATGCAGGCTACTAGGTAGATCTGAATCAAGGTTCAGATCCTCACAAGTACCTTCATTAAGATTACAAGGTAAATCCAAATCACTACCTACATCCTCAGGTAAAACCTTCCCCTCATCATTGGGCGCATTTTGCAAATTAGGACTAATGTTATTATGTATATCTAAGTGTAAGTCAAAAAAATTTAAATGATTTATATTAACATCATCACCACTACTTTCTTGAAATTTTTCAGATTCTTTGTAAGAAAAAATGGTTTCATAAAATTTTACATCTCTTGAAAAGAACATATTTTCATTTTCAAGACTTAACAATTTGTATCCTTTAGTTTTATTACCATATCCTATGAAAACACATTTTTCTGACTTACTACTAAATTTATCACCATTATTTAGAATCTTAGAAAAACACAAACATCCAAAAGTCCTTAAATGCATAAGAGAAGGTTCTAAACTGTAAACAAGCTCATATGGAGATCTACCACTTAGCACAGAGGAAGGAGTCCTGTTAATCAGATATTCAGCAGTCAAAATACATTCAGACCAAAATTGTAAAGGTATTCCACCTTGAAACATAAGAGACCTAGCTACATTAAGAAGGTGTCTATGTTTTCTCTCAACCACACCATTTTGTTGGGGAGTATAAACACATGTTGTTTGATGAATTATTCCATTATTTTGACAGAAAGTATTCATATTATTATTAACAAACTCAGTTCCATTATCAGTTCTAAATACTTTCACTGTTTTATTAAACTGATTTTTAATTACAAATAATATTCTTTTATTTTTTCAAACACTTCAGTTTTAGATTTTAACATAAAAGCCCAAACTGCCCTAGTATAATCATCAACAACAGTTAAAAAATATTTGAACCCATCATTGTTTTCTATTCTATTGGGACCCCAAACATCTAAATGAACTATATCACCTAACTCTTTAGTTTGATGGTCACTTAAAGGGAAAGGCTCTCTTATTTGTTTAGCCTTATGGCAAATTTCACAAGGAGATGACTCAACTACCTTATCAACTTTTAATTTGGTTTGTAATATATTTAAAACTTTATCTGCAGGATGACCTAACCTACTATGCCACAAACTACTAGATAAATTGCATGTAGTAATACAAACAGAATTATGAGAACAGTTACTCACATTTAACATGTAAAGCCCATTTACTTCATTACCAGTCCCCACCAGGGTCTTGGTGTTCAAATCCTGAATATAACATTTAGATTCATCAAAACCTATGTATAACTTGCAATCTTTAGACAGTTTTTGAACAGACAGCAAACTGACACAATATTCAGGAATTACAAGAACATCTTTTAACAGAATTCTATCATTTAATTTCATATTACCAATATGTTTAATGAAAGCTTCAGTTCCATTAGGATGACTAACAGAAAGTTTTAAGCTACTCACATCAACAACATCAATAAGCCCATCAACAGAACCAGTCACATGTTGATTGGCTCCGGAATCAACTATCCATCTTAACTGACACTTATTTTTAACCTTAACATTATTGGTATTAAAAAACGTACAAACATTTTTATTAAAAATTTTGCTTGTGTTGTAAAACCTACCTGCCATATTGGCATGGTTATTTGAAGTAGATGCTTCACCACTTTCATTCAGCAAGGACATCAGCTTAGACAATTGATTACTTGTAAGAGAAACAGAAGTCAAACCAGAATTAGTAGCACAAGTTTTTTCAGATGAAGACTGATTTACAACACTTTTACCTTTAACTTGATTTTTAGTTTTCTTTTTATAACCAGCAGGATAACCAATTAATTCATAGCATCTATCAATATTATGTCCTATCATATCACAGTTAGTGCATCTAACAGTACTACTAGTTCCTTTATTCACATTCTTTTTATTATCATATTGAGAAACAAAGGCAGAACTAGTATTTTTGGTTACATTTACTCCTGAAATACCTCTATGTGATTCTTCCCTAGATATAATAGCATAGGCTGTTTTTACATCTGGAGTTGGTTCTCTAGACAATATGTTACTTCTAAGAGACACATATACATCATCAAGACCCATTAAAAACTGCATTAATTTCATATATTTATTATGATTATTAAAGATATTTGCACCAGCACAAACACATACAGGTAACTCAAGTAAAGCATCAAACTGTTTCCACAACGAATTCAACTTATGATAATAGGTAGAAATAGGAATACCATTCTGTTTTAGACTATTAATTTCATGATGCAAATTAAAAACAATTGATCCATCAATTTTATTATATGTCTTTTTTAATTCATTCCAAACTGTTGTAGCATTTTTATTAAAAATTTGTCCAGCATATAATTCTTCAGAAACACATCCTAAGATCCAAGATAAGACAACTGAATTGCACCTATCCCACTGTTTAGCAAGAACTTCATTAGTTAAACTTTTTTCACAACTCCCATCTATAAATCCAATTTTATTTTTGGTTTCTAATGCTAACCACATAGATCTACTCCAAATATTATAATTTTCTGTACCTTTCAATTTAAGAGCAATTAAAGGAGTTCCTGCAGTATCACTAGCATGTAAAAACAATTGATCACTAAAGTCTAATTTATTTATCAAGGTAATATCATTCTGGTCTCCCATATCTCCACTAAACAAAGCAAGCATACACTTCAAAAAACAACAATTACAACTAACACGCAACAAACAACAGAACAATTAACACAAAAGAATATATTCCTAAAAGGTAATCTGAGCAGAGGCAAGATTCCAAGGACTTTCAAGAAGCCTGGACATGCGATACTACAGGACCTTCTCTTCTACACAAAGAGGTTAGTACAAAAAAAAAACGAAAAAACAACTAAATCAGATAGGATCTCTGGTGTAGGTCAAGCTCGTTGTATCTCAGAGCCCTCCAAAACACAACGTTACTTGCTACGACCTCAGAGTAGGTAAAGAGATACTTACAGAGATTTAGCCCAATAACTTCTAACGAAGTTACTCCAAATAGCAGCGGAAACTTTAATCAACAACAACAAGTTCGAAGAAATAATGTCTTCGACAAATATGAACAATCTGAAAACGTTCAGATTTCAACAACAGTCCACAGATTTCTTCGGAAACAAGTGAATAATCTGAAGAACGTTCAGATTTCAGCCACACTCCACAGATTTCTTCGGATCGGAAGGATAACAACAGAAGACAAAAAGTCTCTGTAAACAGGTCGTAGATCAGAAACCCTAGATCTGAACAACACTCGAAAAGAGACGTCAATATCACTAACCTTTTGGTTAGAGTCAATCGACGAGAGATCGATGACTTCAGATTCAACAGAAATCGAAGAACAGAAACCCTAAAATTCAACGAGCGAGAGAACTAGAACAACAAGATCTACAAGAAAACGAATCAGAGACGAACCGTGCTCTCTGATACCATGAAGAAAATGACAGATCTATAAGATCTATAACAAAACACAAAATATAAGCCAACCTATTGCATCTTCAACTGATAACAATGGTTCATAGAACAGATTACAAAGTAAACCTTACTACAATAACACTCAACTCTCATACGATCTACAGATCTGAACATAGATGTTCAACTAAACTGATTACAGAGAAGAAACCCTAGTTCTATTTGAGAGAGATTGAGAAAAGTATGTGAGAAGATAACACAATCCGTTAACTTTCTCACCTACCAAAACAATATCTATACTAATTACATATTCTCTCTTTACTACCTAAAGAACAAAGAAAATACAAACTAACCCCTCAACTTGTACACCTGCACAAGTAAACAACAAACAAACACATATACTATATAAAATGTATAAGTATGACATTACCTTTACATACCTCACATTTTAACAAATGTTGGTCTAGTTGTTGCTAAAATATAAGTTTTTGGTTATGGCGAGCATGTTTGGTACTGCAATTTCATGTTTCCTTTTAATGGGAAGGGTGATATAAAAAGTGTGATAACATGGTTGTTTTTTGACATAGAAGTTTTCTGAGCTCCCAAATGATTGTAAATTATACAATCACTTTTAGAATGTTAGGGATTTTGTATCTTTATAGCTTGTGGGCATGTTTGATAAAGCTTGTTAACGGGACTTATGAGTTTATTAGTTAAGCTCATATACGTTTGAAAATTTGAGTTTGTGGGCTCGTGTTATTACTTCAATTATGCGTCAAATAGATCGATAACAACGCAATTTTTTATTCACGGCTTATGCATATTGATACATATGTATTGCACACGTAAATATAGACGTTATTAAGAGGTAATATGAGCACACTATTTCGATAGGATTATTTCATATATAATCGATCATTCATCGTCAACATTCTTCAGAGTCCAAGAAGATGACTGTTGGTAACCGTAGTTCACGCCATTAGGATTGTAACCACCGTTTACGCCATTTCCATAACCGTTATGTCCATGACCAAAAGAGTTGCCCTGGTGGTGGTAGCCATCGCCAGTGGACCACCAACCAGATTGGTGGTGGCTAACTCCATTGCCATGGTAGCCGCCACCAGTGGACCAACCAGAGTGTTGGTGGTGAGAATTTCCTAGGGTGGAGGCTGTTGAGAAATTGGTGTAGCCGTCATCTTGGATTCTTCCACCAGACTCCTGGTAAGTCAAATAGTTTTGTTGTTGGAATGCGTTACCGCCAGGGCAGCGTTGGGTTTGGAGAACCATTTTATTGAACTCTGCTTGTGTTTTCGATGCTTATTTTGTTGCACTATTTATAACGGTTTTGGTGATTCGACTTCGATTAAGATATGCATTTCCAATCATGTATTCCAATTTTGGCCTAATATAATTTCTAAGCATCTTATCTAATGTCACTTCTCAAGTTGCGTCAATTTCACTAAAGCATTTGTTCTCATTTCCTCAACCCCATGTATTATTTTCTAGTCTTTTTCATTATGTGTTTTTTCTTTCTTTCTTTTGTTTAGGTGACTGTAGATCGTGATCACTGGTCAGATTGAGGTTGTCATAACAATCGTACGTATTTAGACTGTTGAACATGAGTCACAATTTCACATGATCATTATCTACCGACTGATGATGTAACACATCCTGCTAACAACGAAAAGGGTCTAAATTGGTCTTAGATAAGATAATTGAGGTGTTGCAAAAAACAAGTAGAGCAGTTTTCGGTTTCGGCAGTTATTATTTTATGTAATAATGATTTACTTGAAAAAAGGAGTTTAATCAGGTTTAGCTTGTAGAACTCATTTTACTCTTGATAGAGCATGCTTTCCTTATATAGATACTCTAGTATAATTATATCTAACTTGTAAATAATGTATACTATTCGTTTCAAAATATTAAGAATTGTGTCTCTTTAAAGCTTGTGTAAATTTGTGTTACGACTTCCATTTGGCGTCAAAATAGAAAACATGGTTGCTACATAGTTTATTATTTGGGGTTTATGCAATATTTTGATACGTATATATGTATTACACACGTAAATATTGGTTCAATTTTGTTCCTCGTCGTCAACGTTCTTCAGAGTCCAAGATGTCTGTCGGTAACCAAAGTTCACATCATTAGGATTGTAACCGTTGTTCAATATTTTTCTTGATGTATAATTTTTTTAGCTTAGCTTGTGGTGTTGATGCTTAATTTGTTGTTCTGTATATCCAGGTTATGGTGATTCTATATAATTTAAGAAAAGTGCTTTTTTTTAATCTTATCATGTATTCTGATTTTGACCTCAAATAATTTTTCAGCATCTAATTTAATGTCAATTCCCAAGTTGCTTCAACTTCACTGATCTAAAGCATTTGTTCTCATCTCCACAAACCCTCTTTGCAACAATTTTTAAAATGTTCATAGTTTTTGCTTTCTTTCGTGTGTTTTGTTGATTGTAGATCATAATCACCGGTCAAACCAAATTGCGCAAATAAACTTTTTCAAGAGGACTGTTACTAATCGTTGTCATGTATTTGTTAGCATTAAAAAGTCACGGCATAGCCAGTATCTATAACGGGCCAAAATAATAACAATAAGGGGGTGTTTGATTTGTCATAATCCTTCCTAATTGGAATTCAATCCCATTAGACTATTACGAAAGGATGTTTAATAATTCTTTTAGTAATTCAATTGTTGCCTAATGAAAGGAATTCATTCTAATTGAAATATTTAACTTAATTTAATTATTGCTTTATTGAATTAATAAACTTTAATATTTTTTTTATGCTTTTTACTTTAAAATTGTTCAAATATATTTATAAATTTAAAAATAAAAAAAAGTTCAAAAAAATTAAAAGATTTTAAATTTAAAAAAAATAATAATAATGATAAATATAACAATTTATAAATTAAAAAAAGATAAAAGAAACAAGTAATATTCACTCCTTCCCACAAAAAAAGTTCTCATTTCCTTTTGACACAAGTTTTTAGGTGATACTCCCTCCGTCCCTTAATAAAGTTCCCATTTGTGTTGGGCACAACATTTTAGGAGATAGTTAGTGGTGGGGTATTTGATATTACTTTTGATTAAAATATAAGGTTTGATTGGAGAGAGAAAGTGTTTTAAGAGATAGTTAGTGGTGAAAGTATTGGTAATAATATAATTATATTAAGTGGGCCCCTTATGTTTGAGAAATGGGAACTTTATTTAGGGACAAAATTTGAAGGCAAAATGAGAACTTTATTTAGGGACGGAGGGAGTAGTTAATAATGAGGTCATTGGTAATACTTTTGATTAAAATATAAGGTTAGTTTGTAGAGAGAAAGATAATTAGTGGATATCAGTAGTGGGGTCCTTAGTAATAATGATATTTTATTATGTGGAGTCCATCAAATGTGAAAAATAAGAACTTTTTTGTGAGAAAAAATTAGTAAGAAATGAGAATTTTTTGTGAGACGGAGGGAGTAAAAGATAAAATAAGGCATAAGTATGGATTTGAATTCTAGCTAAATATTTTAGAGCTAATCAATTACAACATAATTTAATTTATTCAGAATTGAATTACTTCATAATTCAATTATTACTTCCTCCGTTTCAAAATAAGTAATACACTTTCCATTTTGGGTGTTTCAAAACAAGTGATACACTTTAAAAACTTATCATATTTGGTAAAAAGTAGTGGAGCCCACACCCACTAACTATCTTCTTTAATAAAGTGAAAAGACACATGTACCATTACTTTTACTTTTAAACATAATTAAATTCACTTTAATCAATATATGTGGAACCCATCCTCCACTAACTATTAAATTTAATCTAATTAACTTTCGTTATCATTTTTTGCCTCAAATACCGTGAACTCTAAATTGTACTCCCTCCGTCCCACAAAAAAGTTCCCATTTCTACCATAAATTTTGTCCCACAAAAAAGTTCTCATTACTATTAAATAATAATATTATTATGGACCCCACTACTAACTACTCCCTCCGTCCCACAAAAAAGTTCCCATTTCTCCTCTAAATTTTGTCTCACAAAAAAGTTCTCATTTCTCAAATGTGAGGGGTCCACTTAATAAAATAATAGTATTACCAATGATTCAACCAATAAAACACTTCCTCTCTCCAATATAACCTTATATTTTAATAAAAAGTATTATCAAGGACCTTTTTCCTAAAAGCTTGTGCCCAAGAGAAATAAGAACTTTTTTGTGGGACGGATGGAGTAGGCAGCCCACAGATTTTCAAAGAACAAGATACACAACCTAAAACATGTTTTAATATCGAATCTTAACATTCCTCCTAAGTAAAAAAAACTCCATGATCATGTTAGTGAATGTAACGACCCGAATTTGTAAATAAACAAATTGCACAAAAATATGATAAATAAGGATAAATTGTTTAAAGAACGTAGGAATTGGTTTCGTGTCATTTGGACACCGTACGAGAAAGTTATGGACGAAACCGAGTCGAGCCAAAGATCAAAAAGTGCAGCCTTGGCTGCTCAGGAAGTTCACGGCGTGAACTTATGTTCACGGTCGTGAACATGATGCAGCGATTTGGGCAATCAGGCGTGAACTACTTCCCGACCAGCTAGCGATCGCGAACACTGCGTGCGTGAGGGAGTTAGCAACGCGAATTTGTTCACGATCGGGAACTTCTCCGACACCAGCATTAAAGTCGGGTTTATCTCATTTATTACACACATAAACCCTAGTTTTCTCCTCTCAGGTTGTGTGCGCGATTTTTGAGTGTAAAGTGGTGTTTGGAGCTTAATCTTCATCAAATCTTGAGGATTCTTGCTCGTAGTTGAAGATCAAAGGTAAATCTTCATCTCTCTTGTGTTGTAAGTCTTAGATTCAAGTATGGAAAGCTTGAATCATAAACCCTGGTTTTGGTATTTGAACATAAATGGTTAAATGGAAGTGGTATAACTTAGATCTATGGTATTTTAACAAGGAATATGTATTCATATTATGAATCTATGAAAAGATGGTGATTTATGGAATTAGGGTTTGGTAACTTGGGGGAAATGGTGCTAGTAGTTGACTAGCCATAGATTATGTAGTTAGTATTGATGATTGATACAAACCATCATGTTGGTTTTGATAATAGGTTATTGGTTGAAGGATTTGAGGCATTCAAATCTTGGGAAGTGATATTGGTGTTCAAGGAACACGTCTTTGGATAAGCTTGGCTAAGGTGAGTACATGTGAACTTTCAAAACTGAGTACATAGTTAGTAAATGTTTTATGATTAAATGTTTTTATCGAGTCTATAATTAATTTAGTTATTTCTGTGATTTATGATGAGTTGCTTATATGATGATGAAACGATTAATTGATTGAGAAATGACGGAGCTATAAGCTCATAATGATAAAAGACAAGTAATGATGATGATGACGATGTCCCTAGGGCCGTAGTAGATTGGAGGCATTCCGGTTATTACGGTACCTTAAGGTTAGTGGTAGATTGGAGGCATTCCGATTACCCAATACCTATGAGTCCCGGTAGATTGGAGGCATTCTGGTTACCGTGGATATGATGGCATTGATAGATTGGAGGCATTCCGATTATCTTGACATTGGCCAATGACGAAAGTAATGAAGTGACCCAAACGAACTTAGTAATAATATTTTAAGTATAAATGATATTATTTGACTAGTTGTTTATCAAGTTTAAAACCCATGTATCTCACGAGGCAATTTTGTCTCACGTACTATGTTTGTGTTTTGCTATGTACTCAGGTTCGGGATCGAAGATCTAGGAGGCCCGTTTAGAAGAGACCTTGTTGAGATTAGCTCGGTGTTGATGATTAGAGTCCTTATCCTATGGTTAAGATATAATTTGTAACACCGTTTTTGTAAACCCTGATAATCTCGAACAAGAACCCTTTTCATTTTTGTAAAACCGGTACTTGACACCGATACAATCTTACGTATTTTGGTTTAAATGTTATTTAAATATTGTTTTGGAAAATGAGGTGTTACAACTTGGTATCAGAGCTATAGTTTAAGTGAACTAGGTTGAGTTGACCATCCTAGACTTAAACTGAGCTAGTAGGACCGTAGGTTCCATAGGATACTTATGAATTGACTATTGAGACCTTAAGTGTAGGTTCAATAGGGTTGACCTTGAAGGAATAGGTCATGTTTGGTTTAGAACGGTCAATGTTATCGTTACTTTGATGAATTGACTTCTAAATGATTGATGTCTTATTATAGCAAAATGGTGAGAACTAGAAGTGGAAGAGGCCCATTTGATCAAGGGCAAGATTCGAATAACATCGTCGAACCGGTGTTTGGTCCTCAACCTCGGGAAGGGGAGGAAAATTCGGGTGTTGAAAGGAACACTCACACCCCGGTCACCGTAGAACACCTCCAAACTATGTTCAACCAAATGAGGGACATAGTGAACGAGGAGGTGAACCGAATCCATAACGAACATAAGGCTCGTGAAAGGCGGGAGGAATCTCCACCCCGCACGAAGAGCAAGTCAAGTAGTGTTGCTCAAAACGAGAGATCTTCGACGGAAAAAGAGGAAAGTGACCCCGAGCCGAGGGAAAGGAAGGGGTGCACGTACAAGAACTTTGTAGCTTTTAAGCCTGATAACTACTATGGTAGCTCCGAACCGAAAGTCACGATCCGTTGGATCCGTGAAACCGAGCAAGTCCTTGAGGCTAGTAAATGCAAGGAAGGTGACATGGTAATTGTTAGGACTGTTTTTGTTGTATTCAATAGTTAGGGGACTAATTGTGACACATTGTATAAGTGTAAATTAGTCATTAGTCTAAACCTTGATGATTAGTTAAAGGAGGTGTAAATACCTTAGTTTAAGCTTAATGATGTAAGCTTTGCACATTCACATAATTGATTAACATTTTCAAAGCATCCTTCCCTCCATCTTTCTTTCTCAACTTTACACCAAGAACACACACACTTACACACACTAACTTCTTCAATCTCATTCAAATCAACATGAATTAGCAAGATATTGATTGCATTTGATCTATCAAGTGGTATCAGAGCACAAACTCTCTGTGAGTAGATCCAGTTGATTGCTAATTCGATCTAGATCTGAGTTTTTGGAAGTTGAAGTTCGTTCGTGTCTGTGATTTAATCCAAGAATTTTTCAGTTCAAATCAATGAATTGATTGAAGATTAGTGTTTCTCCTTCAATTCTATTAGGATTAGAATCAAATTTCAATCAATTCCATCAACAATTGATCGAGATTTAGTGATTTTAGTGAAAAATTGAAAAGTTCAAAAAATCTCTGTAAATCGAAGAATTCAAGCTGAAGTGTTATGGATTGAAGGATATTAACGGATCAAAGTGTTAGGAAATCATTTTCGAGCAATTAGGGATTGGAATCATTGCAATTGATCAAGTATTGAGCGAGATTGGATTGAAAAAGTGAAGAAAAGAATGAACGGTGTTCTTACGTCAAAGTCTTCGTCCTCAAGAAAAAGTTCGGCCCGAAGGTTATAAAAAAAATGTTCGGCCCGAAGGTTATAAAAAAGTTCGGCCCGAAGGTTATAAAAAAGTTCGGCCCGAAGGTTATATAAAAAAAAAGTTCGGCCCGAAGATTATAAAAAAGTTCGGCCCGAAGGTTATAAAAAAGTTCGGCCCGAAGGTTATAAAAAAAGTTCGGCCCGAAGATTATAAAAAAGTTCGGCCCGAAGGTTATAAAAAAAAATAAAATAAAAAAAAATAAAAAAATAAAAATAAAAAGTTCTTAACCAAGTTCGGCGCGAAGTTATTATCTCACTCAAGTTCGGCCCAAAGTTCTTAACCTAGTTCGACCAATATAATTCCGGCCCAATCTAGCTTACAATCTTCGGCCCATATAGTACTTCGGCCCGCACTCGATCTTCGGCTCATTCAAAGTCTTCAAACCATTCAAGTCTTTGGCCCATTTAAGTCTTGGGCCCATTTCAATCTTAGGCCCATTTTAATCTTCGGTCTATATACTTTTCGGCCCAAATCGTGTTTAAAATACAATTTTGATTTTAAACCATTTTAAAAAAATGACGTCTAAAGACGCTCTTTCTATCGGAACCGACCTCAAACCTCCGGTTTTGTACCGAGGTGAATATGCACAGTGGAAGAAACGATTCCTCCACTTCATTAAAAACTAGGAACTGGCAACGGATATCCTTGATTCACTTAAAAACGGTGTAGCAGTATTTTATGAAGATGTCGTTGCTGCACCAAATGCAAGTCCACCAGTTCTTGGCGGTCGAACTCCACTTCCTCCAGCTCGATATGATGCTCAACAAAAACAAAGAGCCAAAGCTGATCTTCAATCTTTTTCATTCATCCTTCAAAGTTTACCGAATGAGATTTATAACAGTCTGGATAGTTTGGAAACCGGTAAAGAAATATGAGATGAAATAAGAAAGCAAATGGAGGGCACTGTTTTAGGAAACAAAGCCAAAATAGTTACCAATTTAAATTCATATCAATCGTTTAAAGCGACCACCGGGGAGGAATTAGAAAGCACATATTATCGGTATTGCAATTTGTTGAATGAACTGAGAAGAAATAATCTGAAAAAGGAAAATCTTGAGATCAACATCAAGTTCATCAACAGTCTTCTTCCGGAGTGGGCCACATTTGGAAACAGTGCCATGCAACATAAGGATCTGAGCTCAATTGATGTTCATGAATTGTTTGAGTATCTACTTCAAAATGCTCCCATGGTGAAAGACATTGTCAAAACTAAACAAGAAAATGCCAACACTCTTGAAACTCTTGCTCTTCTTACAAAACAATATCAGTTTAATTCATCTGGTAAAATGAAAGAAAAATCAGAAGAACCTGTAATGGATACAAAAGAAGAAATGGAGAAAGAATTGGAACAAGTTCTGCAAGCTATGTCTTTCATTTCAAGATATGAGAAAAAGTATTACTCAACACCAACAAACAACAATCAGAGGTCTTCATTCACTTTTAAGTCTGCACCATCTGCTTCCATCACAACTGATAAACCAACAATAACACCTTTGGATCCAACAAAGAAGTGTTATAATTGTGGAGTTGCTGGTCATTTCTCCCGAGATTGCAAGAAGCCCAAAGTTCGTAATTCAGAATATTCTAAACGAAAGATGCTCATGGCTAAGCAGATTGAGGCTGGAAAAGTTTTATTAGCTGGAGATTTAAGTTGGATGGAGGACTCAGAGCCTGAAGATGAAGAACATTCAGCAAATTTATGCTTCATGGCACGTGAAAATGCTGAAATTTCTGATTGTTTCAATGAAGAGGCTAACAAAGAAATCGAGGTAATCAGTTCTCTCTTGTCTAATTCTTCAACGACAATTGATTCTGATAACAGTTTTGTAACGAACCAGATTTCTGAAATTGAGTCTTTAAAACTAAATCTTTTAAATGAAAACGAAATAAATACTAAACTCCTAGAAAGTTTAATTGATTTAGAAAACGAACATGAACAATCTGTTCATCATATTGCACAACTTGTTCATTGTGTTAAACAAAATCAACATTTTGAGAAAGAGAATCTGAAGTTACAAAATCATATATCAGAATTGAAGGTTAAATATGAGAATGATATTAGGCATTTGTCTCATACAATTTCTGGAAAAGAAATTGAAATAACCAATATTCAAAATACACAAAGTTCAACATCAAATGATCAAAATGATAAATATTACATGTTATACATTGAAACGTTTCATGAATATCAAATAACTAAAAACTGGTTGGAACGTAAACAAAAAGAATTCGATGACAATGAGAAACAGTTTAAATCATTAAACACCCAAATAAAAGAATTATCTGAAACCCTACATGAAAATGACATCAAAACATCACGAGAATTAAATAACAAACAAAATGTCATTCATCAACTTCAACATGATAAAATTCAACTTTCTTCTCACATCAAACATTTAGAAGAAATAATTGCCAAACGAGGTCAAACTGATCAAACGATTCATTTAAACAAGCCTAAAGACTTCAAATATTTCAATTCAAGAGAAGGACTGGGAGCTAATAATCCAGAATATCTTAAGATGGCTTGTAATGTGCTTCCAACACTGTATGATTCCAAATACATACATGTAGATGTTTGGCAGAGTTTCATTCGTATGACAGATGAGGAAGAAGAAATTGAAGCGTTCAACAGAGCTAAAAAGGAAAATGTACAAATTAGTTTCAATTACAATGAATTAAACAAAACATATGAAACTAAAAAAGACAAAATTTGAAAATGAGGATTATTTTCCAATTATTACACCAGAAGAATTTGAGATTAAGGGTAATGCTGTACTTCAACAAAAAGTAACCCGCAAAGTTTACATACCTTCTCTAATTCTAGAAAAGAAAATTTATCAATTGGAAATCGAAATAGATGAAACACATAAGGCATTTGTCAAAGAAAAATCCTCTTTACAAACACAAATTCATGTTTTAGAAGATAAATTTGTTGAGTTAAAATCTGTTTCAAATCAAAGTGCTTCTCCAAAGCTATCATCAGTCAATGACAATTTCTCTACTCCTAAAAATCCAACTATTTTAAAAAGAAATTCTAATTCCACTGTTTTAAATTTTTCAGATAAAATTTTAAATTCCAAGCTTAAGAAGCCGATGCACGAAAGGATGAAAGAAGTTGAGCAGTCACAGAAGTCTAAATCGTCTAAGTCTAGTATGATTAAGTTTGATGAACTTAAGAAGTCTAGATCTTCTTCGTTTTTAGCTTCTTCTTTTTCAAATTTAAATAAATGTAATAACTCAACAACATTTATTTCTCCTACTACTCTTTATGGAATTGTATATGATTCAGCAATTTATCGTCCTGTTAATTTCACTGTGAATGGTGTAAATTTGATTGTTAAAACAGATAAAACTGGCAAAAATGTTTATTTTGATAGAAAAACTAATACACCAATTTCTCAATATGATACATGATATTTTGTTAGAAAAGATGCTCCTTGAGGTCGACGACATGACGTTCTTCATAAAAATGGATCAATCATTCATTCATGTACTATTTGTTATCCCGAACCCTGCAAAACAATGCTCACTCGATTTCACACATCACCAACTACACATTCTTCTCCTAATTCTACAAAATCTGTTTATCGTGTAGTTTCTGCAAATACATCTCCAAAATGAGTTAATCATGTAGTTTCTTCACATAAATCGCAAGAATCTGTTAATCGTGTCGTTTCTACACATCAATCGTCAAAATCAGTTTATCGCGTAGTTTCTAAATCGTCAAAATCCTCAAAATCATTAAATCGCTTTGTGTCTCCACCGAAATCATCAAAATCCGGTTCCTCAACTTCATCTCCCAAACTAAATAAAAAACCATCCACGTTTGTAAAATACACATGGATTAAAAATGAACAATCAAACTGGATTTTACATTCTCCTGAGAAATCCTTAAAATGGTCTATCAATATAACGAACCCAGAACTGCCTCCTTGCAGTTCTCCAAATCTCTAAATTCATACCATTTTTAATATTCTTCATAAAACATTTTCACTAATTATGTAGGACCCATTTCGGTACCTTTTTGTTTTAATTATTTTATGTAGAATATATGGTATCTTGATTCTAGTTGTTCAAGACATATCGAATTTTAGAGACAAATATTTGGGTACTGTTCGTTTTGGGAATCATCATTTGGCCACAATTACGGGTATTGGAGATATAATTCTACACAATTTAATAATCCGGAATGTGACCTATGTTGAAGATCTTGCACACAATCTTTTTAGTATTGGTCAATTCTGTGATAAAACTTTGGAAGTGAATTTTTGAACAAAGAAATGTGATGTTCGTACCTATGATGGTGAAGAACTTCTTACTGGAAATCGAGAGACAAATCTGTTTACTATCAATCTAAATGAAGTAGTTCCACTTGAAGAAGTATGCTTAATGTCAACAGCTTCATCAGATGAATCTTGGCTATGGCATCGTCGCCTCTCTCACCTTAATTTCAAAAATATTAACAAATTGGTAAAAGGTGGCCATGTATCTGGTCTTCCAGATGTTAAATTTGTTAAAGATCATCTTTGTTCTTCGTGCGAAATGGGCAAAATGACTAAAAAATCTCATAGGCCCAAACCAGTTCAAAGTACTTCAAAAGATGAAGAAGCTAAACTGTATGTATTGGTGATTGTTGATGATTATTCTCGATATATGTGGACTTATGTGGTCCCATGAGCGTTCAATCTTTAGCTGGTAAACTGTATGTATTGGTGATTGTTGATGATTATTCTCGATATACATGGGTTTATTTCTTGCGTTCAAAAGATGAAGCAGCTAATATCATCATAGCCTTCATCAAGAAAACTCAAACAAACTTGGATTTAAAAGTTCATACTATTTGTACTGATAATGGGACTGAATTCAAAAATCAAACTTTAGATTCTTTCCTTGAATCAGTTGGTATAACCCATCAATTTTCTGCTGCCCGAACACCTCAACAAAATGGAGTTGTTGAACGAAGAAATCGTACCTTGGTTGAAGCTGCTCGTACCATGCTTTCATTTTCTAAACTCCCATAATCTTTATAGGCAGAAGCTATTAGTACGGCATGTTTCACTCAAAATCGTTCAACCATCAATAAAACCCACAACAAAACGCCATATGAACTTATCAATAAACGAATTCCCAATGTTAAATTTTTCCATATCTTTGGGAGTCGTTGTTTCATTCTGAATGATAAAGACAAATTGAACAAATATGATGAAAAAATTGATGAAGGAATTTTTGTTGGATACTCACGTGAATCTGCTTCTTATAGAGTATACAATCGGTCAAAACGGACGATTAGAGAAAGTGTTTACGTGAATTTTGATGAAACCTTTCCTCTAGATTCATTAAGTTCACATGTTGAAAATCCTTCACCTTCGACGTCGCCTTCCACATCTGAAAATGATTTAGATATTTTGTTTGAACATTTTGATGATGATTATCATAATATCCGACATACATTACTTGAGGTGGCTGGCGTTCCATTTCCAACAGTAGCCGATGTTCAAAGCATTACAGTACCTGAAATGAAAAATTCAAGTTCTAATGCTTCTCCTTCTTTTACATCTGCTGCTCCAAATAACATTTTTTCTCCGTCAATTTTTTTCCCTTTGCAAACTCAAACATCTCCGGTCGATTCTCCACCTTTGCAACATCAATCATCTCCGGACGATTCCCCACCCACGGATAATCAATCATCTCCGGTCAATTCCACACCTTCTGGTCAAGCTGCTAATACTTTAGATCTATCTTTAGTTCCAGCACAACCTCCACCTTTGGTGATAGATTTATCCAAATTCAACGTTCAACGTGTGGATCCCCCACCTTCTACATCAAATGTTCAATCCCCTCATCCTGAATTCACTGATACCTCAAACATCATTCCAGGGCAACTTTCACTTCCTCATTCTCTTAAATGGACACGAGAGCATCCTTTATATCAGATAATCAGTGATCCTGAATCTTCTGTTCAAACCCGTAGAGCCACGACTGATGAATGTCATTTTTCTGCATTTTTAAGCTCTAATGAACCAAAGAAGGTCAGTGAAGCTCTCTCCGACCCAGACTGGATTCTTGCTATGCAAGAAGAAATCAATCAATTTGAAAGACTAAAAGTTTGGCGTCTTGTTCCAAAACCACCCGGAAAATCTGTGATAGGTACTTAGTGGATATTCAAAAACAAAAGGATGAGAATGGGATTGTGATTCGTAATAAAGCACGTTTAGATGCAAAAGGGTATGCTCAACAGGAGGGTATTGACTTTGAAGAAACGTTTGCTCCTGTGACAACTCGATATTTCTGGTATGTAACTTCATTTCATTTCTAAAACTTTCCTTATTTAGAAACTTTCTATTTTTAGACATTTCTATTTCTGGCATCCTAATACACAACAAACTTACATATTTTTACACCATACATTAGTGTTTGATTATTTTAGTCAACACAATATTTTTATTTACGTATGGTGACGCATATGAGCTTAAATCATTTCTAAAACGATAACTTTCTCGATAAAGCAATAAACGTAATAAATTTAATAAACGTGACTCGAAGACATCGAACCATGACCGACCACCTAAGTGGTCGACCATGACCTTGCTCGTGGTCTACCCTACTCGACCGAAACACCCAAGGGGTGTTGGCCATCCCTTGCTCATTTTTCTTTGGCCTTATCTCTTGATTTATCCTTATCTAATTGGTATTCAAAAGAAACCTTGTTACACACAAACTCTACCAACAAAACCCTAATCTTCCAACTATTTAAACACCATCACCGAACCCATTACCCTCTTTTGTTAATCTCGGCCGCAAGCAACAATACCATCTCCACTTCGTCCGTTTTCCGATCCAAAGCAAATCGCAACCCTTGTTCGTACTCGATCCGTTCAAGCCAAGGTAAAACCCTAAACCTATGTTCTTTCATTACTAAAACCCTTGCTTAATCCTTGTCTACCTGCTGTCCACAACCCGAGAACATGGACCTAGGCCATATGGTCTCGGTTAACCATGAAAGACCGATCGCATGCATGTATGTTTAGGAAAGTCGGATGTAGTGTGTTTGGTCCGTTGAATTGTTAAAGTAGAACCCTAGATCTCGAAATATGGAATGCTAAACCCTAGATCTAGAACCCTAGACTCGAGCTATACCCGATCTAGACACACAAAACCGAACCTAGTTCGACCTAGACCCGATTTAGAACCAAACCCTTAGGGTTTGGGCCTAGCCGGCCAACCCTAGATCAAACTGAGCCTAATTGACCTAGATTGACCAAATTTGACTTTTGTTGACCGAATAGTATCCTAGACTAAACCCTAACCGAAATCTAGAACTCCCATGTTGACTATTGTTGACTAATTTTGACCTATGTTGACTTCTAGGATTGATAAATTTTGACCCATAAGTCAAACCGGGTCAAGGCCGGATCTTGACAAGAAAAAAGGGAATAATTTCTTTCTTCTTTCTGCCTTTCTTTCCAATACCCAATCGGGTCAAGGCCCGTACTTGGCCCATATCGATCTATCTTAGTCTATCGGGCCCAAACTTTAGTCGGCCCATTAGTATCCAAGCCCATTTGGACCAAAGCCCAAACCTTTGGCCCACTTATACCCAAACCGAACCCAATTGGGCCCAAGCCCAATCCATGGCCCAATCTAATCGGACCTAAGCCCAATAAGAGGCCTAAGTGGCCCAACCTAGTGGCCCATTAGGCCCAATCTAGGCCCAATAAGCCTAACCCAAGCCCATTTCATTTCATTTCATTTCGAAGCCCATTTCATTTCATTTCATTTCATTTCATTTCGGCCCATTAAGGCCCAATGATCCAAATTCATTCGATTTCACAAAACATAAAACATAACATTAATTGCATATCATTTAACTTATATCGTATCTAGAATCGTCTGTTTTAGCTTAGTCTAATTAGTAGTTATATCATTTAGGAAGCTAGGAGTCTCTAAAGGATTCCTCTGTCCTATTTTTGTCGCTAAGCTTTTCCAGGTGAGTCCACAGACCCCTTTACTACTTTTACTATTTTATAAACTTTGGGGTGGAAAACATAAACACAATTGCTACTGTTTTACTATGACTGTACAACATCTATACATTTTCATTATCGCGCTGGCATGACAAACGATTATTATACCGGACTAAGGTTTGCCAGGAGTCATTAACTAGTGGATCTAGACCATGGATAATCAGATAGTACTATTGGTTGACACTCATCCTCCCATCGAACGATTGATCATTACTTGGTTTATCCAAGACATTTTCGGGAGTGTATATCCATAAAAGAAAATAACATACTGGAGTTGAAGTGTTGATTGTGGACTTAGGGGTTGGTATATTAACTCAATAGACTAGCTACCTGTTGGGGATAACGGTCATGCGATGTCAAACATAACAACTTGTTCAACACATTTTCATAAACTAAACTAGTGATTGTAGATCTTCTACAATTGCACTTTACTTTTCATATTTACTCCTCATATCTTATGAGTGTTGAACCTTATACTTTTTCAGTCATAAAATATTTTCATAACAAACATTTTGGGTAGGAAAACACTTTACCTTAACTTTTACTATAACCCTGTGGATTCACTCAACATTATTGTTGACCCTTTTATTATTTATGTTTTTCAGGTGATTGAGTGCAGTGGAACTGGAGGATATGAGCAGTGGGATTGTCGTGAACCATGATTAAAACATTAAGTTTACGAACAATCATTTCATTTCAAAACAATTTCTATTTTAGGAAACTTACTATTTTTGGAAACTTTCTACTTTTGGAAAGTGAAACACCTTTTATTTTTCGTTATTGCGTGGTTGTTTGTTTGCTTAATTTTTGCTATGTAATCATGAACGTTACACCCCCGTTCTTCCGCAAAACATTTTAAATGAAGTAAACCTCATTTTTGGCGGGGTGTGACAACTCCTGTTGCACGAATAGAAGCCATTCGAATATTCTTGGCATATGCAGCACATAAGAATTTTACTATCTATAAAATGGATGTAAAAACTGCATTTTTAAATGGCATTCTCAAAGATGAAGTGTTCATTCATCAACCCGAAGGTTTTGTAGATCCCCACTTGCCTAATCATGTTTATATTCTCGATAAAGCTTTGTATGGCTTAAAACAAGCTCCTCGGGCGTGCTATGATGTATTATCCAAATTCTTAGTTGAGTCTGGTTTTTCAAAAGGAAAAATCAATACAACTTTTTTCATCGAACGACAAGGGGAATATATTGTTCTCAATCAAATTTATGTCGATCATATAATTTTTGGATCTACAAATCCCAAATATTGCAAGAAGTTCTCTGATCTTATGGTTAAACGTTTTGAGATGAGCATGATGGGTGAAATGAATTTCTTTCTTGGTCTTCAAGTTCGCCAATTACCTACCGGGATTTTCATCAATCAATCCAAGTATATCACTGATCTTTTAAAGAAATATCTCATGGATGATTGTAAACCAATTCCGACGCCGATGTCTCCTGGTTCTAAATTGCATGCTGATCTGGATGGCAAACTTGTTGATATTACACATTATCGGGGGATGATCGGATCTTTGTTATATCTTACTTCGAGTCGTCCAGACATTATGTTCTCTACATGCATTTGTGCTCGGTATCAGGCTGCTCCTAAAGAATCACATCTTCAAGCAATCAAACGTATATTTCGTTATCTGAAGGGAACTCGAGATCTTGGTCTCTGGTATCCTAAAGAAACTTCTTTTGACTTGACTGCATTTTCTGATGCTGATCATGCTGGATGTATGCTGGATCGCAAGAGTACGTCTGGCAGTGTCCAATTTCTGGGAGATAAATTGGTGAGTTGGTCTTCACGAATGCCAAATTGCGTGTCTCTTTGTAACACCCAACATTTCACAAAAATTTAAAACTTTTTAAGTACAAGATTTAAATAAAAAGGTACCAGTATAAAACTCAAATATAAATGCTTAACATTTAAAAATGTAATTAAAGCGGAAAAAGGTTTTAAATAAAAATTAAGTTTAATAAATAATAACATTCCACATCAGCACTCAGAAACGATATAACTGTCAACCGTCAACCTGCTCTTTTCCTTTGCCAGAACCTGAAATAATGGGGGAAAGTTTTTGGGTCAGCGGGAAAGCTGAGTGAATATTCTCAAAATGTGAACAATCATAACATACAACACATGAGGGCACATCGGTGTACTCCTACTCAGATTCTACTCAATTATTTACTCAGATTTATTTCTCAGATTTTATTACTCAGATTTTTATTTATATAGCGCGCTTGTGTGATTCGGGTCGATCGCCCTCCTCACACCTCAGATAGGCGTAAGCCAAAAACTCAGACGGGAGGTGATCCCAAGATAGGCATATAGCCAAAAACTCAGATGTGTGTTATTATGTTTTTATCTCTTTAACTTAATTATCTCAGATGCCCTAGCAAGTAGTAGCACAGAATGGCCCTGTGCCGAGCTCAGTTACCCAGACACAATGTCTCAGATCAAAATAAATCAACAGATGCTCAGATACTCAGATAACATATCAAACTCAGATAACACGTATGGTTCAACTAATATAACACATAAGTCATGCATGTACTATGTTAAAGCTGAATACACGGTGAGAATACTCACCTCGAAAACGTAAGCTCCAAAGATATCTCAGCACTCTACACTACTGTCCAGCTAACGTCTAGACGGTGGTCCTAAAGCACGAAAAATAGTCCAGATTAGATTTAATTCAAAATTTGCTTAACAATGTTTTCCTTTGACTAAATACTAATAAAAACTTTTCTCTTTATTTAAAACTTTTTCTCTTTATTTAATATTAATAAAGTCACTTTTCCCTTTATTAAATATATTTATTTCATTAAATAATCAAACAAATGAGAATCTGACCAAAACCCATTTCCAAAAATTATTAATTAATCAAACAAAAACATATGGGAAACTTGAACTCGAAGCAGTGTCTTATTCTTGATTATTTTATTACAGCATGATAAATAAGAATGTTTTTCTCTTCCAACATAAATAATGGACCTCATGAAGAATGAATCTGCCGCGAATAACTCATGAACCCGTATTAATCTTTCTAACTAAAACAGTGATACATGCAAATGAAAAGGAATAGAATTAGTGAGATTTTTACCGACAAGGACTTGGATTGAACTCATATTAATTCAATCCCGATACCACTGATTGAAACTAGTTGTTCTTCTCAATGCTAGCAACGGATGGCTAGCTTCCGCCACAAACTCCTCACTACTCGAACTACACCAAGCGACCAGAAGCATCAAATGGTTAAAAACTAAACCGAAATCCAAAAACGGAGGAAATGAGAACGTAGCAAACTTACCGAAATGAATCAAGTTTCACCGGAGTGAACAAGGCTTCACCGAAACTCAACGGCGCTGCGGCGCTCAGGAATGAGGGTGATATCCACGGCTATCGGAAACGGAAACGGGAAATGCGATGTTATTCACAGCTGCCGATGGTGCACGAAAACACACGATGGCGAAGGTGGTCACCGGCGGAAGCGTACGGGAGTAGAAACTCGACAGAAACGACAGCTCAACGGTGGCGTTTGTGTTCAACACACGGTGGAGGAGATTCGATCGGACAGAAATGGAAACGAGGTGGTTGTGGTGTACGCCTCCCATGAACAGAAGCGAGGTGGTGCTCGAAGACAATGACGGTAGTGACAAAGAAAATGGGTTAACCGGAAAACAGGAAACGATATGGTGGTGGTATCTCCGGTCAGCAGAAACGACGAGAATGGTGATGGTGGCGTGACTCAGATAGCTTGACGGTGGTGTTTTCTTGGACAAGGTCTTCCGACAAGGAGGGAAGAAGGGAATAAAGATAAAGAATGGTATATATATGGCGGCTGATAGGTGCTAGGGTGGAGAAAAGAATAACGATACAATGATATGATGAGAGTAATTCGGTGTGGGCTTAGCGACTTGGACTCCCTCTTGCACTACACGAATTGGGCAAGAATTTAAGCATGGCTCGTGCCTCTCTTGAACTGAAAACCCATAAAAGGATAAAAGCTTCGGCCACTATCTTTTGTACTTACTCAGCATCATTTAGATGAACAAAGTTGTTAACAGCTAACCGGTCAAAACCCAAAATACAATAACACACTAATTAATATGATTTGTTAATTACTTAAACGTCGAAATAAAAAAATCGTCTACATAATACGAACCGTCTGACTTCATTATTATTAATTTATTAATTAATCCATTTAAAATTAGGTATGACCATTAATTTAATATTATTTAATTATTATAAATTTCGGGACGTTACACTCTTTCAACTACAGAGGCAGAATAAGTTGCTGCTGCAAGCTGCTTATCCCAGGTAATTTGGATGCAAACACAATTAAAAGATTATGGCTTTTCATACAGCCATATTCCTTTATATTGTAATTCTCGAAGTGCAATTGCAATTTCATGCAATCCTGTTCAACATTCCAAAACTAAACATATTGATCTTCGATATCATTTTATAAAAGATCATGTTGAAAACGGTAATGTGGAATTGTACTTTGTTTCAACCGATTATCAATTAGCTGATTTGTTTAACAAGGCTTTAGACGAAAAATGTTTTAATTTTCTTGTATCTAAACTTGGTATGCTAAATCTAAAAGCTTAAATCGTTTTATTTGTTACAATAACATTGGCTTTCAAGTACATCAGCTTGAAACCCGCTCATAATCTGTTAATCACATAAATGTAAAAACTCTTTCCTTCCCCTCTAAAACTGTAAATTTTTCATTACCTTTATTTTGTCGAGGGGGAGAAATATTAATTCTAGGGGGAGAATTAGTATTTCCAGGGGGAGAAACTTTCTTATAATAAAACTTTTATACCCGTTTGTTTTTTTTAGTCGATCAATTTTTTTTTATCAAACGACAATACCTTCCCATGGTTTGCCAGAACCGGCCTTACCTTCCAAGGAAATTATTTTTCAGCCATTTGGTAAATGTGAGGGTATAAGTCTAGGGTATAAATATAGGTGAGTGCAAGGTGATGTGAAAACATGATAATATCAAGAAAACACATCTTTGAGTGCATCCAAACCGTCAATAAACCGGGCAACCTCACTAAAATATGTTCATTGATGATTTTGAATGTTTCACCAGACTTAACTGGCCCAGTCAAGCATTTGCACTCCACCACCAACCACTCAGATTCCTTTCCATAGGAATTTGTTTCAATTCATCAAGGGACGTAGCACATAATCTATCGAATACTCGTTCGGAGTATGTTGGTATTGAAATCATTAACCTCCTACCCTGAGTTACGTCTTTATTGAATGCACAGTGTGTCTAGATCTCACCGTCAAATATTTCCAATTTAGGACACATACACTTTTATAAATGAATCTCCATGTATTCATCGGAACACTCATAGTGGCATCACAATCTGGTGTTTCACGAGGATTGAGTGGAAATCCTGCTAGAGCTAAAATTGCACCAACTCTAATTGCAGGTCACACATTTGAACCAACGGTTGTGCAAACGACTATCGATTCATACGGTGTGTTAACAGATACTCTATGTGAGTCCGGTTTTATCTAAAGTGTTCAAAGTCGTTGTGCCTAATCTTATCCATCATAAAGACAACAACTTATGCCGGAAACACATACATTTTTCGATGAAAAATCCATGTTATTCATACAAAGTAACATCATAAATGCTGATAAATTGCACATGAGCGTTATAGTTCACTCTCAAATTACTCCTATGATCTGCTATAACCGGCATGATCTTCCTCAGGAGCCACTTACAATATAGGACAAAATGTAAGGGTACATAGGTCCAGGTGAGCAGAGTCAAGTATCACGGGATCTTTATTGGGGTGCGCTGAGATAAAATTTGAGATGGGGAATGTAGTATGGGGTGCATTTCAGCTAAACATGGTAAAATGAAATGAGGGTGTAGTCGAAAATTGAATAACTAAGCTTGAGTGAGGAGGGTGTGACATGGTTAAGGAAAACGAAAAACCCTTTCCAAACCGATAAAAAGCCGGGTTCCCACGTCTCTATCAGATTGCATGTGTTGTTCTCTGATATTGAAAAGGCATCATGGACCCAGTGATGCAATGCACAACCCCCCTAACTACTCAAGTATTTCTTAAAAAGTACTTGTTTCATTTTCACGGAGACTATCTCATATGCTATCGACATCTCACTTGGAGATTGTTGATATTGAACAAGAGGACAAGCCTCTCCAGTCCTCGCCTTCGTTTGTCCACTAATTGAGTCTAGAACCGATAAAAACACTTTTAGGACACAGGTAAAATACCAAGCTTATCTTTGTGATAAAGCCGGAACATTCATAGTGATACCACACTTATTGGTATTCCACGATGATTGAATGGAAATCCTACCAGTGCTAATATCTACGCCAACGTTGAATGTAGGTCACACAATTTGTGTAACTGTTGTGTTAACGGGCAATCTATGTGATCCCGGTTTACCGTGTTCGATTCCATGTACATTTTTGATGACTGTACTCCATCGCTTTCAACAACAGTCGGGCTATCATATGATAAACACGAGACTGTTCTTTTATGTCATCTACAACGGTCATTGAGATTAAACGATACAAGATTTGATCGTATTTCTTCATAATCAACATCGATCTGGTTTATCTGATAAAATGTGTTATATATTGATTCATTCAAAATATGAATATATCATTATTCAACACATTTTAATCCTTGAGCTTCGAAGATTCTTTCTAATTCCAACTCGACGAACTTCATATTTTACATGATGATTCCGATAAATCTTGATCATCATGAGGGGGAGAAAATATTACAAAAGTTCTTATTATAAAGATACATTTAGAAGATAGAATATATGAGCTCAGTTTACTCTGCATTGAAAAGACATATGCACCAGTTAAGGGGGAGTAAACAAGAAACCAAAGATCAGTTACGAAATAATTGTTTGTTTGAGGGAGAGCGTAAACTTCATCAACATTTTACCATAACAACAATTATCAATAATCACAAATCGACAAAGCCACAACTTCAACAAAAGACTTCCGCTACAAAAACAAATCTATCTATGGGTCTACATTTTCGTAAATTAACATTTGTGAAAAAGAAGAAACCGAGACATTCACAGAAATGTCAAACCACAAATTCACATCCATTTCCATCCGAATCTTAATCGTATAAACCATTCTTTCCAAATTCAATAACATCCATATCCATACAAAAGCATAACTGTTCAAATCTGTTGTTACATACAAAATACAATTTATCCACATTCATCCAAATCTTAAATGTACATATCATTCTTTCTTACATACAAACCATACACATATCAATTCAAAATGTAACCGATACAAATCATTCTTACCAAAATCTACACACACATTCAAAACTTTAACTGACAAAATATTCAGAATCATCATTATCCTATCCTCACAAAAACCTCTACTACAACATCTCAGTCAAATCCTTACCTAACTGATGTTTCATTTCTAGAACCTTCTAATCTTCAAAATATTAGTTTTAGTCATTTCTTACACCAACAAACTCAACGATAAAAATTTAGTTTCTTTGAAGGAAGATAAAGATGAAGTTCAAAAAGCTCAAAAAGAGAGAGATTGGATAATGATAAAGACATATTAAGTCAAGACTTCATGAAATCTTCTGAGATACTTTATATTGGTTGAAAAGCCAATTAAAAGTATTATTTTTCAAAAACTGAAGCTGATACTACATCAAATCTACTCAACGGATAATTCAGTTTCAGACTCTACTAGAGAAGAAGATTTCAAGATCAGGCTAATCCAAACTATTGATACAAAGGGGGAGAATGTTAGGACTGTTTTTGTTGTATTCAATAGTTAGGGGACTAATTGTGACACATTGTATAAGTGTAAATTAGTCATTAGTCTAAACCTTGATGATTAGTTAAAGGAGGTGTAAATACCTTAGTTTAAGCTTAATGATGTAAGCTTTGCACATTCACATAATTGATTAACATTTTCAAAGCATCCTTCCCTCCATCTTTCTTTCTCAACTTTACACCAAGAACACACACACTTACACACACTAACTTCTTCAATCTCAGTCAAATCAACATGAATTAGCAAGATATTGATTGCATTTGATCTATCAGTAATCTATGCTTCTCGGTTGTTGAAAGATGAGGCCCTCGTGTGGTGGGACACCGTGTATGAAACATTGGGGAAGAGGTCGGTGTACAAGATGACTTGGGATGAGTTTGTAAAACAGTTGAAGGCAAAGTTTTGCCCCGAGAGAAACTTGGAGAAACTTCAAGAAGAGTTTGTCCACTTGAAGAAGGAAGGAATGAGTGTCGACGAGTACACTAAAAAGTTCACGGGATTGATCCCGTTTGTGATCAAATTGTATCCGAATGAGAGGTCCCGGATTGTTAGATATGCTAATGGACTCCCGTGGGAGTATGAGTTGGAAGTAAAAAGGGCCGCCACACTTGATGAGGCTATCGGTGCGGCGAGGAATGTTGAGGAAGTGGGCAAAAGGAAGATCAATGAAAGGCCAAATTTAGAAAAGAGGAAGTTTGAGGGAAGCTCGGGATCGGTGAAGAAGGGAAAGTTCATCCCGACCTTTTCTAAGCAATCAAGTGTTGGTGCTTGTAAGAAGTGTGGCAAGGACCACAAGGGTGAATGTTTGGCGGATTCAAAATCTTGTTTTAAGTGTGGAAGGTCGGGGCGTATGGAAAGGGATTGCCGGGCCAAACCGTTGGATGAAGTCGAGTGCTACTCGTGCCATGAAAAAGAGCACTATAGCAATTCTTGCCCGAAGAAGGGAAACGAGACCATGGTGTCGACCGCTCAAAAGAAAGCGGAGCCGACAAAGGTCAAAGGACAGTCCTTCCAACTTACCCGAGATGAAGCCAAGGAGATCCACGATGTCGTTTCAGGTACCCTACTCGTAAATTCTATTCCCGCCCGGATCTTATTTGACTCGGGTGCTACATATTCGTTTGTGTCACATGATTTTGTTGTGGTGTTGAAAGTGCCTTTAGAACTTCTTGATGAGATCTATGATATAGAAATTTCGGATGGTAAAACCTCCATAGTCCAACATATGTGTCGAAATTGTGAGTTAGAAATAGACGGGAAAAAGTTTAAGGTGAATTTATTGCCCATGGAAATTGCGGGTTTTGATATAGTTATTGGGATGGATTGGTTGGGTGAACATCAAGCAAAGATTTTATGTGGAAAGAAGATAGTCTCGATCAGGACTCCCGATAATGAAAAAGTTTATGTGTATGGCGAGAGGCGACACCACTTACCGAGCCTCATGACCGCGGTTAAAGCAAGGAAATGTTTCGCCAAAGGGTGTTCGTCCTTTTTAGCATACGTGTTAGATGGAAGGAAGGAGAAGAAGACGGTGGAAAGTGTTAAGGTGATTCGGGATTTTCCCGAAGTATTTCCCGACGATTTACCGGGATTGCCACCGGAGAGGCAAGTAGAATTCCGTATCGATTTAGTTCTGGGACCGACGCTGATAGCTCGTGTTCCATACCGTTTGGCTCCCACCGAAATGCGGGAATTGATGTCACAATTGCAAGAGTTGCTCGACAAAGGATTCATTCGTCCTAGCTCGTCTCCATGGGGTGCGCCCGTATTGTTCGTTAAAAAGAAAGACGGTTCGATGAGAATGTGCATCGATTACCGAGAGTTGAATAAGATGACCATTAAGAACCGATACCCGTTGCCTAGAATCGATGACTTGTTTGATCAACTTCAAGGAGCCGATTATTTCTCAAAGATCGATTTAAATTTTGTGATACACTACCGCCACAATGCAATAATCACCACCACATGAAATCATTGATTATTCCTCGTGAGAGTAGCAAGCAATAGTCACCTATTTTAATTCTTCATGGCTGAGATTTCGCCACCACATGCTAGGACTTTCAGTCTGTGAAAGATTTCCAGAACCACCACTCCGTCAAAACAGAATCGGAACCAAAGTAATTAAAAGAATTGTCACTAAACAAAGAAGGTTGGGACTACCGAGTATGATTTGTGATGCCTGCGTTCAGATGGAGAAACAAGGAAGTTGGGGTGTTCTTCTTTTGGTAATTCACGATCAACAAATGGGGAGGAAGAGCAGACAAGCTGGGGCTGAATGATAGGCAAGGAGGCAAATGACGGTACTTAGGGATTAGGGAATATACTTAGTTTAAATACCTCTTTCTTGGGCTTAGGACCCACTCGCAACTCAGCCTTTCTCATGAGGCCGGACATGGGCTCAATGGTGCTACTCGAATATTAGAAGGGAACCAGGATCCATACAACTCGGACTAGAACTCGGGCCTGATTAAAATCGGACAACGAAACGAATCCAAGACTTGGCCTACTCTTGCTTGCTAGCTAGATTTCCCACAGATCGGGCTCGATAGGAAACAAACAATAGTCTCGGCTTAACTGGTGAAATACGAACAAAAGAGACCAAGGGAAAACATGGTTCGGGCCTTGGCCAAGGGCCGGCCCTCACCTTATAACTCGACATTCTCTATAGCTCGGGATTTAAAACGTCACTTATAATAAACCCATTAATCATTTAAACTCGAAACGTCATATATACGTACCTAATTTAATTCAGAAAACACAAAACGTCACATAGTATTAATTCCAATAATCCCAAACATCACATAATTGATGTACGGTCAGCTCATTGACCAATAAAATTGTAATTTAAATTATTATTTGATTCACTGAAATTCACGACGTTACAATTGAGGCGGTCATGAAGTGGGAACCGCCACAAACTCCAACTGAAGTGAGAAGTTTTCTCGGCCTTGCCGGATATTATCGTCGACTTATCCAAGAATTTTCTCGAGTGGCGACACCACTCACATTGTTGACCCGAAAGAGTAGTGAGTTCGTGTGGGGAGAAAAGCAAGAAAAAGCATTCGCCAAATTGAAAGAAAGTTGTGTAACGCCCCGGTTCTCACACTACCCGAAGGAATGGAAGACTTTGTTGTTTATAGTGATGCCTGGAATAAAGGTTTGGGTTGTGTCTTGATGCAACGAGGAAAAGTAATTGCCTACGCCTCGAGACAACTAAAGAATGCGGAAATAAGGTACACGACCCACGATTTAGAATTGGCAGAGATATTGTTTGCTTTGAAGTTGTGGAGACACTACTTATATGGCACAAGGTGCACGTTATATACGGATCACAAAAGCCTTCAATATGTCTTCACGCAAAAATACTTAAACATGAGACAAAGGAGATGGATCGAATTGATAAATGATTATGATTGCGAGATTGTTTACCATGCGGGGAAGGCTAATGTGGTAGCCAACGCCCTAAGCCGAAAAGTGTATGAAGCACCGAATAGAGGAAAACTAACACTTATTGAAGTGGTCTCGAGCATAGTAGAACGAATCAAGAAGGCTAAACGAGAAGTGATGGAAATGAAGAGTTGAGGCAAGAACGTTTAGGGAAGAACCAACATTTTGTGGTAAATAAACAAGGGTTAAAAACCGTAGGTGGTCGAATTTGGGTTCCCAAGTTCGGGGGTTCCCGAAAGGAATTGCTAAACGAGGTTCATAAGTCTAAGTATTCGATCCACCCGGGAAGTACAAAAACGTATCAAGATATGAAGAAGACGTATTGGTGGCCCGGGATGAAAGCAAGAGTGGCAAAGTATATTTCGAAGTGTGCCACGTGTGCACAAGTGAAAGCCGAGCATCAAGTGCCGTATGGCGTAGCTCAATCGTTACAAGTACCGGCCGGAAAATGGGAAGATATAACAATGGATTTTATTGTTGGATTGCCAAAGACGAGCAAGAACCACGACGCCATTTGGGTCATAGTTGACCGGTTGACCAAAAGTGAATTGTTCTTGGCAATTCGGGAAACCATGCCACTTGAGAAGTTGGCAAAGTTGTATGTGGATGAAGTAGTAAGACTTCATGGAGTCCTGTTGTCGATTGTGTCCGATAGAGATGCGAGGTTTACCTCGAGATTTTGGAGATCGTTGCAAGAAGAGTTGGGAACGAAATTGCGGCTGAATACAGCTTACCACCCGCAAATCGATGGTCAAAGTGAAAGAACCATCCAAACGGTTGAAGATATGCTAAGATCGTGTGTGCTAGATTTTGGAGGTAAATGGGATGAACACTTACCGTTAGTCGAGTTCTCCTACAATAATAGTTATCATTCAACTATTAAAATGCCGCCTTATGAGGCGTTGTATGGGAGGAAATGTAGGACTCCATCATGTTGGCTCGAAGCGGGTAAGACGAAACTCACGGGTCCCGAAATTGTGAAGGTGACCAATGAAAAGATTGGAATAATCCAAACCAATATGAAAATCGCACAAGATCGACAAAAAAGCTACTCGGGTTTGAAAAAGAGACCGTATAATTTAGATGTTGGAGACATGGTGATGTTGAAAGTATCGCCTTGGAAAGGCGTAATGCGGTTTGGAAAGAAGGGCAAATTGAGCCCAAGATATGTTGGCCTGTTTAAGTTTTGAAACGGGTCGGGTTGCAAGCTTTTAAATTAGAACTCCCACCCGAACTTCAAGGTGTTCACGATACGTTTCATGTAAGTTATTTGAAGAAGTTCGTGGGTGAAGTTGAAAACATAATCCCATTACAAGAGTTGCGGGTTGATGCCCCGAACCGATTGATTGAAGAACCCGAAGCAATACTAGAGTCAAAGACCAAGAAACTTCAGAATAAAGAGATTGAATTGGTGTTGGTCAAGTGGAAGCATTCCCTTGGACCGAATTTGACTTGGGAAGTCAAGGACGAGATTCGGAAAAGATACTCGAACTTCGTGAACTATGATGAGATTCCGAGGACGGAATCTCCTTAAGGGGTAGATAGTTGTAACGACCCGAATTTGTAAATAAATAAATTGCACAAAAATATGATAAATAAGGATAACTCGTTTAAAGAACGTAGGAATTGGTTTCGTGTCATTTGGACACCGTACGAGAAAGTTATGGACGAAACTGAGTCGAGCCAAAGATCAAAAAGTGCAGCCTTGGCTGCTCAGGAAGTTCACGGCGTGAACTTATGTTCACGGTCGTGAACATGATGCAGCGATTTGGGCAATCAGGCGTGAACTACTTCCCGACCAGCTAGCAATCGCGAACTCTGCGTGCGTGAGGGAGTTAGCGACACAAATTTGTTCACGATCGGGAACTTCTCCGACACCAGCATTAAAGTCGGGTTTATCTCATTTATTACACACACAAACCCTAGTTTTCTCCTCTCAGCTTGTGTGTGCGATTTTTGAGTGTAAAGTGGTGTTTGGAGCTTAATCTTCATCAAATCTTGAGGATTCTTGCTCATAGTTGAAGATCAAAGGTAAATCTTCATCTCTCTTGTGTTGTAAGTCTTAGATTCAAGTAGGGAAAGCTTGAATCATAAACCCTAGTTTTGGGATTTAAACATAAATGGTTAAATGGAAGTGGTATAACTTAGATCTATGGTATTTTAACAAGGAAAATGTATTCATATTATGAATCTATGAAAAGATGGTGATTTATGGAATTAGGTTTTGGTAACTTGGGGGAAATGGTGCTAGTAGTTGACTAGCCATAGATTATGTAGTTAGTATTGATGATTGATACAAACCATCGTGTTGGTTTTGATAATAGGTTATTGGTTGAAGGATTTGAGGCATTCAAATCTTGGGAAGTGATATTGGTGTTCAAGGAACACGTCTTTGGATAAGCTTGGCTAAGGTGAGTACATGTGAACTTTCAAAACTGAGTACATAGTTAGTAAATGTTTTATGATTAAATGTTTTTATCGAGTCTATAAGTAATTTAGTTATTTATGTGATTTATGATGAGTTGCTAATATGATGCTGAAACGATTAATTGATTGAGAAATGATGGAGCTATAAGCTCATAATGATAAAAGACAAGTAATGATGATGATGACGATGTCCCTAGGGCCGTAGTAGATTGGAGGCATTCCGGTTATTACGGTACCTTAAGGTTAGTGGTAGATTGGAGGCATTCCGATTACCCAATACCTATGAGTCCCGGTAGATTGGAGGCATTCCGGTTAACGTGGATATGATGATTTTGATAGATTGGAGGCATTCCGATTATCTTGACATTGGCCAATGACGAAAGTAATGAAGTGAACCAAACGAACTTAGTAATAATATTTTAAGTATAAATGATATTATTTGACTAGTTGTTTATCGGGTCTAAAACCCATGTATATCACGAGGCAATTCTGTCTCACGTACTATGTTTGTGTTTTGCTATGTACTCAGGTTCGGGATCGAAGATCTAGGAGGCCCGTTTAGAAGAGGCCTTGTTGAGATTGTAAGTTATGATTCCAAAGAACAATCAATGTATTAAGCAATATGAATTAAGAAAATGGAAGATTTAGATGGATAGAAACTTAAGAACTCTTTGCATTTGATAAGAACATTACAAATTAGGGCAAAGGTTTCTTGCAAATTAGGTTACACTAACTATATATACCTAGCCTAAGTTTAGACTAAATACATAAATGATCCCTAGACTATTGATTACAACATTTGAGACCCAACAATCTCCCCCTTTGTAACAATAGTCTGGGCGGCGTATCTTCGAAGTCTTCATCTTGAGCCAAAGTTGTACCTGGTAGATATGTCGTTGAATAATGTTGTATCAGGACCAATTTGAGCTTTCTTTGGATGTGAGAAATGAATACGTCTTGTAGCTTTTCGACCAACAAGATGTATTTTGAAGACTTTTGACTAAAGATACATATTGATCGACTAAAAGTAAGACCCATAACGATAGAGAGATTAACAGCGGAAGTCATTTCTTGAAGTTTGTGGCTTTATGTAGATCTATGATTCTTGATAATTGTTGTTGAGGTAACATGTTGATAACGGTTACGCTCCCCCTTAAACAAACAACTATTTCTTCACGGGAGTTGGATTGAACATTCCGATATTTACTCCCCGGAGAATGAATTACCAAATTTAATTATGAAAGTTTTATGATATCTTGATAGATCTTTGGTTTCTTGTTTACTCCCCCTTAACAGGTGCATATATCTTATTAATGCAGAGTAAACTGGGCTAACGTATCAATAATCTCCATAAAACTAAAGGATTCCCCTAAATTTGTTCCCGCAGATTGAGCTTTAGAAGAATATTCGTTGAATACATTAATTCTTTATATAAAGACTTTCTGAAAAGTATCTTCTCCCCCTCATGATGAATAAGATGAATCTGATTCATCATGTAAAATGTGAAGTTCTGCGAAATGGAATTAGGAAGAATCTTCGCTTTAAGGAAACAAATAAGTTGAGTATGACGATGCCCCTTTGATGAAAGTGTGTTGAATAATGATTATACATTTTTTGTAATAATCAATATTTAACACATTTTATCATTGAAACCATTGAAGTCTTCTTTGTTTGTAAAGCTGGAACTGAGTGGTTAACCGTTGCGCAGTTATGTTGACAAATCAGCTTCAGCTTTGATGATCGGTGATAACCATACTTTTAATTGGCTTTTCAACCAATAGAAAGTATTCCAGAAGACTTCAAGCAAATCGACGAAATGTAGACCCATAGATAGAGCAGTCGGCAGCGAAAGTCTTTTTCTTGAAGTTGTGGCTTTGTCGATTTGTTGATGATCCTTGGTTCTTGATATTTGATGAAGTAGAAGCAGTGCGGTATATTGATTTGATATGGATTTTCTGACCGTTTTTGATGATATTGGAGTATGGTCATAGAATCCCTTATCTGATATATTGACTGTTGTTGGTGAGAATGGAGTACAGTCATCAGATCTTCTATCTGACATAGTAACTGTTGTTGATAAGAATGGAGTACAGTCGTCAGATCTTCGCACAGGAAAGTATCAGGGTAACCCAGGATCACATAGATTTCCTGTTTGCACGACAGTTACAGAAACTGTGTGACCTACGTTCAGTGTTGGCTTTGATGTTAGCACTGGTAGGATTTCCATTCAATCATCGTGGAATACCAATATTTTTGGTATCACTATGAATGTTCCGGCAATATCACAAGGATATGCTTGGTGGAATGCCTGTGTCCTAGAGAAATTTAATTCGGTTCTAGACTCTATTTGTGGGCAAACGAAGGCGAGGACTGGAGAGAATTGTCCTCTTTTTCAATATCAACAATCTCCAAGTGAGATGTCGATAGCATATGAGCTGATCTCCGTGAAAAATGAAACAAGGACTTTTTAAGAAGTACTTGAGTAGCTGGGGGGGGGGGTTGTGCATTGCATCACTGGGTCCATGATGTCTTTTTCAATATCAGAGAGCAACATATGCAATCTGATAGAGACGTGGCTACCCGGCTTTTAATCGGTTTGGTAAGGGTTTTTCGTTTTCTTTAACCCTGTCACACCCTCCTCACTCAAGCTTACTCAACTACACCCTCGTTTCATTTTACCATGTGTTTAGCTGATTTGCACCCCATACTTCATTCCCCCTCTTAAATTTTATCTCAGCGCACCCCAATCAAGATCCCGTGATACTTGATTCTGCTCACCTAGACCTAGGGACCCTCAAAGTATGTCCTATATTATAGGTGGCTCCTGGGGAAGATCATGCCGGTTATAGCAGATCATAGGAGTTATTTGAGAGTGAACTATAACGCTCATGTGCAATTGATCAGCATTTACTATGTTACGTTGTAAGAATGATTCACATGGATTTTTCATCGGAATTCTTTATGTGTTTCCGGCATAAGTTGTTGCCTTTTTGGTTGAAAATTTTAGGCACAACAACTTGAACAGTTTAGGTAATACCGGGCTCACATAGAGTGACCGTTAGCACACCATTTGATTCAACAGTCGTTTGCACAACAGTCGATTCAATTGAGTGACCTGCATTTAGAGTTGGCGTAATTTTAGCTCTAGCAGGATTTCCACTCTATCTTCGTGAAGCACCAGATTGTGATGCCACTATGAGTGTTCCGATGAATTCACAGAGATTCATTTTAATAGTGTATGTGTCCTATATTGGAAATATTTGACGGTGAGATCTAGACACACTGTGCATTAAAATGAGACGTGACCCGGGGCAGGAGGTTAATGATTTCAATACCAACATACTCCGGATGAGTAGTCGATAGATTATGTGCTACGTCCCCTGATGAATTGAAACAAATTCCGGTTGAGAGTAATTTGAGTGGTTGGTGGCGGCGTGCAATTGCTTTACTGGGCCAACAAAGTCTAGTGAAACATTCAACGTATGAATGATCACATTTTTTATGAGGTTGCCCAGTTTGTTGGCTATTTGGATGCACTCAAAGGTGTGTTTTCTTGTTATTATCATGTTTTCACATCACCCTACACTCACCTAAATCTATACCCTAGACCTATACCCTCACATTTACCAATTGGCTGAAAAGTATTTCCCTTGGAAGGTAAGGCCGGTTCTAGCAAACCATGGGAAGGTACAGTCTTTTAAAAGATTTATCGTTTATTTATTCAATTGGGTATTTTGTTTTGATTTTATAATTTTCTCCCCTAGAAATACTAATTCTCCCCCTAGAATTAATATTTCTCCCCCTCGACAAAACAAAGATATTGAAGAGTTGATAGTTGTAGAAACGTACCTTATACATCATCGGAGGGGTGGAGAAGAGTTTTTGCAGTTACGTATGATGGAGCTTTTGTAGAGCTGGTTCTGAATCTGAATTGATCAGAAGCCATTGTCCGTTGAAGACCGGGTTTCAAGCTGATGCACTTAAAAGCCATCTCTTTAAAGCTCGGGTCATACACTGAAGTGTGTATAAACCATGTTGTTGACGTGCGAGTTAAGATATAATTTGTAACACCATTTTTGTAAACTCTGATAATCTCGAACAAGAACCCTTTTCGTTTTTGTAAAACTGGTATTTGACACCGATACAATGTTATGTATTTTGGTTTAAATGTTATTTAAATATTGTTTTGGAAAATGAGGTGTTACAGTGAACACAATTGAATCATTGACAATAAACAACATCCACAATATTAATAACTTAAAAAGTAAAAATTATATAAAAAACGGTTAGTTCGACCGGTGCCAATGGTACCGCCGGTACCGGCACCATTGGCACGGTCCGCCGGTTTTGCCGCCGGTTGGAGGTGCGCGAGTTTGGAGACGAGACGAGTTACGGAAGATGGTGGGACCTAAGTGTACTTTTTAGCTGTTAATAATTAAAAAAAACCTTTTTTTTTAAAACGGTAATAATTCAAAAAAACGGTAATAATTCAAAAAAATTCAAAAAATATCCCACTCATTTTTACATGTATAAATACCCACTCATTTCTTCTATTTTTTACACCACATTCACCTTCTTTATCTCTCAAAAAATTCATACTTCCTCCCAAACTTAAAAAAATGTCCAAAAGACGTCAATCATCGGTATCCAACGACGTGTGGAATCTATTTCATGCAAACCCCATGGATCCCCCACCCTCACCGGCCGGTTCTTCTTCGGGTCAAACAAGCAACCCGACACCATCGCTTGGTTTTGGGGCTTACTCTCAACCACCACCAAACTACCAATACCAACAACCACCGCCAAACTTTCAATACCAACAACCACCACCCAACTTCCATTACTCTCAACCACCAAACTTTCAATACCAACAACCACCACCAAACTTTCAATACCAAGAACCACCACCCAACTTCCAATTCCAACAACCTACACCAAACACACCTCTCTTTTCACAAAATTTCCAATCACAATCACCATCAGAAGATGACCCGTTGAGGCGCCCCCCGGCCGCGGTCTTAGTAAGACAAGTAAAAGAACTTTGTATTCGTCCGATGCCGCAACTTTTTCAAGGTTCATTAAGTTGGACACTTTGGACGTGGTTAGGCAAACCTTCCATAAGCAATCTAACGCTATCGCTAAGGTTGCAAAAATGGCTAGGCAAAAATTAATTTTGAAAACTTGAAAATTCCTAGCCGCAGCCGTACCGAATAATATTATCAAAAGTCGTAAGAAAATGCTTGAAGAAGCTCAAGAATCAATTGCAAGGAAATTTCATAAGGATTTGACGATTTTTAACGAGGATGACGAGGAGGGTTTCGGTGAGGGTTCGGGAACACAAGGACCGGTTGACGAAGACGAAGAAGACAATGAATCTATTGACTAGTAGTTTTTTTTAATGAATGTCTTTTTTTTTTGTTAATGTCTTTTTTTTAATTAATGTCTTTTTTTATTAATGTCTTTTTTTATGTAATGTTTTTTTTTAATTAATGAAATTTATTTTCATTAGTTATATGTTTTAATTAGTTGTATATTTTTATTAGAAAAAGAAAAGTAAATGGTGGGGCCCAAATTTGGTGAAGTGACGGAGTGCTGTTGGCATGGCTACGTCAGTTTAATGTTATTTAGTTTGTCATGCTGACGTGGCACTGAGTTGGCAGCAACTAACGGCATAAGTTGCATTTATCATTGGGAGTGGTCTTAGGCTCTTAGCAACTAGATCTGTCTCTTGGTTAGTAATTTGAGTGCTTGTTTTTGGCGTTTGGTCCAGGTGACAATGCAAACAAAATTGCGTTTTTGTTGTCTTGCCAAGGTATGCTTCCTCGATGTTTCGACCCGTAAAATTTTATGCTCATTTGTTTGTCTTGTAACGAGAAAACATTTATAATTTTTTTTTATTATGTCCTAAATTGTTGTTGGGACAGAAACAAGTTTACGAGTTCTATAAAAATCTCACTTTCTCTGTATAATCCGCCAAGAATGACCTCTTTTGGACTTATATTTTATGGTCATTTCCCTACATTCCACATTTCCACCCATAATATTACAAAATGTCGTAAAGTTTACAAGTTTTTGTTAATGTTATTTTATTAACAGTATAAGTTATTATATTGTCATCATAAACTTATTTCTGTACATCCTCAATTAGAAAAATTAAAATAGAAAAAATAAACAAATTTCTTCTTCATGAAGAAACAAACCGGTTGATGATTCATCTTCCATCATAAATGTCCAAGCAAATGTAACTTCCTTTTTAGCACTACACTTTAAAAACTTTTTACAAAGAAAAATTACCAGAATTGAAGTCTTTATCATATCATGTACTTTTTTTATTAAAAAAGTGATACTGATTAAAGATTTTCAGAAAAGCTTTATAGAAAGATAACACGTGGTCCTTTATATAAAAAGTTGTGATTATTTAGTAATTAATTACAACTTAAGACTTACGGCATACTAACCAAATACTTGCCACTTTGAGTTTTTTATTATTTTAAAACATGTGATGGTTCATTTCTAAAGATTCATATATCTATTTGTTTATTAACAATAATGGCATTGATGAGATTAATTATCATATAAAAAGTTTTTTAATCATTAGATCGAATTGTATTTTAAGTAAGACTATGCGTAATGACATTATTGCCCCCTTCATCCCCTATGTTTTGACAATAAATTGGTGTGAGTTTGATCATCACTATAAGAGTTGGGTCATATGTTTGATCTGGAGAGGGAAAATTAATATGACGCTGATGTGGTAAAAAAAGACAGATTCTGGTGATGAGACTTGAATTTGATCACCATAACGAATAGTATAATTATTTGTATTATCTAGTTGTTCAATTCTCATTTGTAGTTATCACCATTCATTGTTGTAGGCTACCCCAATGTCCGATAAGGGAAGTTTAAGTGAGAGTATTAGAAAATTGTCAAAATTGAAATTTTATTCATGATATTTTTGTTTTTGCAGAATCAGTTTGTATACTTAATTATGATCTATCAAATTTAGGTTATTTATAGTTCCTTGATCACTAACATAAACCAAACATTTTAAGGCCGGATCGAGATTTTATGATCCTATAATCAAGATTGATTATATGCAAGATCTTATGTTTGTAAAGATCCAATGCAAGTCAATTTAACATGTCATACAACCCACAAAAAAATGTAAAATGACTAAGAACTCGTGTTTAAGCCGATAAACAATCTGCAAAGATATGATCAAACAGAACAAATCCAAGATACAAAGTTTAAAGAAAAAAACAATTTTGAATAATTACTTATAACAGATTAGTCTCACATTCAAAATTTCCTAACACCATAAAAAGACCGAAACCATCTGGATTCTTTCTCTCTTTTGGGGGACTCAAAATGCCAAACAGGCAAACAAACCCATGAAATCGCATCGCCACGTCAGCACAGCCCAACTTCCGCCACAAAATTCAGCAAGTCAATATGCCAACATTCTGAAAGAAAAAGTCAACTCTAATAAAACAGCAACCGAACTACAAAGACCTTTTCTTTTACTATATACACAATCACCCCACAAAAATCCATCAAGAAACACAAACCATAGTTGACTTTCCTCGGTCAAACTTGCGGGTTTTCGTCTTTTTACTTGAAAGCTCGAATCTTTACATAAAAAAGACAAAACCCGTTATCACCCAATTTCCCGTATGCAATTCCCAGGTAATAAAAACCTGTATCTATCAGCATTTTCAATTAAATGTGCAGGAAGATGAACAGCTGAATAAGAATGTGGAATGGGTCCCATTTTCCCAATTATTTCTTTAAAAGTATATTCTTCGGGTAACATATCGAAAAGATCCGCCCCTTTGCAAATTACTTTCTGAACCCTAGTTGGGTTCAAGAATTTGTTAAATCTTACTCTATCAACATGACTATAAGCTTTCATTTTGAAAACAAGTTCGCTGATGTGGCGAAAACAGAAGCTACAATGCCACCCTGCATCTGCTAAAATTGTGTCAGATTGTCGGTAATGAGCGTATGTCGTTTTTCCCGACACGTATCGGTGTACTGAAGCCCGCCAGCTGTTATTATCCAAAAGAAATTCAAAAGAATATAAATAATTCTTTAATCGAAGATGAAGAATTTGCGGGATATCATCACACCATCTTAACAGATTAATCGTGTGTCTGCTCGGTATTTCATCAACATCTGACATGATTAATAAATCATCATCTTGAATTCCTGCTTTTTTTAATAAATAATCCAATGCAAGACGTTGGTAAGCTTCTTCAACAAATGGGTTTTCGCCTTTTTGGAATCTTCCAGGGATTTGACCGTAAGTCAACCGTGGTTCAACGAATTTAAACTGGTCCCGTTGACTTGCAAAGACTAACGGTTTGGGTAAACCTGTAAAAGTGGAGTTTGATTCCAAGAGTACAAACTCTGTAACGTAAGGGTACAACTCATGCCATCTGACGGTCAACAGGTCAACTTCGTTGCTAAATAAAACTGCATCAAAAACTCGTCTTGGAAATTCACGAATTCCCCAACCGTGAAGTTTACAGAGATTTTCCATTGAAACGTTTTCGTGGTAATAATGTGGGGTTTCATTAAATGGTTTTGGTGGCGATTCCCAAAGTGGTCGCAAAAAGTAGGAGACTTTTTGACCGTGTACGTATAAACCTAGGATGATTGTTGGGACCATTATTAAGAAAAAGATTATGGTTTTTAGATCAAGCCCACGAAGAATGCACCGTAATCTTGCCATTGTTGAAGATTTTCCTGAATCCTATCAATCAAAATGTTTGTTTTCGGTTAGTTACCAAAAAGATCCCTAATATCTCAAAATTAGGGCACATATTAGAAAAAGGGGGCAAAACAATCGTATGCAAACTCATCAATAACGAATTAAAGTTAAAAAATCAAACTTTCGAATTGGTAATTAAAGTTATCACCAACGTTGATTTCCTCAAAAACGATACCGAAATACGTAAGAATCAAAAGGGTAAAAAGAAAACCTAAACCCAAAAAGATATCAGCAAATCCAGAAACGACAAATCGAAATTCACACATTGCAATCATCAAATCCAGAAATAAAATCAATAAAAATTACCTCATCGCAGATATCACCACAGAAATCATCGGACTTTTTAGAGCAATAACGAGATCCCCCTTCTGCCATCGTATAAACTTTATCGATAAATTCAGATAAAGTAGATGTCATTCAAATCTTAAACTTCCAATCGATTAAACAGATAGATCAGACTCAAATCAGTAATATAAATTGAAAAGAAGTTATTTTAATTCACACCCTTGAGATCTCAATGAAAGATGGAGAGTGAAAGAAATCTGATAACTGGATAACCCTAGATCGTGTACTCCGGCCGCAAAAGAGATTAAAGATTTGATTTTTATGAATAAAAACAAAAGGAGAAAATGTGGAAATATTAGAGCATGGAAAAAGCTGTGGTGAGGTGTTGTTTCTCTCTCTAGAAATGGGTTTCTGGAAAAACCCTGTGTGTGTGTGAGAGAGAGAGAGAGAGAGAGATTCCTATAAGGATTTCTCTCTGGTTAACGAGTGGCAGTTGTGTAATACCTTCTCTTCAAAGAAGCCGTTTTGGTTGTCTACTTCCCCAAACACTTCAACAATTTATATTTTTGATTTTGAAAATATTAAATTACTTTAAAATGACGAAATTACCCTTGGTGTGAGTAGACTCGGTCACTTTCTACTAGGTATGTTTTGTCTTTGAAGATGTCTTGAATCTTTAACTTAGATAAAAACGAGTTCTTTCTTTTTGAAACGTTCCATTAAAATGTCTTCAATCAACATGTCAAAGTTTGAATGGTGTTTGAGACTTTAATAAGGATGTATAACATTCTTGATGAAAAAGAGCTTACATCCCTGGTTCTATGCACTCTTTGTTATGATTGCTGGAAAATATGATACTGCCAGCCCTGAAGGCATCTCTCATAGGCACAGGTCTTCGATATATTTTTTAATTTGGAGTCCTACGATAGAAAAAAGCATTTTTATATATAGTACACACAATTTATATTTTTTTAAAATTAGTATTAAAAGTGATAGTTTGATATAAAAGCGCGTCATGATAGTGTAGTATTACTTTTTTGCATTAATATTTATTTTTATAATTACGATAGGATCCCAAATTAGATTCGGCAATGTTTTTCTCCAATATCACAAGGTTCGACCAATTTGAAGAAAATGTTTTGGTTGGTTGGATGTCCCTCTCTTCTTGTTGAAACCGATTCTCCGAGAGCCTCGACGAACGGTAACTTCCTTCGTCAACTCAAGTATGGAACCTGTAATCATCCGAAAACTCTAAGTCAGTTGCTCCCCAAGGGTGATCCTCGTGAGAACACTCCGACGCTCAAGTTAGTATTTGTCGACGTAAGGTCTATCGGGTATTCAATGCGTAATTATAACGGACTGTATTGAATGCTAAGAGTAAGTAATAAATGTACCGAGAGTGTTGTTCTTGTTCTTCGCTTGTGGGTGAGTATTTATAACCAATCCGGAAGACCTGGAGGTGGAAGGAGGCCTTCTTTCGGACCGGTCTTACAGGATGTCCGTTGGTTAAAAGGTAGAGCCTAAAGTCTCTCCCCGCCGTGTCGTAGCATTATCCCACGCCACCACCGTCTTGGGGACTTGTTCGCATTAAATGCTCTCGGGACTCAAAACCGCTTTTCCGTAATCTCCGCTTTACCCCAGATTACCGTCATAGGGATTCGCGTCCTGCACCCGTTTCCCTTCCTGCACTCGGGAGCCTTCGTAAGTCAGGACGGTATACGGTTTATACCTCATTAAGTCCCTTAAGTTAAAGGGAGGCTTATGCGTGAAAGGACTCATTTTCACTTGTAATGACGCTCAGCTGTCTTATCACAGAAAAAATGACCGTTGTGGCTTTGTGACCGTTAGGTTTTACCGTCATCTCAGCGGTTTATAAGGACCCTTTAAATTCCTTTCTTATATATATCCCCCTTTCTATCTAATTCATCACTTCTTCCTCCGCCTTCCCAATTTCCCCTTTTTGCCTCTTTTTTCTTTCTCCCATTACCTAGTCATGACAAAGAAAGACAGAACATCGAAAAACAAGGGTGAGAAATCTGTTCAACGAACCGCTGCGAACACCCACACCAACCTAACTCCTCCCGATATCTCTGCAATTTATGATGATTTTCACATTGATTGTTGTTACCGGCTTCTACTCCCTGGCCCTTTTGATACTATTCTTTCCGCACCCGATGGATTTGAACCGGTGTACATGCAGTATGTTTCAGGAGGGTTAAGATTTCCCATTGATGATTTCATTCTTGCGCTCCTTCAAGATCTTGGGCTCCACCTTGCCCAACTTGCTCCAAATTCCTTTCGCAAGATTATCGTCTTTATGATGCTTAGCCGCTCTCTTGGAATTCCTCTGTCTACCAAGGTATTTCGCCATTTGTATGTTGTACCCGGAAGGGGAGATTGGGCCGTTTTTACCCTTCGCCCGGGCCGGAGCGAGCACATTACCGGATTAAAGGATTCTATCAGGGATTGGAAATATGCTTTCTTTTACGTTGATCGTCTGGCTTTCAACGAAGTTTCCCTCCCTTGGGGTAAAATAACCGGCCGCACATCCGAACCTGCCCCTGACCTAACCGACGATGAAATTGGTTATGTCAGTCGTTTATCTGCTTCGGAGGTTGCATGGGAGGATCCCAACGAGGTCTTCCTAGGAATGGCCGACCTGAGTCCCTACTACTTTATTCGCCAAGTCCGACCGGTCTGGCAAATTGATGGGAAAGATGTTTCTTTATTCCGCCGTCTAGGGATGCCAAAACCGATACAAGGGAACGCGTCCTTCATTGAGGGGGCCATAACCCCCTTCCTGCCCCCTTCGGAAGATGTCCTCAGTTCCGAGGGAACACCGGACGCTCCGGAGCGTGAAACTGAGGTCACTTCTGGGGGAGCGGTACCTATCGTGGAGTCCCCGGTCTTCAGGACGCAGCCCAATCGGATATTTCAGAGCCCCGAAAGGTAGGGTCCTCAAATCCCTTTCCAAGCGAATCCGTGAGAGAACAACTTCCTCCCAGACTAAGCGGCCAAGAATTGAAGGTATAAATCGAGCTACACTTTTCTTTTTACTTTTACTTTTTGCTAATAACTGTTTGGTTTTTGTTGCAGGAAACACGTCGGACGTTTTCGTTATTGCTTCAGAACCTGAGGATGTTCTCGTAACCGTATCATTCACCCCATCATCATTAGTCATTCCCACTGTGGTTACCTCAAGTGTTACCATACCGTCAACATCATTCGGGCTTACATCAACACCGCCTAATCCATCGGCCATAGCTTTATTTAGCAGTCTTCTTTTTACTTCTGGTCTTCAGACACCACATACCGGAAGGTCTGCCCAATCACTTCCACCCGTTCGGCCCCAAACATCATTGCCTGTTTTCCCCTTCCGACGTAAGTGCTTGTACTTGTTTGTTTATTCTTTTTATGTTTGCTAATTTGAGTTTCCTTTCTTTAGCTCGACAGGTTCGCACCACCATCTCAGAGTCTACGAAGGGGTTGTCTACCGTCGGTCTTCCTGGGAATGTGGGTCCGCCTGAAACTCAAATATCTCGAGAGCAGAGTCTACAAGCAATAAGTACCCTTACTCCGCCGATCGTGCATGCTTCCGTAGCTCCCCCTTCCGTTTTTCTTAATGCTGCCGATGTATCTGATGAAGGGGTTTTTCTATGTGCCCGAACGGACCTTTTACGTGCCGTGGAATGGCTGTCTGAGCTGCAGATTTGGGGTATCCGCAATAGGCAAGCGGCGTCTTTTCACTCCGAGGAGTTCAAACGGATGGAAGAGTTAATGGGTAAACTGAAGACCTTGCATCAGCATGAGCTGGAGGAAAAAGAAGATTTGGCAAGGCAAAATGAGCGTTTGTTGGAGGAAGATAAGGATCTTTATGCGGGCATAGAAGACATGAGGCGTGCCGCTGCTGCTAAGGATGCCCGTATTATTGATCTAAATGCACAACACAACTCCCTTTCTGCTCATATCGCCGAATTAGAGGCGTCCCTTGTTGAGAAGGATTCTCAGTTAAACGAGGTTGAACTCCTCTATCATGAGATAGACATTAAAAATGACAAGCTTAAGGAAGATTTTGCCTTACAGTCTCATCGGTTGGGAGCGTGTCAGGAGGATGTGGAATGGGTGGTTAGGAAAGGAGGACCTGGTTTATGTGAGCTGTTATTGAATTCGGAGGATTTTGTGGGTAGGAACTCCAAGTTGCAAATGGAGTGTGTTAAATTTGGTCAATATAGGGGTTGTATAGATACTCATAAGGAGTATGCTGGGTTGTTGAAGGATGCCCTTTCGTGCATGATTTCCCGGACGCTCAGACCAATAGTATGAGCCTTTTTGGTGAGTTAGTGACTCCGGACTATCCTCTCTTGCAATCCCTCAAGGCTGGCACGGTTCCTTTGGGCGAACTAAAGAGGTTGGTGGAGAAGTCTTTATCTGGGCCAGAGGACGTTGGCAAAAGTTCTCGTAGAGAGGATGTTTCGTCTGCACCGTAGTGTCAATGTTCCGAACATGCCTTTTTTGATTGTTTCTACCCGTTTTTAGTTTGTATCTCCCCTTCTTTTTTTATATTCGGTACTGTATTGCCTCGTGCAATTTTTAATGAATCGATTTATATTTTCTGCAGAGGCGTCCCTCTTACTTTAGAAAATTTGTTTGTGTTTACTCGTTCGTCGTTTGTTTGATTCGGTATTTCGTTCGTTTTTTCGTTTGCTCCGGACGCACACGCTGATTCGTTGGTGTGGGTGTTCCGGTCATAGCTATGATCTTGATAATTAATTAACAATCTTAGCTAAGGATTCTCATAACATTAATTAACATTTTTCGATAAAAAATACCTATCTCGAAAGGTACTTAATTGATTCGCACGCATCGTTGGGTACATCATTAGTTAGTTAAACGACAAAAAGGTTTAAAACACACAAAAACAAACACAATTCATCCATGCCGTGCGTGCGGAAAAGATCTTCTAGAAATGAAACATTCGCAGGTTCCTCATGTTCCAAGTCCGCGGGACGCTTACCCCATCCATTGTTTCCAAAACGTACGAACCGTCCTTTCTTGCCTCTTTCACCCTGTAGGGTCCTTCCTAGTTAGGAGAGAGTTTACCCGGTTTGTAATGTAGGCTGGCCTCGTTCTTTCGCAACACCAAATCTCCTACTTTGCACGCTATTTTACGGACCCTCGCATTGTAATACCCTTCCGTTTTGGACTTGTATGCGGCTTGCCGTAGTGCGGCATTCTCTCTTCGTTCTTCCACAAGATCCAAGTTATGCCTTAATGCCTCGTCGTTGCCTTCTAAACGGAAGTTTTCCGTTCTGGGAGATGGTAAGTTGACTTCCAAGGGGATCACTGCCTCATATCCGTACACCAGGCTGTAAGGGGTTTCTTGCGTGGCCCTTCTCGCAGTAGTTCGATATGCCCATAAAACGCTCTGAAGCTCGTCCGCTCACGCCCCTTCTACACGATCTAACCGAGTTTTGATTCCTTTAAGAATGGTTCGGTTGGTTACCTCGCTTTGACCATTGGCTTGAGGATGAGCCACCGAGGTGAAATTTTGTCGAATGCACAATCGTGCACACCATTCTCTGAAAGGGTTGTTGGCAAACTGCTTTCCATTGTCGCTGATAATGGTGTTCGGAAGGCCAAACCTACAAACAATTTGTTTCCAAATGAATTTTACCATGTTAGCTCCGGAGATGCAGGCTAACGGCTTTGCTTCGACCCATTTTGTGAAGTAATCTATGGCAACCACTAGAAACTTTAGACCAGCGGGAGCTTTCGGGAAAGGCCCCACTATGTCAATACCCCATTGACAAAACGGCCATGTGTTGTGTATGCTTGTTAGGTTTACCGGTGCTTGGCTTGGGATGTTGGAATATGTCTGACACTTCTGGCATTTTTTAACGTATTCTTGGATGTCCTTCGACATTTGAGGCCAGAAATACCCGGTTCTGAAGACCTTCTGCGTTAACGCCCTTGAGCCAGCATGTGCCCCACACAAGCCTTCATGCACCTCTTCCATGGCCCTTGCGGATTCTGTTTTTCCCAAACATCGCAACCAAGGAGTTGAGTATCCTTTCCGATACAATAAACCGTTCTTCACACTATACCTCCCTGCGTTCATCCTTATCTTCCTTGCCTGACCGGGGTCTTCGGGGAGTATTCCCTCTACCAAGAACTGTACGATCGGTCTCATCCAACAACTTTCATCTTCCTCTACCTCCGCCACTTCTTCATCCGCTACCCGTTCTATGCTCCTTTTTGAGAGAACTCCTACCAAGACTTCCTTGGTGAGGTGGTGATATAGCATAGATGCTAGCTTACTGAGCGCATCTGCTTCCTTGTTTTGGGTACGGGGTACTTGAGTTATTCGGAATTTTTCAAATTTTGCTATTCCTAGCCTTACTTGTTCTAGGTAAAGCTTCATGTGGCTTTCTTTAGCTTCATAGGATCCGTTGACCTGATTTACGACCAGCATTGAGTCTGCGAATGCCTCTAATTCCTTTACCTCCATGTTACTGGCTAAGTTCAAACCTGCTAATAGTGCCTCATATTCGGCCTCATTGTTTGAGCAGGCAAAACCGAACCTTAAGGCATACGTTATCTTTTCCTCATTGGTCCTGACAGGACGACTCCTGCCCCGCATCCGTCCGCCCCTGCGGCTCCATCAGTGTACATCCACCATAAGGCGTGGCTCCCGTTGGAAGGGATCCCTTTCGCTACATCCTGTTCTACCTGCATACTTTCTCCGGTCGGTACCCCTTCTCCTGGCATCTCTAGTAGGAAATCTGCCAAGGCTTGACCCTTGATGCTAGGCCTAGGTTTGAATGCTATGTCATGCTCGCCCAATTCAATCCTCCATTTCGTCATGCGTCCCGACCGCTCGGGTTGGAGAAGTATGTTCTTGATTGGCTGATTGGTCAAGACCGTTATTTGGTGGGCCTGAAAGTATCTCTTCAGGCGTCTGACCGAATATACGAGGCTTAGGATTAGTTTTTCAATTAGAGAATAATTGAGTTCCACCCCTTGCAATACCCGACTAATGAAGTAAACCGGGATCTGCTTTCTTTCCCTTTCCGCCAGGAGGACCGAACTGATGGCGTCCTCGCTGGTAGAAAGGTACATAACCAGTGCCTCTCCTTCCCTCGGGCTGGCCATTGTGGGGATGGTACAAAGGTGTTGCTTGAGCTCTACGAACGCTTTCTCGGCCTTCTCTGTCCATTCTACCTCTCCCTTCTTGATACAATCGTGCAGTGTTTTGAAGAAAGGAATGGACTTCTCAGCGGACTTGGCTAGGAAGCGTCCGAGCGCAGCTAACTTTCCGTTTAGGGCTTGCACATCTTTTACCGTTCGCGGAGTTCTTAACTTCAGCAAATTGTCTATTTCCTCCGGATTAACTTGTATCCCGGATGGGGTAACAATATGGCCTAGGAACTTCCCTTTACTCATTCCGAACGAGCATTTCTTTGGATTCAACTTCATGTTGATCTTTTGCAACTGCCGAATGGTCTCTTCTACGTCCTTGATCAAATCCTCATCCCCCTTACTTTTGATTACCATGTCGTCAACATATACTTCCAGGTTACGCCCTATCTGTTTCTCGAAAGCTTTATCGACCAGTCGTTGGTACGTAGCTCCGGCGTTTCGCAACCCGAACGACATCTTGACATAGCAGTACGCACCCTTGGCTGTATGGAAGGCTGTCTTTTCTTCATCTTCTTTGGCCATTTGCACCTGATGGTAGCCTTTGTAAGCATCCAGAAAGGATTTCCATTTGTATCCTCCAATGCTTCCACCTTCTGCTCTATCTCCGGAAGAGTGTAACTATCCTTGGGGCACGCCTTATTAAGATCTTTAAAATCTACGCACATTCTCATGGATCTGTCCCCTTTCCTGACTAATACAGGATTAGCTATCCATTCAGGATACTGGGTGCTCCGCAGAACCCCCGCTGATACCAAGTCTTCCACCTCTTTATTGACCACCCGGTTCTATTCGGGCGCCATTCCTCTCTTAGCCTGTTTGACAAGTGTGAACGCTGGGTTTATGTTTAGCTTGTGCTCTGCGACGCCCCTTGATACTCCGGTCATATCTTTAGGCTCCCATGCGAACACGTGTTTGTTCTCTTTTAATAGAGTTTCCAACTCCTTTCTTACCCCAAGCGGGAGATCACTACCCATTCGGACGGTTGTTTCTGGAAAATCCGGGTTTATAACCACCTGAACCTCTTCCTGTTCTGTCCAGCTATCTTGGTGCACGATGCTTCCGCATTCCGTCACCGGCATGGGCATACTTTGCATGGTGAGTATCCCATGATCCGAGGGGAATTTAAGCAAGCCATGGATGGTGGAAGCTATGGCTTGTAGCTGCCACAATGCGGTCCGCCCTAATATGACGTTGTACCGAGACGGGGCCTCTATGACGATGAACTCGGTGATGATAGCTTTATTGCGACATGTATTCCAATCAGTCAGCACTAAGGGAAGGTGGATCTTTCCTCACGGCCGCACGGACCTTCCGGAAAACCCAATGACCGAAGAAGTAGCGGGTTTGAGGAAAGCCTTAACGTCCGGAGGGAACTTATCAAAGCAATGATCGTACATGATATTTGCCGAACTTCCTCCGTCAACGTAGATGCGACGCACCATCGTTCGGGCAATGGCCCCACAGATTACGAGCGGTTCCATCCTCACGTATCCTTCAGGGATCGGCTCGTCCCTTCCGAACTCTATGGTTACTTCTTTTCTTTTTCTTAAAGGGATGTTCGAAGGTTCCACCCCTTCTATTGCGAGGATTTCTGTATCGTAAACGGTCTCCTTGGCTTTTGGAGCCTCCGTCTGAGTCTCCTTCCCCTTTCCTTTCCTCTGAGCGTCCTTCTCCCGCTTATAACTTTCACAGGTGGTTGAGGCGTGACCCATTATTTTATGAAATTCACAATACGCATTGGGGTCTCTTGGATACCTGTTTCGGAGGGATCTTCCTTCCTTGTCTTCCTTTGAATCATTTGCCACAAACGTTTCCTGACGATACGGCTCATACCTCTCAGCTTGCGATCTTCCCCCGGGAATCCTTCCCTGGAAGGTTGTCCTTCCTGGGAGTGGCGACCGGTATGAATTTTTGGATTTCTCAAGATTCCGATGTGGGGAGGAGCCGAAGGTTCCCTTTCTTTCTTGTGCCTCGAAGCGTAACTTCTCTGCACTCTCCTCCTCCTGCTTTAGCACTTTGTTGACGACATTAATCATATCATCGGCTTTATAAAAATCTTTTTTCGACAGCTCCCTGAATAGTTCGCCCTCTCTTAACCCGTATGCGAACGCGGCAATGATGAGGGAGTCTTCCCGCACGGGCATCTTTCGGCTCTGCTCGTTGAATCTCTTGAAATATGACCGGTTGGACTCTCCCTCTCGTTGTCTGCAGGCCATTATCGACTGGGATCGATGCTGGTATTTCTTCTGTTGTATGAAGTTGTGACTGAACTGTGTCACCAGATCCTCGAAGTTAGAGATGCTTTTCTGCGGAAGGCTTGACAACCAGTATCGTTCGGACCCTTCAAGGGTCCCCGCAAAGTATAAACACCATAGCTTTGAATCCATAGGGATCATCTTCACAGCCCAACAGAAACTGGCTACGTGGTCATCTGGGTCTCTCGTCCCGTCATATGATTTAACTCGTGGTCCTTTCAGACCGGGTGGAATGGGCATCTCGTTGATGTCATCCGTGAACGGAGAACGGAACCCCCTTTCTTCCGAAGTCTTCTGGTGATCACGACCCCTCGTTTCCCTTCTCTGTGTGGAACGTCTATCTTCCTCTCGCTTTTCCGGTCGGAGGGTCTCCTCCTTCTGGATTCACCTCGGAGGGGTGGGATCTTTGTACACCACTTCCACAGATTCGTCATCACTTGAATACGTCAAGTTTCTCTCCACCCTCCCCCTTGGCTTTCGCTCTAGTTTTCTCCATCTGTCTCATCTTTCGAAATCTGCAGAAGAGGTTGTAGTCCTCTAGCTCTTCTTCCGTGGGCTCGTTCCTCTATTTTCCGGTGGCGGGCATGCGGAGACCGATGCAGGGGTCAACACCCCCCCTACCGGCTCCATGGATCGGATCGGCGTTGTTTGGTGACGATCATTCAACGCTGCTTCTTGGACCATTTTTGTTCGTGGTCCCACGGATGGCGCCAAATGTTGAAACCGATTCTCCGAGAGCCTTGACGAACGGTAACTTCCTTCGTCAACTCAAGTATGGAACCTGTAATCAACCAAAAACTCTGAGTCAGTTGCTCCTCGAGGGTGATCCTCGTGAGAACACTCTGACGCTCAAGTTAGTATTTGTCGATGTGAGGTCTATCGGGTATTCAATGCGTAATTATAACGGACTGTATTGAATGCTAAGAGTAAGTAATAAATGTACCGAGAGTGTTGTTCTTGTTCTTCGCTTGTGGGTGAGTATTTATAACCAATCCGGAAGACCTGGAGGTGGAAGGAGGCCTTCTTTCAGACCGGTCTTACTGGATGTCCGTTGGTTAAAAGGTAGAGCCTAAAGTCTCTCCCCGCCGTGTCGTAGCATGATCCCACGCCACCGCCGTCTTGGGGACTTGTTCGCATAAAATGCTCTCGGGACTCAAAACCGTTTTTCCGTAATCTCCGCTTTACCCCAGATTACCGTCATAGGGATTCGCGTCCTGCACCCGTTCCCTTTCCTGCACTCGGGAGCCTTCGTAAGTCAGGACGGTATTCGGTTTATACCTCATTACTTCTCAAATGGGATTTTGGTAAAATACGTGATTGATGGTTCGATTTTTGGTTCTCTTCCTATCGGGTTATCTTTTGCCTTTCAAAATATTTGTTTTGTGACTTTATGGAGTGTTTGGAAATGGCGGAATAAAGTTGTTCATAATGGAAACATAAATATTATCTACTACTCCTCTATCTTTCAAGGTGTTACAGAAACACCCCTTTCACAACCATGAAATGAATAGAAGTCAACCTTCTTCGTTTTTATAAGGTCAACCTTTTAGGAGTCCAAGGGGAATTTGATAAATATACAATGATTATTGGGAGTTGTATTCAAATCATGCATGTAGTAACCCATTCTTAGCTTTAATTTGTTAACTACTATAGTTATTTAACTTATTGCTCATGAGTTGAAATTGTCAAATCCAATATGTTTGTTGTTGGTAGGTTTACTTGTATAGTTTACTTGCGGTGATCTATTTAGTACCTTTGGTTTATCTTGAGCCGGTGACTTTTATTAAAATCTAGGCGTTTTCTTTTTTCTAGAATAAAAATAGATTATCGTGTAATTTAGCTAATAGGTGGTATGATTGGTTTAATTTACTGCGTTATGTTTTTGACTCTTTGTATTTTTCAAGCTAATCGCTAGTTTTGGTTTTATATTCTAGTTTGGTTTTTCGAGGTGCGGATGTTGGCTAGTTTGACCGTTTACATCTGATTCAAAGATTTGTCCTCCCCGTCCAATCTGAACATGGAAAAACTCACGAATCTATACGCTTATAACGTTTCGAATAGCATGGTACAAAGTAAGCTAGGTTAATTAAAAAAACACACATACCTCATGTTTCTATTGGAAAATTGTTAAATGGTTATACTAAAAAGTACGTTCAATAAAGGAGGAAATACGAAATATATATCTAAACTTTAAATAACACAACTAGTATAGCATAAGAACAGTCGATTGAAAAATTTGGGAAAATGCCAAGATAAATCTTACTCCAGAATAAAAAGAGCATCACGCACATGGTGCTGCCAAATCATAGTAGCTCAATTATTCCCCATTTTTTCTGAACCAAAATGTTCTTTTAATAATATAATATATATTACTGTATATTAAAGATATATAATAATTTGATGCAGGAAATTGAAGAATGTGTGTTTTAGAATATAAAAAAAAGGTAAATTACAGTTTTTATCCCTGACTTATGGCCGATTCGGGGTTTTTGTCCCTAATGTTTTTTTGTCCGTTTTTTGTCCTTTAAGTTTTTAAAATTCTGGAAATTTATCCTTCCGTCTATTTTTAGCCGTTAACTGACGAAAAATGCAAGGCATGTGAGGGCATTTTAGTCATTTTCACCATTCTTCATCTTCTTTTGACTAGTACTGTACAAGTCTCTCCCTAAGTCTCTCCCTACTACCTGTCAAACTTCTATGGCTACTCAATCAGAACCAGCCACCACCATCTTATTTCATATTTATATCATCCCGATGTTCAACAAACTCAAATTCAAAAACAATTTCTAAGATGAAAAATTAAAAAAAATGAAGAACCTGAAACCCAAAAATCAAATTCATATTTATACTCCGCCGCCACACCTTCTCCGCATCTCTCAAAATCAAACCCAAATTTTTTCCCCCAAATCTTACTTGATCTTGAATCAATAAAAAGTTTGAAACTTGTATGAAATAAAAAAACAACAGCAACTGGATTCTGGGTTTTTTCACAGGGTCGGGAGTTCAAATTAGGGAAGAACACCGGAGATAGATCGGAAGTTGAAGAAACACCAGCTGCCGGAATTTCTGGATTCTGGGTTTTTTCATACCCTAAATTTCTGGGTTTTTTTCATAGGGTCGGGATTCTGGGTTTTTTCATACCCTAAATTTCTGGATAATGAACCGTTGGATTTTGGGTTTTTCGTACGGATGTACCGCCGGAGATAGATCGGAAGTTGAAGAAACACCAGCTGCCGGAGCTTGTTTACCGTTCCGGTCAGTTATCGAAATTTCTCGTCGGCTAAGATATCGGAGATTTTAGAGTGAGATCGTTAAAAATCTATCTCAATATTTCAAAATCACAATTTATTCCGATTACACAGCCACCGGCCCACCACCACTTCCATTCCTTCATTTGCATTTTCATATTTTGGTGATGAAGGTTTGAAGGATGTTTATAGATGTTCTTGATTTTATGATGAAGAAAGATAAGATGGATTTTGATGATGATAGGGGTAATTTGGGGAAATTGACAAAAAATCGTCAGTTAACGGCTAAAAATAGACGGAAGGACAAATTTCTAGAATTTTAAAAACTTAAAGGACAAAAAAACGGACAAAAAAACATTAGGGACAAAAACCCCGAATCGGCCATAGGTCAGGGACAAAAACTGTAATTTACCCTAAAAAAAAAATACAAACTATTCAGGGTTTTTTTTAATATTCTAATTCTAATCTGTTATATATAAATATATCATGTTGTAAAAATTGTAACAATATTGATGTAAGTGTCAAAGATACTACCAAAAACTTAATAAGTTGATTACATCTAGACGTGGCAAAATCAGACACGACACGAGAACTTGACACGAACCCGACAGGAAATTAGTGGGTTTGGGTTAGAGGTTCCGACACATTTAAGTAAACGGGTTGACACGACACGACACGAAAGTTAAACGGGTTGGGTTAGTGTCAATATTTTCAACTCGAAGGTAACTCGAATAACCCGTTTAAGTACGTATATGTTTTAATAGATTTTATATGTTGATATTGACGTTTTTAGACACGTTCAAATCCGTCAATATCGTTCTTTTTTAGTACATTTTAGAAGTAAATGCATGTGATATTACTCAATTGTGTGTGTATTTTACATTTCAAGTGGGGACATGAGGTCGAAAACTGGTCAAAAGATAGCCGAAAATGCAAGAAAACGCGTCTGAAGAAGTTCCCGAACGTGAACTAATCGTGAACTAGTCACGATCAAGACCCAAAGTTTCTTTTGGCTTTTCACGATCGGGAACAACGGCTAACGATCGGGAATTCTGCACAAATTGGAGTTCGCGACGCGAACTTTTGTTCACGTTCGTGAACTTTGCGTCCGAAAATATGTTAAAGTACAGATCAAGCCCAAGAAATCAGTTATCTTTTGAACGTGTGCGTTTTTGGGCAATTGAAGAACGAATTTGGGAGCAATTCTTCAAGGTTTTCTTCAACAAAACAAGCAATTATTGATTTCTTATCATTTTGGAATAATTTCATGGTTGTATTTCTATCTTTGAATTCTTGTTTGTCGATTTCTAGCATGTCTATGTGCTAGTAATCTTTATATTCATTATGTTTGGATGATTCTAGGATTAAGTATGGTTTAATTTTAGGGTTATGTTTATGTTCAAACAATTGTTGATGTTTAATTACTCTTTTGGTTTAATCTATGAATTTTCATTTCTTTATCGTTGGTAATTAATTTAATTAGGTATTGACATCACTTGGTTTAATTGATTATTTCCCCAACTTTTCATTTATGACCTAGTTGGTAATTCACTAGAAATAGGGATTAGAGACAAGATTCCAATAAGTTAGATTAAACAAGAAGTTCAACCCTAGTAATGAAAATTCTAGGTTAGAAGTCTTAGGTAATTCAAGTCGGTAATTTCAACAAGTAGAAGTCTGATTACTTATAACTTTTGAGAGAAGAAATTCCTATTAGTTGTAATTAGTTTATTAAATGGGATTGAGAGAAATCTAATACCGTGACTTCTAGAACATTAAACTAACCGGTGCTTAATAACCATGCTTAGAACTAGATGAATCCATACATAGTGAATATCCCTTAAATCTCAAATCAACGTCCAAATTTGCGTTCTTTGTCATTTCAATTATTAATTACGTTTCATAAAAAACAAAACATGATCAACACTCTTTCCTTGATTAATTCTTTAGCTTGCTTTAACTGGATTACATAAACCGTTCCCCTGTGGATTCGATAACCCGAAATACTTACCTAACCTATATTACCCACGATTAGGTATACTTGCCTATGAATGTGGTAGTCTAGAGTAGTAGTATTTAGGAGCTTTATTTTATAACTGGATTTAACACATCATATGTTTACATATATTATATGTAAATACTATATCTTAGTAGTTGTAGTAAAAACGCCTGGATTCTTATAACATATTGGACTTAATCTTATTAGATTTGAAATTGTTAATAAATTTTGCCCTAGTTTCATAGGATCAATTGTATTAAGTTTTTGTTGTGTTCTTATTACGTTTTTTGTTAGATTTGTATTATATTTTGGTTGGATTTTTATTATGTTTAATCGCTATATGCGGATTTTCATGGCTTAAACGGGTTAATCGGTTGGGTTGGGTTGACACGAAATTAACCGTGTCGGGTTTGGGTTAACATTTTGAACCCGTTTATTAAACGTGTCGGGTTTGGGTTTAGGTGTCTCAACACGTTTAAAGTCTCGACACGACACGAACCCGACACGACACGACCCATTTGCCACGTCTAAATTTACATCAGTTGCACGTAACTTTTCTACAGGTAACTATATAGATAATTTCCCCGTTAATACGAAGTAATAGATACTGGACTTAAAACAACACATAATTAAATAGGGAGTAAAACAGATAAAAGTCTACCTAGTATTTATTGCTCTAATATATTTGTCTGATTATTAAAGAGCAAATGAATACGTATGTTCTGAAAACTCACTTAAAAGTATCTAGTTAGATTAGGATAGCTACTTTTCATTAAACTATTATATTTATGTAAAATCCAAACTTAATTTTATAATTTCCTATAGTTCTTGGGCAAAAGCAAAAGCAAATAGCAAATGGTAAAAGCAAATGGTAAAGAGCAAATGGTAAAAGCAAAAGCAATCCAAACTTAAAAGTATCTAGTTTGATTAGGATAGCTATTGGGCAAAAGCAAATGGTAAAGACCTTTTGTGTGATGGATTATTGCAATGGAAACTAAATATTATTTTCCTTTATGAGCCCATTAAGAGATAGAATAAGCCCAGAGTTAGAATACAGTTTTGGGCTAAATGTGTATCCCTGCCTCTCTGGGTCAACAGCTCCTTTAATGTGGGTTTATACAATAAGGCATAAGCCCTTTGTTTCTTTGTTGGCCATTGTTGCTTCAATATATCTGTTTTTATATTAAAAAAAGTAAAAACTATTTCACGTTTTAAGAAAGTTACTGACTGTAATTTCTCAATGCCAATTCAAATATTTTAACTAGTATAATTATCCGCTTCTATTCAATTTATATATCTAATTTCTAAACGAGTATAGATTTGTTTTGAGACCTTAAGGACACCAATGCCTTACCACTAAACCACCTTCGAGATGGTTATTGTACATATTGATATTTTTATATTGGAAACCGAACATTGTCCATTATCACTCTCAACTCTAATTTATACAAATAGCAATAATGGCTTCCAAGGGATTTTGATTTTTATTATGAATAATCTTGTTAGACTACATATTTTACGAAGATGATAACTGTGAGATTGATGATGACCTTAATGTTAAGGCTGAAATGTGTGTTAATCGTAAAGATAATATCAAGGATTCTAATGGTGTTCAACGTGACTTCCGAAGTGTGCGACCCATACCTGCATCCAGTAGCAGGTCAGGGAAAAAACTGAGAATTATTACCGGTTTCATTCTTTTAGGAGTATAACTTACATTTAAAAAAATATTTACCTTTTTTAATACTTTTTAACATTGTTTGGCAAATTTTGAAGGGTACTTAGACCACTGCCAATGGTACCGCCACTCTACCGTCACTTATTCCGCCATTTGTGCACACCATTGGCACCATCTGCCACTTTATTTCGCCGGTTTGCATCCGCCAATTTGGAGACGAGAGGGAAGGGATGTGCCGGTTTGGTGGGTGGACCCAAAGGGGTATTTTGTGTGTGTTTTGTAATGATGGGTCCCAAAAAAATAAAGGGAAGTGATATTGTTGGCATGGGTGCGTCAGCTTAGTGTCGGTTGGAGGGTGAGCTGACGTGATGCTGATTTGGCAACAACTGACTGTGTCAGTTTGTTTTACCATTGGGAGCGGTCTTACTACATAAGTACATTAGGGGTGTGCAAATATATCCGGTATTCGAAAATCCGAAAAAAATATCCGAAACTATCCGAAAATTTGGATATCCGAAATTTCGGATATCTGAATTTTCCGATTCGGATATCCGAAATTTCGGATATCTGAATTTTCCGATTCGGATTCAGATACCAATATTACGAATTTTCGGATATTTCGGATATCCGATATCTGATTTTTTGTCGATTTTTTATATGTAAAAATATTATCTAATATCAAGAGTACACCGATATGTTTTGTCTATATTAATATGTTTATGATAGCTTCAGATTTCATATAGTTAAAGATCTTATTTTTAGTTTATAAATATTGAAATAATTGCGCTAATTGACTTAATTTGCTGGTAATATAATTCAACGAATGGCGAAACTTCGAATTTTCGAATATTTTGGATTATCCGATATCCGTATCCGAAATTTCGGATATCCGAATTTCGGATTCGGATAGCAAAAATCCACTATCCAAAATTTCGGATGTCCAAAATATCTGATTTTCAGATATTCAAAATTTCGGATAATCTGAAATACACACCCCTAAAGTACATAGTAGTCCTCCCCTGCTTGCATTTACAGGTAAAGTTTACAAGTTTACACCTACGGGCTACGACGTGCGAATATCCACAAGTTGTGATATTTTCTCACCTTGTCCTATTCTCGTTCCACGTGATAAACAAACCCTATCTGAATCACTTAATATTATTAATTTATAAATACAAACCAACCACCTGACAAAATAGATATAAGGAAATGGGGGTCCATGATGAATATATAATCAAACGTTGGAAAACATGTCCCACGGTCTTCTTTGTGCACCCTAATAGGCAGACAAAAGTGGGTCCGTTGTTAAATACGTAACGGGGAAGTGGATGCCAATTTAACCCCACGGTCTGATTTCCCCGTTCAACCCTACAATCGCCTTCATAATTCCGTTACTGCCATCCTAACCCAACGTTATTGGTTTTGACTTTGAAGTTTTGGATACCGATCTTAGCCACCTAACCATTAGTGTCCTAGCCACCTTTAGCCGGTTTGGGTCTAGTAGCTAAACCAACACCAATGCGAGCAATGTATCACTTTATTTGAATGAAAGGAAGCACTATGATTGTTTCTTGCTAAATATTTGTACTTCATCCTAATATTCATAAAATAATTGAATATAGGGCAAAATGCATAGAAGGGTAACCTACTTTCCATCAAAGTTTATTTAAGGGTATGTACTTTGGTTTTGATCACTAAAGGGTAACCTACTTTCTATTAAAGTTTATTTAAGGGTATGCACTTTTGTTTTGATCACTAAAGGGTAACCTACTTTCATAAAAGTATATAAAAAGGTAAAATGTGACTTGTGAAACTTGTTACCGGTAATCAATTCTTCCATTTGTTTCCCACGTGACTATTTAATGCTTATATGATTAGTTTTGTTTCACAGCATTCAAACTAGGTCAAAATAAAGTCGATCAATTCTTCGTTCAAATTTCCAAATTCCATCTTTTCTTGAACTAATGGTTAAGGTATGGAAACAAAACTAATCTAGTGACCCAAGTTAATCAAGTTCAAGACTCATCTCAGAAGCTCAACTTTAAGAACCAATACATGACCCTTTTTTGAATTTATTGTTTGAGTAAAATGATTTAGAAACGAAGAAGCATGTATACTTTAAACTATTTTTTTTTGTAACCGTTCATTTTGGTTGGAACAGGTAAATTAAACTTGTTGAGTGAGTCATTTCCCCTTTTTATATACCTTTATGAAAGTAGGTTACCCTTTGATCAACATTTATGAAAGTAGGTTACCCTTTGATCAACCTTTATGAAAGTATGTTACCCTTTAGTGATCAAAACAAAAGTACATACCCTTAAATGAATTTTGATGGAAAGTAGGTTACTCTTTTATGCATTTTGCCCTTGAATATATAATTTCTTAATCCTTTCTCATAATTTCAGACATTTATATTGATAAAATAAATAAAAAGATAAATAGAAAAATTTAATAATCTCTATTTTGCTTATTTAATTTCTTTAAAAGTGTCAAAAATCAAAATCTGATACTTAAAACATGTTGTTAATGTTATTTCTTTATGGGCTTTTTATTAAAGTGATTGTGTAATTTATACTATAACTAGCAGGGTACCCGCGCAATGCGACGGCGGGTACCCAGAAATTATATTTTGTGGCGAGCAAGTGTTGTTCGTTTACACGGTAATAATTGCGCAAATGAATGATTTTTTCCGTCTTTAAAAATTGCAATTAGTAATCATTATCATCTTGAACATAATAATACATTCAAGTTCAACAAACTTAAGGATTATAATTAAAGAATATGTGAGCACACAAACAAATACCTTGATCATGGAAAGTTTGATACAATATGTTTTCTATTTAAATTTGGTTGTTTATTTGTTCTAAAACAAAGTGTCGATCAATCGGTTAACACACATTATGTACTTAGAAAAATGTCTTGTGTTCGAATCCTATAAGCAACAATTCAACTGGAGCATATGTCATGGGTAAAACGTCGCCTGATTTGTAGCATCGTGTTTATGTGTAGGTTGTGGTCGAAAATAAAAACGTAGCACGGAAATAAAAGATGGTAAGAAAGGTCAAAACGGATTAATAAAAGATGGTAAGATAGTTTTCGGAAATAAAAAGCAAAACGGAAATAAAAGATGGTAAGAAAGGTCAATTAATTAATTTCCGAAAATACAAACCGAAATCGAAAAGCTCAATTAATTAACTTCCGTAGATATAAGGGCAGGTCAAATGCTTGGAATTACAGCCTATTATATTTTGTTTTCCGGAATTACAAACCGAAACCGAAAAGGTACATTAATTGACTTCCGGAAATATAAGGTGTTGTGGTCAAATGCTCGGAATTACAGGCTATTGCATTTAGTATTGGTGGTTTGAAATAAAGTGTAAGTTATAGCAATTGGTTAGCACATAGTGACTACATAGGAGAGGTCTTGTGTTCGAATCTTGTAAGCCACACTTTATTTTTTTAGTTGAAGAACTTACTAAAAGTGGAAATCTCCTTAAACTTAAAATTAAGGAGCTCCTTAAACTTACCAAAAGAGGTAGGCCTAAATGCATTATTAAGTAGTAAGATAGTGGTGTTATTGTAAAAATTAAGGTGTTATATACTATAATAGTGGTGTTATTATAAAAATTAAGGTGTTATATACTATAATAGGTCATGAGTTCAAGTCTCATCGTTGACAAATAAAGTAGATTAGATACCGTTTAAAAAAAAAGAAAAAAAATTATACTCTGAAGAAATGTTTGGGAAATCAACTTATTAATTTTCTGACTTTTGATTTTCGTTTTCAAAAATAATAAATCCTTACTTAAAAAAAATCATTTTTTAAGCTGATTTATCATTAAACTATTATATATCTAAACAAGTTTTTAACTTACTGATTCTTTTGGAAAAATCAACAAATCAATTTGTAAATCACACCCAAACACCCTCTGAACGGTGTTAGGTGTGGTGACTCAAGTCACATAACCATATGAACGCTATTGAATCACTACTTTACATTTCACCTTTTTTTTTTTGAATGGCAAGTTAGTAACCCAACTCAAAATACTCAGAGGCTGTTTACTCATAACTCATTTTACTCATAAATCACACCTAAACCCACAAATATCTATTTACTCATAAAACTTAAAATATTCATTTAGGACCCAACAAAATTTTCATTTTAACTAAAGTTAGCCGCGCCATTTAGTTCGTGTAGGGGGCAATTCAAGCTGCACATGGTGTGGTGGCGGCACCAATTTTCCTTGCCATGTAGGAGAAAGTAAGGTAGCACAACACCATACCCTCATTTTAAGAGCATGAGATAACATTCATTTGATACACTAAAAATTTCCTAATCTTTGTTCCTAACTTTTTGAAAATGCCTTTATTAAACATTTATTAAACTTCTATTTTTCTTCTAAAAGAGCACAAATAGACTTCATTAACTGTCTTTTCTATATAAAAGGCATATTGCCCAGCGGTATATGATATTTATGGTGTCATATATGATTGTGAGTTCAAGTCTCAACGTGGATACAAATATATAAAATTAGTGAGTATGTTTGTTAGCATTAAAAAAACTGATTTTTCTAAAATTTTAAAAAGTTTTTCGTGTATTAAATAAAGTTTTTAGATAATTCCTTCATTAAAAAGTGTATTTACAAACGTTTAGATGGCGTATATAATGATGCACATCTAGGGAAATTAAATACCATATCATTTTATGGAATATCCTTTAATACATAAAATTACGGCTTTATGAAGTTTCCTTTAAAAAAATTGTTGTATACAATTTGGTCTTCAGTTTAAGAAATAATATTAGTTCATATTATTTATGTTTATTTGTTTGCCTACTCATTTGATTAAGAAAAATAGATCACTGTCAAAATCAAAAGGTGATCTATAAAAAGAGAATTAGATGATTACGCATGTCATCCTATAGTATACACATAAATATATTAAATAATCATATATAATGCAATCTTCAAACAATAGAATTGCCCACTATTAAAAAAATAAATATGTTAATCATTGCCCTTAAAATTACACTTGGGAAATAAAAACATAACTCATTTGTACCATAACTATAAAAAAACCGCACCAACTAAAAACTACCAACCAATTTGATGTAGATAGGTTTTAAAAAATTATACTTTAACTACTTTTTTTAAACTATTATCATTTACTAGACATTCTTCAATCTTTAACATTTATCTCAAGAAATGCTTTTCATATCATTTGACAGAAACAATGAAAATCTTTATTGTTGGGTATGAAAGGGACCAAAATAAAATAGAAATTGACCAACACAAAAACAAATAATGCAATTCAAGACAACTTCAAAACAAAATTTCAAATAAAATCAAAGAAAGAAATAAAAAGACAATATCCTCATTAATAAAAATGGACATTTTATAAATTTGACATCTATTTCATTAACTCAATCTTGACTCCAGTTGTCATGAAGACAAAATAGACGTGTAACCCAGAATTTTAGGACCATGCAAGAGACAGTTACAATTGTGGCTAAAATAAATTGCTCACTTTAAGACCAAAAATTAATTTTTTCATTAAATTTTGTGAAAAAAATTCATTCCATCACCAAAAATTAAAATCTTGATTTTTAGCTCTCTATCCATTGCAATTTACACCCAATTTTCAAATTCCATCACTCACAATTTTATTGTATTTAATATTCATAAAAAAAGATTAAAGATTTCCCATTTGTCTCTCTTTTGGTAGAGAAATGAGAAGAACCATATAGGATACAACCATAGCAAACTCAAGAGGTAATTAAAGTTTGGATCTTTATTATTGTTTTATTGAATACGAATGGTTTAATTAGTTGGGTTTCTTAAATGAATTTATGTTGTGTCAATTTCTTGCATAGACAGCAATTAAATACACTGTATTTGGAGTAATTATATCGCGTCTACTTCATGGAATTCATGTGAAATTAATTTAAAGCATTGGGATTTGACAAAAGCTATTTTGGGGTTGTTTTGTTTTGTTGAATTCATATATTTTTAGGATTAATTTTATTTTTAATAATCGTATCTTTTCCTAATTGTGCTCTGTTTTATTGTCCATATAAACAGGCTTATGTTCCTGTGGGAGACAATTAGACAAAAGTTTTTTTTAGTAAAAAATTATATAAATTGTGAGTAGAATTTTAATAAATTTCAGAAGGTGAAAAATAAGAAGAAATATCTCAGCGATGAAGTTTATGAAACTTGGTTCTCGGCCTGATACTTTCTACAGTTCAAACGGTGTAAGGTAAGCAAAAATTAAAACTAAAATTTAATATTTAAAATTAAATTCAAAAATTATGTTTTTGTGTTATATCATCGTATGATTTCAGGTCAATTTCGTCAGAGGTTCGTAGCGATTTTATAATTCAAGTGGACGAGACAAGATATTTGCTTCATAAGGTGAGATTCTTTATTTAATTTTATTTTTAATTTAGTTCATTATTTATTTTCTCATTTTTAAGTTAATTACACAAAAGGGTTGTTGAATTTGAAAAAAAATGAGACAACCCCAAATCAAATTTATAAACTTTTAGCAATATTCATGCTTCTTGATGCTCTGTTTTCTCCAATTTCAGTTTCCACTTTTATCAAAGTGTTTAAAGTTGCAAATACTCTGTTCCGAAAATCAAGATTCATCCCAACTTCAAATGATCGAACTCCCTGATTTTCCGGGAGGCAGCAACGCTTTTGAATTATGTGCAAAATTCTGTTACGGAATAACAATCACTCTTAGTGCATACAATATTGTATCGGCTCGAATTGCAGCCAGATATCTTGAAATGACAGAAGATGTCGAAAAGGGTAATTTGGTCAATAAACTTGAAGTATTCTTCAATTCCTGCATCCTCAAGGGTTGGAAAGATTGCATTGTAACTCTTCAAACCACCAAACAATTCAATTTATGGTCAGAAGAATTAGGAATTACAAGCCGGTGTATCGAATCGGTTGTGTCAAAAGTCGTTTCTACCCCTATGAAAGTGAGCTTATCGAATAGTCATTCAGGCCAAAACGGGGATAAAGATGACACTTTTACATCAAAAGGTTGGTGGGGTGAAGATCTTTCTGAGTTAAAGATTGATCTTTATTGGAGAACAATGGCAGCCCTAAAATCGGGTGGTAAAGTTCCGCCTAATCTTATTGGCGATTCTTTAAAAATCTATACTTCAAAATGGCTCCCAAAAATTTCAAGAAATCTTGAAAACGGGTCGGGTTTGGATAGTGAAATGGATACTTCGAGTTCAAATAGTAGATCACTATTAGAATCGATAATTACGTTACTCCCGATTGAGAAAAACGCGGTTTCGTGTAGCTTCTTGCTCAAGTTACTCAAAGCTGCAAATATTCTTCAAGCTTCGGTTTCTTCAAAAATGGAATTAGTAAGAAGGGTTGCGATTCAATTGGACGAAGCTAGGGTTTCTGATTTGATGATTCCGAATATATCAAACGATGATGATATGATATACGATCTTGACATATTCTTGAATATTTTGGAACAATTCATGTTACAAAGTCAAAGTCAAAGTCAAAGTCAAAGTCAACCAGGTAGGACATTGCGACCGAATGAAAATGGCGATTCTGAGTTTCAAGAGAATTTCAAATCTTTTAATGACCCAATTATGAAAGTTGCTAAACTTGTAGATCGATATTTACAAGAGATTGCTAGAGATGTGAACGTACCATTGTCAAAGTTCATTGCTTTGGTCGAAACTGTTCCTCCATTTACGCGTATGAATCATGATGATCTTTATAGAGCTATTGCCGTATATCTCAAGGTAATCGAAGCTCTAAATGCTTACAACAATCTTTTATTTAGACTCGATTATTAAGTTCACTTTCTTGATTTTTTGATTATTTATCGGAAAATATAGTAAGGTGGCCGGTTTTTGGATATGTCAAAATGAGCGACTTGTGTTGCATATCAAAAAGGGTTGGGGTTAAACCGGTTAAATTTGGTCCATGTTTCTTTAAATTATTAAAATATATTTAATTGTGTAAAAAATATGACGAAAACGTTATTATTTAAAGAGATTAGAGATATCACCTGCACATTTTTTTCTTAGGGGTATCAGTTACATTAACTTACGTTAATTTTTTAATTTTTTTTAACATTATTCGATAAATTTTGAGGGGTTGCACGTTTAACCCGTGCTACATAGTAGTTCTTCCCCGCCCGTTAACTAGTCAACTCATTCATTACTCAATCAGTCAAACTTTTGATTGAATTGTCTTTTTTTATGCTTACATTCTATTTTCAATCTTTCTTTGATTTTAAACTTTTGATTTTGTGGTCAACCAGTCACACCCGGACCTAAACAAGAGGCAAAGGAAGGACCTTTGTCGAACACTCGATTGCAAAAAGCTATCTTTGGAAGCATGCATGCATGCAGCACAAAACGAGTTGTTACCATTACGGGTTGTGGTACAAGTCCTCTTTTGTGAACAAGCTCGAGCTGCAATGGCGGGTGGTCAACTGACCGAGCTGCCCGACCACATTAAGGCGTTATTTGCCACTAATGGTACTTCATCAAGTACACCTGGTTCATCAAGCCCTAACACAACCACACCACGTCCAGAGGACCGGTGGGTCAAGTCAATAAACCCGAGTGTTCCTAGTACAAGGACGAAACCAGAAGCAAATGATGATCCCAATGATGGTTCGTTGAAGGTTAAACAAGGTTGTTTGACTCCTATACAACGCAAAAGGACGACTTTAAGTAAGTTATGGTTGGGGAAAGATAGTGAAAAATGAAAAAAGGGTTGAAAATGTAAAATTTGCGACGCGTATTTAATTTCGGGAGTTATTTTGTACACAGTCGTTTTACCTTGCACACCACAAAATCCCTTTTTAATCAATTTTGGCATATTTAATTTTGTGGTGGGTACAGTATAAATAATGGTGTACAAATTAACTCTCTTTAATAATAGTCCGATCTTTCGTGACAATTTTTATATAGGGAAGACATTTGTTTTGTATGAAAATTAAATTGGACTACTATGTTAGAGTGTTCTTAATTCATCTGTTGCGTTGTGTTTACTTCCTATATTGATCTTGAGTACATCTTACTACTTTAAAAAGCATTCTAGACATTTCTAAAAGAAGTCTGAATTTTCAACACTTCCTTTTTTAGCAATGTTCAAACACCCTTCAAAATCAAAATAAATGTGCCTTACCTGAAATTCGAACCCAAGACCATTCGGAAAACAACCAAGGTGATAACCACCGGGCCATGTGGTTTTTTGTTATGCATTTGTTAACCTCGACTAATATACATAACGTCCACGGTAATAAACGTATCAATAAACAGTCAACTTCCTAAACAGATAATTCGCATTTAATAGCCTTCCTAAATTATAAGTCACAGGAAATATGTATTTAATAGCCTTCCTAAATTAATAGCCTTCCTAAACGTATCAATATGTATTTAAAGTAGTAAGATAATTACGTTTACAAACTTATTATTTCCAGTGACTTACGTTTTTTTAAAAATTAAATACATATTGAACACATATTGAATTAAATATGTTGATTTACGGTTACAAACAGTCAATTACGTTTACTAAATACATTATGATTTACGTTTTTAAAAAAAAATAAATACCTATTGAATTATACGTTTTTTTAAACTATATATATACTCCATCAACTAACGATGGAGTTGTTGTGCAGCATACAAACGATGGATTTTGGTGGATACGAACCTGTTGAAAACTTTGAAGACCTCTGGAATCCACATTTGTGGTACAAATGCAAATTTGTTCGCGTTGAATATGTTTGGCTTGGCCACAAACATAACAAACTATATTTGTTTCTGCTTGACAGATTTGTAAGTTCCTACTAATTAAAATACTATTTTTTGTTTTTGGTTTTAACTACTAATCATTAATTTTCAGAGGCACAAATTCGCAGCCATTATCCCCCAGCTTATTTTCTGCATACCAAAACCGAAAACTAGAAGGCGGTGTCTTCTCTTTAAAGTATTTCAAAATTGATTACACCGATGTCGAATCCTTTCCTCGCTTCGAGAACTATAGCTTTATTCGTAATGAATGGGCAATAGTATTTAACACTAAAACCGAGCTTGCTGAAACTACGAATGGAGAAGATGCCTGGTTCCCCAAGTACACGTTGGTCAGATCTCCGACATGGCTATTGCAGGATCAAACAACTCGAAAAATGTTGATTGGTACGTCTACGTTACATTTTTAGATGTTTTACTTTAAAGTGATAATATTTTAATATTTTTCGTAATTAATAAACATTTCACAGACGTTGCTGGAAACATGTGGAACGGTTGCTTTTTTTTTTACATCCGGTCGGATATCGTGTGCAATGCTGCTGCATGACTGTCTGTAAGTATTTATACCTGATTTACATGATCACCACACCTGCGAAATAACCCATTTAAAATGTACTTTCCGACAGGGGCAACCGTATCAAGCTCATCTTGTATCATATACCGGCAGCCACGGCAACAATGATTGGGAGATGTGCTTCTGAAAACATAATTGTGTACGCATGTCGCGTTAAACTGATTATAAAACCAACAGGTTAATTCCAATTAAGTGCTTCATTTTACTTTAATTAAAAATATATTGACATCTCTTTTTTATTTGGTTAAATTTCAGTCAAATATCTTGTTTCTACTGACGTCACAAACATCGAGTTCAACCCGCCGATGCCAGAAACATATGCACTTCAACGCATCCATCCGATTGTGCAATATGATGATGCCATTGTTTTATGTGATGAAGAACCCGATGTCGCGTCCGACACGCAACCAAATAATAGTTTCAGACGCTTAAGAACTACTCTATCTGGAAATAAGCGTCTATCGACTTACACACAAAAACAATAGAGCTCTGCTAATCGGACAACAATAATTAGTTAGTTAGGTTACTCTTAGTTTCTGTTACACAATTGGTGTTTTTTTTAATATGGTTTGCCTTAATAATATTAATTTTGTCATTAAACCAAATAATTGTTGTCTGTGTACTGTACAATTTTGTACACCTACTCGAATTATATATTTTGTGGTGTTAATGGAAATATTTCGTCAAACGCGTAATCAAACTGTAAATATTTTACGTTTTTTACTACCGACTAAAATTGAATTACTTATAGACGTTTTTATTATCCAACTAAAACTGCCAATTACGTCTTTAATAAATAAGTTTTAAGTTGTTTCATAAATTTCGATTTATATATAGTCTTTTGACCATATTAAAAAGGCTAAAAATATACAGACCATTTTAACTGTCAATTGCTTTTGACCCCACTAAAAATAAGACGTATTTTACCATGTTTGAAAAAATGCAGACGTATTTATTAGAAAACGTAATTACAATATGTATTTTCGAAAATCAAAACGTAACTACCATAAAAACGTAATTAATGGTCTAGAATCTTGAAACGTAATTACCATATAAATCGTTCATCAAAACGTAACTCATAATATCTCAATTTAATGTAATTATATTTACCATATGTGGAATCGCAAAAAAACGTATTTTGGTTGACGAAAATTGAATTACTTATAGACGTTTTTATTGTGCAACTAAAACGGTCAATTACGTCTTTAATAAAAATATTTTAAGTTGTTTAATCAAATAAAATTCGGTATATATATACTATTTTGACCATATTTTACTTACGATGTTTGAAAAGATGCAGACGTATTTATTAGAAAACGTAATTACCATATGTATTTTCCTAAATCAAAACGTAATTACCATAAAAACGTATTTAATGTATTATAACCTTGAACCGTAATTACCATATAAATCGTTCATCAAAATAAAAAATTGCGTTTATAAATACCATATGTGGAATCGTAAAAATATGCAGACCATTTTTATGAAATGTTCAATTGCTGTTGACCCCGCTAAAAAAAATACGTATTTTACCATTTTAAAAATATACAGACGTATTTTTAAGAAAACGTAGATTAAAAATATCGTTCTATATTACGTATTTACCAACTTAAATTTTTAAAGGGTATATATTACATTTAAAAACGTCCATGCAATTTAATGGCCGTGATATTACATTTTATATAATATATATACGTTTTTTAATTGTGTATAAATAGACAAATTAACCATTATACTTCAATTCACGATACGATAATTCTAATACCACCAAACATCACCAGTCATCGACTATCATCATAATTCGGCAAACCATGTCAACAACCGGATTGCACTTTGTAAGAAACATTCATGATTTCAAGGACAAAATTCACATCAAGGTCAAGGTTTGCCGGATTTGGCCCCAAACAAACTTCAACAACAAAAACGAGATAATATCACTTGAGATGATTTTAATTGACGAAGAGGTATTACTCTTAATCATATTCGATAAATCACCACTACTTATATATATTATCTCAACAATGTTAACTTACAATTAACTACATTTTGTATTAAAATTTTTGTAGGGAGGCAGGATTCAAGGTTCTATTTACGTGAAGTTAATGAGTAAATATGTAACTGTTGGAGCAGATCACAGTTCAACTTATTACTGATGCTGCAGTTAGTACTGATCATAGTTATTACTGATGAAAACTATGGTTATTACTGATGGGGCAGAACCACTTACTACTGATGAGTTGATATTGGTGAAGTCTATAACTAACTTACTACTGATCATGCACATATTGAAGATACTACTGATCATTAGTAGTTACTACTGACGTTGGTTTTGGACTTACTACTGATTACCAGAGTTACTACTGACGATGCTTATTTACTACTGATGAATGTATTACTACTGGTACGCGTTTTGGAAGCATATCAAGTCCGAGATCTTCGCAGAGTTAGTTATAGAATGTTATTCAATGTATATCTTTTATAATTCGATGTAAATCAAGTCCTAGAATAACTAGGGTAAATAGTTAGGCTTCAAGGACTATTATATATAGTTCCTTACGAATTGTAAACGTACGTGTGTAATGTTAATCAATAATATACATTGAAGCTTTTTGTGAAACTGTGTTCTTAATATTATTGCATATTGTTCTTACAGTTCATTGTTCTTAAACATATTGATATAGTGTTAATCCGCTGTAACTTCTATTATCAATTAGATCTAAAGGTGTTTATTAACTAATTCATAGTTAATCGATCCTGACAAGTGGTATCAGAGCTTATTGGTTCTAGATCTACGAATTTTAAGAACAAACAAAAAGTTTTAATCTTTAAAACACACAGATTGTTAATCATGACTGATAACAATGAAAGCACTCAAGCTAATAAAATCCCTATACTCACTCCAAATAACTTTGGAATGTGGAAGAATCGTATTAAGCAATACATGCTTATTACTGATTATTCCATGTGGGAAGTTGTTGTCGAAGGAAACAAAACTGTTCAAGGTCAAGCAACAAGTTCTGCAACTGAAGCAGATAAACTCAAGTGTGAAAAGGAGAAGAAAGACAGAGGAATCGAACTCAAAGCTCTAAGCACTCTTCTACTGGTCATTCCTAATGAATATCAACATCTCTTTGTTGAATATGATGATGCAAAAATGTTGTGGCAGGCACTGGAAAAGAGATTTGTTGGCACTAAAAGTACCAAAAGAAACATGAAGTCTGTACTAAAACAGGACTTTGAAAACTTCAAAGGCCAAAAGAATGAATCTCTATCTCAAACCTTTGATAGATTCAACAAACTCATTGGTGAACTGAATCAAGTTGGTGTGAAACCTGACAATGATGATGTCAACAGAAAATTTCTCAGATCTCTTGGAGAAGAATGGTCTATGTACACAATCATATATAGACAAGGTGATGCCCTGGAAGAAAAGGAGCTGGATGAATTATACAATGAGCTTAGGGTGTTTGAATCTGAGGTAAGTTCTAAAACTCCTAATTTATCTTCAAACAATGCTGCTTTTGTGTCTAGTACAGGAACATGTCAGGAAACTGCAAAGGCTGCAGATTGTGAAGATGCTGCAAGAGAATCATTCTTCACTAGTCATGTGCATACTGCACTAATTAGTGATGATTTGGAACAACTGAATCCTGATGATCATGAAGAGATGGATCTTAAGTGGCAAATGGCCATGCTGAGCTTAAGAACCAAAAGGTTCTTAAAGAGGACTGGTAGAACAAATCTTAACTACAACAAAGGTGACAAGGCTGGATTTGACAAGACTAAAGTCAAATGTTACAACTGTAACAACCTTGGGCACTTTGCTAAAGAATGTCCTCAGCCAGACAAAAGATCAAACTCAACTGCTCTTGTTTCACAACAAGGACAAGGTTATGACTGGAGCTTTCAAGCAGAGGAGCATGCACAGAATCAAGCTCTCATGGCTTTCACGGACTCTCCTGCTAAGGTACATTCTAAATCTTTCACTCCTGAATGCATTAAAGCTTATAAAGATTTAGAAAAACTTAATAAAGAAACACTTGAAGAGATGATTCTAAATAGAAATAGAAGAATTGAATATAATGGTTGTATAACTGATCTTGAAAATCAAATTAAAATTTAAAAAATAACTGATCAAAAGATAAAAGAAGAATTGCTACAAACCACTTATGAAAAAGAACATCTTGAATCAAAATTAAAAGAAACCTTGATCAAACTAGAAGAATTTCAAATGGAATTTGAACAAAACAAATTAACCATTAAAAAGTTTGAAAGAAGCTCTCAAATTGTCAATGAATTAACAAGTAATCAAACCACTGAAAAAGTTGTGCATGGAGTGGGATATCATGCTGTACCACCTCCATATAAATTCATTCCTCCACTTAAAGATAGTTCAGAAAGAATCATAAATGAATTAAAAATTGAAAATCAAACTGAATCTAATAATGAAACATCTGAAATAGAATTCATAATTACAGCTGAATCAAATGATTCTTCTGATGATGATCAAACCACAGACTCAATTGATACAAGCTTTCATACAGCACAAAGTCAAGATGACTCTCCTAAATATAATGCAGAAAATATACCAAAAATTTTAAGAAGGGGAAATGAAAGAAATAAAAATCAACTCTTAGATTAAAGAAAACCTGAAGGTGCTAAAGATAAGAAATTAAGATGTGTTATCTGCAACAAAGTAAACCATTTAGCAAAGGATTGTCACTTCAATCCAATTAACTGTAAGAGTTCAAAGAATTTAAAAATTCTAAAGAAAAGGCAAAAACACAAAAGTTAACAGATACTACTGGTCCATCAGTAGTAAATAAAATAAAATCTAAAAAATCTGAAACACCAAAATTTGGAAGAAATGCACCAAGGTTTGTGCAAAATAAAAGAGTTGGAAGCCCTAAAAACAGCAATTATTTCAAAAATAATGGAAAAACAAATCAAAATAAACAGTATTTTAACTTTTCCAACACCAGTAGGAACTTTAACAGGTTTACTACTGATCCTAAACCTAATTACAATGCTGTTAGGTATCAGTACCAAAACACTACTGGTAAAAACCCTAAGTTTGAAAATACTACTGCTGCCAAACCACATGTTAAAAACACTACTCGTCATCCTAAACATGGTAAATACCCAAATACTACTGGTCCATCAGTAGTAAAGCATTCAAAAGCTAAAAATAATGGGTATAGACCAAGGTCAGACACCAGTAACAAATCCAAAAGGGCAGTAGTAAAACAAAACACCAGTACTAGACAGGTATGGGTACCAAAAATGTTTAAAATTAAATCTTCAAAATCTTACTTCTCAAAGGATGAACCCAAGACATACAAAGCTTGGGTTCCCAAACTTAACTAATCATTTACTTACTTGTGCAGAGCATTCAGATCCCTGAAGAAGGTAGAACATGGCATATTGATAGTGGATGCTCAAGGCACATGACTGGAAATCTGTAAATTCTTAAGGATTTCAAGTCATTTGATGGAGGATTTGTGGCCTTTAGTGAGAACCCAAAGGGAGGTAAGATTACAGGTAAAGGTACTGTTACTAATGGTAAAATTACTTTTGATGATGTATTTTATGTAGCCGAGCTAAAATACAATCTTGTCAGTGTGTCTCAAGTATGTGATAAAAAAAACAAAATTCTTTTCACAGATATTGAGTGCATCATTCTTTCTCCTGATTTTGTTTTAGATGAAAAATATGTCGTTTTGAGAACTCCAAGGAGAAACAATGTGTATTGCCTGGATATAGGGGGAGAACTCATTTCCTCAAATGAGATCAACTGTTTTATATCCAAGGCAAACACTACTGAATCAGAACTTTGGCATAGAAGGATGTGTCACACAAATTTTAAAAATATGAACAATTTAGTAATAAGAATTTGGTAATTAAATTAGCACAAAAACAGTTCATGTGTGATCATCACTGTGTTGCATGCCTAAAAGGTAAACAACATAAGTCTTCTCATAAGTCCAAAATTGTAAATTCTATTTCTGTTCCTTTACAACTCTTACATATGGACCTTTTTGGACCTACAAATGTAATGAGTATTGGAAAGAAACAATATTGTCTTGTTATTACTGATGACTTTTCCAGATATATATGGGTTTTCTTTCTCAGGACAAAAGATGAAACAAGTGAACTCATCAAGAACTTAATTGTTAAACTGGAGAACACATCTGATCAAAAAGTTAAAGCCATAAGATGTGATAATGGCACAGAATTTAAAAATGCTAACTAAATTAACTTTTGTGATCTTAAAGGTATTGACAGGCAATACAGCTCACCTAGAACTCCTCAGCAAAATGGTGTAGCTGAAAGAAGAAATAGAACCATCATTGAAGCAACAAGATCAATGTTAGCAGATTCAAAATTACCAATCACTTTTTGGGCTGAAGCTGTTAACAATGCCTGTTATGTACAAAACAGAGTATTAATAGTTAAGCCACATCATAAAACACCATATGAAATTTTTAACAAAAGAAAACCGTCCATAAGTTTTTTAAAATCATTTGGTTGTCCTTGTACTATTCTGATTACAAGAGAACAAATTGGTAAGTTTGACTGCAAAGCTGATGATGGAATCTTTGTGGGATACTCTACTCATAGCAAATCATACAGAGTGTTCAACAAAAGATTAAGGATTATTGAAGAAAGCATCAATGTATCCTTTAATGAGAATATTCCTAATGAACAAGGAAATGGTCCAGATTGGCTATTTAACATAGACAATCTAACCAAATCCTTTAACACTAACTTGGATTTAAATGCAGGTAATTCAAATTGTCATTCTCAAAAGGAAGGAACATCATCTTTCAATTCTGGTCAAGAAGAGATGAGATACATAGTAGTTGATACTGTTCCCACAGTTAATACTGAGGACAGTAATAACTCAAGTTCTGGAAGCAGTAGTGAATCAGATAATGAGGACAGTAGTAATTCAAATACTACTGAGACCAGTAATAGTACTCAAAATACTACTGGTCCTAGCAATAACCTAAATTCTCTAAACACTACTGATCCCAGTAACAACCTAAATACTACTGATCCCAGTAGTAACTATGAACCAGCAAATGATGATGAACCAAACATCAATGACACTGAAGAACCTCAAGAGGAACAATCTCCTAAGACAAATGAGTCCAATATTGAAAACCAACTATGTGTTGATAAAGTTCATGGAACCAGAACTGAAAAGAATCATCCTTTGGATCAAGTCCTTAGTGATGTGAACTCAAGCATGCAGACAAGAAGCAAATTACATAAGAGTCTAACTGCAAACATGTGTAATATAAGTTTAATTGCTAACGAATGTATGTTTGAATGCTTTCTGTCTCAGGATGAACCAAAGAAGATTCAACAAGCAATGAAGGATTCAAACTGGATTGAGGCAATGCAAGAAGAACTCCTTCAATTCAAATTACAAGCTGTTTGGACACTTGTACCTCTACCCGAAGGAAAAAGAGCCATTGGAACAAGATGGACCTTTAGAAACAAGGACGATGAAAGAGGTATAGTGATCAAGAACAAAGCCAGACTTGTAGCCCAAGGATACACTCAAGAAGAAGGAATAGACTATGATGAAGTATATGCTCCTGTTGCTAGAATTGAAGCAATTAGGATATTCTTAGCATATGCTTCATACAAGAAGTTTAAAGTCTATCAAATGGATGTAAAGAGTGCTTTCCTATATGGGAAAATTGAAGAAGAAGTATATGTATGCCAACCTCCAGGTTTTGAAGATCCAAAACATGGTGACTATGTATTCAAACTAGACAAAGCTCTATATGGCCTACATCAGGCACCAAGAGCATGGTATGATACATTATCATCATACTTACTGAAGAATGATTTCAAAAGAGGTGCAATTGACAAAACTCTGTTTACAAGAAAGGTCAAAAATGATATACTAATGGTGCAAATCTATGTAGATGATATCATTTTTGGATCAACAAATGATTCCTTGTGTAAAGAGTTTGAAAATCTCATGCAAATCAAATTCAAGATGAGCTCCATGGGTCCAATGAACTTCTTCCTTGGACTCCAAGTCAGTCAAAGAACAGATGGTATTTTGATAAACCAATCAAAATATGTTAAAGACATCTTGGAGAAGTTTGATATGAAAGACTGCAAGAGTGCAAGTACACCAATGGAAACACACAAACACCTACATCCTGATGCTGAGGGGGAGGATGTAGATGAACACTTATATAGATCAATGATAGGTTCTTTGATGTACTTAACTGCATCAAGACCTGACATTATGTATAGTGTCTGTGTGTGTGCAAGATATCAAGCAAGACCTAAAGAACTACACTTGCAGACTGTCAAAAGAATAATCAGATACTTGAAAGGCAACCCATCACTTGGTCTATGGTATCCACATGATTCACCCTTTGAACTCATAGCCTACACAGATAGTGACTATGGAGGTGAATGTCAAGATAGAAAGTCCACTACTGGTGGATGTCAATTCTTTGGATCAAGACTGGTGTCATGGCAATGCAAGAAACAAACAAATGTATCAACATCAACTGCTGAAGCAGAGTATGTAGCTGCATCGGCTTGTTGTGCTCAAGTACTTTGGATTCAAAACCAACTTCTAGACTTTGGTATCTCTATCCTTAAAACTCCCATTTTTATTGACAATCAAAGTGCTATTAGTATTGTGAACAATCCAGTAAAACACTCTAAAACTAAACACATTGAAATAAGATTTCACTTTATAAGAGACTGCAATGAAAAGAAGTTAATCAAAGTAGTTAAAATTCATACTGACAATCAATTAGCAGATCTTTTTACAAAAGCATTTGATGTAGGAAGATTCAGCTTCTTGGTTAGCAGTATTGTAATGATTTTAATAAATTAATTTCTCACTCAAAATCATGTGTAAAGTTTTTGTTGTAAAAAGTTATTTATTTGTTTAAGTGTTTTACTACTGGTAGGTCACTACTACTGGTGTGTCTTAGGTATACACAAATACTACTGGTATCCACATATACTACTGGTCTTGTAAGTTAGGTTAGTAATGAAATTCATTAGTTACTACTGATGTCAATAGTTACTACTGATGTCAAAATCCTTAGTTACTACTGATGTTCTTAGATACTACTGACGTTTTCATGCTGGCATCTAATTTACTACTGGTCTTTCAACTATCAAATTACCAAACTAACCCTCATGAAAATAGACGTTGTGTCATGATTCGAAGGGCAAGTTAGTATTTTTGCAGGATAAATCGTAAGATATAAATTAGTTTAGCATTATCCTTCCATCGATTTGCTAAATCCTCTCGATAAACCCTAACTCACGATCATAAACCCTGCATCAGTAACAAAATTCATACTTATTTCTCTCAAATCAAACAATCAAACATCATAACATCGACAACAATGGCAACTCTACAATCTCTTGATGTTCAAACAAATCTCAAATACTCAGAGTTTCACAACATGTGTGCGTTCCTAAAGAATCCAGACGGTACAAAAGACTTTCGTCCAATCGTACAATTCTTGAAGAACTCATACATCAAGTTTGCTTTAACTGTAAATCCGAAAGCATATCAACAACACTTGGTTGACTTCTGGACTAATGCTGAAAGAACCGAAGGGTCGACTATGTCAATGATCAAATCAACCGTGGATGGCAAAACTGTCACTATAACTGAACAATCCATCCGACACCATCTGCAACTACATGACGATTCAGGTATGTTTTCTCTTCCTAAGGAACACATTGTTGAAATTTTAAATAAAATGGGATATGAGGGAAGACTTGACATAGTCACTTTTCAAAAGGGTGGGTCTTCTCTCCCCACAATGGAAATTTCTTGTTCATAACATTCAACATTGTATTTCTCCCAAAAGAAGTACCTGGAATGGGTTTAACAAATCAATAGCATCTGCTGTTGTTTGTTTATGCACAGACCAAGTATTTAATTTTTCAAATATGATTTTTGAAGGTATGTTGGGAAATCTTAGTGCTTCAAAATTTTTAATGTATCCCAGATTTCTTCAACATATTTTAAACTGTGAATTACAAAACTTGTCAACTCCTAAAAATATTTTTATAACTCCTGAGTTGAACAAGAAAGTTTTCTCTAATATGAGAAAACAATTTAAATTTTCGGGTAAGGAAACCCCTCTGTTTCCTAACATGATCAAAGATCAACAACATACTGGAGAGGGTTCAATCAAAGATACAACCCCAATTGAACCTCAACCCACTCCATCACCCCCAAATGCAGCCCAAACACCACCCCAAACAGTCACTCAATCACCCACTCATTTAGATGTCCTGAATGTCTCCCAATAACATGAAATAAATCCTCAGAGTGCTACTCTTCACTCTGTGGAAGACCTACCAAATGTAACCCAAAATATATCCACTATCTATAAAAGGAAGAAAACTTCCTTCAAGGACACCAGGGGACAAATTGAGTCAAACCCCAGGCTCCAAGAGTTGTCCTCCAAGGAGGAGAGAGGACATGAGGAAAGGGCTCTCACTACTGATGCCCCAAAGGTGGGTGCACAGGATAGTGAGAACATCACTAAGACCCAGACCTCGGCAACTCTAAGTGATGACTCTTTTGAGGAATTACTAAGAGGACCCCGGTGCCAAGAAACCACAAGGGGGGGCACTACTGCTTCTTCTAGGAAGAAGAGGGTGTCCAAACAACCCATTTCATCACCAAGAAGTGATGAGGGTAGAACTGAAACTGTTGAATTAACGGAAAGGATGGAAAACCTTAAAGCCAATGTACCTGTTAGTGAGCCCGATGATCTTGCTAGATGGAGTGAGGGCAGTATTAAACAAACACAATTGACGGATAGGTTGGGATACCTTGAATCCACTATACATGACTGCCTTACATATCTCACCAATCAAGGAAAAACAATGAAATACATGAAAAAGCATATCAATAAAATCAACAAAAGAATGAGATTATATGAGCACAGGCTTCATCAACAAACAAAGATAATAAGGAGACTGAAGAAGAAGATTGATAATAGTGAAGCTCCACCAGTTGAGCTCACTAAGGGGGAGAAGGACAACATTCAAAGCATAATAGATGAATCAATTGCAGCAGCAGCAACTTCTCTCCTCAATCTCAAAGAAACAAAAGTTGATGAATGCCAGGTTAATGATGAAGGCCCAGAAGACATGGATACTACTGTTGAGCGTACTACTGATGAACCTATAGAAGAATCGGTAGTAATTCCTACTACTGATATCATAGCAGTAGTAAATCAAGAAGAGGAAACAATTGCACCAAACACTACTGATGCCCTATCAGTAGTAATTCCTGAAGCCACACCAGTAACTACCTTGGTTACTACTGAAGAGGAAGAACTAGAGCTCCCAAAGCTAATTGAAAGAGAACGTTTTGAAGTCATCACCAAACCACCAACACCTGATCAACCACTTATCATACCTGACATTGATGATAATGTGAACTGGTTTGAAGTTGATGAATGCACACTTCCTCAACATCTAAAAATTTTTCAACAGTTTGAACTTACATTATTCTCTCCATCAACAATAATCAGAGGTGTTCCTGATATGAAATATATTCCACCTCCACCTTCAGCTTGTATTGGAAAGGGTAAAGAAATTTATGATGAAGATTACCCTAACAGAGCACTAGGTCACTACATGGTGAACAAAATCAATCTTGTTAGAGCTGATAAACAATCAAGATGGAAGGTGAAACATAAAAGATACTTAGAAAAAGTAGCTATGTATCAAGCTCTTGAGGAAAAGAAAAAGACTGAAAAGAAAAAAAATCAAAAACTCAACAATCTCAAGAAGCTGAAGTGCCTGTTCAACTAAAAGATGTTCAGATAGAAGCTCAATTAGCAGAATTTAAAAGATTTAGAAAAGTAGAAGAAGAACATCTAAACTGCCTTGAAGATCTGGTAGCTGAAAGTAAAAGAACAAAAGGTGATCTACCAGATGATATCTTTGAACAGAAGACACTTATGATAGACTTTCTCAAGTCAAAAGGGCACAGTACAAAGTCTTTTGGCAGAATGAAGATGATTACTATTATAGACAAATATTGTACTGCAAAGAAGAAAGAATTGGCTGAACAAGAAGCTGAAGAAGAAAAGAAGTTAAAAGCCTTAAAAGCCCTAATTCCCATAAGTCCAAAGTTAATTCAAACTGGTAGTGTATCAACTACTGGTGAATCCTCAACTCCCCAAGCAAAGAAAAGAAAGGTTCTTACTCAAGAACAGAGTGCTCAAAAGAAGTAAAAAACAGAACAACTTATTCCTGTTCTTGAAGTACCTGTTGCTCCCATTCAAAACAATCCAATCATCAATTGGAGAGTTATGCCAAATAATGTAATAGAAATTATAAGGGAAGACAAAGCTGTATAAAGATTTACTGGATGGTTACCATTGATTAGATCCTGTTCAAGAAGTGATGTAATCAAACTTCTGATCATTGGAAAACCAAGGATGACAAAGAAATCATGGAAAGAATCTGGTGCTGGATATTTGACTAGAATGATTGATGCTGCATTTTATCCAGATAACTACCCAGAACTATTTACAAATCCAGAAAATGTATATGCTTGGAATGTAATCCCAACTGCCAATATGTACTTCTTTGAAAGATCAAGCAAGAAATGTGAGCTGTACTTGTATGAAAAAGAATATCCACATTCTGAAAAGGTTATGTATCAGATATTCACAAACTCTATGATGAAACCATATGATGTTGTAATGTTCCAGAATAAATTGAACTATTTTACAAAGAAAAAAGCAAATATATCATTGAACAAAGAAAACAACAGAATCAAAGAACCCTAGAGAAAAGAAAGAGGGAAGAAGAAGAACAAAAGAAACTTAATTGATTGAAAGAGAATCAATAAGTTTAGGGGGAGATTGTTGGAGCAGATCACAGTTCAACTTATTACTGATGCTGCAGTTAGTACTGATCATAGTTATTACTGATGAAAACTATGGTTATTACTGATGGGGCAGAACCACTTACTACTGATGAGTTGATACTGGTGAAGTCTATAACTAACTTACTACTGATCATGCACATATTGAAGATACTACTGATCATTAGTAGTTACTACTGACGTTGGTTTTGGACTTACTACTGATTACCAGGGTTACTACTGACGATGCTTATTTACTACTGATGAATGTATTACTACTGGTACGCGTTTTGGAAGCATATCAAGTCCGAGATCTTCGCAGAGTTAGTTATAGAATGTTATTCAATGTATATCTTTTATAATTCGATGTAAATCAAGTCCTAGAATAACTAGGGTAAATAGTTAGGCTTCAAGGACTATTATATATAGTTCCATACGAATTGTAAACGTACGTGTGTATTGTTAATCAATAATATACATTGAAGCTTTTTGTGAAACTGTGTTCTTAATATTATTGCATATTGTTCTTACAGTTCATTGTTCTTATACATATTGATATAGTGTTAATCCGCTGTAACTTCTATTATCAATTAGATCTAAAGGTGTTTATTAACTAATTCATAGTTAATCGATCCTGACAGTAACCAATGGACTTTTAATCGCCATATTTATATATTTCGCAGCACGCCGCATCGCGCGGGTTTTATCCTAGTATTATTAAATGATATTTGAATCCAATAAGCAAGTTGATCTCATGCTGCTTAAACGGCTCTAATTGAAGTTTTTTTCCCTTCTATATTTTAAGTTTGATTAGCATAAATGATCGCTTACATTTCCATGTTGTCTCACAATTTATTTTATATTTTACATATTTACCATCAGATCTATATATGTTTGTCGCCACTTATGACCCGTTTAATAAGTTGAGCTACATACGTATATATGGGTGTGCATGGGGCGGTTTGGGGCGGTTTTAGGCTCAAACCAAACACGATCTGCTAATTTCGGTTTTAGGATTTTCAAACCCAATGGTTTCGGTTTCTAACGGTTTCGGTTTTAGCGGTTTTTAGCCTTTAACGGTTCGGGTTCGGTTTCGGTTTTAAAACCGAATCCACCTCGTTTAAAATAATAATATATAATTTCATGTACTAATCTTCATTTTTCTAAATTTACATACAAATTTCAGTAACAATATCTAATTTACAGCATTAACTTCAATGTCTAATAATATATTTCAACAATGAATACTATTTCCACCCAAAATTCAAATTATAAACGTATTTTGTAGCATATAATAACGATATAAATATAAAATTAAAAAAATATATATAATATATTAAATTTTAGCGGGGCGGTTTCTTAATGGAGCGGTTTTTGGTTAAAACCGAAACCAAACCGAATCCATCGGTTTTACAAAATCTAAAACAAAACCGCCGGTTTTGAAATGGTTTCGGTTCTAACGGTTTGGTTTTGTCGGTTTTAACGGTTTGGTTTCGGTTTTTCGGTTTTTGTGCTCACCCCTACGTATATACATATTATCGCATCCCCTCACTGAGATTCACTCCTAGTTGACCCGCTCATTCTTTCTTCGTCATCCTCTTTCACTAAAACGTCAACTCCCCATTGTTTAATTCTGTCTCCAACAACATTTGCCTGCATTTTCGTATAAGCCAACAATTATTTATTTTTTGTCAGATGAGATAATATAGTTTAAGTTTATTGTATGACACAAATTCAATGGTATAGAGGAGTTTAGGGTCTAGTTGAATTTTCTAATGTATCTTTGTAATCTATATATAATCATCAATAATACAATTATCCACATGAGATTTCATTATTTTAAAATTTCGATAGTTCAATATTATCTTATAAAAGAAATTTTGAACAAATGAAGCTCGCTTTGCAGTTTGTACCTCTTTGTTCCAATTTGTTCGAGAAACCATTAAAAGTAACAAGAAACATTGCATGCTTGATCCGGAAACAAATCCGTACCATATTCCCTAAGTTCCATAGACAGAATCAAGTGGTTAGTAATATACTCCCTCCGTCTCACAAAAAACTTCTCATTTCACCCTAAATTTTTGTCCCACAAAAAACTTCTCATTTCATACATTTGATGGACTCCACATAATAAAATACTATTATTATTAAGGATCCATCACTAACTATCCACTAATAATCTTTCTCTCTTCAAACCAATCTTATATTTTAATCAAAATTATTACCAATGACCTCACCACTAACTACCACCTTAAAACTTGTGTCAAACTCAAATGGGAAGTTTTTTGTGGGCGGAGGGAGTAATATATATGACAAAAATATTTCATTAATTTGGATTAATAAGAAGGAAACGAGATGTAACCTTGACACCCATATTAAATTTGAAACCTAGCAAAAGACTTAATGGAATGCCAACGAAGAAATATGATCCAATGTTCAAATAAGCAACAACGGTCTGCCATCCTGCTCCAATGGCCACTCCTGCGATATCAATTAGAAGCAAATAACAAAGATCATTACATTCGCGACTTACTAAACGTTTCATGATTTGAGATGGTCAGGGCCGGTTATGAGCATGGGCCACTAGGGCAGCAACACTGGGCCCACAAAATGTAGAGGCTCATTTTCAATAAATTAGTGTATGTATGTATATAAACCCACTTGAATCAAGATAATCCCAATGAAATATCGAAAAGGGGGAGACTAAAGGGCCCAAAAGATAAAACCGGACATTTAACTCGAGGATTCTGGCAACAATTTTAATTAGTCTGAATAATTTTACTTATTTGGAAAAAAAATGCTTTAGGGCCCAAAAATTAATTGGACTGAATCTGGGAGTACGTACCAGAAAGGCCGGATTGTGTGCTGGTGATGATTATAGTAGCTCCAAGCAACGTCGTGAGTTCTTGTACAAGTTGCATTATTTCAAGACTATTTGTAAAAAACACAGGGTACTGTTTCTTGTACACCAAAAGAACCGTTGTGAAGAGGATTCCAATTATTAATGAAGTTAAGGTCGCAACTATAACTGAGAACCATGCAGATTTTGGCCTTCCATGCCCGAGTTCATTCGACACCCTTACACTATTAAAGAAAAAAGGAAATTGCGATAAAAAAAAGTGTCAGAAATTAAAATTCTGTCGCTAAATTAAGACTTTGGAACGATGGTGTGATATATATGGCTTAGGTGCAAACCTTACGGCTATGTTGAGTCCAAGAGAGACCATGCTCACCCATCCTAATATGTTCATACTGTTATGTTACGGTTAGAATTACATTATGTGGTTGCAAAGTAAGTGAACATATATGGTTATAAATTCGGCATAGAAATTCAAATACTTCCTCCTATTCAAAATAAATGATACATTGTTATTTTCACGGTTTTTTAGGTAAAAAATTATAACGAGGGTTAAATTAAATTAAATTAGATAGTTAGTGAGAATTGGGTATCACACCTTTTGAATATATTGAGATTAATGATGTTAAAAAGTAAAAGTAAGGGTAAACGGATGAGATAGTTAGTGAGTTTGGATCCAAATAATTTTTACCAAATAAGGTAAATTTTAAGAGTTTATCACTTATTTTGAATAATCACAAAAAGGAAAGTGTATCACTTATTTTAAATCGGAGGAAGTACTAGAGAATGCAAAGTGAAACTAGTATGATCAAACCACAAGGATGATTTGTGTAGTATAATGTACTCAACGTTCCATAGATTTTGAACGTTCCATAGATTTTGAAGGCCCTATGCAAATTCATAAAAAAATCCCTCCCTAAATACCATATGTATATATAAAATTTGACTTTTTAATATTTTTCTATTAGATTATTAATTGTGATATTAAAAACCAAAAAATTGTATATAAAAATTGGGTCCCTTGTGAAGCTGTTGCTATTTAACCGTTGCGATTCAATTTCCAGTTTCTTGATCACAAATGTAAACCAAGATTAGCTTTAAGAAACGTAGATCATGATCTCACCACACGGCTAATGCGTCGATGGAGGCTTCTGCATTCTCTAAGTACCCAGCAAAAAGAACCAACGACATTAAATACCAAGTCTCCAAGCTACAAAAAACATCAATGAGTTGTAAGCTACAACTATTATTCAATTAGCATTCATTTTATGGCCTAAAAAGAGGTTAAATACATGATAGAAGCTTACCAAAACATAATCGCCGTGGAAAAAGAGATTTGAATGAACCCCTTGATATTACTAAAAGCTTCCCAAGAAAAACCTGCCCAAGCTTGACCACAAAAACCCCATAACACATACGTGACCTGAGCCGCCGCTATGAACAACCACGAGCCGTCAAGAACCGCCGCCGCAGCCGGTAGTCCCCACCCAAGCTTCAGAATAAGCACCCAACTTAACAAGACATGGATAACGACTGCCACCGCAGCAATCAATGCCAAAGGCATAATATTGCTTTGTGCTTGTAAGAATTTGGATACCGGTATCATGGTGGCGTAAGCAAATAGTTGTGGTATCATCCAAACGGCAAAGCTTCCGGCCGCCGTGGCTATGGCGGCAGTCTGGCCGAGCATGCGGAGGATTGAGACGCCGAATATGAAGGTGCACATTAGTGCCAAGGCGATGGTGTTTAGGATGATCCATGATCTTTGTAGGTAGATCCCGAGCATTTCGATCTTACCGGCCCCGTAAGCTTGGCCACATATTGTTTCTAAAGCACTTCCCGTCCCAAACTATACAAGAATTTATTCTTTTTTAGTATTATGATTAATGGAGACCATATGTAACCAATGGGCAATGGTTAAAAAATAACTTATGATTATGATGTGGAGTAGATTATAACTTAACGGCTCCTTCATGGTCAATGACACAGGGGAAAGTTGGGCACAAATGACCCAAGTTAAAAAAGACTAACTTTTGACTCGTAATGAGTTAGGAGCCCAATTAGGGTTGCATAAACCGGTTTTTTAGAAAAAATGGAAAGGTTAAAAAACCGGTTCGATTTTTGGTCAACAAAACCTGTTTGGGGGAAATTAGTTTGGTTTTAAACCGGTTTTCGTGTATCCGGTCGCAACCGGTTCAAAGCAGTTTTTTGGGTTTGTAAACCGGTTTTAAGGCTAGGTTAACAAAAAATCGGTTTTCAAACTAGTTTATCTCCAAAAGATCGTTCTGATCCTGAAATGGCGGTTTACGAACCTATCCGGTCCGACAAGTCAAAAAGCGGTTTTTAAATCGGACCGGATAAAAATCCTGTTTTTTACATCTAAACCCAATTTACTATAGCAAGCGGATCTTAATGGGTCAGGTCCTATTTTCTTGACCGTAAATTGTTTGCCCAAGTCTCAGGGCCCAATTTATTTTGTATGAGCCCACGATTTCGCACGAAAAGGTTTTCCTCCAAATTTTAATTTTGTAACATGTGTTAATCGTGTTCTAAAGTTGCATGCGACATTTAATGAACTTTGAATTTTCCAGTAAAATTAAAGTGAAAATTATTTTTATATCTTTGTAAAATTTATAAATTATTTCTATACCTTCTCAAATTCATAAATTATCTTTATACCCTTCTAAATTTTATAATTGTCTTCATATCTTTCCAAATCTTTAAAGCTTTTTTTATGTCCAAAACTTTATTTTATTATTTACTAAATCGTGATAATATCAATAATATAAACAAATAAACATGATTTCTAATACATTGTTAACATATATATTGCGTACTTATTTGATAATTATTGATATTATAATGATTTAATAAGTATTAAAATAAGTTTTTGGACATAAAAGAGAGTTTTAAAGATTTAGAAAGATATTGAGGCAATTACAAAATTTTGAAGAATATAAAGATAATTTATGAATTTGAAAAAAATATATAAATAATTTATAGGTTTTTTAAAAATATAAAAACAATTGTTACTCAAATTAAAAGACTCGTTTGATCTATATGATAAATATATATTAATCAGACTACATTTTTATGAAACTTTGTGTTTATTTAACATGTTATAAAACCTTATTATATATACATACCAAGATGGCGTAAGAGAAGTTGCTGATGACGGAGTTTTCGACGGAGACTGCGGCGAGTTGGGTGGGCCCCATTTGTCCGGCGAAGATTTGGGTGGTTGCTCCGATGGTGTACTGGCAAATGGAGGTGAAGAAGGCAGGTCCGGCCAAATACCACAGCCTTTTAGACTCCACATAAAACTCCCTACAAAAATCTCCAACTCCATTAATTTCAACCTCGTCGCACAAAGGCGATCCTGCTGCCGCCGGCGGAAACTGACTGATGCTTGTGTAGTTATTCCGACAGGTGTCACCGGAGAGAAGCGGCTGATGCTTCAGACTCTCCATGGAAGCTGCCGTCCGAATAATTTGCTTGAGGCAGCCTCATACGTGATTCTAAGTTAATTTATATTAATTAATTAGTAATTCTAGTTAACTATGAAAAGATCGAAAAGGGAAATAATTTCTTCATTTCACTAAACAAAGATAAATGTGAAAATGAAATGATAACAACTTATAGTTGACACTAAACAAAAAAAAAATTATAATCTATAATAAAATAATATAAAATTAATGGTAAAGGAGTGTACCATTGACACTGGCCACATATTGTGATCGGACACCCGATCCAGCAACATGTGCATTCCCCGGCAAATCACCTAACAATGACACCTCTGCTTGGGCTCGATATACGAGACCCAACATTTTTAGCACAGAGGGGGACCCACGTTTCAACGGAGGCTGGTGGCCACACGGGGGGTTTCACGGGGTTCGAACCCGGGACCTCCCACATAGGAGGCCCAAGTCTTACCAACCGCGCCCACCCTTGTGCTTCAATAATATAAAATTGGAATTCATTATTACACCACAAATTTTATATTATATACACCACTCAATACAACTAATACAAGTTTTACAGTTAACTGTACAATTATGCTAAGCAAGGATCGTGATAGATGCATTAAAAATTATGGCGTAAAATCACCACCTATATAAAAATTATATATGAAGTTAATGGAAACCCACACTGATATTTTTATCTTATTAATTATTAAACTTTCTCCGATTTAAAATAAGTGATAAACTTAAGCTTACACGTTTTTTAGGCAAAATGTGATAATCAGGGTTCATTAGATTAAATTGGATAGTTAGTGGAAGATTTTTTTTTTTTTTGAAAAAAAAAACTGGTAAAGTCCGGGTATGAGCTTCGGCATTGTAACACCACAATCTTAGAGCCATTTTAAAAAAAAAACTAAGCATACGGAAGCGATTTAAGAAATACCATAACCTAATTATTACACGTCATAAAACCATTTACATATTAACCAAATATAAATATAACATTTAAGGTGTTACTGAAAACGGGCTCGACACAGTTTACAAAATCAGAGTTCGGTCAGACTTCCAAAACCCGACTCTATTCAAGCCAAAATCCACAACCTGAAAAGGAGTCAACAAATGAGGGATTAGCACAAAGCTAAGTGAATAGAAATAAACGTTAATTTGCATAACCACAACAAATTAGAAATCAAGAGAAATCGATAGGGAGAAACCGTCCAAACTTCCACAAGCAATTGGACGTTACGAGAGGATCGGCGGTCGGGCGAGGACCTTTGACAGTTGTCGGCCCAACAACAGTCTACCGATGGCTCTTTTACTATTGGCACGGTGATCCCTCCTTACGTAACGAATACGAAGGAGTCCGATCGCCCCCATCCAATAGTAACGAAGCGTAGCCAAAACACACTATAGCTAACCTCTAAAAAACATGTGCACATACTACCATTAACCACTAGACCAAGTATAAACTTATAAAAAGAATTGCAGCCAAGAAATCTGCTCATGACAAAGTTCGCGTCGTGAACTCAGAGTTCGCGTCGCGAACTAAGAGTTCACGATCCGCGAACTTCATCACGGCCAAGACCCCATTTCTCTGTCACGAGTTCGCGTTTTGCGAACACAAGTTCACGACGCGAACTCCCCTAGATGCCCAAATCTTGCACTTTTTCTCAAAACTCCACCATTCCCTAATTTCATAAGTCACACAAGAAAGAAGGTTAAGTCCACTCACCTTAGCTTCCTTTTCGTGCCGAGCTCAATGATCTTATATCACTGAGGCTCCTTCCCCTTTCCAGTACAAAATGAGTACCGAATTAGTTTCCCGAAATCAACAATTTGCAATAAGTATACTATAAGTCAAAACCATTATTCCTTCCATCATTTGACCATTTAATACTTGTATTTCAACACATAACAATTAACAATGTCTAAAATGTCATCTAGTTAGTTCATTAAGCTTTACAACTAATTTTACTTCTTAGGCCCAAACGGGTCAAAACAAAACTAATGAATTTGGGGATACACACAACATTATCCATTGAGATAATCTACTTGATCAACATCAAAATTACATAACTAACATACTACTTGCATCCAATTGCAAGTATCACCAACTTTGACTTTACTTAAGTCAATTTGCACAATTTAACAATTAAACGGGTCAAGACCCGAAACCAACACAATCAAGTTTACAATTCATTCAACTAACATATTGTTAACATGAAATTAGTAATTAAAGTTTGCAAATCACCCAAGACTAAAGTCAACTCCCAGGTTTGACCAAAGTCAACAATTCATGAATTAAGCTAGTTTATGACTAATTCCCATCTAGCCAAACACTATCATCCTTTTATGCATTTTCCAACTAGTAACTTTCATAATCAACAAGTATCATGCAAACATGCATAATTTATCTAACACAACATCAAGAACACCAAACTACCAAATTCATCAAATTAGGGAAGAATCCATCTTCTTCCCAATCACCATTGATGGAGCTTTATGAAAGCTTCACCAAATGAGCTATAACTAACAAAAATTCATACAATACTTGCAAGCACTCAATTAAACACTAAATCATCCAACAATTCCAGATTACAAGCAAGATTCATCAAGAAATTCATAAAAACCCACTTAACTCAAGAACCCTAATTCAACAAAACTTCAAGAGCATGAACCCTAGCTCAAGGAGGAAGAGAACTTACTTAAATTTGCTTCTAAAATCCGAAATCACACAAGGGAGACAAGAACTTCAAGTATGGATCTTCAATTAGGGAGAAAAAGCTTCAACTATGTGTGTGTGTGTGTGTGTGTTTTAGTCGTGAGGCAAGAAAGCAAGAGGGAAAACCAATCTTGACACCTGCCCTACCCATAACACGTACACCCCTCCCCCAAACACAGATACATTCATTTAAACACAGTATCGGATATTAACTTCGCAGATAAATTAAATAGACCTAACTAACTCCAATTTTAACAACAAAGATATTTTTGGAACCCGGGTTCAAAGGTGAACCCAAATATATAAAAATCATTTAAATAACTAAATATTTTAATTTTACTAATTTTAACCCCATGGTTAAAATACAATCAATTCAGTTAAATCAAATAAAATTATATAAAATATTAAAGAATAAAATATTACTTACCAAAAGTAATAAATAATCTAGGTCGGGTCTCGGGATGTTACAGGCATTGCCATCACCCACACCAGACCAACCAAAGAAATTATATATATATATCAGAATAAACCAGGTTACAATTTGGAACACTTCAAAAAAGCCTAAAGGCTATACGACCAAAACACCAACACCTCTAGAAAAGACTAGAATACAGTATAAGAAAAATTGACATTCCAATCTGCAGCAGTTTTAATGACATGTCTAGATGCCTTCACCTTGAAACCCATAAGTTGCATCCGGATACAATCTTTAATGACCTGAATAAGGACATTATTAGGTTTACATTTCGCCTTGAACAACCTATCATTCCTTTCCTTCCAAATTAGGTAGACTGCAGCAGCAACAACCATCCTTCTAATGATACTTCCAATGCTGTTATTACAAGCCATAGCTGCAATTTGATTGATAATTGTCATCCAATCATCAGCCAATATAGTTTCATTAATCATTCTCTTTAATTCCTTCCAAATATCATTTGTATAATCGCATTCGAAGAAAAGGTGACTATGGGAGTCATTGATCTTCTTACACAATGGGCATAATAAGACAGTATTGCTACACCATTTCATCATTCTGTCTTGAGTGAGCAGTCTACCTCTAATAGCTAGCCACAAAATAAAAGCATGCCTTGGGTTGTTTTGTGAGAACCATACAACTTTGCTCCAACTAATATTTGGTACACTAGGGCTTAAATCCTCCCAAACAGATTTGATAGAGAAATCAACTAAACTTCCATTCCTCATTTTCCATTTAACCATATCCTTTTTATTACTATCAATAACAGGGGGACTGATATTAAGTAATGCAGGGTATACTTGGTTCCAATCACTAGGCCAAATCCAATTACCCTCAACCAACAAATCTGCAACAGTTGCATTATCCTTTAATCTGGCCATATAGATACCGCGTTTACTGATAATTTTAGAAAGTGGACCAGTCATATTCCAATTATCATACCAGACTGAAATTGTTCTGCCATTACCAATCTGATAAACGACAAAATCACATATATTATCCCTTATACCAAGTAAAGTTTTCCACATCCAACTGTCTCTCAACTTTAGAGACACATCCCAAATACTTCTGTCTTTTAATTTCACCTTCTTGGCCCAATTCACCCATAAAGTATCCTTGTTAGCAGCAATATTCCACACATGTTTACTCAATAAGGCTATATTCCATGGGCCCAACTGTTTTAATCCCAGGCCACCTTGATCTTTTGGTGTGCAGATTACCTTCCAAGCTACTCTGGCACTTCCTTTCTTCATCACACCTTGATTCCACAGAAATGACTTAAGAATCTTTTCAATTTCATATATAACATTTTTTAGGATAAGGAAGACAGCAGCCCAATATACATGCATATCGGAGAATACAGAAGCTATTAACTGCAGCCTACCTGCATAGGATAACAATTTGTTCTTCCAATCATTCACTCTGTTTTTTACTTTATCAACCAGATTTTTACAGTCCTTGATACCCAATTTTCTATCCAACAAGGGAACTCCCAAATACTTGACTGGTAATTTACCAACCAAAAAAGGCAATTCCTCAAGAATCCTGTTTTTGGTTTCAGTTCTGATATTGCTGCAAAATATAGTACTTTTCCCAATGTCAGGCATCAAACCCGAACAACTGCTAAATTCAAAAAGGGTATTTTTTATTACTCTAACAGATTGATGTCTCCATGGCACAAAATTAGCAAATCATCGGCAAAACATAAATGAGTTAACTTAAGCTCTTTGCAGCCTTTATGAAACTTGAAATCAGAGGTTTCCCTTATTCTTCTTTTCATCATCAAAGTGAAAATCTCCATGACCAGAGTAAACAAATATGGGGATATTGGGTCTCCCTGTCTAAGACCTCTGCCATTTCTAAAATACCCATGTCTTTCTCCATTAATACTAATAGTGAAATTAGCAGTGGAAACACACTCCATGATCCAATTTACCATTTTATCATGGAATCCAAATTGAGTGAGAATACATCTTAAGAACTCCCAATTAACAGTATCATATGCTTTAGCAATGTCTACCTTAAAGGCACATCTCTTAGGACCTTTCTGACTATTATACCTCTTCATTAGATCCTGAGTCACAAGCATATTGTCTTGAATCAATCTTCCTAGTATAAATGCACTCTTATTAACATTAACCAGTTTCTGCAGCCCTTCCTTAATTTTGTTAGTCAATATTTTGCTAATACATTTATATAGCACATTACAACATGCTATAGGCCTAAAGTCAGAGACCCTTTTAGGGACAGGAATTTTAGGGACCAGGGTAATTACAGTTGCATTTATTTCACCAAGTAATTTTCCATTCCTGAAGAACTCCTTCACAACCCGACAAACATCTTGCCCAACTATATTCCATGCTTTAATAAAGAAAGCAGACGTATACCCATCTGGGCCAGGGGACTTATTCTGGTCAATATCAAACATGGCTTTCTTGATTTCAGTATCTGTAACTTCAGCAATCATGTTTTCGGCTTCTTCAGCATTGAGAACAGTGTGAAATAAACTATCTGTATTAGAGATAGGAGAGCAGTTACCAGACTGCCCTAGGAAGTCTTTGAAGTGTTTTATAAATTGCTCAGGTATAGCATTTCCTTCATAAACGTTATCATCAACATCACATATCTTCATAATTCTGCTTTTGTGACTTCTGCTTTTGATATTCTGATGGAAAAATCTAGTGTTCTTATCCCCTTCCTTCAGCCACTTAATTCTAGCATTTTGATATAAAAGAGCTTCCTCATCATTCACAGCTTTAGTATATTCATCAAGAAGCACTTTAATTTGGTCTTTCAGCTGAATATTATGAGGTTGTGCCACCATCTCAATTTGAGCAAATTTTAGTTTTTCTCTAAGATTATCAACAAGTTCAAATAAATTCCCCTTTTTCCAACTCAGATGCTTCATATGCCTTTTCATAGCTTTCAATTTTTTAACCAGAATATATATTCTTCTGCCATAAACATCAATATTCCAATTATTTTGAACAACCTGAATAAACTCTTCTTTCTTAGTGATGTAATTAGAAAATCTAAATGATCTGCAAGGTTTATTCATCTTTTCAGGGATCACCATGATAACAGGACTATGATCCGAAGTAACATAAGGCAGGTAATTCACATAAGCCTAACCATAATCTTTAATGAAGATGTTATTGGCCATCCCTCTATCCAGTTTTTTCAAGATACTATTACTTGGATTTTAGGTGATTTAATCCAAGTAAAGTGCAAACCTGAACTGCACACATCTTCAACTTCAACACTATTAACACAATCAATTAACTCTTGCATATCATTGCTGATTCGAGAACTGCCCAGAGAATGTTCACTGCATTTCATTGTAACATTGAAGTCCCCCATTAATATCCATGGGAATCCAGCAGTGATACTTTTAGCAAGACGTAACTCTTTCCACAACAATTTCCTTTCACTACCAGAATTGGCAGCATATATAAAAGTGCAAAAAATACATTTTTTTATTATGTTGCAGCTCTATCATACAAGACATAGACTGTCTAGACATGTGGATAGTAGTGACAGAAGCAACACTCCTATCCCATCCAACCACAATCCTGCAACCACTTTTACTATAGTCAATGTTGGAGACCCAATCCCATCTTCCAAACACTTTATTCATCACTTTATTCATATTACTATCTTTAACATATGTCTCCAGAACAGCACACACATGTAGTTGTTCCTCTTTTATAAATTTAACAACTTCATTCTGTTTTCTCAACTGATTCATACTACGAATGTTCCATGAGGCTATTTTTAAATCCACAAAGACAGGACTAAAAGAAAAGAGAAATACCTCCTAATGTTCATTAAGAACAGTACTATCCATCTTATTCACTACATTCTGTTCCATAAACAGAGCACTTTCATTCTGACCTTCCAATACATCCTCATCCTCCTTTCCATCCTCTTTCCATTTCTTCTTGAAATATTCCACCATTTCTTTAGACCATTGATGGAATATCTCTTCTGGTGGCTGCATACGATCCTTTATATACTTTTCCACTGCACTTAACTCCATATAAGTGTTATTGTTTTGTATATCTTCCTCATCATACTCTCCCAGAACAGAGAATTTATTTTTATCATTTATGCCTTTATTGTGTTGGTTGTTCTTATTAGTTTCCATCCCCTTACCATCTGGTCCCCTTTTATACAATCTTTGAGCATTATTCACATTTACTTTGGTTTTATTTTTCTGCCAATTTCTTTTATAAACAACCTGATGGAAGATCCTTTCCTCTTCTTAATTTTTCTTTTCAATATTTTCAGCCTCCTTATCCTTAGACAATTCTTCCTCAGTTCTAGGCCTCCTGTTACATTTCTTCACCTCATGCCCAAAAACTGAGCAAAATGAGCAAATCTCTGGTTTCCAATCATAAACCACATTAACAGACTTACCCCCTTTTACACGGTTCTCCTTATCCCTGTATTGGAGTTCAACCTTCTCTTTATACCCTTTTTTCACATCCACCTCAACCAGAACTCTAGCATACTCCATTTTTCCTATACTATTCTGGCAAACACTTGCAGTAACAGAATCCATTTTAGTTAGTGGAAGATGAGTACCACATATTTGAATTAAAGTGAGTTTAATGATATTCAAAAGTAAAGGTAAGGGTAAATGAGTTATTTCACTTTATTAAATGAGAAAATTAGCGGATATGAGTCCTAACTCCTAAGGAAAGTTTTCTAAATGTATAACTTATTTTGAAACATCTCAACAAGGAAAGTGTTTCACTTATTTTGAACGGAGGAAGTACTTTCTCCGATTCAAAATAAATGATACACTTTCCTTTTTGGGGTGGTTCAAAAAAGGTAATACACCTTGAAAAATTACCTTATTTGTCAAAAAATAATAGGACTCACACCCACTAACTATCTACTTTAATAAAGTGAAATAACTATTTTACCCTTACTTTTACTTTTAAACATCATTAACTCTCTCTTTTTTTAAAAGACGTGAGACATATTCTCCACTAACCATCCAATTAATCTAATTTAACCATCATTATATACCTTGTTTTCATAAGTATTGTTGTGTCCCGATTACAATACACTACTAATGCCGACTAAGTACACTCCTAGAACCAAATGGTCAATGACCCAGTGGACTGTTGTTTTCAACATAAAGGTTTAACCCAAACCTTCAGGTTGAGGTTCTAGTCCCTTAGTGTACATATATGAATTTAAGAATAGATTAAGATTGCCATTATAAAAAAAAATACACTCTTAGAAAAAACTACAAGTACCAACAACATAAATTATTGATCATAAGTACTGTAATTTTGACTTTCGTATTGGGACCAGTACTATTTCAGGACAGTTAATTCAAATATTTGCATAACTACTATACCGGTCGTCGAGTACAGAGGCAGGGATTTGGACATATTTTTGGGGGGGCCAAAACCAAAAACAGTTGATACGTACAAGGAGAGCAAATCCTCATTTTCTTTCACAAAATTAGCACTATATTTAAATTTCAGTTACATATATTCGTATATTTATTCTTGTGTTGAGTATCGAAGGAAGCAACTTGAAAATCCCTTCAACTTGCTATGGTTCGCCCATTGTCGAGTCGATCATTCTTTCCACGTCATCTTCCTTCACTTGGATGTCACCTCCCCATTGTTTAATTCTATCTCCAGCAAACATCGCCTACATTTGATCAATAGCTCGATCAAAACCATCTTATAAAAAAAAACTCGTTTTGTAAAACCATCTTATAAAAAAAAACTCGATAAAAAAAAACGATCTTATAAAGATATGTGAAGAAATTAAACTCGTTTTGTACCTCTTCGTTCCAATTTGTTCGGCAAACCATTATAAGTAACAGGAAACCTTGCACGCTTGATCCCGAAATCAATCCGTACCATATTCCCTTCCATGCACAAAATTCAAACTAGGTTAGTAATATAGCATCACAAATTGATTCATTTGGATCAATTTCAACCATCAATTATCATAAAAGAAGGTGTAACCTTGACGCCCATATCGAATTTGAACCCGAGCAAAAGACTCAATGGCATGCCAACAAAGAAATATGATCCAGTGTTCAAATAAGCAACAACGGTTTGCCATCCTGCTCCAATGGCCACCCCTGCAATATTTAGCAACAAATAGTGAAGGTCGTTCGCAACATATACTAAAACTTTTACAATTAATCCATGGTTTAATTTATGAGACTTCAAAAAAATAGGGATTTTGAGTAGCGTACCAGAAAGAGCGTATTGAATGCTGATGATGATTATAGTGACTCCGAGCAACAATGTGAGTTCTTCTAGAAGTTGCATTACTTCCTCACTGTTTGTAAATAACATCGGGTACTCATTTTTGTACACAAGAAGAACAATTGTGACGAGAATTCCAAATATTAGTGAAGTTAAGATCACAACTATAGCCGACAATTGTGCGGTTTTTGGCCTTCCGTACCCGAGTTCGTTCGACACCCTTACACTATAAAACAAAGCCAATTTTGACAATAATTGTTTTTAGAATTGTTTTCGCCAAATTAAAGCCTATGAACGATAGTATGATCAGAATTAATTTGGTACAAACCTTACAGATATACCGAGTCCTAGAGAGATCATGCCTGCCCATCCTAATATGTTTATGCTGAAATGTAATATACAAGGTTAAAATCTAAAGAATATGTTAGGTGGCTGCAAGTGAATGAGTTTAATTAATCAGTTTAAGTGACAAAGATATTGAATTAATTAACTAGAGAAATAGATCAATATCTAACCACACCGATAATGCAGCGACAGAGACTTCTGCATTCTCAAAGTACCCGGCAAAGAGAACCAACGACATTAGATACCAATACTGCAAGCTGCAAAAACATGAATTAGCATTAATATTATTTTATGGCCTAGAGAGTGATTTGTGCTCTGAAATTTGAAAACTTCAAATCTATGATATGTCTATCAAAGTTATAAAACTTTATATTAAGCTCAATAACTGTTAATTAACTTCCATTCACCCTTAATTTTGTTATTTTGATTATTGTAAGTGTGATATGGTCAATAACACTCGGTGTTCCTTAGTTTTACCGAAAGTAAAGATGCAAAAAGAGTTGTACAAATGAAGTGTGTATTAATAAAATTACTTTTCTCTCCAACTTTTTTAATGGCAAATACTAATATACTTAATACCGTCTATCTCAATTATGAGACTTGAATCTGACCACAAGGATGGAGGACTAGCACTAAGGCCTAAGCCTTTGGTTCTTCTCTCCAACTACATAGGAAGAAAATTAGTCTCTCTTTTCCTTTTCGACAATAATAAACATAACCCTAAGTTTACGATTATGGTGGTTTTTATATATAGTTAAATTACAATTAATAAAAAGCATAAGGTGGTTAGTAAATATATTTGGTGTTTTAGTAATAGTCTTTTTTTAAAGAATGGTTGTATCTTTTGTGTGGATGATAATTAGCTGTTAAGGTATAATAATTAAAGCATTATAATAGTGGACGTTAACTCTTAATTAAACACCATCCTTTAAAATATAAGAAGTGATGTATAGAACTTAAATTTGCCATTCACAATTAAAGTTTTGCTTTTGAGAGAGTAAAAACTAGGGACTACCACCAAAATAATCACATTGACATGACTACATTACAATGACCCTCTAAATTGCCAATTCTCACATTGACATGCACTTTTGAGCTTTTCATAGTGACCATTTTGTAGGAAGTCTTTTATAAATATTGGAAAATATCGCAAGAAAAGCATACGTTCATAAATATTTGGAAATGTAAGGTATGTAGGTTTTCAAATATTTTAAACTCAAAAACAGCCAAGAGTTTGCAAAACTGGAGGCGAAACCATAGTACTGACTATGGGAACCATATTGTCTCGTACTTGTAGCGAGTATACATGTTAGGATACTTGAACATTTTTTTCTTATTACAAAAGCAAACGAAGTTGTTTGGATGTAAAATTGTTAATTCAAAGTTTGAAACCAATTCACGGCGATACGGTTTGGGCACGAGTCCTTTTATTTCTTAAAGCCCATAAGACTTATATGCATTTTTAGTTTCTTTTTGTTTAAAAGTTGGACTTTATTTTAGTCCTAGTTTTCGGCCCATTTGTTTTTTTACCCGTTCAAAATTCTTGAGCTTATTTAATGTGTGTTTAAGACTTTGGAACACTTAGGGTGTGTCTGGTACAGAGATTTGGAGATAGAGAAAGGGAAATGAAGGTAATGTCTCTTGTTTGGTTACATTGAGAAAAGAAGATGGAGAAATAAATCTTTTCCTTTTCTCTAATTTTAATTCTCTACTAAACAAGGGGAAAAGGGGAGAATCATATAATGAGAATTAAAAAAAGATTTTGTCTTGTTAATTCTAGTCATTTTTGTTGTTTAATATAGAAGTAAATTTGCTGAATTGTTACAAAGTTATTGAAAGTAAACATCTGTGTTTTCATAAATTTGAGTTTAATCATCTGAGTTCCTATAAGATTTTGATTTTTAGTTGCTTTACTTGAGTATTTATAGATGTTATCATTGATTTTATTAATGAATTTTTATTATTAATTTATTTATATTTTTGTATGTTTTGTATTTAAATAATGATTATTTTGGAAAAAAATATGTGCAGAAATTGGTAATGATTCTCTGTTACATTTCTCTACTGAAGTCTCTGTGCTACCAAACAAAAGAGTTAATTCTCATTCTCCAGACGAATTCTCTTTCTCTGCAATTCCATTCTCTGCACTCATTTCTCTGCAATTTCATTCTCTGTACCAAACGTACCCTTACTTTTTGATTTGTGAAATTTTAGTTTTTTCTCCCAATTTTTTTTCTGTATTGAACAAGTTTTTGGTTTAAATTACCCTACATATTCTTAGATCTTAGTTAGTACTCCCTCCGTCCCACAAAAAAGTTTACATTTCTCACTAAATTTTTGTCCCACAAAAAAATTTACATTTCTCACATTTGATGGACCCCACATAATAAAATATTATTATTACTAAGAACTCACCATTAATATCCACTAACTATTTTTCTCTCTCCAATCCAACCTTATATTTTAATCAAAAGTATTACTAGTGACCTCACTATTAACTATTACCTAAAATCTTGTGCCCAAGAAAAATGTAAACTTTTTTGTGGGACGGAGGGAGTATTATTTTTGAGTCTACATCTAACTGGGACCCGCCTTTTAACCGTTATGCATACTTTGTGCGCCATTGCAGGTATAAATAAAATAAGAGTTAATATATATATATATATATATATATATATATATATATATATATATATATATATATATATATATATATATATATATATATATATATATATAGTGGAGAGTTATATAGAGAACTCATTTACCCTTTTAGCCAATCAAAAATTAGATATATATTTTCCATTTAATTAAATGTGAATGGCAATTCTGGTATTCCATATATTTCAGTTTTTTAGGAACAATTAATTTAAATCCTACAATTATGGAATGTTGAGATTTCATATATATCTTCGATCCGTCCCTTAAAAGTCTCCCTATATTCTCTCACAACCTCCGTTCTCTCTCTCACGTTTTTTTCTCTAACCCTTTAATAAATTTAGGGTTTCAATGAAAATGGCAGCGGCAGCACGAGAAAGAGATGGCGGTGGAGGTTTGGCTCCGATACATACGACAACAATGATGATAACAATGGCGGTGGGAGTTTGGCTTCGATACATACGTGACCTTACATGATGATATCACATCTTAACTCGAAAATAAATTATGGGATGAAGATAGCGTAATTATTTTTGGGCGTGAGAGAATACAGACATGGTAGTAATCGATGAGGCTGGTTATTCGAGTGGTGTTCAAGATAGTAATCGATCAATTGGAAGACGCACCCCTTGTGACGAAGAGTTGTAGGCTGGTTGTTTCGATGGTTTTCGAGTTGAAGAAGATTTAAGTGGTAAGAGTTTTTAGTTGATGATCAGATATAATTAATTTTATTTTGATTTCGTTTATCAATGTTTTTGTAATAATGGATCAAGCTTTTAACATAGATGTCTATTATGAGTGTTTCGATTTTTTATCAATGCAATAATTTTTTTCTTTTCTTTTTTCTATACTAACTGTTTCCAATAATTTTTTCTTAATATGAATGAATCAATTCTAAGATATGTTGACATGTTTGTTGAATAGTTTTGTTTTATACGTAAATTTAATACCGAACCAGGAGATATCTCCTTACTGGGAAGAAGAATTCATTAAAACCCTAAGAAAAACAATGGTGAAAGAGAGATCTCCTTACTTCATATTTCTAAAGAATATAATTACATAAATGTAAATACGTGATATGTCATATTTTATTATTTTACGGGTGTTGTACATGTATGTATTCACTATGTTGTACATGTATGTATTTATCAATTTCGTACCATATTATACATGTATGTATACATCAATTCCGTACCATATTTAATATTTTACATGTATGTATCATATTTCATCATGTACAACATGTATGTATTCATCAATTTCGTTGTCATTAATGAAATATTTAAGCAATTAGAAAAGAAATTTCATGACATACATGTATGTATGTATTCATCCACATTCAATCAATATAAAAATGTAAATTAAATATTTTAAATGTAAATAAATGTTTCATGACATAATGGGGTGTGATCACGCAAATTAAGGAAAACAGTTATTGTGAATACAATTTCCTTTTTTAAATGTTTCTTTTTTAAACAATAAAAACGTAAATTACAATGGCAGATTACGAAACTACCCTTTTTTATTTAATTAGAGAGTTCTCTATATAACTGTTGGAGCAAAACACAGATCAACTTATTACTGATGCTGCAGTTAGTACTGACAATAATTAGTACTGATAGGGCAGAACATGTTACTACTGATGAAGTTGATACTGGTGATACTATAACTTAGTTACTACTGATCATGCAAAGATTGAAGATACTACTGATCTTAGTAGTTACTACTGACGATGGTTTCTGGACTTACTACTGATCACCAAGTTTACTACTGATGTTACATATTTACTACTGGTGATGAGTTTTACTACTGATACGCGTTTTTTTTTAAGAATATCAAGTCCGAGATCTTCGTAGAGATAGTTATAGAATGTAAATCAATGTATATTTTTATTATTCGATGTAAATCAAAGTCCTAGAATAACTAGGGTAAATAGTTTAGCTTCAAGGACTATTATAAATAGTTCCTTACGAATTGTAAACGTACGTGTGTATTGTTAACTCAATAATATACATTGAAGCTTTTTGTGAAACTGTGTTCTTAATACTTTCGCATATTATTTACAGTTCATTGTTCTTAATTACATTGATATAGTGTTGATCCGCTGCAACTTCTATATTCAATTAGATCTAAAGTGTTTATTAACTTTTCTATAGTTAATCGATCCTGACAAGTGGTATCAGAGCTTATTGGTTCTAGATCTACTATTTGTTAAGAACAACAAAAAGTTTTAATCTTAAAAACACACATTATTAATCATGACTGATAATAATGAAAGCACTCAGGCCAACAAGATCCCTATACTCACTCCCAATAACTTTGGGATGTGGAAGAATCGTATTAAGCAATACATGCTTATTACAGATTATTCCATGTGGGAAGTTGTTCTTGAAGGAAACAAAACTGGTCCTGGTCAAGCAAGCAGCTCTGCAACTGAGGCAGATAAACTTAAGTGTGAGAAGGAAAAGAAGGACAAGGGAATCGAACTTAAAACTCTAAGCACTCTCCTACTGGCCATTCCTAACGACTATCAACATCTCTTCGTTGAGTATGATGATGCAAAAATATTTTGGGAAGCACTGGAGAAGAGATTCGTTGGGACTAAGAGCACCAAGAGGAACATGAAGTCTGTTCTCAAACAAGACTTTGAAAACTTCAAAGGAAAACCCAATGAAACACTCACTCAAGTGTTTGACAGATTCAACAAGTTAATTGGTGAACTTAACCAGGTTGGGGTTAAGATGGATCAAGAAGATGTCAACATGAAGTTCCTACGATCTCTTAGTGAAGAATGGGCCATGTATACAGTGGTATATAGACAAAGAGATGCACTAGAAGAAAAAGAGTTGGATGAACTCTACAATGATCTCAGAGTATTTGAAACTGAGGTAAATCAAAAGAACCCTTCTATTTCTTCTAATAATGCTGCATTTGTCTCTAGTACAGGTCAAGGTCAGGAAACCTTCACAGGAAAGGCTGCAGATTCTGAGGATGCTGCCAGAGAATCCTTCTTCACTAGTCATGTGCATACTGCATTGATTAGTGATGACTTGGAACAATTGAATCCAGATGATCTTGAGGAGATGGATCTTAAATGGCAGATGGCTATGCTGAGTCTAAGGACAAAAAGATTCTTAAAGAGAACTGGAAGGACAAGCCTTAACTTCAACAAAGGTGACAAAGCAGGATTTGACAAGACTAAAGTCAAATGTTACAACTGTAACAACCTTGGTCACTTTGCAAAAGAATGTCCTCAGCCAGACAAAAGATCAAAATCAACTGCTCTTGTCTCACAACAAGGACAAGGCTATAACTGGAGCTTCCAAGCAGAAGAGCATGCTCAAAATCAAGCTCTCATGGCCTTTACTGACAACAAAACTGAGGTAAAATCTAAACCTTGTACTTCTGAATGTGCTAAAATTGTTAAAAACTTAGAAAAAGAAAACACTAAATTAAATGAAGATTTAGCAAAAGCAGTGAGAAGAAATCATGAGTTTGATAGTGTGATTGCTGATCAAGAACATCAAATAAAGGTGTACCAGATGATTGATCAAAAGATAAAGGAAGAATTGCTTCAGGCTGTGGATGAGAAAGAGTTTTATGAAACAAAAAATAAAGAACTAACAAGTAAATTAGAAGAATGTCAGCTTGAAATTGAACAAAATAAACTAACAATTAAAAAGTTTGAAAGAAGCACTAAAATTCTTGATGAATTAACTAATAATCAAACTACAGAAAAAGTTGTTCATGGGGTGGGATATCATGCTGTACCACCTCCATATAAAATCATTCCTCCACTTAAAAACAGCTCAGAAAGAATCATTAATGAATTAAAAACTGAAAAGCAAACTGAATCACATAATGAAACATCTGAATCAAATGATTCTTCTGATGATGATCAATCAATTGAATTTACAATCTCTCAAACTGAATCACCAAAATCAATTGATACCAGCTTTCACACAGCACAAAGTCCAAATGAATCTCCCAAATATGATGCAGAAAATATACCGAAAATTCTAAAAAGGGGAAATCAAAGAAACAGAAATCAACTCTTAGAACAAAGAAAAATCATAAAGGCTCAAGATAATAAATTAAAATGTGTTATTTGCAACAAAGTGAACCATTTAGCAAAGGATTGTCACTTTAATCCAATAAACTGCAAAGAAGTAAAAGAATTTAAAATTTTTAAAGAAAAAGCAAAAACTCAAAAGTTAAAAGATACTACTGGTCCTTCAGTAGTAAATAAAATCAAAACTCCAATTGCTGAAACTCCAAAATTTGGAAGAAGTGCACCAAGATTTGTGCAAAACAGAAGAGTTGGAAGCCCAAAGAACAGCAATTACTTCAAGAACAATGGAAAATCCACTCAAAATAAACAATATTTTAAATTTTCCAACACCAGTAGAAACTTTAACAACTTTACTACTGGTGTTAACCCTCATTATAATGCTGTATGGTACCAGTACAAGAATACTACTGGTAAAAACCCTAATTTCAAAAATACTACTGCTCCCAAAACAACTTTCAAAAATACTACTGGTGTTAACCCTAAAAACACTACTGGTCATTCTAAACATGGTAAGTACCCAAATACTACTGGTTCATCAGTAGTAAAGTATTCAAAAGCAAAAAATCACGGGTATAAACCAAGATCAGTAGGAAATTCTCACACTAGTACTAATTTCAAAAGGGCAGTAGTAAAACAAAACACCAGTACTAAACAAGTATGGGTACCAAAAGTGTTTAAAGTTAAAACTCCCAAAGCTTATTTCTCAAAGGATGAACCCAAGACATATAAAGCTTGGGTTCCCAAACTTAACTAATCCTTTACTCACTTGTGCAGAGCATTCAGATCCCAGAAGAAGGAAGAACATGGCATATTGATAGTGGATGCTCAAGGCACATGACTGGAAATCTGCAAATTCTTAAAGATTTCAAGTCATTTGATGGAGGATATGTGGCTTTTGGTGAGAATCCCCAAGGAGGCAAGATTACAGGTAAAGGTACTGTTACTAATGGCAAAATTACCTTTGATGATGTATTTTATGTAGCTGAACTAAAATACAATCTTGTCAGTGTGTCTCAAGTTTGTGATAAAAAGAACAAAATTCTTTTTACAGACATTGAGTGCATCATTCTTTCTCCTGATTTTATTTTAGATGAAAAATATGTTGTTTTAAGAACTCCAAGGAGAAACAATGTGTATTGCCTATATATAGGGGGAGAACTCATTTCTACAAATGAGGTCAACTGTTTTATATCCAAGGCAAACACTACTGAATCAGAACTATGGCATAGAAGGATGTGTCACACAAATTTCAAAAACATGAACAATTTAGTAAAAAGAAATCTGGTCATTGGATTACCTCAAAAACAATTCATGTGTGATCATCATTGTGTTGCATGCCTAAAAGGTAAACAACACAAGACTTCTCATAAGTCCAAAACTGTAAACTCTATTTCTGTTCCTTTACAGATCTTACATATGGACCTTTTTGGACCTACAAATGTAATGAGTATTGGAAAGAAACAATATTGTCTTGTTATTACTGATGACTTTTCCAGATATACATGGGTTTTCTTTCTCAGGACAAAGGATGAAACAAGTGAACTCATAAAGAACTTAATTGTCAAACTGGAGAACACATCTGATCAAAAAGTTAAAGCCATAAGATGTGATAATGGCACAGAATTTAAAATGCTAACTTAATTAAATTTTGTGATCTTAAAGGTATTGACAGACAATACAGCTCACCTAGAACTCCACAACAAAATGGTGTAGCTGAAAGAAGAAATAGAATCATCATTGAAGCAGCAAGATCAATGCTTGCAGACTCAAAATTACCAATTACTTTTTGGGCAGAAGCTGTTAATACTGCTTGTTATGTTCAAAACAGAGTATTAATAGTGAAGCCACATTTTAAAACACCATATGAACTTTTTAATAAAAGAAAACCTTCCATAAGTTTTCTAAAATCATTTGGTTGTCCTTGCACTATTTTGATTACAAGAGAACAAATTGGTAAGTTTGACTGCAAATCTGATGATGGAATCTTTGTGGGATATTCTACTCAAAGCAAATCATATAGAGTATTCAACAAAAGGCTAAGGATAATTGAAGAAAGCATCAATGTATCCTTTAATGAAAATATATCTAATGAACAAGGAAATGGTCCAGATTGGCTATTTGACATAGACAATCTAACCAAATCCTTTAATTCTAATATGAATTTCAATGCAGGAAATTCAAATTGTCACAATCAAAAGGAAGGAACATCATTAATTAATACTGGTCAAGAGGAAATGAGATACATTGTAGTTAATACTACTCCAAAAGTTAATACTGATGTCAGTAATAACTCAAGTTCTGGAACCAGTAGTAACTCTGAGAATGAGGACAGTAGTAATTCAAATACTACTGATACCAGTAATAGTACTCAAAATACTACTGGTCCCAAAATTAACCCAGATTCTCAAGATACTACTGATACCAGTAACAACAACAACTCTACTGATCTCAATGAAGATAATAGCAGTATTAACTCTGACCAAGAAGATGATGAACCAAATATCAATGACAATGAAGGATCTCTAGAAGAACAACTACCTGAGACAAATGAGTCCAATCTTGAGAATCAACTAGTGGTTGATAAAGCTACAACTACAAGGACTCAAAAGAACCATCCATTAGACCTTGTTCTAAGTTATGTCAACTCACCACTACAAACAAGAAGCAAATTAAACAAAAGCTTAACTGCAAATATGTGTAATATAAGTTTAATTGCTAATGAATGTATGTTTGAATGCTTTCTATCTCAGGATGAACCAAAGAAGATCCAACAAGCAATGAAGGACTCAAACTGGATTGAGGCAATGCAAGAGGAACTCCTTCAATTTAAATTACAAGCTGTTTGGACACTTGTACCTCTACCCAAAGGAAAAAGAGCCATTGGAACAAGATGGATCTTCAGAAACAAGAAAGATGAAAGAGGTATAGTGATCAAGAAAAAAGCCAGACTTGTAGCCCATGGATACACTCAAGAAGAAGGAATAGACTATGATGAAGTATATGCTCCTGTTGCTAGAATTGAAGCCATAAGAATATTTCTAGCATATGCTTCATTCAAGAAATTCAAAGTCTATCAAATGGATGTTAAGAGTGCATTCTTATATGGGAAGATTGAAGAAGAGGTCTATGTATGCCAACCTCCAGGTTTTGAAGATCCAAAACATGGTGATTATGTGTTCAAATTGGATAAAGCTCTATATGGCCTACATCAGGCACCAAGAGCATGGTATGACACATTATCATCATACCTATTGAAGAAAAACTTTAAAAGAGGAGCCATTGACAAAACTTTGATTACAAAGAAAGTCAAAGATGATATACTACTGGTACAAATTTATGTAGATGATATCATCTTTGGCTCAACCAATGACTTATTATGCAAAGAATTTGAAGAACTGATGCAAATTAAATTCAAGATGAGCTCCATGGGTCCAATGAACTTCTTCCTTGGACTCCAAGTCAATCAAAGAACTGATGGTATTTTGATAAATCAATCAAAATATGTCAAAGACATCTTGGAAAAGTTTGATTTGAAAGACAGTAAAAGTGCTAGTACACCAATGGAAACACACAAACACCTACATCCTGATGTTGAGGGGGAGGATGTAGATGAACACTTATATAGATCAATGATAGGCTCTTTGATGTACTTAACTGCATCAAGACCTGACATTATGTATAGTGTTTGTGTGTGTGCAAGATATCAAGCAAGACCCAAAGAACTACACTTGCAGGCTGTTAAAAGAATATTCAGATACTTGAAAGGCAAACCATCACTAGGTCTATGGTATCCACATGATTCACCATTTGAACTCATAGCCTACACAGACAGTGACTATGGAGGTGAATGTCAAGACAGAAAGTCCACTACTGGTGGATGTCAATTCTTTGGATCAAGACTGGTGTCATGGCAATGTAAGAAGCAAACAAATGTATCAACATCAACTGCTGAAGCAGAATATTTAGCTGCATCTGCTTGCTGTGCTCAAGTACTATGGATTCAAAATCAGCTTCTAGACTTTGGTATCTCTATCCTTAAAACTCCTATTTTTATTGATAATCAAAGTGCTATTAGTATTGTGAATAATCCAGTAAAACACTCAAAAACTAAACACATTGAAATAAGATTTCACTTTATAAGAGATTATAACGAAAAGAAATTAATCAAAGTAGTTAAAATCCATACTGATGATCAATTAGCAGATCTTTTTACAAAAGCATTTGATGTAGGAAGATTCAACTTCTTGGTTAGCAGTATTGGAATGATTTTAATAACTTAAAATCTCACTTAAAATCATGTGTAAAGTTAGTGTTGTAAAATATTATTTATTTACTTAAGTGTTTTACTACTGGTATATCTGTACTACTGGTGTGTAGGCATGTGCACAAAATACTACTGGTAGTTAAATACTACTGGTGTGTATTAGGTTTACACAAATACTACTGGTAAGTCAGTACTACTGGTGTTCACATATACTACTGGTCTTGTGTGTTAATGGTTACTACTGATGTCTATAGTTACTACTGATGTCAAAATCCTTAGTCACTACTGATGTTAGTAGATACTACTGACGTTTTACTACTGATATCTTATTTACTACTGGTCTTTCAGAAACACAATTACCAAACTAACCCCCATGAAAATAACCGTTATGTTATGATTCGAAGGACATTTTAGTAGTTTTGCAGGTTAAATCGAAAGATATAAAAGGCGGCAGTCGATTAGTTTAGCATTATCTTCACTTCGATTTGCTAAAACTTCTCGATAAACCCTAGTTTACGATCAAAAACCCTTCGTCAGTAACAAAATTCATTCATATTTTTCTCAAAATCAACATCAAATGGCAACTCTACAATCACTGGATGTGAATACCGATCTTAAATACTCAGAATTTCACAACATGTGTGCCTTCCTAAAGAATCCCGACGGCACAAAAGATTTTCGACCGATCGTAAAATTCTTGAGAAATTCCTATATACAGTTTGCATTAACGGTAAAACAAAAATCATATCAACAGCACTTGGTGGATTTCTGGACCAATGATGAGCAAACGGAAGGAACAACTGTATCAATGATCAAATCACAAGTAGATGGAAAACATATCACAGTAACAGAACAATCAATCAGACACCATCTACAACTTCACGATGATTCAGGTATGTCTACTCTTCCTAAGGAATACATTGCTGAAACTTTACAAAAAATGGGTTATGAGGGAAGACTCAATATAGTAACCTTTCAAAAGGGTCTTCTCTCCCCATAATGGAAATTCTTAGTTCATACTATTCAGCATTGTATTTCTCCAAAAAGAAGTACTTGGAATGAGTTTAATAAGGCAATAGCATCTGCTGTTGTCTGCTTATGCACAGACCAAGTCTTTAATTTTTCTCAAATGATTTTTGAAGGTATGTTGGGAAATCTAAGTTCTACTAAATTTTTAATGTATCCCAGATTTCTACAACATATCATAAATTGTGAATTACAAAACTTGTCAACTCCTAAAAACATTTTCATACTACCAGAGTTGAACAAGAAAGTTTTCTCAAATATGAGAAAACAATTTAAATTTTCGGGCAAGGAAACCCCTTTGTTTCCTAACATGATCAATGATCAAACTCAAATTGGAGAGGGTTCAACCATTGCTACAACCCAAGTTGAACCTCAACCCACTCCATCACCCCCAAATACAGCCCAAACACCACCCCAACTAGCCACTCAATCACCAGCCCAAACAGAAGTCCTGAAAGTGTCCCAGGAACTTGATTTAAATCTGCAGAGTGCTACTCTTCACTCTGTGGAAGACCTACCAGATAAAACCAAAAATATTTCCACACTTTACAAAAGAAAGAAATCTTTAAAGGACACCAGGGGACACATTGAGTCAAACCCCAGGCTCCAAGAGTTGTCCTCCAAGGAGGAGAGAGGACATGAGGCGAGGGCTTTCACTACTGATGCCCCAAAGGTGGGTGCACAGGACAGTGAAAACATCTTTAGGACCCAGACCTCGGCAACTTTGAGTGATGACTCATTTGAGGAGTTACTCAAAGGACCCCGGTGCCAAGAAACCAAAAGGGGGGCATCTCTGCTTCTTCTAGAAAGAAGAGGATGTCTAAAAGACCCAATGAATCACCAAGAAGTGATGAGGGCAGATCTATTGATTTGACGGATAGGATGGAAAACCTTCAAACCAATGTACCTGTTAGTGAGCCCGATGATCTTGCTAGATGGAGTGAGGGCAGTGTTAAAATCACAAATTTACGGAAAAAGTGGATTCTCTTGAATCCACTGTACAAAATTGCCTTACATATCTTACAAACCAAGGAAAAACCATGGCTGCTATGAAAAGACATGTCAATACCATCAACAAAAGAATGAGATTATATGAGCACAGGCTTCATCAACAAACCAAAATCATCAAAAAATTGAAGAAAAAGATTGATGATAGTGAGGCTCCACCAGTTGAGCTCACTAAGGGGGAGAAGGACAACATACAAACTATGATTGATGAATCAATTGCAGCAGCAGCATCTTCTCTCCTAAATTTAAAAGAAACAGAAGTTGATGAAGGCCCAGAGATGATGGTTACAGAAGATGAGCAAATTACTACTGCTACAATGGAAGAACAAGTTGAAAAAGCAATACCAGTAGTAACCTTTACTACTGATATTATAGCAGTAGTAAATGAAGAAGAGAAATTGAAAGCAGCAAATACTACTGATGCCCTATCAGTAGTAACTCCTGAAGTCACACCAGTAGTAACTACTCTGGTTACTACTGAAGAGGAAGAACTACAATTTCCAGAGCTGATTGAAAGAGAAAGACATGTCATCATCTCCAAACCACCAACACCTGATCAACGACTTATCATACCTGACATTGATGATAATGTGAATTGGTTTGAGGTAGATGAATGCACACTTCCTCCACATCCTAAAATCTTACCAGAAGGTCAACTACATCTATTTTATCCAAAACTTCTGATGATGGGTATACCAGATATGAAATACATTCCACCTCCACCATCTGCTCATATTGGAAAAGGAAAAGAAATATATGATGATGATTATCCAAACAGAGCTTTAGGACATCACATGGTAAACAAGATTAATCATGTAAGAGCAGAAAAGCAATCCAGATGGAGAATTAAACACAGAAAATTTTTGGAGAAAGTGGAAATGTATCAAGCTTTAGTAGAAAAGAAAAAGAAAGTTCAAAGTGCAACTACTGTTCAAATACCTGCTCAAATCAAAGATGTTCAGATAGAAGCCCAAGAAGCAGAATTCAAAAGGCTCAGAAAAGTAGAAGAAGAACATCTAAACTGTCTTGAAGATCTGGTGGCTGAATGTAAAAGAACAAAAGGTGATCTACCAGATGATATCTTTGAACAAAAGACACTTATGATAGACTTTCTCAAAACAAAAGGGCACAGTGCAAAATCTTTTGGAAGAATGAAGATGATAACTATTATTGAAAAATACTGCACTGCAAAGAAGAAAGACTTGGCTGAACAAGAAGCTGAAGAATCAAAGAAAGCCAAAACTTTAATCCCAATCAGTCCAAATTTGCTCAAAGCTGGTAGTGTTCCAACTATTGGTGAAACTTCAACTCCCCAATCAAAGAAAAGAAAAACTGTTGATCAAGAACAAATCTCAAAGAAGAAATCAAAACAAATTGTACCTGTTCTTGAAATGCCTATTGCTCCATTACAAAACAATCCAATTATTAACTGGAGAGTGATACAAAACAATGTTATAGAAGTCATAAGGGAAGACAAAGTTGTACAGAGATTCACTGGATGGTTACCTTTAATCAGATCATGTTCTAGAAGTGATGTAATCAAGCTTCTGATTATTGGAAAACCTAGAATGACAAAGAAATCATGGAAAGAGTCTGGTGCTGGATACTTAACAAAAATGATAGATGCTGCATTTTATCCAGATAATTATCCAGAACAATTTATAATGTGTATGCTTGGAATGTCATTCCTACTGCTAATATGTACTTCTTTGAGAAATCAGGCAAAGTGTGTGAATTGTACTTATATGAAAAAGAATATCCACATTCTGAGAAGACTATGTATCAGATATTCATAAACACTTTGATGAAACCCTATGATGCTGTTATGTTCCAAAACAAACTGAATTACTTTACAAAGAGGAACAGCGGATATATTATTGAACAAAGGCTTCAACAGAATCAAAGAACTCTTGAGAAAAGAAGAAGAGAACAAGAAGAGCAAAAGAAACTTGATTGATTAAAAGATAATCAATAAGTTTAGGGGGAGATTGTTGGAGCAAAACACAGATCAACTTATTACTGATGCTGCAGTTAGTACTGACAATAATTAGTACTGATGGGGCAGAACATGTTACTACTGATGAAGTTGATACTGGTGATACTATAACTTAGTTACTACTGATCATGCAAAGATTGAAGATACTACTGATCTTAGTAGTTACTACTGACGATGGTTTCTGGACTTACTACTGATCACCAAGTTTACTACTGATGTTACATATTTACTACTGGTGATGAGTTTTACTACTGATACGCGTTTTTTTGAAGAATATCAAGTCCGAGATCTTCGTAGAGATAGTTATATAATGTAAATCAATGTATATTTTTATTATTCGATGTAAATCAAAGTCCTAGAATAACTAGGATAAATAGTTTAGCTTCAAGGACTATTATAAATAGTTCCTTACGAATTGTAAACGTACGTGTGTATTGTTAACTCAATAATATACATTGAAGCTTTTTGTGAAACTGTGTTCTTAATACTTTCGCATGTTATTTACAGTTCATTGTTCTTAATTACATTGATATAGTGTTGATCCGCTGCAACTTCTATATTCAATTAGATCTAAAGTGTTTATTAACTTTTCTATAGTTAAATATCGATCCTGACAATAACTCACCCCTATATATATATATATATATATATATATATATTTTTTTTTTATAAATAGTTAATTTCGGTATTTTTTTTTTGTGGGATAAATTTAGGGAGAAGAATTTTTTTTATAGGATGGAGGGAGTACTTCATATTGTCCTTTCTCGTCAAGTTTTGCCATTATCGTTAGGTTTATTGATATAATTACAATACGGCTACGTTTCGTACCGTTGCACACCTGGTTCAATGTTAAATTATGAGATATAACATCTTACTATTAGCTGAATCGGGACTCATGATTTCGTTTCATATTTTACATTTATGTAATTTAATGAGAATTACTTACTTTCTATTTCATATTTGTAACTCCTATTTAATTTCTTGTATTTATAGCGACTAATCAATAAAAAAAAGTTATCACTTCATATTCACTTATACTTACCAACTCATTATTGTAGTCGAAAAAGTGATTTGAATGAACGCCTTTAGGTTACCAAAAGCTTCCCAAGAAAAACCAGACCAAGCTCGACCACATGAACCCCACAAGACATATATGACTTCAGCCAGGGTTATGAACAACCACGAGCCGTCAAGAACCGCAGCCGCACCCAGTAGGCCCCACCCAAGCTTCACAATGAACATCCAGCTAAGAAACACGTGGCAAACTACAGCAACTCCAGCAATTAACGCAATAGGCATGATTCTGCTTTGTGCTTGTAAAAATTTGGACACGGGGATCACGGCGGCGTAAGCAAACAGCTGTGGTATCATCCAAACGGCGAAGCTTCCCGCCGCCAGGGCTATGGCGGTCTTCTGGCCAAGTAGGCGGAGGACTGAGACACCGAATATGTAGGTGAACATTAGGAATAATGCAACGGTGTTGAGAACGATCCATGATTTTTGTAGGTAGATTCCGAGCATTTCGATCTTTCCGGCACCGTAAGCTTGGCCGCATAGCGTGTCCAAAGCACTTCCCATCCCCATCTATATATATACGAATTGAAATTAACTAAAAGGCTATGAAATTTGCATGACGTCATCCTAATGGACATACCAAGATGGAGTAAGAAAAGCCGGCAATGACGGAGTTCTCCACGGAGACGGCGGTGAGTTGGATGATGCCAAGCTGTCCGGCGAAGAGTTGGGTGGTGGCGCCGATGGTGTACTGGCAAAGGGAGGTGAAGATGGATGGTCCGGCCAAGTACCACAGCCTTTTATACTCCACATAAAACTCCCTACAAAAATCTCCAACTCCGTTAATTTCAACATCACCCTTCAAAGGCAAAGTCACCACCGTCGCCGGCAACTGTTTGACGTTTGTGTTGTCATTCCGATAGGTGTCGCCGGAGAGAAGCGGCTGTTGCATTTCATTCGCCATGGAGGGGTATTATGATGGAAAATATTGCGAACATATGTAAAAGTGAATTTCAGGCTGTTTTTCAACTATTAATTAATACTTTTATTTAGTATAAATAAAAGGACCGCGATTATCCTCTTTTAATTGCAAGAAGTTAATCACAACCAATATGAAAATGAGAAGATTCCTACTTGCATCTGTGTATCAAATGAATTTTATATTACACCGTTACATAATTATAAAAATATAAGATTTTTTTAAGTCAATATAGAACTCCTAAGATTTGTATACTCTCATTTACTTTTAGCGGTGTTCATAAATACTAGTGAGTAGTGATGACTACACTCTATTAATGGTGGCCACGTATTGCTTTTCGTCGGGTGTCGTATCATCTGTAATTAAATACTAATAAGTCAAATATAGTAAAGGACTCCCTTTTGGTTTTTAGCTTCTCGCTAAGCCATAATTTTAATAGACGTTGTTTTTTGGGTGCTTGCTGCTCGGATATTGACTTTACCGAAGCTCGTGGCTGTTTGTCCCTTTTGTTGTTAAAAAAAATAAAATAAAAGTGATTAATAATATTAAAGGGGTGAAATTTGTAATTAGGTGAAAATATGGGAAATTGGAACGCGGAAAAAGCGGGAGGTGCTCCACCTAGGTGCGTTCAGGATGTGACTAGTGGATTACCTTAACTCTGTAAGTGGATTCTTGCCAATTGCCACCGGCCACCACACCTTCTATTCTTGAGTTAACAATGTAACATGCTAAGGTCATTGGTATCACGTAGGATTGTGCAAATTGAAAAGAGAATCAATATGAACCACCGAAAAAAAATTGAGTTATTCCAGTTGGCGGTTATAATTTTCATGTAAAATTAGTTCTTGTGTCTGATGAGTTCGGTTCAATCCAATTCCAAGAAAAAACCAAAAAAGATAAGTTTTCAATTCGGTTCCGTTCCGACTAGTTCTCAACCCGATCGGATCTGGGTTCTCAATTCGTTTATGTTTCAAGTGGTTCGGTTCGGTTCTTGCACCATGCACATGCCTGGTACCAAAAGCTAAGATAAGTATAAATATGCAAGTTAATTTGTTGATGACGGCCAGTCAGCGACGTCCATGATCCGTCAGTAATATTGGCACCATCGATTTGTGTTTCAAGTTTGCCAACAACAAAATTCCTGTAACATTGAGGGCGTGGGTTTTCTATGCATCTAGCCACAATTTACTTGAGGCGGAAATCTCAAGTAATTCGATTAGAACATTGACCCTATAAAACTTTTGGACTGTTGGGTTTACAATTCTAATGCAACTAGAAATTTAATGAACCAATTAAATAATAAATTCGAATGCTTACTTGATTATTGCTCGGTGAAGATGACAAATGTAACACCGCATTTTATTTTATTTTAAAAGGCAATTAAATATTAATTTAAGTTACGGAAGCATCTAGTTTAGTTAGGTTTACAAACCATGGTCCCACAAAATATAAGAAACCAAATTTAGTTTAAAAGACGGTATTGCTAAACACGGCTCATTTTACAAAACATATAATTTAAGCATGGTCAAACTTCCCGTCCAAGCCCGACCCGTTCCAGCCATCCAACCTGAAATGTGTCGATAAGGGAGGGATTAGCACAAAGCTAAGTGAATGAATTCCTAACACTACCAACTACACTAATCACTTAAACACGGAAGTTATAAAACATCTCCGGTTAGGTAATCACTTAAATGAGAGGATCGGCGGCTTTGCGGGCCTTAAATCATGGTCGGCCAAAACCACGGTAACCAATAGCGTTTTGTATCCAACACCCCGGGCAACTCCCTCCCCTTAACCATGTAACGCATACAGGTAAGGTCGGATACCCTATTAGTCGATACACTGTGCCCAGCCGTTATCCATCCGACACTGACCTCATCCCGATTGTGCACATAGTCATGTATGGTATTCGCTAACACTAGGCATACATAACAAGTATACTAGCTACGAAAAACACCGCGAAACACATCACGAAAGAGTTCCCAATCGCGAACTCAAGTTCACGATCGCGAACTAGAGTTCGCGTCGGGAACTCCTGTCGTGAACTACTCTGCGACCATCGACCAACTTAGCTGGAACCACTTCACGATCGTTAAGTGGAGTTCACGCCGTGAACTCCCCTTGTCTGGTAAATTCCTGCGATTTTTCACCAAAATGCCAATACCAAATAAAATAACCGAAACCCGAGTTGTAGGTCGAATCCACTCACCTTTCAACTTCCGATTCCTTAACTCAGTGAGCTAGTATCACTGAGTATCCTTCCCGGTTCCTGTCAATAATATACCGAGTTAGTGATAATCCACCGAATTGTCAAAATCATCAATTTCAACCACTAACCGCACAAGACTCATAAAATGCACATTTTTATGACATTTCCAACTAGCACAATTCCTTCATCAATACAATTGACCATTTTGACCATTTATCAAGTATTCACAACTAGTTGACCCAAACGGGCCAAAAACCCGAACACGATCCTAACACTTCCACATTTCCATCAACTAGCAATCAATCTTTAAACTAGCAATTCACAATCATTTAACAATTCCATCAAGATCATAACCATCATAATTCCAAGTATGATACTTCCAAGATCACTAGTTAAACATTTGACCCAAACACCAACTAGATCAATACACAAAATCAACTATACTAGGTTTTCACCATCCATAACTTACCAAACATGATTTCACAACTTAATAAACAATTCTATCCAATCAAACATCAAGAATTCCAAGATTTGTCAAAACCCACCTTCAACTTCCACCATTAATGGAGGTTGAAGGTGATTTTCAACAAATCTTGTATTCCTTCACCAATCTACCATACAAATGATGTAAAAGCTTGCATAAACACATAAAACAACATCCATAACAAGATTCACCAACAAATCATCAAGCAACATAAACCCTAGTTCAAACTCTAGCTCAAGAACACCAAGAACAAACAAAGGAAAGGATGAAACTTACTTCTAGACTTCTTCTACACAAACTTGAGTATAAAATCGGGTCCTAGCACCAAGAACAAGCTCAAGGAGATGATGAACAAGTAGAGAGGAAGAAGATGGAGTTTTTGCAATAAAATAGTGAAATATGTGGATAATGTTTGAACAAATGAGACAAGGAAGAAAAGGAGGGTTTCTCCCTCCCTCTCTCTTGACCGGCCAAACCCACAAGGTGGGGCCCTTTTGGGCTTTTTATTAACTAACAGTATATGTCTGAAAAGTCCCTTTCGTAGTTGATTTATTTAAAATGGTAAACGGACTCCAATTTTAAAAACGAAAGTATTTCTGGAAACGATATTTAACAAAGAATTTAAAGATATTAAAATCACGTTTTCACTCCAAATAAATCACAAGTCGGGTATTTTAACCCTTTGGTTAAAATACCACAAAAGACAGTAAGCTAATTAAATTAACTAAGCATTTAATTAGATAACCATTTAATAAGATACCTTAAGGTCAATAAACTACTAGGCCGGGTTTTGGGATGTTACAACTCTCCCCCACTTAAGAAGATTCCGTCCCCGGAATCCCATCTCGATCAAATAAGGAGGGATAATGTTCCCGCATATCGGCCTCGGTCTCCCATGTCATATCCGCACCCAAACTGTGCTTCCACTTTACCAAAACCATAGGAATTTGTTTCTTTCTCAATTTCATCACCTTTCGGTCCAATAACTCCACCGGTTCCTCTACTAACCTCTTCTTCGTATCGACCCGCAACTCTTGCACCGGGAGAATTTGACTCGAATCTTCGATGTTACACTTTCTCAAATAACAAATGTTGAAAGTGTTATGAATTGCCGACAACTCCGGGGGCAACTCGAGTGTTACCGATTGGGAATTCACCACTTTGCTAATTCGAAACGGCCCAATAAACCTCGGGGCCAACTTTCCTCGTTTACCAAAACGAATGACACCCTTCCAAGGTGAAACCTTCAAATAAACCATCTCATTTTCCGAGAACGTAGCGGGTCTACGTCTTAGGTCGGCATACATCTTTTGTCGGTCACGGGCGGCTTTCAACTTTTCTTGAGCAATAGCAACTTTATCCGCGGTCATTTGTACAATATCGGGTCCCGCATATTGTTTCTCGCCCGCTTCCAACCAACACGTCGGAGTTCGACACCGACGCCCATACAACATGTCGTACGGTGGCATCTTAATACTCGAGTGGTACGAGTTGTTATAAGCAAACTTGATCAACGGTAGGTGGGAATCCCACGACCCACCGTACTCCAACACACAAGCCCGCAACATATCTTCAAGAGTTTGTATCGTTCTTTCCGATTGCCCATCGGTTTGGGGATGATACGCGGTACTCAAATTCACCCGCGTGCCCAATTCTCGTTGCAAGCTATTCCAAAAATTCGAAGCAAAACGGGGATCCCTATCGGACACGATAGAAATCGGAATACCATGTCGGGATACCACTTCATCAGTGTATAATTTTGCCAATCTACTAAGTGAGGTGGTCTCACTAGTAGCCAAGAAATGTGTACTCTTCGTCAAACGATCAACTATAACCCAAATCATGTCGTGACCCCTTTGTGTACGCGCCAATTTGGTCACGAAATCCATGGTGATCCGATCCCACTTCCACTCGGGAATCGGCGATTGAGTTAAAGTTCCATAGGGCTTTTGGTGTTCGGCCTTTACTTGAGCACAAATATGACATTGGCCCACGAAACGGGCAATGTCGGTCTTCATTGTCGGCCACCAATAAAGTGCTTTTAGATCATTATACATTTTCGTGCTACCCGGGTGAACCGATGACCGAGAATTGTGAACCTCGGCTAAAATCAATTCCCGCAAACCCCCGAGTAACGGTACCCAAACCCGAGATTGATACGTCTTCAAACCCCGAGAATCTTCTTCTAAATCATCCTTCCTCTTTATCAAAATCTCGGTCTTCGAATTTTCAACATTTAAGGCTTCCATTTGCGAAATCTTCAACCGGGACACCAAATCCGATACAATTTCCACCCGCATAAATTGCACCCGCCCCGAATCTCCCTTTCTACTTAAGGCATCGGCCACCACATTTGCCTTCCCGGGATGGTATCGAATTTCACAATCGTAATCTTTAATCAATTCTAACCACCTTCTTTGTCGCATATTCAACTCCTTTTGCGTGAACACGTATTGCAAACTTTTATGATCCGTACAAATCACGCACTTAGTACCGTACAAATAATGTCTCCATAATTTTAGTGCAAAAACCACCGCCGCCAACTCTAAATCATGAGTCGGATAATTCTTCTCGTGATTCTTCAATTGCCTCGAAGCATAAGCAATAACCCGATCTCGTTGCATCAACACGCAACCCAAACCCGCAAGTGAAACGTCACAATAAACAATAAAATCCTCCGGGCCTTCGGGTAAGGCAAGAACCGGAGCTTGACATAATAGTTGTTTTAGAGTATGGAAGGACTTCTCGTGATCCTCACCCCAACGGAACGGTACCTCCTTACGGGTCAACTTCGTCATAGGACCCGCTATCTTTGAAAAATCCTTAATAAACCGGCAGGTAATAACCCGCCAAACCCAAGAAACTCTTTATCTCGGTTGGGTTCTTTGGAGCAACCCAATTCATAACCGCTTCAATCTTTGCCGGGTCCACCTTGACCCCATTCGAACAAATAACGTGACCCAAAAAGTGAACCTCTCGAAGCCAAAATTCGCACTTCGAGAACTTCGCAAATAATTGTTCCCGCTTCAAAGTTTCTAACACTTGCCTTAAGTGTTTCTCGTGTTCTTCTTCGGTCTTGGAATAAATTAAAATATCGTCAATGAACACGATAACGAATTTGTCGAGGTAAGGCCGACAAACTCGGTTCATCAAATCCATAAATATTGCGGGAGCATTCGTCAACCCAAACGGCATAACCAAGAACTCATTGTGGCCGTAACGAGTTCGGAACGCCGTTTTATGAATATCGTTTTCGTGAACCCGATCTTGGTGATAACCCGATCTCAAATCAATCTTTTTCGTGAACCCGAACTTGGTGATAACCCGATCTCAAATCAATCTTTGAGAAATATGAAGACCCTTGAAGTTGATCAAATAAATCGTCAATACGCGACAAAGGATACCGATTCTTTACCGTTCTCTTGTTCAATTCCCGATAATCAATGCACATACGAAGTGCACCATCCTTCTTTTTCACAAATAAAACCGGAGCTCCCCAAGGTGAGGAACTCGACCGAATAAAACCCTTATCCAATAAATCTTGGATTTGTGTCATCATTTCCCGGATCTCGGACGGTGCCAAATGATACGGTGCTCTAGCCACGGGATTGGCACCCGGCACCAAATCAATTTTGAATTCTACCTCCCGAACGGGAGGTAACCCAGGCAAGTCTTCGGGAAACACCTCCGGGTATTCCGAAACCTGTAGGGATTTACTACGCACCATGCGACTGATCAACCACTTGGGTCGACCACCTAGTACACGAGTTCGAACCTTGCTGACCAAGAACATGAACTTGTTCTTGACCGGTTTAAACTAACTAGCTGATTTAATCCCTAAATGCGGAACTGAGATTAAACCTAATCCTTAAATCCTAAAGGATTGGGATGTTGGAAAACTAGATTAGGTTAACAAGAAAGAAACCTTGTACGAAGAACTCGAACACACAAACATACTTGTGTGTGTTCGTCGACTACTACTAAGAACCCTAGGGTTCTTGGTTCGACTTCGAACAAGAGGAGGAGAAGAAGATGTGTTCCATGAAACATACCTTAGGTTAATGCTTAAGATAAGTCCACTGATGAAGAACACGACAAACGATCTTCTAGTTGATCACTTGCAACGATCCTTGATCTTCGAAACTCGAAGAACACGAAGAACGAACGAAGAACACGAAGAACACAAGACTTGTGTTCTTCCCTTGTTGCTCGTTCGATCGTGGGGAGGAAAGGGGCAAGGGATTTCGTGATTAAGGTGTTATGAATCAACATCTAGGGTTTAGCATAAGCCTTCTATTTATGATAGAAGATGTTACACTTAAAACCCTTCTAGTTTAATTAAGATTAACTTCTTAATTAAACTTCCTTTTTACACTTCTATCCCTTATAGTTTTAACTAGTTTATTATCATTGCACTTAACTATCAAATGTCTAGTATTAACACACTATAATTTCGGTACCCATATACACGAAATTATACACTTGTATTTATACTTTTAATAGTTAATTATATAATAACCTTTATATAATTTATACAATAATATTATCCAATTACTATATGATTTAATAGCTTTAAATCATATCATGGATAATCTATAACTAACACATTGTATATTTACTTAACTAGTAAATGTACAACTACTTGTATTAATTAGTTAGTTAAACTAAAATAGTAATAAGTTAAACTTAAGTTAATACTTAAATGATTCATAATGACTATTATGAATCATTCCTCTTCGTAGTATTGTTGCATAACTTGTTCGTATTACATGCACTCACCAGTGTGACCCTTAAGTGTTTTGTTGGCATGGATGTATCATCATAGGTTGACTGACTGTGCAAATAATTCCTTCAGACTCCCACTTGTGCAAGTCTGTAACCTTTGTCTTAATGATACGAGCTACAATGGCCTTCTAGATGGACATGTAGGTAACCAACCCCATAAAAACAGCTTATGTAACCCTTGGTGTAGTTTTATGAAAAACTCTTAATAGCGTCTCCTAGTAAAGAACACTCTGTCTTTACTTCTCGGGTAACGTTGTTAGGCTTATCCCTTGCAGCACGATATTTGTGATAATGAATACGAGCATGGTAGAAATTATCAACTCCTGTATTCGAAATCATTTCATGACTTCTTGATTAAAACTGTTGTGATAAACGACAAAGAACAAATCAGTTCGTTTGGGCATGGCCATGCACTTTCCAGTTATCTCATCACGTCAAAGGACCTATAAATATCTCTCCTAAAAAGGAGGTGCAATTACCATCTTGTTATATTTCGATTTAAAATACAACTTCCTTTGTGCCTAGTATCGCCTCGTATGACAAACGTATTTCAGTATTGTCTAAGTTGAACCAAAGCACATTAGTCATTGTATCCTAAACCAAATACCTCAGGATTAAGGACAATCCTAGTGAACAATACTTTTGAACTTTTCAACCACGAAGTATTGTCACGGTGGTCAATCCAATATTCGTTGAGCCTCCAACAGAATATCACCGATATTTGGTTTACACAAAACTTGTGTAGCGATCTTCGAAGAACTTCGAATCTACCACCAAATACTGCGATGACGTTAACGTCCCATCGAGGTTCCCACCTAGACGAGTAGTCACGGATTTTATATCTTTTGAATAAAATAGACTTTTATTCATGGATGTTGTAAAACATACAAAGTCTGAATAAAAATGATACTAACTCATGTACTATTCCTCACTGGACATAGATACTGAATTATTACTGGATCATTACTTATTTCTTTCTTTTGTGTTGATTACTTAATGATTCTTACAACCTTAATTGTAACTTTATCACTAAAACAATCATTTCTATTAAACTAAAGACATAAGACGAGTATTTAGAAATACTATTACTTTTGTCTTTGCTAGATATTGTTCTTGCAACAATCTAGAACATATTCTAGTCTTGCCTTTTATGTAATTCGGTAAACATAGGAGGATTGGAAATTAACTCCTTAGTTTCTTGAATTCATAAATTTATCCTTGTAACTAAAGCTACTTTTAGTTACTTGATTTGTAGATATCTTTACTAGTTAAAGAAATTTCCTTAAATGATTGTGTTATCCACTGAAGGGTTAACAACCTATTAGATATGTAATAATTAATCACAAGAGTTGTGATCACGCTATTAGGTTTGCAATAATCTAATTAACGATCATTTATTATTTCTCTTAACTCTTTGGCTAACGACTTGGTAAAACCTTGTTGTTAATGTCTTACTAACTTACTGAATTCATCAACATCTTTAATGAATTACGTTAGTCTTAGCTCCACTTACTTTTATGGAACTTAAGCATCTCTTAAACTATTTTGACCTAGTCAATAACTTGTAGTTCAATCTTTTAAGAATTCTATCAATAATTAAGATCATACTTTGGATTTGTGAATATCCAACATTCATGTTTAGGGAATTATGATCTTTATTGATTATTGTATCTAACAAGTATGAAACACTTGAAATGATACTATCAATTCTTAAAAACATTAGTATTCTTTTAAGAGTCTTATTTAATGCCAAAGTCATTTACTTGGATTTCTCAAATATCCATTATTCCTATTAGGGAATCATGACTTGATTAAATATTGTATTTATTACAAGTATAAAAGACTTGCAATAATATCATTTAATTCTTAAATACTTTAATATAGTTATGTCCCTTTTTAAGAGTCATTTAATTTCTAAGTCATTTTACTTGGATTATGCGAATATCCAATTATTCCTACTAGGGAATTATTACCTCATTAAAACCTTTACTACAAGTGTAAAAGACTTGTAATAATACTCTTTAGAGTCTATCTTGATTATATCCAATATAATCATACTATATTAATACTAATACTTTAAAACTTTCTATCATAAGTAATGACTATTACTTAAGATGTTTTAACTAAGTTCAATAACTATTGAACCTTATGCTTCCATAAAACTCTTAAACACTTTCATTAGAAAAACTTTCTAATTACTAGCATCTAAATACCTTGATCTATCAAGACATTATTTATACAACAATCAAACAAATATATATAAAACATGAAACATAAGTAAATCAAAACTTGACTTACAATCTAGTCATAAACCTTGACTAGTGTAATTATCACACATGCACACAATATAATTCAACCATGGATTCGAAATTTATTTAAAACCAAAATAAAACTTGTTTTAACATAAAATAAAATTATCCAAAACAATAAACTAAAATTGTTTAAAACGAATCCACAAAATACTGAATTATAAAAACTTGGTGCTCGTGGGATCATCACCATCTCATGCCGGTCACTATCACTTTCCATCTCCTCCTGCAATAAACGATTGCAAAAGCTAGATTACTCGTAATGTACTTTAAAAGTATCTTAAAGTGATTTAAGAAGTGTGGTTGTGTTACCTGAGGAACTTGCGTTTCCTCCACTACCACTTGCACCCTTTGGACAATTTCTTTTCCAATGCCCAGCCTCACCACACTTGAAGCACCGATTCTCGGTCCTCGCAGTGTTAGGCTTAACCTTCTTGACCTTTTGTTTGACACCTTTACCATTTGGCACTCCTTGGTTGGGATAGGTTTTACCCTTTCCTTTACCACCATGCCCTTTTCTCTTCTTCCCACCGCCACCGCCGTTACCAATCAAGAGAACGTCCTTAGATTTGGTCCCCAAACTCAACTCAGCTGTCTTGAGCATGGAATGTAGCTCAGCAATGGATTTCTCCATATTATGCACATTGTAGTTGACCACAAAAGACTTGTAGTCATCAGACAACGAGTTGAGTATAGTATCTGTTGCGATTTGCAACGGTATAGGGTGACCAAGTCTAGTGAGGTGATCCATGTGTCCCTTCATTTTCATGACGTGGGCACTCACCGGCGTTCCTTTGACCATTTTGCAAGAGTTGAAGGCTCGATTGATGTCAAACCTCTCGGTGCGAGCTTGCTCTTGAAATGAATCCCTAAGTTGCTGGATCATCTCAAATGCAGGCACATCCATAAGTCCCGCTTGTAACTCAGGACTCATGGTGGCTAGCATTAAACAGCTCACATCAAGTGCATCACTGACATGCTTATCATAAGCTTGCCTCGTTTCAGCTCTGGCATTAACAGCAGGGGTGTTCGGTACTGCTCTCTCCAAGACATACCACTTTCTCTCATGCCTGAGCACAATACGAAGATTGCACTCCCAGTTGAGAAAGTTTGACCTAGTCAACTTGTCCTTTTCGAGGATTGAGCGAAGTGAGAGTTTGTTGGTACTTGTTGTCGCAATCACATTTGTTGCTGCCATCTACAAATCAAACCCAGTTTAATTAGTAATCATCAATAAACATTCTCTAAAATATATTATAAACCCATAATTAATATTTTAGGCCTAGGATCCATAAATCACATTCTCGCCGCAAGGTTTGGGCACTTCCCGACGAGACATGCTATTTCTGGTAGGTAACTTCCTTACCGATCGTATCAAGACTTGACACGATTCCTAGGGGTCGTAGAATCTTTAGACTTATAACTTATTACAACTTTGTACAATCTAATTGTACATTTCTAAGTTAGTAATAAAGTATAGTATGTTTATTCTACTCAAGTACTTTTTGGGCCGGGACTCCCGATTATCACCAAAGTAGATCAGACCATCTAAGACAGTGCGATGCTCTGCGCCGGGACTCCCGATTATCACAGAACCTTACGCACCTTAACACTCGCAATGATTTGAATCCATATCTAAGGTTCTTTATCCTTACAATATGAATATCGTTTAACAAGTGAGGTGTTCCATTAGGTGGATAGTACTTCGATCTAAGATTTTCTTGGGTTTGTTTAAGTCTTAAAACTAAACTTAAACTTTTATTCCAATCTTAATCCTTGTTTAAAAATGTGTGACTTGTGAATTGAATGGTTCTCCAAGACACCTTCTTTAAACATAAGAAGTATTCCTTAAAACTTATAGTTTCAAGAATTCACACGATTTTACATGTATACCTAAAACGAGGTGTACAAAACATTTTACTAGGTTTTGTGAGAAACCTTATTTCTAATAAAAACTTACTTGTTTTTATATTACTTGAAAAACTTATAAAACTTATGTTAAACTTTTAAAACTTTTACGATTCATGAACTTGAAACATAAACTTAGTTTAACACACCTAGTTTTTCATATGTCTAATAATGAAATTAAACACTTGTTTTGACTTATTAGATTCGACCAAAACTTATGTCTTAACGACACACTTATAAACTTTGTGACTTTCTTGTGTAGCTCCAACAACCATGATGGAACTTGAGCAAACACAATCACCGGTTTATACTTGGTGAAACTAATAAACTTATTATATAAAGACTATATATATAATAATTCTTAGTTTGTTTAAACATTTCTTATATTTACCTTGAACTAGTTAAATATAGGTTATAAAGTTTTCTTGTTATTTATTACTTGATCATTAATCTAGTATATTACATGACTTGTAAAATACTTATATTATACTTGTATAATTATCTAGTTATAATAACTTATAACATTATACATCTTAATATATATAACTTTGTATATTTCTAGTTAATCATATAATTTCAACTTGTACAATTTCTAGTTATAATGAAATCATAACTTTGTACTTTCTAGTTTTAATTATATTATAACTTATACAATAACTAGCTATAATATTATGCTTTAAGATCAAAATAACATTATCCTTTTAATTGTTCCATTTTATCTTGTATTTAATATATATTATTTATAATAAACTTGTAACATTCTAATAAGAATATTACACATAATTTATACGTATGTATTTTAACTTAATCTAATTAAAATATGTATAAACTTGTTTTATCTTTTAAAATTCATTTTTTTTAAATATTCAAAAATCCGAAAAATATTATATATATACATATAAATAAATACACCTTGTTAATTTTAGAACTTAAAAATTAACACTTATTTTAATCTTATTAATTCCCTATTAATAATTACTTAAACCCTAATCTTGTTCTTGATCAATCAAAACTAGGGTTTTGACTTTCTTGATCAAAGACATTATTTCATTAAAAGATTAATTTTGATCAATCCTATTTAAACAATAAACTTGGTTTAAATTCTAAGATAGATTATAACCTTAATAAATTTATTTAAACTTTTTAATTTAAACCTTGTAGACAATAAAAACTTTGTCTAAATTTCTAGGTTTAAAGAACTAGTCTTAATAAATCTATTAAAATAATAATTAAACCTATTAAACATAAACTTGTTTAATTATCTAGGTTTTAAATTATTATCCTAATTAATTCTTTTAAACTATTAAACTCAAACTAGTTTAATGTTCTAGGGTTCTTTAGGGTTTCGAAAATCTCAAGACTAGGAAACTTTTCCACCAATTAAACTAGGCTAGTTTAATAAACTTGGTGTCCAAGTAACCTCTAGATTTTGAAATCTCTAAGGGATTAGGAAAGAATCCTTTTGACCAATTAAACAAATCTTGTTTAATATACTTGATCCTAAAGATCTTCCTAAATCTCGAACACCTTGGGGAAAAAGGAAAGAATCCTTTTGATCAATTAAACAAATCTTGTTTAACATACTTGATCTCAGGGTTCTTCCTTGTACACGAAATTTCTAGGGTTTAGAAAAGAAGCCTTTTGATCAATTAAACTAAACTAGTTAAATATTCTTGATCCTAGGGTTCTTTACAATTTTCGAAATTTCTAGGGTTTTCTAGAATCCTTTTGACCAATTAAACTTAACTAGTTTAACATGCTTGGTCCTAGGGTTCTTACCCTTTTCGAAAACTTAAGAAGAAGAAGGAAAAAAATTGGAACAAAAAAAACTTTAATTGAAAATTAAACAAACAAACTTTGTTAATCTAGTTTAGATCTCTAAACCAACGCTCTGATACCACTGTAGGAATTTACTACGCACCATGCGACTGATCAACCACTTGGGTCAACCACCTAGTACACGAGTTCGAACCTTGCTGACCAAGAACATGAACTTGTTCTTGACCGGTTTAAACTAACTAGCTGATTTAATCCCTAAATACGGAATTGGGATTAAACCTAATCCTTAAATCCTAAAGGATTGGGATGTTGGAAAACTAGATTACGTTAACAAGAAAGAAACCTTGTACGAAGAACTCGAACACACACACACATACTTGTGTGTGTTCGTCAACTACTACCAAGAACCCTAGGGTTCTTGGTTCGACTTCGAACAAGAGGAGAACAAGAAGATGTGTTCCATGAAACATACCTTAGGTTAATGGTTAAGATAAGTCCACTGATGATGAACACGACGAACGATCTTCTAGTTGATCACTTGCAACGATCCTTGATCTTCGAAACACGAAGAACACGAAGAACGAACGACTTGTTGCTCGTTCGATCGTGGGGAGGAAAGGGGCAAGGGATTTCGTGATTAAGGTGTTATATATGAATCAACATCTAGGGTTTAGCATAAGCCTTCTATTTATAATAGAAGATGTTACACTTAAAACCCTTCTAGTTTAATTAAGATTAACTTCTTAATTAAACTTCCTTTTTACACTTCCATCCCTTATAGTTTTAACTAGTTTATTATCATTGCACTTAACTATCAAATGTCTAGTATTAACATACTATAATTTCGGTACCCATATACACGAAATTATACACTTGTATTTATACTTTAAATAGTTAATTATATAATAACATTTATATAATTTATACAATAATATTATCCAATTACTATATGATTTAATAGCTTTAAATCATATCATGGATAATCTATAACTAACACATTGTATATTTACTTAACTAGTAAATGTACAACTACTTGTATTAATTAGTTAGTTAATTAACTTAATACTTAACTGATTCATAATGACTATTATGAATCATTCCTCTTCGTAGTATTGTTGCATAACTTGTTCGTATTACATGCACTCACCGGTGTGACCCTTAAGTGTTTCGTAGGCATGGATGTATCATCATAGGTTGACTGACTGTGCGCATAATTCCTTCAAAACCACCCGGAGGTTACCAACCACTTTCTTTTCCTTTTTCACATCGATCACATAGGCCAAAAACGATTCACATCCCTTGGTCAAGGACTTACGGGCTTTCATCATGGATATCATGGGTATGGTCGGGGTCGCACGGTCTCCCCGGGCCACTACGTGTGACCCGTCGGGTAAAAGAAAAGTAATTAACTTTTGGTGACAATTTATGTTGGCCTTATTAGCACTTAACCAATCCATACCTAATACCACATCAAAGCCGGATATCGGCATAACAAGTAAAAGAATCGAGAATTTCACGCCATCAATATCAATACTAGCCCCGGACACGGATGTCGTGACCGGAACCATTTCACCATCGGCCACCTCTACCTCTAGAGGTGTCGCGATCAAAGAAGTAGGCAATTTCAATTTGTCACAAAAACTCTTTGAAGAAAACGAACAATTTGCACCCGAATCAAATAATACACGAGCGGGTATGGAGTTTATTAGAAACATACCGGTGACGACATCGTCGGTAGTGGTGGCATCCTCCACCGTCATCTTGAATGCCCGACCCGTAGGTGGCGGATGACTCTTCCTCTTTTTACCTCCCGACGAAGCCGCTCCCCCGCCCGAACCCGAACCCGAACCCGACTTCGTCGGACAATACATGGCCCGATGACCCTCCTTTTGACAAGTCCAACAAACGCTATTTTCCAACTTGCATTCCGAGGACTCATGCCCGTGTTGCCCACATTTAATACACCTTCGAGTTTGTGCCGTACACGGACCGGCATGAGAGGACTTACACGGTAGGCACCACGGGTTCCTTTGGTTGGAACCTTGAAGTATTTGCTTGTGACGGTCATTGTTTGACTTATGGTTCCCTTGGGATTTCTTGTGGTTGCTCGAGTTTGATTGATCATACTTCCCCTTATGAAACGGGGCCTTCTCTCGACTCGCGGCCCTATGTGCCAAAACATCACCTTCGGCCGATTTGGCAAGATCATAGGCTTGCAAGAGAGTGCCCGCAAGCCTTGTTACATTCCGATACTCGGGCAACAATGCCCCAACAAAATGTTTGATTTGGGTGGACCCATCGGGCACCCATTGTGTTACAAACCGAAGCTTCCCATTGAATTGAAGGATAATCTCATCCACCGTCATTCGATCGTTCATCTTCAACATCATGAATTCATTCCGAATTTTATCCAACTCAAATGGGCTACAATACATTGCCTCCACTTGATCCTTAAACTGTTTCCATGTGATCGCATCCATCATCTCATTACTAAAATTTGCGGTCAACCCATCCCACCAATCCATAGCCGGTCCTCCCAACATTCGGGACGCATACCGGACCTTCAAATGGTCCTCACAATTACAAGCAATAAGTGCCTTTTCGGTGGCCCGAAGCCATGTTAGAGTTTCCGCCGGGTCGGAACTACCACGATACTCGGTTGGCTTACAATCGAGAAAATATTTGTAAGTGCACGGTTTCTTTTCTATCGGGAAAGGTTGATAGAAGAAGTGTTGGTGTTGGGCATTGGCAATGGGTACAGTGTGGGTGAGAGGTGGTTGCGGTATGCTTGCATTTGGAGATGAGGAGTCATTCCGGGGAAAGACGGGAATGCGAGTAGTTTGAGTGAATTGTGGGGGTGGATTTGCTTGGGTGATAGGGGGTACGGTTGACCGAGCCTCGGGTCGTGGCTCAGTCGATTGGCTTTGGCGGAGAGCCCTTATGGTATCCTCAAGTTCCATGTTTCGGGTTTCCAATAACACAATATACTCTTCGTTCGGTATCTCGTCACTCCCCGAGCCGTTGCTCCGTCATTCCCAAGGTTCGTGTTCGGTGGGACATTCTCCAACGTGTTTCCATCCGTAGCCATTCCTGCTACAAAACACAACATCTCACCAAGGCTTAGTTCAATTCGTTAGTACACATCTACTAACTACTAAACCCAATTCACACTTGCTCTAATCCCTCTTGACCGGAAGGTTTGACCATAACACGAGCCACGATTTGGGAATGGAACACCAACCCCGTGTATCCATCGCCAAACCGAAGCTCTGATACCAAGTTGTAACACCGCATTTTTTTTAAAGGCAATTAAGTATTAATCTAAGTTACGGAAGCATCTAGTTTAGTTAGGTTTACAAACCATGGTCCCACAAAATATTACAAACCAAATTTAGTTTAAAAGACGGTATTACTAAACACGACTCATTTTACAAAACATATAATTTAAGCATGGTCAAACTTCCCGTCCAAGCCCGACCCGTTCCAGCCATCCAACCTGAAATGTGTCGATAAGGGAGGGATTAGCACAAAGCTAAGTGAATGAATTCCTAACACTACCAACTACACTAATCACTTAAACACGGAAGTTATAAAACATCTCCGGTTGGGTAATCACTTAAATGAGAGGACCGGCGGCTTTGCGGGCCTTAAACCATGGTCGGCCAAAACCACGGTAACCGATAGCGTTTTGTATCCAACACCCCGGGCAACTCCCTCCCCTTAACCATGTAACGCATACAGGTAAGGTCGGATACCCTATTAGTCGATACACTGTGCCCAACCGTTATCCATCCGACACTGACCTCATCCCTATTGTGCACATAGTCATGTATGGTATTCCCTAACACTAGGCATACATAACAAGTAGACTAGCTACGAAAAACACCGCGAAACACGTCACGAAAGAGTTCCCAATCGCGAACTCAAGTTCACGATCGTGAACTAGAGTTCGCGTCGGGAACTCCTGTCGTGAACTACTTTGCGACCATCGACCAACTTAGCTGGAACCACTTCACGATCGTTAAGTGGAGTTCACGCCGTGAACTCCCCTTGTCTGGTAAATTCCTGCGATTTTTCACCAAAATGCCAATACCAAATAAAATAACCGAAACCCGAGTTGTAGGTCGAATCCACTCACCTTTCAACTTCCGATTCCTTAACTCAGTGAGCTAGTATCACTGAGTATCCTTCCGGGTTCCTGTCAACAATATACCGAGTTAGTGATAATTCACCGAATTGTCAAAATCATCAATTTCAACCACTAACCGCACAAGACTCATAAAATGCACATTTTTATGACATTTCCAACTAGCACAATTCCTTCATCAATACAATTGACCATTTTGACCATTTATCAAGTATTCACAACTAGTTGACCCAAACGGGCCAAAAACCCGAACACGATCCTAACACTTCCACATTTCCATCAACTAGCAATCAATCTTTAAACTAGCAATTCACAATCATTTAACAATTCCATCAAGATCATAACCATCACAATTCCAAGTATGATACTTCCAAGATCACTAGTTAAACATTTGACCCAAACACCAACTAGATCAATACACAAAATCAACTATACTAGGTTTTCACCATCCATAACTTACCAAACATGATTTCACACTTAATAAACAATTCTATCCAATCAAACATCAAGAATTCCAAGATTTGTCAAAACCCACCTTCAACTTCCACCATTAATGGAGGTTGAAGGTGATTTTCACCAAATCTTGTATTTCTTCACCAATCTACCATACAAATGATGTAAAAGCTTGCATAAACACATAAAATAACATCCATAACAAGATTGACCAACAAATCATCAAGCTACATAAACCCTAGTTCAAACTCTAGCTCAAGAACACCAAGAACAAACAAAGGAAAGGATGAAACTTACTTCTAGACTTCTTCTACACAAACTTGAGTATAAAATCGGGTCCTAGCACCAAGAACAAGCTCAAGGAGATGATGAACAAGTAGAGAGGAAGAAGATGGAGTTTTTGCAATGAAATAGTGAAATATGTGGATAATGTTTGAACAAATGAGACAAGGAAGAAAAGGAGGGTTTCTCCCTCCATCTCTCTTGACCGGCCAAAGCCACAAGGTGGGGCCCTTTTTGGGCTTTTTATTAATTAACAGTATATGTATGAAAAGTCCATTTCGTAGTTGATTTATTTAAAATGGTAAACGGACTCCAATTTTAAAAACGAAAGCATTTCTGGAAACGATATTTAACAAAGAATTTAAAGATATTAAAATCACATTTTCACTCCAAATAAATCACAAGTCGGGTATTTTAACCCCTTGGTTAAAATACCGCAAAAGACAGTAAGCTAATTAAATTAACTAAGCATTTAATCAGATAATCATTTAATAAGATACCTTAAGGTCAATAAACTACTAGGCCGGGTTTTGGGATGTTACAACAAACCCTGTGGTCTAGTGCGAGCCAGATTATAACCACAATGCTAGGATTCAAGGAAGAATCCCTCTATCGTATCACACCCAAGGTTGATCACGAACAGGACAATATACCACTATGTAGTATAAAGCACCTTGAGAAACTTGCACCGAAAGCAAATCGAAAACCCTTCGATTTCCGGCGATGGCGACGGCGGCGATGCGGCGGTCCGGCGACGATGGCACGGCGGCGGTCCGGCGACGGTGGCACGGCGGCGGTTCGGTCGAAGGTGGTGGTGTTCGGCCGAAACTTTGGAGGCAAGGGAACAAGTGATTAAGTGTATTAGGTTAAACCCCTTGACCTTAATATATATACTTGTCAAAACACAATTATCGTAAAACCCTAATTGGTCCAAAGTCCGCTTTTAATTAACTATTAATTAAGCCCACAAGTATTAATCAAACTACTCATTAATACTTGGTCTGATATCATAATCTAGTTAATTGCCCATTAACTAGATTAGCTCGTCTAGCCTGTCAGTCCATTTAATTAAACTATTAATTAAACACTACGTTATTTCTCGTGTTCGTTGATTCCTCGAGGGCAACCGAATAGGACTTTAAAGTACCCGAACCGGAATACCGGTTTATTTAATGTGTTGGACACTATTTCCAACATTTTGAACTAATAACAGTCGCATATATCTTGGATTAAAATTCCGGCAGCAGGGTTAAGGGAGCCGAACCATCTGTCGGGCCTGCTATTGAAAGGGCCCAATGGATTAAAAGTTCCTCCTTTTCAGCCATATAATCGAGCTCGTGGCCTGTTCTAGGCCTTCTATAGGACCAAAAAGACTGATGTGATTTGAATTATAAGGGTAAATTAATTGAAATCGATTCAAGACAAGACAATCTTTATAAATCTGTAATTTAAAAAATTAGAGACACCATTTTGCATGGAGAGAAAGATATAGAATTTCAAGTTTGCAAATATTAAGAACACCATGATTTTAGGTGCAACCATCTTATCCCAAGCCACCCAATCTATTTTTCAGATTGTTCATTAAAGATGTATCTTTTGAGAGATTTGAATTAAAATGGTACATTCTTATCATAGCTTAAACCATCTAAGGTGATAAAAGAAAATCCAAAAACGCATAATGTCCCCCACAAAATTTTTTATGTCAAGGTTATAAATGTAACCAAACATTCTTCACGAATTTTTTTTATGATAAGGCTATATATATAGCCAAATATTCTTTTATTTGTTTCACAGTTTAACATTTGAAGCTATTCTTCTCGAAGTTGTCGTAAACTGTTTGTTGCCGTTGCTTTGCAATGGTACCATGCTAGTTCATTAGTAATAAACTTACAAAAAAAGAGTAATTACAGTTTTTGTCCCTGAGGTTTTCCCGGGGTTTCTGTCCCTATACTTTTTTTTTTGTTTTTTTGTCCTTGATGTTTTTAAAATTCTGCATATTTGTCCTTTCGTCCAAAATCTTCCGTTAACTGACGAATTTTTTGTCAATTTCCCCAAATTACCCCTATCATCATCATCAAAAGATGAATAGAAATCCAATACAATAAGAAAAACCCAAAATCAACAAATTCCCCATTCAAGAGGACCACCATCGTCTTCTCCGTCGACGACTTCCACCAAACACCACCAGAGACGAAAAAGAAAAACCCAATTGCAGTGATGCTACTTTTTATCGATGATAACCCCCTTCCCACCGTTTCGAGGACTCCACCACCTCCGACGGTAGAATCCGGCGGTTAACCGATGAACTTTCTTCCATTATCTTCAATCTCTGTTGTTGCTGTTTCAACGATTGAAACAATTTTGGTTACAAATCTCAGATCTCACATGGTTACATATGGTTAACCGATGAACAATTTTGTTGTTTCTCATATCTCACATGGTTACAGTTCGATTATGCCTCACCAAATCCCCCAGTTCATCATCTTCTTCGAGGCGACAATGGATTTTGGTAGGTTTGGGGCGACGGGTATTGTTGCAGGTTAGGGTTTCGGAAACCACCACAATGGTTAGCCATCTCTACCGTTTTGATTTGCAGGCGAGTTTCGATTCGTAAATGAGTTTGGTGAAAAATATGAACGGTCAGCCATCTTTTATCGCATGTGAGTTTGTTCATCAACATCAGCATCAAGATGAACGGAGGTGGTGGTGCTGGGGGTTTAGGGTTTGTGGGTGTTGGGGAAGAAGATGAAAAAAGAAAAAATTAAAAGAGAAAAAGAAAAGGGAAAAAAGACTAAAATGCCCTCATATCTTTTGCATTTGAGGTCACTTAACGGAAGATTTTGGACGGAAGGACAAATATGCAGAATTTTAAAAACCTCAAAGACAAAAAAATAGAAAAAAAAAAGTTTAGGGACACGGACCCCGAATCACAGGAAAACCTCAGGGACAAAAACTGTAATTTACCCTACAAAAAAATTCAAAATTTTATTGTAATATAAGAAGCTATAAAAACCTCAAGGACAAAAACTGTAATTTACCCTACAAAAAAATTCAAATATTTATTGTAATATAAGAAGCTATAAATTACTTTAGGAGACCCCTTTACAAATTCTGCTCATGGTCGTAAAATTGATTGGATGGGCATTTATCAACGGTTATAGGCGGTGGTGCCTCTTCTGAGGTGCCCCTGGTATTGGTACTCTTTCACTAATTAAGTATTATAACCTAAGTTTTATATCCTAAGTTATACTAAAATATAATACTAACATCAACTAAGGGACATATGGTTTAATAGCTCAATTTGTTGGTGTATTGTGTTAATAACGTAGATGTTGCAAGTTCAAGTCATCCATTATGCATATTTTGGATAAACTTAATTATGTCCCGAAATACTTCGTCCATTTCAAAATAAGTGATACATTTTTATTTCATGGTTTTGAGGTAAAATATTATAATCAAGGTTAATTAATTTAAAATGAATAGTTAGTATGAATGGTTCCTACACATTTTAATTAAAGTGAAGTTACTGATGTTTCAAAGTAAAAGGTTAAATGAGTTATTTCACTATATTAGATGAGATAGTTAGTGAGAGTGAGTATCACTACTCTTTACCAAATAAGGTATGTTTTCAAAATATATCACTTATTTTGAAACACTCAAAAAAGAAAGTGTATCACTGATTTTAAAATGGAAGAAATAGCAAATATGTTTGCTGAAAATTAAGTTTCGCTAATATGGGAAGGTTCCAAATGCATTATATAGGCTAAAGTCCTAAAGATAAAGATTTGTAGTATTTGAATACATGTTTCTCAATATAGAGTATAATATTTATTAAACATTAGTGTACCCGAATAAGGTACGAGTATTTATAAACTAACATATTTATTATACTACATTTAAAATATATTATTTATAAATAGTTGATGAATAGTAAAATTCCCGCAATGTTATTATAGGTAGTTCGTTGGTAATTTCAGGTGCCCTCACCATTGGAGGGCGGGGAAGCCAGTCAATTAATATTCGACCATGGTGAGGCGATTGTTCCTTCTTTGTCATCATCTTTCACTTCGATCTGTGGGTAAGGGAACCGACGGTCGTCAGCTACTTTCTTCCATTGGCACAACATGTCAGTTTGAAGGCGTCAGTTTGAAGGCGTCAGTTAAATGTTTCGGCTGGCAGGAGAGGAGGAGGCGAGTCGGTGGGCCCAAACATGTTTTAATAATGTATTTAATATTTTGTATGTGTCTATATTTGTAATATTGGATCCCAAAAACTGAAGTGAAAAATATTATTAATATGAGTATACCAGTAGTATGTCAACTAACGTAACAAAATTGATTTTAGTCACAGTTTATACCTTTGTAAACTATACCATCTCTCTAGACCTAATAATCTTCTTTAAAAAATAATTTTAAAATTAAATTAGTGTAATTTGAGTTGAAATAGGTTCGCTATTAAACGTGTACAAATAAGTTATTAAAATGAATGAAGCAAATTGAACGAGGAAAGCAAAACGAGAAGTTAACTGAAGCACGTTGGTTTATACACCTTCAACTTCCCAGCAACAAACCGACGGTTACCCTCCTAAAATCTCCACATTCTTCGCTATTAACTTCCCAAAATCTCACACTTGCATAATGTGATTTCACTTCATCATTCGTGGATTCAATCTCTATCAAATCTCAATGGATCGATTATTCTTTCAATTCAACGAACCAGATGACGAACAACAACCACCAATCGAAGAAATCCTATCGTTTCCGATCGTTTTATCGGACCGAATCCTTCACGCCGTCGACGGGTCCAGATCCCACAAACTCGAATGCGCTGATGTCGGTAAACGCGTTGACAATTTATCTCATATGCTCCGTTCCGCCGTACGGTTTGCTAATTCCACTCCTTATTTATACGAACGTCCTGTCCGCCGTATATTTTCCGACGTCGCCGGAAACCTAAACCGCGCGCTTGTATTAGTCCGCAAGTGCCGCCACCGTGGTGTCTTCCGCCGCTTTGTCAGCATTGTCAGTGCCGCGGATTTCCGTAAAGTATTTAACCAACTCGACATATCAATCGGTGACATGAAGTGGCTACTCAGCATCTACGACGGTGACGGAGAAGCCAGCGGAACCGCCGGCGACGGAGGTATTATTCTCACTTTACCGCCTATTGCTAGAAACGATCCGATTTTAGCTTGGGTTTGGTCGTATATAGCTTCACTTCATTTATGTTCATTGAATGTCAAAATTGAAGTTGCACATGAGTTATGTACATTAGCCCGCGATAGTGATCGAAACAAGATGCTCATAGTAGAAGAAGGTGGTATTCCGCCATTGCTAAAACTCTTAAAGGACGATTCATCACCTGAAGCACAAATTGCAGGCGGTATGGCACTTTTTAACCTAGCTAACGATCAATACAGAGCTAGGTCAATCTTCAATGAGCACGGTATCCCAATTATAGTAAACATTTTCCGAAATTCATCTATATTAGTTCAAATTGAGATTGCGAAATTGATAGCAAGGATGTCAGAACACGATATCGTCTCACAGGAGGGTTTTGCAATAGAGAATGTGATCGGAATACTTGTTACATTGTTGTCAGTTGACATTGATGATGATAATGTTGGTAAAAAGGACAAGTTTTTAAGGAAAAGTATTGGTTCAGTTGATGAGATTAGTAAGCAAATGTATAAAAAATCGGTTATGTACTCAAGTTATACTAACATTAGGGCTTTATCTTCTTCTATGTGCTCAAGAAATAGGAAAGATAGCAAAAAAGAAACACCACAGGTAATGTTTGAGTTAAAGACTAACTGTTCTGCAGCATTATGGATGCTTGCTAGATACAATATTGCAAACAGTAAGAAAATAACAGAAACTAAAGGATTACTTGTTCTTGCTAAACTTATCGAGAAAGAAAAAGGTGAATTACAGATTAATTGTTTAATGACAATAAAGGAAATTACAACTGCAGCAGAAACAAATCCCGAATTTCGAAGATCAGCGTTTAAAACTAATTCTCCTGCTGCAAAAGCGGTATCAGATCAGCTTCTTAATCTGATTAATGAGTCAGATAATCCTGTGATTATAATTCCAGCCATTAAAGCAATTGGTCATCTGGCAAGAACTTATCCTGCTAGACAAAGTCAAATAATCGGTCCATTGGTCAAACAACTTAATCATATCAATCCAGATGTTGTCACTGAATCATTAATTACTCTTGGGAAATTCACATATTCGGATAATTTTCTATGTGCAGAGCACTCAAAGACTATAGTTGACTTTGAAGGAGTCCAACTTGTGATGAAATTGCTTAGAGGGAATGAAAGAATACAATATCATGCTTTGGTTCTTTTGTGTCATTTATCAATGCATGATGAGAACAACGAGTCAACTCAAAAAGCAAGACTTTTGACCGCTTTAGAAGGTGCTGATAAATCTGTTGCTTTTCAGTATTCTGAGTTGAGAGAATTGGTGGCAAAAGCAGTTTATCATCTAAAATTGTCTGTCTAATCTGGTCTAGTTTAGTCTGGTGGTAAATAGATTTAGTTTAACATTGTAATTATTAGTGGAGGTTTTTATGTTTTAATCTTAATTGGGACAATAACATAAAGGTATTTTTAATATTTGAAATTTCTTTACATGTCATTGTATCCATAAGTATGATGATCTGCATTTTAGTTTCCATGATTATTTGACATCTTTCTATCGTTGCAAATTATAGTGCTTGTATGAATTGTAATCAAGTTAATGGTTTAGACTTTAATTAGTTGAACTTATAGATAAAAGTTTAATTATTAAGAGTTAATAATTACATGTATTTAAGTGTAAACTTAAGAAACCTGCATCTTTATTATTTAGTACCGTAAAATTAAAATTCATAAAATAAAAATAATAAAAACCACTAAGTAGAGCCTAATTATTCATTACGTATGAGAAACCCATTTGCTAATATATAAACAAGTCAATTAAGAATTTAAGACTTCCTAACAGCAGCGTAGCGCTTGTGACAAGCATCATGTGGTTGACCTCATCAAAGTCAACTTAGGCACAACCACTATTTGAAGAAAACTAAGCAAACCAAAACTCAATAATAGAAAGATGGCCAATTTTTCTCTCAAACTAGCAATTCTGTTGTTTCTCGTTGTATCACTACTTCATGCCAATAATGCCGTTTCAGGTAAACTATATTCATTCATTCATTCATTCATTCAAAGTTATTGTTTTAACCATTATAATTGTAGAATCCTTGCAAACTGAATATTGTATTTTTCACTATAAACAAACCATTTTGAATATTAAGTATTGGTGTGTATAATCAGACGATGGTTGTGGATATCCTCATTGTTCAAGAGAACTGGTTCGAGCTTGGCAACGGAGAATTATGGTTTTTGAGATTCAAAGAAAGCTGAGAAGAGTAAAATCTCCACCAGCACCGAAGCCGGGAAAAAATCGAATTCATAAATAAAAAATTTCCTTTAAATTGTTCATTATTTACGTTTTATGTTTAAATGATATAACTAAACAAATATAGATTCTAAGGAGTTTAGCAACAACCATTCATTATGCACATACATTTTTATTATTTACATAAGAAGTGTTATTGAAGTTTATGTATATGTATATAGTATATACCATTTGATCATATGATAATCTACCAACTTCGAATATATGTATTGATTGAGCTTCATAGCTTATGTATAAAAGTTGGCTTTGTACTTGTCTCATATTAGTTATATTTGGAAATTGTTAATAGTAGGCTCTGTTTTTTTTTTAGTATTTTGATCATTATATAAAGTTTAAATGTAACATTTTGTCTTGGATAAAAGAATGCTAAGCACACGTTTTCTTGTTCATATGTCGAGGGCTCGTAGGGTTTTGCACGTTGTATCGAATTAAACCACACATTTCACCGCTTGTGCAGGCCCTGCCAATTCCTTTGAGTTTCGGTCTTGTGACATACTCCCCAGACGGAGTGTTTTTAATTTTTTCCAATGAATATAGTGTCATAAAATTCGCGCACACATACCAGTCATAAAGTAGTTTTTGATAACCAATTATCAAATAATTATTCCTTATAATTCAAATAAAATCACAAATTATGAACTAAAAAATCTCGAGTTATAAAACAAATCGCTTCTCAAAGCAAATTAAATACTGTTTATGGAGAGATATATTTTTTGCTTTTGAATAATTTGCAGTCCTTAAAGTTTTGCTCCCTTATATAATCATTTTAAATCATAAAAACATGTAAAAAATTCAACAAACAAATTTATGATGAACTAAAAAATCTTAATATATTGAAAATCGAAGTAAATCATGTGAAAAAATAATATAAATGAGTCAAAGTACTAAATTGACTATTTTATTAAATTTATGATGATTTCGTGGTATACTTTTAAATTTTAATAATAAAAAATAGCAGATGATAAAAGTTCTTGGTACTAAAATTTATTATAAAATAATTTGATAAATATTCAAATATTGAATAACAAAGTTACCAAAACAAGTAAAGCACAATTCTGTTTTTTTTCTATCCCTGTACTGGGGTGGGACCAAACCATTTAACAGATTCAAAATTTGATCGCACAAAATAAGCGTGTGTGCAGAAAGCACGAAAATTGGCGGGATCTCATCTATCAACGGAAGCTAAGAAGAACAGCAAGGAATTATGCCGATCACGGCAACCGCCGCCGCTACCAGAGACAACTTCAGAATTCCGTATGCTCGTCGGCGTAGAAAGCAACCAAAAATGGTGGAATCTCATCTATCCGTCGGAAGCGAAGAAGAGCAGCAAGGAATCATGTCAATCGCTACAACAACCGCCCCTATCGGAGACCATTGGGAAGTTCAGTATGCTCGGTTCTTCCACGTTCCTTCTCTATCCTCTTCCGCCGGCGCCGGTGCACATCATCCCTCTCTCGTTCCTCCAGTCAAGAAGCCGAAAGGCTCGTGGATCTCTTCCTTCACATCTACCGCGTATCTCAGATTGCTAGCGACAAATCACTCCGATACTTCTCGCTCTGTTATCCTCATAGTTACTCTGCTCGACAAAGTCACAGTGAGTAATCAATTTTCATTTCACCTAGATTCTTATTTTAGCTCGTGATATGATTTCGGATCATTATAAGCTGTATTTGTGTAATTTAGCATCAGTTCAGACTTTTGACTGTGATTTTTCCACAACCGTTGTGCATTTGATAACAAATCGCAACACTCATCAATGCCATTGAGATTTAAAATACTATCTCTAACCTATTGTTTACTGATTTTATCAAGATGTAAACAAATTAGCTGTTTAATACGAACTCGTCAAATAATTTGCTCCACTAATTCGTTCATGCACACAGTTTGCAATTCCATAGGGACATACAAAGTCTCAGTTCAATCAATTACACAATTTAGTATGTGATTTAGTTCCAAGTTAGGTCAAATCACGTTTTTTTCGTGAATTGATTTAGTATCATTATACGACTTAATAACACGTTATGAATTTTTGATATTCGAAATGAAGTTGCAAAAAACTTTTGGTTTTCCTCTTTGCCTTACAATTGTTCAGATTCGTGAAATGTTGTAGCTATTTGTGAGTTCATTGCTTCTGATGCAACCAGAAATTTATTTTGTGTACATAATTCCTTCATTTTAATTGTTTATCACAACTTAATATAAACCTAACAAAACTATGGGTACTGAATCATTTCAGGAAGAACATTACATTTCAAAGCTACATTTCACCTGGCCTCAGGTCTCATGTTTGACTGGATTCCCTCCCAGAGGCAGCAAAGTTGTATTCATGAGTTATAAAGATCAAGTTGGCCAAGTAAGGCGTTCAAATCTGTTAATTCTGTTTATATTTCCTTTTTATGGTGAAACTTTACCATATCATCAAATAAGCCATTTTGTTGCTTGCAGATTCAAAAGTTTGTTGTGCGATTTGTCTCAACTGATGAAATTGACAGATTTATAAATTTTATAAAGGTTTGAATCTATTTTCCATTCTTAATTGGTGTGTGACAAATTGTAATATCATTTCTTCTTCTCTAGGAAATATTTGGACATGAAAGGATTGATTCTGGTATTTCTAAATCCAAAACATCATCTCATTCTGACATCATCCCTGGGTGAGAATATCATGCCCAACTTTTACCTACATTCTTTAACTGATTAGATTTTTTACTCAAATTTTTACATTATCTTAACCGAAATTAAGATAGTAACTGTTCTCATTCTGCAGACCAACACAGGACTTGGAGCCAATAACATCTTCTGTTGATTATTCTCAAGATGTATACAGGTGAAAGAGAATATATTAACTAACTAATCTTCAACTGACAAAAATTTAAGCAAATTTACCTGAGTTTTTTTTTTTTTTTTTGGTGCAGACCAATACAAGACTGGAATACAATATCATCTCCTACCAACACTTATTTCCAACCAATTCACCTAATTGAAAACCATGACGTCAGCCAAAACTCAAATTCAATGGAAAACATATTTAGTCAGGATACTCAAAAACTTTCAGCTTTTCCTCCTAGTTTTACATCATTACTAATGAACTGCTTCCCTATGGCTGAAAAAGGTACATTTATTTATATTCTCTTTTTTACAATTTATATTAATATTTATAATTAATTATTTATATGAACTTGTATTTTGCTATGACAGAATTGATGTCAACTGATGCAGAGGAAGCCAATCTCAAAAAGGAAATCATGGTATTTTCAATCTCTGATTTTTTTTTAATATATTTACTTCGTAGATTTGGTTTCTGAAATTTAATGACAAACTTGATTTTATTCTACAGAAATATCTGGAAGACTCTTCTTTTCAAGGTATATATGCTGATCTTTAAGCTCATAATCAAACTTTTCCACCCGTACCATGAAAACTAAAATAATCAATATTATATACTTGGTTTTATAAAAATATTTAAATATTTGTTAAACTGTTGATGGAAACTTGTGGAACAAATAGAAAGTTAGCATTGTATCAGGCCGATTTATGTCAAAATATATTCAGGTCAAAACGATTAATTTATAACCGATTAATTTAGTTTAGGTCCAAATTAGACATATATTTTATAACCGGTTAATTTATAAATTTTGATTGTAAAGTATTATGTAATATTAATATAAAATGATTTAAGAGGTTGTAATTATTTAAAACTATTAATAAGCTGCTTATATATTATTCATTTTTTTTTTTTTTTTGATAAAAAATCAACCATTAAAATGGTGAAGTTGTGAATTGTATTTACTGTTAACAGAAACACTGAGCAAGGTACAGAAGGTCATAACAGAATTTGAAGACGAACTACTATTTTGACTAATCTGAGCTGGTAGCCCAAGGCCCAGCCCATCTAGCTTAATAAAAAGAGCTACAATTACATATTTTTCAGTTATTTGGGCCTGTAATTTGATGGCCCAACTATGTCCAATCCCCACTCGATTTAAAATAAATTCAAATTGGGCCGCCAGTTGACCAAGAGTCAAATAAAACCGGAAATCTCTCTTTGTACAAGTACTATTAATTACAGTATTATCCTTGGTCATAACTCGTATGTTACTTTTTGAATTTACGTAGAAATATATACACTTTGAGTTTGACTTTAATAGGTCAAGAATTGTAGATCGCTGAGTTTTATACTTTTAATGCACAAAATGAACTTTGGTTTCTAAATCCACAAGGTAGCTCTTAACTGATAGTGATGTTCTCAGTAACCTTGCCGGCCGAATCTTTGGCATCTTTCCTTGTCCATTGTTGACTTTAATTTTGACTTTATTTGTTTATTTATTTATTAACAGACCAAATGTATCCCCTTTAAAATATGTACAACGAACAAAGCTAGGTAGACAAAAAGTAATATACACGAAACACAATGTAGAATAGGACGACCATAATGCATCAAAACACTTGGCTTCACGAGATACCAGGCCATTTCTTTGTGATTTCAAAGACGTATTAGTAAATACATCTGAAATAATCTTCTGGATGTCATCTCTTCTCTAGTTAAATATATACTTGATAGTCATGGAAGGTTTAATTAGAGAAACGACCAAGACAATAGTTATGTCCAATACATCACATATAATGCAACCTATTTGCTCTATACCACCATGTTGAAATCTCCACCTAAAAAGATGAAAACAAAGCACAGCTAGTTGCCTTAAAATGTTGCATAAACAAAACACACTGACAAAAAATATTCCTACTAAAAAATTGTTTTTATCGACAAAGCGGATATAACCAAACTTTTGATTACTACACAAATGGAGAAAATATTAACACAAAAAAAGATCTTTAGATACATTAACTAACAAACACATAGTGACAAATGGATCTCAAACTTAACATTCACATTACTTCTATGCTATTTCTTCTTCTTCTATTCTATCAAACCCATCAATGGCTTCACAAAATCGGGTTTTTCTGTTTCTTATTTTCGGTTCATCTTTAATCCACAAGATTATCGCTCTCCTTCCAATAAACCAACCAACCGAAATCCCGTTCACTTGCTTTAAACAATCTAAACCGTGCAAATCTATACTATATCAACACAACGATCTCGCAAAAAACAACATTTCATCACTTTATTCAGTGGATATATCACAAATTCAAACAATCGGTCAAGGAGACCACCTTGTAACGGTCCCGTGTTCTTGCCAAAATGTGAACAACACGGTTGCATACTTTTACAATACCATATATTCGGTAAAACTTAATGATACATTCTTAGATGTTTCTGATAAGTTTTATAGTGGGCAAGCTTGGGAAGTTGGAGATGAAGGTACAAATTTTAAAGTTGGTACGAATGTTACTATTCATTTATTGTGTGGGTGTACGGAAACTGATTCTCAAGCTATGGTTACGTATACGGTTGAACAACATGACACACTTTCGGATATTGCTAATCGGCTTTCGGCTGAAGTGAGTGAGATCGAGAGTGTGAATAATGTTTTGATTCAAAAAGCGGGGTTTATAGAAGCCGGTTGGGTCTTGTTTGTTCCTATGTATAAGAATGGAGCTCCATCATTAAAATCAAAAAAAGGTAATTCGGTCTGCTTACTTATGAATGGGTTGGTTTGGCTTGTGTTTTATTAAAAATGGGTAAGTTAAAAAGTTATGTTAAAAGGCTAATGGTTCGGTAGGTCAAATAGGTTGAAAGTCGTCTAATTTTACTAATCTTGTGTTAGGTTCGTCGAAGAAGGATCACAAGTGGGTGATTATATTTGGTGTACTCTTAGCGGTTATTGCACTTTTAATATGTGTGTCATTTGTAATGTTTATGAAGAGGAAAAAATCCCAAAAATACGACACCGAAAATGCCAAAATTGTATCTAAAACCAAGAGTTCTCGTAAATCGGGCCCGATGCATGCTCGATACCTTAGTAAAGAAAATATGGATGGTCAGTCTCCCTTCTTTTTACAAATTATTAAATTATTTTTGTAATAATATAATATGTGTAATAATGTAACATTTTTTATATAGGTATAACAGGTTTTGATACAGAAAGACCGTTAGTATACGATCTTGATGAAATAGCCGAGGCTACAAACAATTTTGACGATAGTAGGAAAATTGGCGAAGGTGGATACGGGAGTGTATATTTCGGTATGTTAGGCGAAAAGGTACGAAAAATCATATTTTTAATCGATACGTTTAAAATGTACGTTCATATTCATGATTAATGTCACGCTTTTAGGAGGTTGCCATAAAGAAAATGAGATCCAACAAATCAAAAGAATTTCTAGCAGAACTCAAAGTTTTATGTAGAATTCATCATATTAATGTGGTGGAGCTATTAGGGTTTGCTAGTGGAGATGACCATTTATATTTGGTTTATGAGTTCGTTTCAAACGGGTCGTTAAGTGAGCATCTTCATGACCCGTTACTCAAAGGTACTAAATTCAGTTAAACCGATCAATTTCTTTTTAAAAGATTCTTTACAATAACTAAAATTAATGGTTAATTAGGTCACCAGCCATTATCTTGGACTGCAAGAGCACAAATCGCATTAGATGCTGCAAAGGGTATCGAGTATATTCATGATCACACAAAGGAACGATATGTACACCGTGATATAAAAACAAGTAATATACTTCTTGATCAAGGGCTTCGAGCAAAGGTACCTACTACAATAAATCTATAACATATTCATATTACCGAAGTAATGAACCCTAAAATAGACCTACAATTTCAAACCGACCTAAAAAGATAAACGGGCTGAAAACTGGCCCACAAACAAAGACAAAAAATTGAAAGGGAAAAAAAAACATTAAAATGCAATAACTCATAAAATACAGCGCTTTGACTGGTCTCGGGCCTAAAGGGGCCATGTAGCCCATTTTATCGCATATCCTTTATTCATACGATGTTAGGCCTATAGTAACAAAAAGACTTGTTCTTCCATAGTTGGGTTGGATCACATTATATTATAGAAAAGCAATAAAAGCATAATAGTGAGACTGATTTATTAATATATTTCCACAAGGTTGCAGATTTTGGTTTAGCAAAGCTTGTTGGAAGAACAAATGATGACGATTTTATAGCAACTCGTCTTGTTGGGACACCAGGATATCTTCCTCCCGAGTAAGTTTCAAAATCTTGTTTAAAACCATATTTTAAGTTTTCGCTTCACTGAAAGTTGGTTAATTTAACAACAGGTCGGTTAAAGAATTGCATGTAACAACAAAAACAGACGTTTTTGCATTTGGGGTGGTTTTAGCAGAGCTTATAACTGGAAAGCGTGCACTTATGCGTGACAACCGAGAGACTAATAAGATGAAATCACTCATAACAGTTGTAAGTATATTCTGAAAGCATTACAACATATTTTCTTATTTTTACACCATTGTACGCATATTAATTGATTTTCGGTAGTGATTTAACCAAGGTTTTATGTCATTATATTCCTAGATAACTAAAGTATTTGAAGAAGAAGAAGATGCGGAAGGTGCACTAGTATCCGTTAGAGACGGTAGCCTCAGGGACAGTTATCCTATGGATGATCTATACAAGGTTACTCTCACTACTCATTATTGTACTAAATACAAATTAGCATCTTTTAAAGTGATTTTAAACATTAGAAATGAGTACTTTTAGCAAGTTTGAAAAAAAAAAAAAATAGCCATAAGAGACAAGTGAAAATTCAAGTTGTGTTTGCAGATGGCTGAAGTTTCATATTGGTGTCTAAGTGAAGATCCAAATAACAGACCAGAAATACGAGAGGTAGTCGAGTCTTTGGCTCGAATCGTCATGTCTTCCATCGAATGGGAAGCATCTTTGGGAGGCAGTAGCCAGGTTTTCAGCGGCGTATTTGACGGCCGCTGAAAACCTGGCTATCAGTTAAGTTGATTGCAGTTATAGACTGATGTTGTCAACGATTTTTCTTTCACATGCGTGATATGTAAACAGTTTTTAGCTCATATGATGCAATGAAAATGAAACAATTTACATTTCGGTGCCAATTAGAATATGTATCAAATTGAACACTCTATTTGGAAGTTTTGTTTGGACTTGTTCATGCTGCTTTTCACTTCAAATCAAAGAGTTCGCTCCTAACTATATATCGTTACGTACTTGTTTACAATTTGTGCATTCCGTACAAAGGATTTTGTGATCCACAAGTCTCTTGTTCTCTTCTTATGTTAACTCAAATAAGATTATTAATAATGTTTACTTGTTAACTCAAATAAGAATATTATTAATAATGTTTACTAGACCAAAAATAATGAATATTAATAAAAGATGTATATCAAATATATGGGTTGTTACATAACAAAATACAATACAAAACTCATATCAAGTGACTTACAAAATACGCCAAATTTGAATAAGGGTAATTTCGTCATTGAACATGATCAGGCATCGTTGGAATCTTTCTAAACGCGTGTTTTCTACATCGTTCGAAAATACTATCGTATATAAGATCGAATTGTACGCCTGCTCTTTCTCGGTTCACTATGAAAAGAATATGATCGCCTTCAACAATCTTGTAATACCTACAAAAACAAAATCATATCAACACGATAATTATTTTAATAATTTTATTAATTAATTGAATTAATTAATTAATTTACCAAATTCCCGGTTGTAACGGCTGGCATTCAGAATCATGAACCACAAATCGATTAGGGTGTTCGATTGGTAGACGAGGGTGTGTCATTGATACGGTATTTATCGCACCATCATTATCCCACCATTCTTCATCGCTGAAAATTGAACTAATAATATGAATATACGATTTAAAGGTCGTAATTTCATACCATTTGTATAAAAAACGGTTAATTCTTTTTACATTAATAATAAATAATAAATTTGAAATAATTAAACTTTTATATTATTATTTAATTAATTATATTATTATTTAAATACATTAATGATATATTTTTTATTTTAAACATCAATAAAATTAAAAAACTACTACGTATTTTTTTATTTTTCGTTGAATGTAAACCAACCTGTATCCCTTGAAAGGTGGAGGAACATCGGGCGGGTGTCTCCATTGACACATTTGCAAAACTCTAACAAAAAGCAGCGGGTGAATTCCCAATATATTGGAAGGGACCGTTCGACCCATGAATTTTGTTGTACGTTTTGTTGCATAACTAAAATAATATGTACTAGGAAACGTGTTTAGACGGTTGTTGAGACGTAACGCCCCTTGGATTGTTAAATCGGGCAGAATCCAGTCACCAGCAGCAAACGGGCCAGAATTTCCAAGAAGACAATCAATAAGGCCCCAAATGCCCGCTTTCTTCCATGACATGTTGTAATGATCAAACCCGAAATTGTAATAATATTTTAAGATTGGTATGTCCATCCAATCGTAAATAATGACTCCGAATCGTAATAATTGGAGTAAGCATATGGGTTTCATTGATTTCCCGTCTTCGGGCCTGAAAAATAAAAAGTGAAATTTAATTTATGATTTTTGAATATCGAGTGTTTGGTATAGTGAATTAAGCAATAGTTTTTAGGTGTTTAATTTCATAAAATAACAATATACTTAAAGAAGTGATCCGTTTTGATTATTACAAGTTTTTGAGCTGGTCTTATTTGGTAATTATAGCATAAAAATCTAACAAAATAATTTAATAATAACCAAATAGGACAAAAAAATACTTTATTAATTATCAGATAAGGACGAATTTTTTTTTATTATTACTGAAACGGTTCTTAAAAGGTTAAAATTACCAAAATGAACTCCATCTAACAATATTTTTTTCTTTTAATGTTTTTTGTTCAAGTAACAGAGAATTAGAAAACTTACTGCATTCCATCCAAATAAGCTCGAGTAGTCCCATTGAACGCACCCGATAACGATGTTACACTTAATACCCAATTTTCCGAAGTGTTTTCATACCCTCTGAATGACTGAAAATAGATAAAATAAATAAATAAAAACTTGTCTTTTCATATGTCACAACAATCATATGTGTGTTCTTCACATAAAACACCCTTAAAATGAAAATTGTAGAATTAAAATAATTATAATAATAATAATCACCTTATCAGCCAACATTTGTTGCAAAACCCGAATAACTTGTGCTCCAGCTGAATGCCCAACAAAATGAATCGGATGATCGTCATCCCATTGAGGGTAATGCCCTAAAAAGTAAACAAGCCAAAATTTTATAAAATTCAGTTAAAATCCCTTTTAATCATATATAATAATTTATATTACAAGTTTGATGTGCCAACAATTTTGGTTTTTCTTCATTATAATAATTTAGAAAAAATATAATTTTTTTAGCTAACCTTGTTCATACATCCTTCCAAATTGGGAATGCCCACAAGCTTTGCTATGTTCTTCACCATAATCAACTTGCCCACCTTTCAAGTAATAAAACAATTCTCTAGCCCTAAAAAACCCAGTAATTAATAATTAAAACCCATAAATTCTTCATAAACATTATAACATCAATTAGGGTGAAAATTAAAAAAACAAACCTGTCATAAACACTGGTCAAAGAACCCAAATCAGGCACCAAAACCTTCTCGTCTTTCTTCTCTGCCCCAGCAAAATAAGATAACCCACCTAATCTCTGTTCAAAATACACCAAAAAAATATCAGATTTATTATACAAATTACTCAAATTGACCCAATTTAATTAATACACAAATAGAAATATAATTAGTTAATTACCCCTTTTCCAAATCCGAAAATTCCATGAACCAAAACAATGGGAGGCAGATCATTATCAGACATGATTAACTGATCATCCCTAATTGATGCTTCAATGTTTGACTTGAAAAACAAATCATTTAGAGCTAATGAAAGATCACCAGCAACCGCAGAGCTAAAAATGTAAAACCCATATAATAAATGCACACAAGAACTCACAAATAACTCAATTAATTGAAGACCTGCTATGGAAAACCTAAACATTTTCCGAAATAAATTTCAAGAAACAGAGCCTTCTCCTATGGCGGAATCAAGAAGAAGGCCCTAATCTTCGAGAAATTTATACAAGGTTTCAATTCACTCCGAGAATTTGAAAACCCAGACGAAAAAAATGTGTTTTTTTATAGGAATTTTCTAGAGTTTGGCTGGTTTGTTAAAAGGAGTAAAGGGTTTTCCATAAATTTCTCGTTTTTTATCTTTTCAAGTTATCTTAGAAATTGGAAGTCACAACGAATTATAGAGGACAGGTTTCCGTTCACTCATTCAATTTGACATCGAATTTGTACATAGAAGGGTCCACAAAAGTAGGTGGGGATTGGTGCCACGTGGCATAGAAATAAACATTCAACAAAATGATACGAAAATAATACGGAGTGATAATTTTGTTGGCCATTGGATAGTATTTGATCTAGAGGAATGTTATGTTAGTTGTAGTCAAATTTTCTTTAAAATGGTAGAGAATTGTTTCAATCTTAAATTATAGTTTTAAGACACTAATCTTAATAATTGGATTAATAATAATTAAAACTAGGTGTTTTTGTAACCAAATAATTGTAAAATGAAACATAAATAGTTTTTTTTTATTTTCTGGTTTCCAATCTTATATTTTTGTTAGTCGCGTTATTTATACGGTATTTTCTAGAAGTTCAAATCAATAGCTTTTATTTTTGATTTGGGTGTTCTCTTCTCTTGTTACGCCCATACATTGTAAACGTGCTTGGGACGCGTTGCTCTTAGTTTTTTTAGTATGCTTCTACTTTCGAAGAAAAATATACATCTAATTCCATCAATAATATTCTGCGGAAAAGAAAAACAACAAATTACATTTATTCTTAAAAATTTATAATAAGAAAAGAACAAAAGTTGTGTGCCAAACATACGCTTAGGTTAATTCGATCATGTATGCCTTACAGTAATCAAAAGTTAATTTTAAAATACATTATTAAATATAAACTAAATATTATATCTTCTTATGTAAGTAAAAGTTGTGAGAATTACATATGTAAGGGCTAAGTTACCTAAGATGGTGAGACATACCGAAACACGAGAGTGCTAAAATCAAGGGCCTAACAACAAAGACGACAAAATATTTAATTCGGTTCAACAACTATAATAATCCAACTTTGATAGTTGAATTTGTAGACGATCTTCACTTTGTCCCTTTTAACATTCCGGTGAAGTCGACGATAACAGATGGAGGTTTCCGGTCAGATTATTTTGAGAAAAAAATATTCGATATCATGTTGAAGATTGTGAAGATATCTATTAGGGTTACACGTTATATTGATTTCAATATATATAATTACAAAATCACAATATTTACACTAAAACTCCTACACTATATATTATGAATACTTTTTCCGATTCAAAATAAGTGACACACTTTCCTTTTTAGGGTGATTCAAAATAAGTGATACACTTAGAAAAATATATTATCCTATTTGACAAAAAATAATGAGACCCAAACCCACTAACTATTTACTTTAACAAAGTGAAATGACTCTTTTACCCTTACTTTTTACTTTTAAACATCATTAACCTCACTTTATTCAAAAAGTGTGGGATTTATTCCCCACTAACCATCCGATTAATCTAATTTAATCATCATTATAATCTTTTGCCTCAAAAACCGTGAAACCCAAAGTGTGTTACTTATTTTGAATCGGAAAAAATATAAGAGATAAAGAAAAGGTTAATACATGCATATTATGATTCTCTTTTAGCTCAAATGGTAAAACTAATACTTCGTATATAATCATGAATTGGTTTACAACGATTGTGCATGTTCATGTTATAGAATCGAGTGTGATATAACAATTGTTCTCTACGTCTTTCGTGAATCTTAGGAATTTGTGATGAAAAAATTTTGATGGCGAAACCGAAAGATGCCTTGTGGATATGGTGATAATGACTTGATATAGAATGATTAATTAAAATTGTTTGAAATTGGAAAAAGTGAAAATCGAGGGGTGAAACTTGGAATTAGATAAAATATAGTTTCTAGGGCTTTCCACCGAAAACAAAAAGAGTGGAGACGCGCTGGATCTCAGCTGGATGATTCCTTATCCAATCAAATTAGAAATGAGCAAGGTTCTAGAAAGCGTAAGGCGTATGGGTGGTAATTCCTGACACGATCTGTAACCCAACACGAACCCAACATGAAAAAGGTCGGGTTTGGTTTGATCATAAATGGGTTCGGGTCAAAAACAGATCGACCCATTCAACCTGTTTGTAAATCAGGTTGGGTTCGGGTTGTCTTGTGTAAAACCGGGTCGACCCGTCAACCCGTTTAGTTTTTAAAGATTTTTCAAAAAAATATGTATGTAGTAAATACCATAAATAATATAACACACCTCTTCAATTAGTTATCCTACCTAAAGTATTTCCCTTTCTTTTTGACCTTTCAAATTTGAATTTGTCCTTCAAATCTCACGCAATTAATTTCTAGCATGTTTTCCCCGACCAAAAGCTTGTAGATTTGGGACACGAAAAATTTCTTATTTTACAATCTCAATTTTGAACTAAATTAGGTTGGTATATTATGTATTTGAAATTGAACTTATTATTAATTTTTAAATGGATTGAGATTAACCTTGTATTTGAGTTCATTTTATTTGTTCCTAACCCGCCAACCTGGTTCTGACCCGCTAACCCACTTGACCCTCCAACCTGATAAGTTTATGGGTTAAACAGGTTGGGTCTGGGTTACCTTGGTTTATATGAGTCCGGGTTAGGGTTGCTTTTTCTGACCCAAAAATCTAACAGGTCGGGTTCGGGTTTAGTGATTCCAACCCACCAACCCGAACCCGCTAACCCAAACCCAACCCAATTGCCGCCCCTAGTAAGGCGTGGCGTGGCGGCACCATCAAGCCTTAGCCAAGGCGAACCAAGACGAGCTATGGCGGGCCATGGTGTTTTTCAAGGCGTGATTTAAGGCGGTAAATTTTTTATATAATTTATATATATACGTATATCAAATTAAATTTTTTTATCGATCAATTGATTTATATAACAATTCATATATAAAACTCACAAAAAATATTACATCTAAATTTATAATTATATATTTTACCATTTTTTAAAAAAAAAAATACATTTTTCATAACTGCCTTCAAAAAAACTCGTCATAAGGCGCGTCTTATCACGCCTTATCTCACGCCACGCCTAGCCCAACCGCCATGATCTGTTTCGTAACGTCGACGCCGCGCCTCACACCTTGACAACGCCTTGGCGCCGCCATAACGCGCCTTTTAGAACCTTGGAAATGAGCAACCTCTTCTTCCCTTCTAAAGTAGAATGCAGTACCAAAAAGAAACGTATTTAGAAACTATGAATTATTATTTGAGAGAGGATATTATGTTTGTTCTAAATCTTTTTATTTATATTCTTACTTAATTTATATAAGTGCAAATTAAATTATGGTATTAAGAAAAAAATAAATAAATTTTACATATCAAACATCTTATCTTTAAGGATGTCTTTGAAAAGGTGCAACATGTGAAGCCGCACAGGACACACATTTCGGAGGGGTCCAATTTTTTATATACATCTTATATGTATACGTTAAAGTTTTAAGCCAATTTAATAAGTGAACATGAAAAAAAATTAGAAAATTCAATTTTTTTAATATATCTTGCATTTTAGGAGCCTTATTTTCTTATATTCACATAGGGCCATCAGAATCTCGGAGACGCCCCTGCTTATCTTGTTAATAATAAGATAACATAAAAAGATTTAGTATAATACAATACAAATTTTCTTATTAGTGTTGTATTTTTATTAAAACCTTCAAAGATAAAACTAAATACAATGGAAAATAATTTTTAATCAATATTATATTAATTTTGACGATTAAAACAAAAGGTTCCCATATTGGGAGTTGGTCAGTTGGATACATGTTGACGCACATGGAAATACCGCGTTGGTTGGTGGTTGAAAGTAGTTTGGATTCTATCCTTTTATAGAGGTTTGTGTCACCACTCTACCATGGATTAAATTAAGAAGAAAAAAAAAAAAAAAATTAAGAAGAAAAAAAACCAACTTGATGGACCAAAAGTCCAAAATCATATACTTCTTCCATATCACAATAAGTGATATACTTTTTATTTATGGGTGTTTTACAATAAATGATACATTTCAAAAGTTATCTTATTTGGTAAAAGTGTGGGACCCAACCTCCACTAACTATCTACTTTAATAAAGTAAAATTACTCTTATACCCTTACTTTTACATTTAAAATTCATTAATATCACTTAGTGGGACCCATCACCCACTAACTATCTACTTTAATATATTTTAACCCTACTTTAATATTTTGTCTCAAAAACCATGAAACCTCAAATGTATAACTTAGTGTGATACGGAGGAAGGATACATAAAGACATGTTTTAACCTAGCGAAGTCGCATCTAGTGGAGGTGGAAAAAAGGCAACCGTATGTTACTTCAAATATATAACAAATAGACCGACGATAAGACGTCAGTATGTCGAATGACAACTTTTTATCTTGTCATGTTATGATTGTCATACAAACTGTCAATCTATCTATAAGGAACAAGTCAATATAATGATATACCATTAACGAGATCAAATATTTCTCAATGTTATGCGTTCTTGCATTTTAGTACATCATTCTAACGTATTGATTTCATTGATCGCTATAAAAAATACTTTCATGATGTGATTGTTTGGACCTTATCCTTAAAATCCATTTTAGATACAATATTAACAAACTTTCCTTATTATTATATATACGTATATGTATACGTATTACGATGAGGCTGTAACACGAGAGATACATGAAACCTTCTTATTTACGAAAAACAATACAATAAAGATGTGGTGCTGGACCTTAAATTACAACTTTATTTGACTTTTGCAGTGCGATTGCCTTTCCTATCAACTTAGACCCATAAGTTTGACTTTCAACCTGACTACGCTTGCAGGCTGCCGCTACGCAATTCATTGCTAGGACCATGACCCGACCCGACCCAACAGATACAGGTGAGCAGTGGGTGCTATACTTAGTTGTTTATTGTGATTTATTAATCAGCTTTATGATATATATATATAAGATAAGATTATTTTGGTATATAAATTATTTGTTACCGGTTATAGTTGTGCCACAAAATCGACTCCACATGCCGCATTTAACACCGGGATTCAGCATGTGAACTTATTATTGCTAATGGATTTGGATTCACTCAAAGCTTTGTCCCATCCCTCCATAACGTCAAGTGGCTTCATTTTTTCATTTTTTTTAAAACAACATAAATATGAAGATAAAGTAACAAATTTTACAAAATATGGTATCCACTTCAAATTCCCAAATAGAAATTGTAAAGCAAGTATATTTTAGACTATGTGTAATGATACCTATGTTTGATTACTAATGTTTAGGGGTGTTCATTATTCGGATATAGTGTTTTTCACAGGATTTATCGTTACTCATGTCAGCATTCTCACTTCTGATATCTCCAGGTCTTGTCACCAAAAACGACCCGGGTTTTCACGAGCGTTGGCGGGTTCTGGAGTGCCTGTCAAGGGCGCTAGCGCATACCCCGGGGTGATCATCGGATTGTTTGGATTGGTTATTTGGTTTTTTGGATTGGTTTGGACTTCAACCAAATTAGTAGTTTAGTTTTCGGATTGGATTTGGTTCCCATTGTAAAAACCGTATTGTCCAAATAAACCGAATAGTGATATACATGTGTGTGTGTGTGATTGTATATCTATGCCTTGTTTTGAATAATCTTACAACCTTATATTTATATCTTTAATTCATTTAATTATTTAACCCGTATATATAAGCTCATAGCGTAAGAATTCTAAATATCAATGAATTTAATTAACTCATTTCCTAATTCAGTATAAGTGGTGCATTGCACATATCATGAATTTGGTAGTGACTGGTGGCTTGAAAGAAGGAAATGTTTCAATTGATATGATTTAAAAAGCGGTGGAATTTATTAGAAATTCTTCTTCTAGGTTGGGCAAATTTCAAGTTTTGCATTGAACTTAAAAAATTCAAAGTAATGCCTTCTTTGTGCTTAGATGGAACTCAACATAGTTAATATTGCATGGTGCTTTGAAGTTTAAGAGATCATTTATATTATATACTTTTGTAGTCTTGTAAAATATATTTAAGGAAATCCAAATGGATAAAACCAAACCGTCCAAATTGTAATTTGGTTCAGATTGGTTCGGTTTTTGAATTAGTTTGGACGGTTCGGTTTGAACTTTTGAAAGCCAAAAACCATTTAGTTTCACCTATTTGGTTCGGATAAAACCAAATCGTCCAAACGAACACCCCTACTAATGTTACATTAGCGACACATTGATTTTCTATTTCCAAACAAACACAAGACCAACACTTGGTAATGGACCAAACTAATGACTAAACTTTAAAATTAATTTTATTAATATATATACCGCATAATGTCTTGCCTATAATCAAAACAAGATTAGTGATCATGAATGCAATGGTTGGTACCGATCCTATCCCACTAATACTAATAGTGTACAACAACATAATAATCAAATCAGGTAAGTAAGAAAGTAGAAAGTATCATAAAAAGACCATAATATACGACCATTAAAACTCAAAATGGCAAATTTACATCATTTTTCCAATCAACAAATCAACTACATACCCATTAAGCAACAAACCCATGTCATAAGAAACCTAATAAAAGTAAAATAACCAAAAAAATTAAAATCCCCAATGTATATTCTACTCAAGCAAAACACCCCCGGCCCAATTTAGGGACATTCCGGGCTTCCACCCGGCCCACCAAAATACATATAACTACCCAATGATAACGTAATTTGTATTAGCATTCATGAAACCAATAAAAAGGAAAAGATATATAGTTTTAAGTTAGAGTAAATTTCAAGAATCGTCGGTGTGTGGTTTGAAGGTGGTTTCACCTTTCGACCCTGAGTATGAAATTGCACGGATGGTCCCTATTTTTGAGACTAGCCATACTCCCGAAATCTTGATACATTAGCCCGTAAAACATTAACCCTAGTTCGTTATCTTTGTGCATTTGACAGTTTTACCCTTTTGAAAAAACTACATGTTTGGTCCTGCTAAAGGTTTTTAATTTTATTCTTTTAAATTATCATATTGGCTTCTGTGTATTTATTTATATTAATTTACCAAGTTAATGTGTAAAAATCTTACACCATTTAATCATGTTGATTCATCAACTCACCATCCAGCAGAATCTACATATAACTTAACTTGGGTTTAAAGACCAATCTGCTTAACGACAGTAGTAATGGCCCATAATACTGTTAGCCCATGTCTACTATTAAAGATTACAACTTTTACCAGTAATAAACAACTTTTAGGAGCTATTACTTATTTACTTCTTTTTTCTTAAGTTTTTGAAACTGCAAATCTAATATACTCCTAATTATCACTTATGTCCACGACGAGACTCGAACTCCTGACCTCACACTTGAGAGGCAAACACCATACCGCTAGGTCAAAGGGCCCTTTGGTTAATGATCTAACTTGATCTAACTTGAGTTAATGATCTAACTTGATCACATGGAGTTCTTCAAAATGCTGTCAAGTGTCAAGAGACTTCCAAAAACGAAGAGGTTGCGGGTTCGAGACATGATGCATATCTTTATAAAAGCACATATTTTCCAAATTAACAAGTATGTTGACTGAATTTTAAGTTTTGCCAATTTGAAAAGTACTAAATGCTTCATTTATACTAAGGGGGCGTTTGGTTTGCTGGAATCCTTGGGAATTTGAAGGAATTGGAATCCAATTCCTATGGATTCCTATGTTTGGTTGGACGGAATTGGAATCCTTGGTTGGAAAACATTCCATCAAACAAGGGAATGTGAATTCCATCCAAGGAAGGAAGGATTTTGAAATCCCATGAATGAAGGAATGTATAGATTATCATATTACCCACCCTTAAACACCTTTGAACCTTAAACAAACCACCACCCGCCGCCGCCGCCCACCACCACCATCCACCGCCGCCGACGACCACCACCCGGCCACCGCTAACCACCATTACCACCCGTCGCCCACCAACCGCCACCACCATCGCCACCACCACCCACCGCCACCCACCACTACCGTTGTCGCCACCCGCCACCACCACGCGCCACCACCACCTCCACCACTACCGGCCACCGCCGCCACCTCCCGCCACCGCCACCACCCATCACTACAACCACCCTCCTCCACCACCGCCTCCACCACTACCGCCACCCACCGCCTCCACCACTACCATTGTCGCCGCCACCACCACCTACATGAATAAGGGTAAATTCGTCTTTTTACAAAATTCCAATTCCATTTCCTAGAAAGCAAACATAATATTAAATTGAATTTCAATTCCATTTCCTGCCAACCAAACAGAGTACGGAATTGGATTCCAATTCCTGACAATTCAAATTCCTTCCTAGATTCCAATTCCATCAGAAACATTCCAGCGAACCAAACGCCCCCTAAGTAAAAGATAAGCTAGATAACATTCAACCACAAGGGTGGGCGCGGTTGGTAAGACTTGGGCCTCCTATGTGGGAGGTTCCTAGTTCGAACCCCGTGAAACCCTCCTTGTGGCCACCAGCCTCCGTTGAAACGTGGGTCCCCCTCTGTGCTGAAAATGCTGGGTCTCGTATATCGAGCCCAAGCAGAGGTGTTGATATCATTGTTAGGTGATTTACCGGGGAATGCACCTGTTGCTGGGTCGGGTGTCCGGTCACAATATGTGGCCAGTGTCAATGGTACACTTCTTTACCATTTTTTTTTTAAGCTAGATAACATTCAAGCTAGCGGCTAACATACAACTCATAACAAGTCAACAAACCACACACTAACTAAAAGTCACCTAATTTTCTCAACCCACCAAACAAAAAGATTAGAAAAAAAAAAACAAAACTTGGTTACAATTTTCACACCAAATTTCGATCTTTCCAAGACCCTTTTCCGATCTTCAACAAAGATGCATATAACAACTCGTTCCAAGTGTCAGGTACACCTGGCAAGCACCAATGGCTGCAATCTTGTGAGTGTTGTCCAGAAGCACGTGGCTTTTGGGTTCTGTAAATCGACGGGTGACCGTCTTTTCTGTAATCTGAAAGCCGGCTAATGTTGAGATATAAAACGGGTGTTTTCATCGTGTGCATTATATTGTCAAAAGCCCGCATTTTTGAAGGGTATTTGGTTAAGTGGCTTGTGTTAAAGATTGGTTCGGTTTCTTTGTCACATTGTCCTCCTGAATTCCATTGGCCTCCCCTGCAAAATGAGCGGGATGGGTAACGGGCTAACGGGTCGAAAGTCGAAACAAGTAATTATTTTGTATTTTTTTTTATCTTGAGTAAATTGCAAAAATGATTAACATACCAAAAATGAGTGACTGAGTAGCCTCTAAAGAAAACCTGAGTTTTTTTAGGGTCGATATTTTTATCTACCCAACGGGCCCACGTAGAAAGAGCCCGAGTGTATGCGTTAAGTGCCTTGAGTCTCGGGTAAACATGGTTGCCTTCTTGATAATAATCTTCTCTATTATCATAATTACAAATATAAGTCCTTTATAATAATAGTAGGAATGAGTTCCTTTCAGAATTAATATATTGGGTGAAAATGTGAGAATAAATCTCAGCCATTGATCTGGGTGGATTTGGGGCTCATGGCCGGCAAAATCTGCCGCGCGGCGCGAGGGGGCACATGTGATGATTACCCTATGAATATATTTAGGGTAATCATCGATGATTACACTAATTCTCACATTCTTACGATTTTTCCAATTCTCAAAGGAACCCTCCCCTATAATAGTATAAATATTATTATATTAAAAAGTAATGATAATGGTGATTGTTACCCTTTAGAAGTTTTCTCATGAGTCCACCAATGTCCCGTGTTGAAGATCAAAATATCAGCATCTTGATACATTGAAGTTGCACGGTCCATTAAATCCAATCTTAGTGTCTCAAAAGTAACATTTTGCCCTTTGAAAGACGATTCTCTTACTAGAAATGGAGAAACCACAAAATCCACTGTACAGTTATAGTCCTACACAAGTAGTGTTTAACTTTTAACATCAAATTGACATAAATTCAACCTCCAAATTTGAAGTTGAATATCTAATACATATTAGTAGGTTTAAATTAAAAAATCGAAAATCTTGCCTCAAATCTGAAGGCGTAAATTCCCTTTTTCTTGAAATCACTTCTTCCCGAAACCTCATAAACCCTTTTTTTGTTCTTGAGAGATTGTCGAAGAATGCAAACAAGTGATTCCCACATGTTCCTATTTAAAGAATCTCCAACAAAAACCATTTTCTTCCCTCGAAGTCTTTCCAAAAAATCCGTTGCATTCAAACTGCAAATCATCATAAAAAAAAACCTTTTTTTATACAGTTTTTTTCGTTATGGTTCAAAAATTTGTAAGTGTATTAATTATTTAAATAAAATAAAGTTCACAAATTTGTTAATTTTTTTTGTTGTCATAAAGTAACGAGAACTAGATACTGTATCTAAATTTTATCAATTATATTAAAGGTGCCTGTATGATACGTGAGTCAATAATCTAGTACTCATTAACATGTTAAATAACAAAATCTGCATAGATTATATGAACTAAGCAATATCACAAACATTTAGCATGCAAGTTGCAGTTTTTTAAGCATCTAACATCAATCATAATCATGTAATCAAACACAGAAAATTAAAAACATTTTTAAAGAAATCATGATGTTTACCTTGGGATTTCACATCCAAATGGCTGCCATCTCCATTTTATATACTCATCATCTGGTCTTTTATTAAGATGACAATTTAAATCTTTGTCTACAAACGGGCACGAACCGGCTGGATAATATGGTTTTTTATCATCTTTCACCCATCTTCCATCAAATATATCACATTCTTCAAAAGGAACGCTATAATTTCTCAAAATTTGAGAAATTTTACCATCTTCACTCTTGTTTCTTGAACCCAAATTCAGACCTAAACCATCTGATTTACCAATTTCTTGATCAATTGCCACTTTCCCTTCATTAGGGTTTACAGAAATTGCACTAAAGTTTGCATTTTTCGAATCATTTTTAAGTGTAATCAAATGGGTATCCTCGATTTCAAGAATCTTGGCAGAAGTTCCATTAAAGCTTCCATTTTTATCATCATTAGTTGAATTCCTTAAGTGGGTATTTTCTTTTTCATTAATACCCAAGAACACATTAGAACCATTTGATTCAGCCCTACTCTCACTAACCAAACTGTTGGGATTTTCTTCTAATTTTTGTTCTAATTGTGTGGTATTTTCTACAAATATTGCTGAATTGATAGATGATGTTCTACTATAAGAAAAAGACCATGCAATTACAGAACTATTATCATCACTAATATTAAACCCTTGGAAAAAAAGTTTATCTGAAGTGGGATTTTTGAAAGAAAAATTAAAAAATAATATAAATAAGAAAACGAAAAATGAAAGAAACCCTACCCCAAATCCAGAAACTACCTTCTTTCTCGAAGATACACAATTTGGAATATGACCCAAGATTGCAACAAGTTTCTTTAGGTTCATGGTTATAAATTATGATCACAAGAACACGATGAACAAAAGAAAAAAACTTTAAAGAATCACACACAATGAATGTGTTTGTGTGTGAAATATCAAGAAAAAAACGAAGTATTCAAGTTTGAAGAAGACAATGTTGTTTAAACTCAAATGGATCTTTAAAAGTATGAAACAAAGTTGTGTGTTTGTGAAGGCTTTCCTGGAGACAATTTGCAGAGTGCAGGAACAGAGATAGGTTTGCAGAATACAGATTGCATGCGAAAAAGGGAGCGAGTTGCCAAATTACAAAATTACCCCAAAATTGATGCATTCAATTTACAAATAATCTCTATCATTTCTAACTGATTTATTGAATGAGTACGTTAATTTCGTTTAACTACAGTTCCGAAGATCTTGAATTACGCCGTAGACCTTTGTAACAGTCCTTAATTTGCACGTTTTAGATCGACAAGATAGATTCAAATATCCCGAAAAAAGATCACTTACATCATAATGTATCCTTTATTTTCTGCTTGATAATTTGAATGTTGTATTTTTTTTATTTTTTTATTAATGAGTAATGGTATATTTAACTTTTTAATCAGTCACGCATATTTATCGGTAGTCTTATATCTAGTTTAAATATGTGTTTAGGTTTCATTTGTAACAAATATAACATGCCTCCATGACAAAATGCGTTTTACTTCTATTTTACAAAACGTTACATAATCAAACGTATTTTGTTATAACTACTTCATCACTTGTATCATTCAAATCAATATAAAGGAAATGATATGCATACCTAAATATTTTAATGCATACATCATAGTAGATTAATATTTAAAGCAAACTATATAAAAAATGTGAAACAATGATAGTCTTATGTATAGTAGTTTTTTATTTCCAAATTTATTTATAGGGTTTTTCTAATATGTGCCCCTAAGGCACATGTTAGGGTGCATTCAATATCATCATCTTTCCATTATAAATTCAAAATGCATTTAATACATCTCTTTAAAATGTAACTTATGCACTTCATTAATATTTAATTACACATTATTAGGAAACTTTTAAATCAATTAATACACCCTAACATGTGTCTTGTAAGCACATGTTAGAAAAACCCTTATTACGTCATAAATCATTTGACCAACTGTCTTTATTAGACGAGTGACAACCATAAGCTTTGCTTGACCTTCGGTGGGTATCATCTTCCTTTCGTAAATCAGTATGGAGTATCGGTTTCAAACCTCAGTTTGTAGCTTCGGTTAACCGAAGAAAAAAAATACTTCATCCGTTTCAAAATAAATGATACAAATTAGAGTACACAGTTTTTGAGGCAAAATATGATACTGAAGGTTAATTAGATTAAATTTGATAGTTAGTGGAGGATGAGTCCCACATATATTGATTAAAGTGGATTTAATGATGTTTAAAAGTAAAAGTAAAGGTACATGTGTCTTTTCACTTTATTAAAGTAGATAGTTAGTGGGTGTGGTCCCCACTACCTTTTACCAAATATGGTAAGTTTTAAAAGTGTATCACTTATTTTGAAACACCCTAAAATGGAAAGTGTATCAACGGAGGAAGTAAGAAATTTGTGGGTCTCAATTTATGTATGTGTATTATGAGTAATTTGTGGGAATCAAAAAATTAAAGTGAAATTATATCGTTGGGAGATATATGTTAGTTGAATTGGTAGCTCACGTTGTAATAATTTAATAAAAGCTAAAATATTAGAGATGGTTGGAAGTGATGCTAGCGTAAATAAAAAAAATGGAATTTGTCAGGATCGATTAACTATAGAGAAGTTAATAAACACTTTAGATCTAATTGAATATAGAAGTTGCAGCGGATCAACACTATATCAATGTAATTAAGAACAATGAACTGTAAATAATATGCGAAAGTATTAAGAACACAGTTTCACAAAAAGCTTCAATGTATATTATCAAGTTAACAATACACACGTACGTTTACAATTCGTAAGGAACTATTTATAATAGTCCTTGAAGCTAAACTATTTACCCTAGTTATTCTAGGACTTTGATTTACATCGAATTATAAAGATATACATTGATTTACATGCTATAACTATCTCTACGAAGATCTCGGACTTGATATGCTTCCAAAACGCGTATCAGTAGTAAACTGCAATCACCAGTAGTAAATAGGTAACGTCAGTAGTAAACTTGGTGATCAGTAGTAAGTCCAATATCAACGTCAGTAGTAACTACTATTGATCAGTAGTATCTTCAATAAGCTTGATCAGTAGTAACTTTAGTTATAGTCTTCATCTAGTATCAACTTCATCAGTAGTAAATGTTTTCTGCCCCATCAGTACTAAGTATGATCAGTACTAACTGCAGCATCAGTAATAAGTTGATCTGTGTTTTGTTCCAACAATATCCCCCTAAACTTATTCATTATCTCTTAATCAATCAAGTTTCTTTTGTTCTTCTTGTTCCCTTCTTCTTTTCTCAAGGGTTCTTTGATTCTGTTGAAGCCTTTGTTCAATAATATATTTGCTGTTCCTCTTTGTAAAGTAATTTAATTTGTTTTGGAACATAACATCATCATAAGGTTTCATCAAAGTATTTATGAATATCTGATACATAGTCTTCTCAGAATGTGGATATTCTTTTTCATATAAGTACAGCTCAGATACTTTGCCTGATTTCTCAAAGAAATACATATTGGCAGTAGGAATGACATTCCAAGCATACACATTTCCTGGATCTGTAAATTGTTCTGGATAATTATCTGGATAAAATGCAGCATCTATCATTTTTGTTAAGTATCCAGCACCAGACTCTTTCCATGATTTCTTTGTCATTCTAGGTTTTCCAATAATCAGAAGTTTGATTACATCACTTCTAGAGCATGATCTGATTAATGGTAACCATCCAGTAAATCTCTGTACAACTTTGACTTCCCTTATGACCTCTATAACATTGTTCTGCATCACCCTCTAGTTAATAATTGGATTGTTCTGCAATGGAGCAACAGGCATTTCAAGAACAGGTACAATTTGTGTTTTTGATTTCTTTTTAGAGCTTTGTTCTTGATCAACAATCTTTCTTTTCTTTGATTGGGGAGTTGAGGTATTACCAGTAGTTGATACACTACCATCTTTGATTAAGTTTGGACTGATTGGGATTAAAGTTTTGGCTTTCTGTGTTTCTTCAGCTTCTTGTTCAGCCAAGTCTTTCTTCTTAGCAGTGCAATATTTTTCAATTATAGTCATCATTTTCATTCTACCAAATGACTTTGCACTATGCCCTTTTGTTTTCAGATATTCAATCATATTAGCCTTCTGTTCAAACACATCATCTGTCAATTCACTTTTAGTTTTCTTGCATTCAGATACCAAATATTCAAGGCATTGTATGTGTTCTTCTTCTACTTTTCTGAGCCTTTTGAATTCTGCCTGTTGAGCTTTTATCTGACTGTCTTCTGCTTGAACAGGTGTTTGAACAGGAATTTCACTTTGAACCTTCTTTTTCTTTTCCTCAAGTGCTTGATACATCTCCACTTTCTCCAAGAATTTTCTATGTTTTATCCTCCATCTTGATTGTTTCTCTGATCTGACATGATTAATTTTATTCACCATGTGGTGACCTAATGCTCTGTTTGGGTAATCATCATCATATACTTCTTTTCCTTTTCCAATGTGAGCAGATGGTGGAGGTGGAATGTATTTCATATCAGGTATACCCATCATCAGAAGTTTTGGATAAAACAGATGTAGTTGACCTTCTGGTAAGATTTTAGGGTGTGGAGGAAGTGTACATTCATCTACCTCAAACCAATTCACATTATCATCAATGTCAGGTATGATAAGTGGTTGATCAGGTGTTGGTGGTTTGGAGATAATGACATGTCTTTCTCTTTCAATTAGCTCTGGGAATTGTAGTTCTTCCTCTTCAGTAGTAACCAGAGTAGTTACTACTGGTGTGATTTCAGGAGTTACTACTGATAGGGCATCAGTAGTATTTGGTGCTTTCAATTCTTCTTCTTGACTTACTACTGCTATGATATCAGTAGTAGGAGTTACTACTGGTATTTCTTTTTCAACTTGTTCTTCCCTTGTAGCAGTAGTAATAGGTTCATCTTCTGTAACCATCATTTCTGGGCCTTCATCAACTTTTGTTTCTTTTAAATTTAAGAGAGAGGACGCTGCTGCTGCAATTGATTCATCAATCATGGTCTGTATGTTATTCTTCTCCCCCTTAGTGAGCTCAACTGGTGGAGCCTCACTATCATCAATTTTCTTCTTCAATTTCCTGATGATTTTAGTTTGTTGATGAAGCCTGTGCTCATAGAATCTCATTCTCTTGTTGATGGTATTGACATGCCTTTTCATGGCAGCCATAGTTTTTCCTTGGTTTGTAAGATATGTAAGACAATTTTATACAGTGGATTCAAGAGAATCCACTTTATCCGTCAATTGTTTTGTTTTAATACTGCCCTCACTCCATCTAGCAAGATCATCGGGCTCACTAACAGGTACATTGGTTTGAAGGTTTTCCATCCTATCCGTCAAATCCATAGGTCTGCCCTCATCACTTCTTGGTGATTCATTGGGTCTTTTAGACATCCTCTTCTTCCTAGAAGAAGCAGAGATGCCCCCCTTGTGGTTTCTTGGCACCGGGGTCCTTTGAGTAACTCCTCAAATGAGTCATCACTCAAAGTTGCCGAGGTCTGGGTCCTAATGATGTTTTCACTGTCCTGTGCACCCACCTTTGGGGCATCAGTAGTGAAAGCCCTCGCCTCATGTCCTCTCTCCTCCTTGGAGGACAACTCTTGGAGCCTGGGGTTTGACTCAATGTGTCCCCTGGTGTCCTTTAAAGATTTCTTTCTTTTGTAAATAGTGGAAATATTTTGGGTTTTGTCTGGCAGGTCTTCCACAGAGTGAAGAGTAGCACTCTGCAGATTTAAGTCAAGTTCCTGGGACACATTCAGGACTTCTATGTTAGTGGGTGATTGAGTAGCTGTTTGGGGTGGTATTTGGGCTGTATTTGGGGGTGATGGAGTGGGTTGAGGTTCAACTTGGGTTGTATCAATGGTTGAACCCTCTCCAATAAGAGTTTGATCTTTGATCATATTTGGAAACAGAGGGGTTTCCTTGCCCGAAAATTTAAATTGTTTTCTCATATTTGAGAAAACTTTCTTGTTCAACTCAGGTAGTATGAAAATGTTTTTAGGAGTTGACAAGTTTTGTAATTCACAATTTATGATATGTTGTAGAAATCTGGGATACATTAAAAATTTAGAAGAACTAAGATTTCCCAACATACCTTCAAAAATCATTTGAGAAAAATTAAATACTTGGTCTGTGCATAAACAGACAACAGCAGAGGCTATTGCCTTATTAAACTCATTCCAAGTACTTCGTTTAGGAGAAATACAGTGCTGAATAGTATGTACTAAAAATTTCCATTGTGGGGAGAGAAGACCCTTTTGAAAGGTTACTATATTCAGTCTTCCCTCATAACCCATTTTTTGTAAAATTTCAGCAATGTATTCCTTAGGAAGAGTAAACATACCTGAATCATCGTGTAATTGTAGATGGTGTCGAATTGACTGTTCTGTGACTGTTATATGCTTTCCATCTACTTTTGATTTGATCATGGATATGGTTGTTCCTTCTGTTTGTTCAGCATTGGTCCAGAAATCCACCAAGTGCTGTTGATATGATTTTGGTTTTACAGTTAACGCAAACTGTATATACGAATTTCTCAAAAATTTGACTATTGGACGGAAATCTTTTGTTCCGTCGGGATTCTTTAGGAAGGCACACATATTGTGAAATTCGGAATATTTGAGATCGGTTTGCACATCGAGAGATTGTAGAGTTGCCATTTGATGTTGATTTTGAGAGAAAGATGTACGTTTTTTGTTACTGACTTAGGGTTTTTGATCGTAAGCTAGGGTTTATCGAGAGGATTTAGCAAATCGAAGTGAAGATAATGCTAAACTAATCGACTGCCGCCTTTTATATCTTTCGATTTAACCTGCAAAACGACTAAAATGCCCAAAGTCTAGAAGCTGGTTTTGAATCCAGAGCACTTGAGCACAACAAGCAGATGCAGCTACATACTCTGCTTCAGCAGTTGATGTTGATACATTTGTTTGCTTCTTGCATTGCCATGACACCGGTCTTGATCCAAAGAATTGACATCCACCAGTAGTGGACTTTTTGTCTTGACATTCACCTCCATAGTCACTATCTGTGTAGGCTATGAGTTCAAATGGTGAATCATGTGGATACCATAGACCTAGTGATGGTTTGCCTTTCAAGTATCTGAAAATTCTTTTGACAGCTTGCAGGTGTAATTCTTTAGGTCTTGCTTGATATCTTGCACACACACAAACACTATACATAATGTCAGGTCTTGATGCAGTTAAGTACATCAAAGAGCCTATCATTGATCTATATAAATGTTCATCTACATCCTCCCCCTCAACATCAGGATGTAGGTGTTTGTGTGTTTCCATTGGTGTACTTGCACTCTTACTGTCTTTCAAATCAAATTTCTCCAAGATGTCTTTGACATATTTTGATTGATTTATCAAAATACCATCTATTCGTTGATTGACTTGGAGTCCAAGGAAGAAGTTCATTGGACCCATAGAGCTCATCTTGAATTTAATCTGCATCAGTTCTTCAAATTCTTTGCATAGTAAATCATTGGTTGAGCCAAAGATGATATCATCTACATAAATTTGTACCAGTAGTATATCATCTTTGACTTTATTTGTAAACAAAGTTTTGTCAATGGCTCCTCTTTTAAAGTTGTTCTTCAATAGGTATGATGATAATGTGTCATACCATGCTCTTGGTGCCTGATGTAGTCCATACAGAGCTTTATCTAGTTTGAACACATAGTCACCATGTTTTGGATCTTCAAAACCTGGAGGTTGGCATACATAGACCTCTTCTTCAATCTTCCCATATAGAAATGCACTCTTCAGATCCATTTGATAGACTTTGAATTTCTTGAATGAAGCATATGCTAGAAATATTCTTATGGCTTCAATTCTAGCAACAGGAGCATATACTTCATCATAGTCTATTCCTTCTTCTTGAGTGTATCCTTTGGGCTACAAGTCTGGCTTTGTTCTTCCTTCTTCTGGGATCTGAATGCTCTGCACAAGAGAGTAAAGGGTTAGTTAAGTTTGGGAACCCAAGCTTTATATGTCTTGGGTTCATCCTTTGAGAAATAAGCTTTTGGGGACTTAACTTTAAACATTTTTGGTACCCATACTTGTTTATTACTGGTGTAAGAATTTTCTACTGATCTTGATTTATACCCGAGATTTTTAGCTTTTGAATGTTTTACTACTGATGGACCAGTAGTATTTGGGTACTTACCATGTTTAGAATGATCAGTAGTGTTTTTAGGGTTGACACCAATAGTATTTTTGAAAGTTGTTTTGGGAGCAGTAGTGTTTTTGTAATTAGGGTTTTTACCAGTAGTATTTTTGTACTGGTACCATACAGCATTATAATTAGGGTTAACACCAGTAGTAAAATTGTTAAAGTTTTTACTGGTGTTGGAAAATTTAAAATATTGTTTATTTTGATTGGATTTTCCATTGTTCTTGAAGTAATTGCTGTTCTTTGGGCTTCCAACTCTTCTGTTTTGCACAAATCTTGGTGCACCTCTTCCAAATCTTGGAGTTTCAGCAATTGGAGTTTTAATTTTATTTACTACTGAAGGACCAGTAGTATCTTTTAACTTTTGAGTTTTTGCATTTTCTTTAAAAAATTTAAATTCCTTTAACTCTTTGCAGTTTATTGGATTGAAGTGACAATCTTTTGCTAAATGGTTCATTTTGTTGCATATAACACATCTTAATTTCTTATTTTTAGCACCTTCAGGTATTCTTTGATCTAAGAGTTGTTTTTTATTTCTTTCATTTCCCCTTGTTAAAATTTTTGGTATATTTTCTGCATCATATTTGGGAGAATCATTTGGACTTTGAGCTGTGTGAAAACTTGTATCAATTGATTTTGGTGATTCAGTTTGAGAGATTGTAAATTCAATTGATTGATCATCATCAGAAGAATCATTTGATTCAGATGTTTCATTATGTGATTCAGTTTGATTTTCAGTTTTTAATTCATTAATGATTCTTTCTGAACTGTTTTTAAGTGGTGGAATGATTTTATATGGAGGTGGAACAGCATGATATCCCACCCCATGAACAACTTTTTCTGTAGTTTGATTATTAGTTAGTTCATCAAGAATTTTAGTACTTCTTTCAAAATTTTTAATTGTTAATTTATTTTGTTCAATTTCAAGTTGACATTCTTCTAATTTACTTGTTAATTCTTTATTTTTTAGTTCATAAAATTCTTTCTCATCCACAGCCTGAAGCAATTCTTCCTTTATCCTTTGATCAATCATCTGGTACACCTTTATTTGATGTTCTTGATCAGTAATCACACCATCAAATTCATGATTTCTTCTCACTGCTTTTGCTAAATCTTCATTTAATTTAGTGTTTTCTTTTTCTAAGTTTTTAACAATTTTAGCACATTCAGAAGTACAAGGTTTAGGTTTTACCTCAGTTTTGTTGTCTGTAAAGGCCATGAGAGCTTGATTTTGAGCATGCTCTTCTGCTTGGAAGCTCCAGTCATAGCCTTGTCCTTGTTGTGATACAAGGGCAGTTGATTTTGATCTTTTGTCTGGCTGAGGACATTCTTTTGCAAAGTGACCAAGGTTGTTACAGTTGTAACATTTGACTTTAGTTTTGTCAAATCCAGCTTTGTCACCTTTGTTGAAGTTGAGGCTTGTCCTACCAGTTCTCTTTAAGAATCTTTTTGTCCTTAGGCTCAGCATAGCCATCTGCCATTTAAGATCCATCTCCTCAAGATCATCTGGGTTCAATTGTTCCAAGTCATCACTAATCAATGCAGTATGCACATGACTAGTGAAGAAGGATTCTCTTGCAGCATCCTCAGAATCTGCAGCCTTTCCTGTGAAGGTTTCCTGACCTTGACCTGTACTAGAGACAAATGCAGCATTATTAAAAGAAATAGAAGGGTTCTTTTGGTTTACCTCAGTTTCAAATACTCTGAGATCATTGTAGAGTTCATCCAACTCTTTTTCTTCTAGAGCATCTCTTTGTCTATATACCACTGTATACATGGCCCATTCTTCACTAAGAGATCTTAGGAACTTCATGTTGACATCTTCTTGGTCCATCTTAACCCCAACCTGGTTAAGTTCACCAATTAGCTTGTTGAATCTGTCAAACACTTGAGTGAGTGTTTCATTGGGTTTTCCTTTGAAGTTTTCAAAGTCTTGTTTGAGAACAGACTTCATGTTCCTCTTGGTGCTCTTGGTCCCAACGAATATCTTCTCCAGTGCTTCCCATAGCACCTTTGCATCATCATACTCAACAAAGAGATGTTGATAATCGTTAGGAATGGCCAGTAGGAGAGTGCTTAGAGCTTTGAGTTCGATTCCCTTGTCCTTCTTTTCCTTCTCACACTTAAGTTTGTCTGCCTCAGTTGCAGAGCTGCTTGCTTGACCAGGACCAGTTTTGTTTCCTTCAAGGACAACTTCCCACATAGAATAATCTGTAATAAGCATGTATTGCTTAATACGATTCTTCCACATCCCAAAGTTGTTGGGAGTGAGTATAGGAATTTTGTTGGCCTGAGTGCTTTCATTATTATCAGTCATGATTAATAATGTGTGTGTTTTAATGATTAAAACTTTTTGTTGTTCTTAACAAATCGTAGATCTAGAACCAATACGCTCTGATACCACTTGTCAGGATCGATTAACTATAGAGAAGTTAATAAACACTTTAGATCTAATTGAATATAGAAGTTGCAGCGGATCAACACTATATCAATGTAATTAAGAACAATGAACTGTAAATAATATGCGAAAGTATTAAGAACACAATTTCACAAAAAGCTTCAATGTATATTATCAAGTTAACAATACACACGTACGTTTACAATTCGTAAGGAACTATTTATAATAGTCCTTGAAGCTAAACTATTTACCCTAGTTATTCTAGGACTTTGATTTACATCGAATTATAAAGATATACATTGATTTACATGCTATAACTATCTCTACGAAGATCTCGGACTTGATATGCTTCCAAAACGCGTATCAGTAGTAAACTGCAATCACCAGTAGTAAATAGGTAACGTCAGTAGTAAACTTGGTGATCAGTAGTAAGTCCAATATCAACGTCAGTAGTAACTACTATTGATCAGTAGTATCTTCAATAAGCTTGATCAGTAGTAACTTTAGTTATAGTCTTCATCAGTATCAACTTCATCAGTAGTAAATGTTTTCTGCCCCATCAGTACTAAGTATGACCAGTACTAACTGCAGCATCAGTAATAAGTTGATCTGTGTTTTGTTCCAACAGAATTGTTGCAAACCTTCGCATTCATCAGCTTTGAGTTCTGTTAAAAGTTAATAACGGAAGGAAAACAAAACAAAATAAAATGAAAAGGGTGTTTTTGGCAATTATATATGACCAAACTTAGAAACGGTTTCGGTGGCAAATTACTACGAGGCAGGGCTTCTCAAACTGAGGGACACGTGGATGGTAGCGGGATGGAGGTACAGACATACGCTAATTTGCGCATCGAACTTCGTGCGACAAAAGACCCACAACACCACATGCTTGTTCTTTGCTTCAATTCAACCGAATAGGATGAAAAAAAAATTCGAATTCGACTGGAAAATACGAAACCCAAACTAAATGGGACATGATATGGCAAGCGCTATTCTTTTTAAAACGGGACCTAACAATTCCTATTTATCGACGAGTTTTGAACTCATTAACTTAGCACTAGGTCATCACCAAGAGTAATAGTATTTAATCTTATAATTTGATCATACTCATAGTCCTACTCATTAGATAAGGGCATGTGTTAAAATCAAAAGATTACATTAAGAGAGATAATCAGTAGAGTACACATGTCATCCTATCAAGTGGGTAGAACCAAATTGTAGGACTAAATATCATTTCTCCATCACGAAATAGTTTTAGTCAATTAGTTTAATACTCGTTACTCTTTAGCTTGATATGACTTCTTTCGCCTTTGAAAAACGTCTTATCAGTGGTGTTTTTGAGGAGGTGCAGCCGCACATGGCCAATATTTTATAGTGACTCAATTTATATATATATATATATATATATATATATATATATATATATATATATATATATATATATATATATATATATATCTTATATATGTAATATTAAAATTTATGTCAACTTAATAATTTATTAGAAACAAAATTAGAAAGTCCAAATTTTTATAAAAAAATTTATATTCAGGGGGCCCATTTTAATATTTTCGCACATGGTATTTAAAATATCGGAGACGCGTCGTATTTAGTTCATTAGTTTGATTTTGAGAAAGTGACAAGGAAGTTGACAATGGGCTCGATTCGTGGTGTTCATTAGCTGCAATAATGGGCTGGAATAATTCATTAGTAATACTCTTATTACAAATAGTAGTAGTATATTTTCAAATAAACAAATATGAATATCTATCTTGGGATAAAAGAGCTATTTGATACTGTGGGAACAGAAACAGGGGTGTTTATGCTAAAAGCATCATTCAGATGTATGTTGGTTTCAGGTATATAAGGGGGATTTGCAGGCAAAGGTAAAGGTTCGATATTCCTAGACAACATTTGTATAGCCATAGACATTGTTGGTCTAAGTGATGCAACTTCTTGTATGCAAAGAAGACCTATATGTACCACACTTTGTATTTCTTTCTTCATTGTGTTACTTATTTGATTGTTCAACGTCAATTTTGTATCGAAAAGCTCCTCAACTGAACCGTGCTTAAAATGGTTCCATGCCTATTTAAATCACAATTCAGAAGATTAACATCATTAAACATTTAAACAAGGGTGTTATACGTTATGGCTGTTGTATTACATGTTTATAAAACGGCTAGTGTGACGTGTGGTCATTTTATCTTCTGTAAAAGTTGAACTTTGTTAACAAACTTTTTTTTGTTTATTAAGTCATTGTACTACATGGCTATTAATTATTGAATACCAAATTTTTTAAAGACATACACTTAGGTCACCCGGGTGACATACAATCTGGTAACTGTAGATTACCACCATCATTTGATAATTTTTTTGGAAAATATAATAACAAAATTCAACTTTTTGGAAACTACATGGTGTATTTATTCAAGTCATTATTTTGTCACCGGTCAACTGACCAATTTTATCCAGTTGTGACTAAACTGACCAATATTATAAGTACAATGACCTTAATAAACAAAAAAATAGTATAAGAAAGTAAAATGATCACACAGTGCATTAGCCAGTTTGTAAAATGTACGCTTACAATTGAAATCAAGTTGTGAGTATTTTGCATTCCTCTGTTTCGTATTCCAGAAACCACCTCAAGAATTAGCACACCAAAGCTATATACATCCACTTTTTCGGTTAATTGACCATGTGCTATATATTCGGGAGCCATATATCCACTGCAGTAATAAAAAAGATTCAGTAATTTTTTTTACCGGGGTAAATTGAGTAACTAAAGAAAAATAAAAGGAACCATTTAGTGCTTACAGAGTTCCTGCAATCCCAGTGCTGATATGATTTTTATCTTCTTGATAAGATCTCGCTAGCCCAAAATCAGCAATTTTAGCACGAAACTTTGAATCCAACAAGATATTAGCAGCTTTTATATCCCTATGAATGATTCTGGTTTTACTGTTTTCATGAAGATAAGCTAAACCTTCTGCTATCCCTACAATAATATCAAATCTTTTCGCCCAGTTTAACTCCTTACCTCTAACTGCATCTGTACAAGTTCATAACAAAAATAAATGAAATAAAATAAAGATTTTAAATACCATTTTCGTGATCTGATAATATATTGATACGGTGCATTTTAATTTGAGTTATGGAGAATTACCAAAAATGAAATGATCAAGACTCCTGTTGGGTAGATACTCATAAATCAGAATACTTTCAGGGCCCAAACAACTAAATCCTACCAGTTTGACCAAGTTTTTGTGGTCAACGCTGCTAATGATGTTGACTTCGTTGTAGAAGTCGCGTGCTCTTTGTCGGTGGTTGAAAAAAAGTCGTTTTACTGCGATTTCTCCTTTATCTGGAAGAACGCCCTGTGACAAGGTTTAATGTGTTACATAATGCCTTGTAATGTTATTCGAGAAGTTTTAATATAGTCAAACAGTTGACTTTGACTTTGAGAAAGAGTACCTTGTATACGGTTCCAAATCCCCCTTGCCCAAGTTTATTGGCCTCATCAAAAGAACCCGTGGCTTTCTCAATCGTCGAGTATTTGACGTTCAAGCTACAATTATTCAGGAGCTTCAACAATTTATCATTGTTAGAACCTACGAGTTTAAGGAATTTAGTGGCCATTTGTTTTGTTGTAATAGATATTTGGATGAGTTTTTCTTTCGTAACTCAATTCATACGTAATTCTTAAACGAAGCAACAAACTTATTAGTCAGAGAAAGAATGAATACCTTTTCTTTTTGATTGATTTGCACGCTTCCATGCATAAAAAGCGATAACACTCACTACTAAGAATGCTACACTAGAACTAACAGCCATAGCCATTACTTTCCCTGCGAAAAGCCACAAACAAAAGAACTGATCATCAATATTACGATTTCAAAACGGTTGTTACTTGTTAGTTGATATCTAAAGATACATATTAGTTAAAAAGTAATAGAATTGACTGTAAGTTTGTAAGATTTTCCATCTTAAAGCCAATTGGTTGTGTAGTATCAGGAGTCAAGACCTTGTTTGTTCAATGTGGGACATAGCCTGTTGATTAATGTCCCACATTGGACAAACAATAAATTTGTAATGTGTTTACAAGGATCCTGAGCTATTCTTCTTACAACCAATTGATTTTAAGATGAAAACTCACAAACTTCTATGATATCATAAGAGTAAAGCGTTTGATTTACCTTTAGAGAGTCTCGTGTCGTCAGCATACAACGAACTGGATTCAGAATAGCTCATGAAGCAACCCGTATACGCCGCATACCCCTCGGATGCAGGCAAGCAATCCAACATTGATTTTGCCGCTTTCCGCAGACAATCGGCACAAGAATCAGCATCTAATGTAAACAAACAATCAGCCGCTGCAAAAACCGAGTTATTTCCTGTCCCCGAAATAATATCCTGTGTTCTAGCATGGTAATTCTTGCTTCTCGGTGCAGTTTCCACTGCTTGAGACACAGCCTTCCACACTGATTGTTGGAAGGCATTATTTCTTCTTGTATTATTAGGGCATATACTTTTATCCTGTTGCATACCATACTCCTTAAAGAAGTTATAGTTGCCATATCGCAAAAAGCAACCGTTGAGATAAACACGCCCACCGGTCAAGGGTAAGCAAGCAGGAACCGCGGTACGCGCTACAGCGTAGCATATTAGGCATTCATTGGTGGAAATATCACCAAAACACTGCGCAAGTCCATAGAATTTATCATCAGTTTCTGGACCTTCAACAACTGTTCCAAAACGTGAAGCAATTATTCTGGAGCTGAGAATTTCCATTGCCTGAACAAAGAGCGGAATGTAACTTGTTGTGGTCGCTCGTGTATTTCCACAACTTGATTGGATTAATTTTGTTACGCCATTCCCCTCTGATCCATCCATATACAAGTAGGTTTTATCGTATGGTTAGATGGATGAAAACAAATGCAGTTTTGGGTCCCCTGATCCCGAGCTTTATCGGGGTTCAAAAATGGACAAAACTATTGTTAATACCGAGCTTTTTTTACCTTTCACTTCAATGGTTTCCGGGTCCCCTAATCCCGGATTTAGAACAAAAAGTTGAGATCTGGGACCCAAATCCCGGATTTACCTTTCACTACTATGCTTTGTTTCTCTTCGGTTCCGGCAAAAGTAAAAATTCTTATTTGGTCTAAAAGTAAAAAAGTAAATCCGTGATCTGGGAACACGGATTTCAAGTTTTTTGTTCTAAATACAGGATCAGGGGACTTGGAAATAATAGAAGTGAAAGGTAAGAAAAGAACTTTTTTCACGATGAATATGTCCAGTTATGCGCTACATATGCAAACAAGATAATCAAAAATAGTATCGATCGGTATGAATTACCTCCATTATTCCCCGGAGTTGGCTCAGGATTGAGAAAATTGGTATTAGAATACCTTAAAAAACATCCAGTGCGGAGTGCACGTCCCTCGGAATTCGGAAAACATTTCAAGATCGAAGAAAACGCACTATCCAAACAGTCAGTGCAAGAACTCTGACTTATAGTCCGCCAACACTGTGCCAGTACGTATGCAGACTCATTTGATGCGTCTGAAACTGCCAGCTGTCGTGCGAATTTCTGCGTGTTTTTTGGTGCATCCCTCACAGCATCTGAAATTTCCCGCCTGGCTGAATCCCGAAATATATCACTTGTTGTCGTATTTCCACAAATTACTGTGTCATTTGGTCCTGCATACTCCTCAAAGAAGTTGTAGTCCTGTGCTCGCATGAAGCAGCCGTCAAGAAAAATTTGGCCACCATTGTAGCAAGTGGAAATATTTCTCCGTGCTTCAGTGTAGCATAAGATACAGTCTTCTGCAGAAAGATCGCCATAACATTCTGCAAGTACATAGCTGCTGTCAACTCCTGTGCCTGTAATTGCTGTTCCACGGCGTAAATCTTGCATTTCTGTGCCAATTTCCTCCATTGACTGTATAAAGTTTGAATAATATTTTGTTTGATTGTTTGCAAGCTGTTGATCACATGTTAGTTTAATGATTTGAGATCTGGGATCTCCCTCTGATCTATATGCAATAAGCAAAATAATTAACAGCTGACTGATAAAAGCAGACGCTGATCCATTCATCTTAGCTGCACATAATTCACATATTAGTTACATTATTTTTGCTAAATATGGAAACTACTTTCCAAGTGCTAAATTAACGTCCATCCTATGCAATATAGTTCATCATGTTGGATTTCTTTAGATACTAAATTATGCTTATATACAAAAATCACATGCACCCCTGTTTTTGTGTTTGCCCGATACTTCGCCGGAAAATCGAATCAAATACCATATATGGATCTATATAAATGGAAAGGTTCAGAACTCAACACATTTCGTTTGGGCTAAATCAATCAAAACCACTTTCAAAAGATAGCACTAACAAATTTTGGCCTCAATTTAGAACATACAAGCAGGGGCAATGGCCCCCTGAATTTTGGACTTTCTAATTTTTTTTTCTATTAAATTATTAAGTTGGCTTAAATTTTAATATATATTATTTTAAACGGCCAGTTAGTACTTCGAGCCTAGACAGTAACATCCACAAGGGGCCGTATGTCTTCCCTCGAACCCTCCACCTATGGAGAATAAACCCCACATCCACGAGGACACCCCTGCATACAAGATGTACGTACACAGTCTTTGACTAAGATGTACACAGTCTAAGCAGGGTATCTTTGTAGCCGGTCTAAACAGATTCACTTCTAGTAAGGCTTGAACACAAGATTTCTTACGAGGACGTCAGAACATTTACCACCAGGCTTGGTGTTAATGCATACTTCCAATAGGTAACTAATTATTATATCCTTCTTAATTAGATTAAATTGGTATACATAGAGTAACAACAGATTAATTAACCCACATAATTATATTAATCTATAGATTGGAGGTCGCTATACCCACATAAATTTAACCCTATTTGTATTTGTGCCCTTACATGCATTGGGCATATAAACTCTCTCCATTTCCCTCAATCACAACTTCGTGGCTTAGTACGTTTGATGTCTGTAAGAACTTCCATAAGGTAAAAATTTCAAATTTGAATCCAACAGAACAGCAAAATCATCAGATTCGTAAACAAAACAAGTGATTAAATCGAAATAGGTAACTGTAACTTGTATATTCGTACTTACAATTAGTTCTTCTCGGTTTAGTAGTTGCGTGTTCAGCAGCTAGAGAGATTGAAGAAGAGAGCGCAGATTGACCTAACGAAAACGAATTTGAGATATGATTACATGACAGTGTTAGAAAATTAAAATGCACCAACCAAATAATATACGACGGTAGAGTCACCAGTCACCATCAATTTGACTAAAATTCGGTTTAAAATTCTTCGTTTTGAGATAATACCGTGTTTTTATAATCCTTTCTTGACCAAGTCTTAGTAATAGTAGTAGCTCATATCCTCCCTATATATGAAGCTACACATGATAATTTCATGCCACGTCATCACAATGCCACGTGTAATTTCGGCATTGGTCATTCATTCTTCATAAACATCACTCTTCGACCCTTAACAACTGAACCAAAATTCTGGTTGAAGCTAGAAGATTTAAATCGGGATCACGTTGGCATCCCCTTCCTTCCCCTTCAGCCGTTAATTTCTCAATCAAAAATTTATTCAAATATTTTCCAACCCTAGCTGCCGAATTCAACAAATCAGGAGGCTCATCCTCATTGATACGATCAATTTTAGCTACCGATTTAAACAAAAGATGATTCGTCAGAATTTGCTCAATAGTAGGTCCATCTTAGTTTGATTCAAGGTTTGTTATAGCATCTTTCTACATTGATTTCTGATCACTTATAAGCGTATACAAGATTTAATAAGCTGTGTATGATATGCTTATCAATGTATTTAATCGGGACGGCCCGTAATACCTTATGTGAAGTACAATGTCTCGGTTGAATGCCTATCAGGTATTTGATGAAATGCCTGGTATATGTAATTTGACATTTGGGTTATATAAGTCATCACTAACAACTTAAGTGGAATGGCTTATCCTTAAAAATAATGGTCTGATATGTTAGACATGGCAATTAACTTTATCTTTGATAAACCACTGTATATCTATCTTTTGAGACGGGCTTGCATCAATTGTTCCGGCTCAATGAGTCCATTACCCCATTTGGTAATTCCCTAAACCATTTATTCAATAACAAATGGTTATAAGTTTGTAATATACAAAAAATACCATAGATATACCATTTATTCATGTATTAAAATACCATTTATTCAATAACAAATGTCGTATAGAAATTTTTTTTATTTCATCTATAAAGTTCTTATACCATTTATTCATGTATCAAAATTATACCAACTCATCATTACAAATATGGATTGTTATGTTATTTCAACAATATAAATATTTTGTTATTTTCCTACATATCTCTCGAAGCATGCCCGCCCAATTGAGAAATATTTTTGGGATTAATTTTATTTTCCTTATTTTTAGGAATTTTCTGGATTTTTTCTGGAATTTATTGATATTTACTAGTATTTTTTGGAATTTCTTGAAGTTTTTCGGGTCAAAACGGACTGTTTTCGGGACCTGCAGTTGTTTGGTTATTCTGATTAGGCTGAAATTTTGTGGAACGCCCGGGATTATGAATTCCCATTTTTCAGAATTCTTTGGGATTTTTTTTGAATTATTTCGGGAAAATTTTTCACTATCAGAGGGGTATTTTCGGTATTTCTGGTAGTCTGATCAGCCAGCAAAGTTTTATACAGTGTTGGAACAATGGTTTATATTTTCAGGGATTTTATGAGATTTATTGCGATTTTTTCTGGATGCTATTGACCACTTCAAGACTGTCCCTAATTTACTTGGAAAATATTGGGTCAAAATGGACTGTTTTGACAGTTTTTGGCAGTTTGGTTGCTTGGATTAAGCTGATTTTTTGTGAAAAACTTAGGATTATGATTTCCCATTTTTCAGATTTTTTTGAGATTTTTCTGAATTTTTTCTTTAAAACGGGCCGAATGGGTTTTTCTGGACTGTTTGGTCAGTTTTAGACAGTTGGGGTGGATTTTTGAAGCTGAATTTTTTTGTGGGCCTTAGTTGCATAAATTCCCATTTTTCTGGAGTTTCTGGGATTTTTCCGATTTTTTTTCTGCTGGTATTGCTGTTTGGTGCATATCTTCGGTTTAAAAAGGCAGCAGAAGAGCAGATTCGGTTCCAGTGGGCAGATCATCTTGAAAATCCTGGAGTTGATTGGAACTATTATTTCAGAATTTTGGAGAATTTATGGGATTTTGCTGATTTGTTTAGGTGGAGTTGGCCTATCGGGTAATAATCCCAAATGGTAAACTTACAGATTGCAAAACAAGAGAAATCAGTTCTCCATGATACTCAGTGGTAGGCGATTGTTACAGCAATTTTGTACCGACGCATACTCAATGGTTGAGGCTGAGTGTAACACCCTAAATTTTACAAGATTTTTAAAACTTTTTAAATATAATATTTAATATAAAATGTCCCAAAAATTTAAATATTTAAAATCCCAAAATAGTAAAATCGTATTTAACAAAAATCTTAAAAGCGGAAATAGTTTAATAGAGTAAAAAGTTTGTAAATATAATAAATGCTGTCCACATCGGCATGGGTAGAATACAGCGGTCAACCGTCCACCTTCTCCTTCCCTTTGCTAGTACCTGAAACAGTGGGGAAAATAGGGGTCAGCTGGAGAAGCTGAGTGAATATCTCAAAATGCAACAGTTCTAACATACAACACATGAGGGCACATCGATGTACTCCTACTCAGACTCTACTCAGTTTATTACTCAGATTTATCTCTCAGATTTTATTACTCTGATTTTAATTTATATAGCGCGCTAGGGTGACTTGGGACGAGAGATCAACCTCGACCCGCCTCACACCACCTCAACACATGTACTCTTCGGTGTGAGTCAAAAGGCCTGGCACCAGTACTCTTCGGTGCCAAGTCAAAACGTCTGACACCAGTGCTCTTCGGTGTCAAGTCAGATATATTATGTTTAATGTTTAACTCAAAACTCAGAAACTCAGAACTCAGAACTCAGAAAGTCAGATCACAGAAAGCTCAGATAACAGATAACTCGGATAACAGATCAATCTCAGATAACAAATCAATCTCAGATAACAACTATAGTGCAAGAAATGTAACACGTAAGTCATGCATGTACAACGTTAAAACTGAATACACGGTGAGAATACTCACCTCGAGAAACGTAAGCTCCAAAGAATTCCCGACAGTCAAAAGTACAGCACGTTATCTCCTAGACGGTCCTAAAACCAAAAAGTGAAACCCGGAGTTAAAATCCTTCCCGAGGCCTTATTTCAGAAACTGGCAGCCCCCGTCAGTCTCACGGAAACTGCCATAACTCCTAAGCGGTTTATTAGATTTTTCCCGTCTTTTTACCATGGCTAGAAGACAATCAGAACTACAATTTACTGTGAGACGGTCACTGGCCAATACAGACTCTAAGTGTCTCAAAACAGTGATGCAAAACAGACATACTGCACAGGTAAAATTCCTAACAGCAGCATACTAAATCGGTTATAACTTTTAAACCGTAATTCGGATTGACGAGCGGGTTGCGGAGTTGGAAAGCTAACTCAAAAACCAAGGTTTCATCACGGGCCATAAGTTCAAAAGATCATTTTAAATACTTCAAAAACAGATTGGAACAGTAGGTCAGATTCTGCCAGAAATATTGCTTTATTAAACTCGTTTCAACAACCCGACTCGTCCCCGAAAACCCGAGTACTAGAATCCATTACTCGACATCCCTTTCTACATCACAGGTATATTGGCTTAAAATTTGAATTGCATTAACACTAGAAACTACCAATTTCCGGTTAGAAACCAAGAACCCGAGGGGTTCGGTTTCCCTTCGATTAAAGGTTCCCGCTAACGATACTATTGAAACAAGGTCTAAACCTACATCTATTACAGACTCGATATTGTAATGTTCCAGAACCGCAGCCCTATTAGACCTTTACATAAGAAGATTAGGGTTAAAGAAATTACCGAGCTATAAACCCTACCGAGCAGGAAAAGCGATAGATAACTTCAGGTTGTCGTCCTCGGTTCACCACCTACGAACCTGCTGCCCAAGAGACGAATTGAAGTCGCGACACAGAAACTCAGTCGATTAGAGATATATTCTCGAACAGCAAGAGTGATTATCGAACTAAAGAAAGTGATAAATCTTACCAGCAAAATCTTTAGCAACCCAATCCCGAACGAGTTCTAACGTGATCGGTAAAACAGCGTGAGGGTGTATCTTACGATCGCAGAGAACGAGAGAAGGCAGAAAACTTCTCCACGGCGGTGAGTGATCGATCGAAACGCTCGAAGGTTATCCCGTCTTTATATTTCATGCACACAAGGCCCTAGCCCATTTGTGGATTGGGCCAAAGGAATTAAAATAGATGGATCCGGTAGCCCAAAACGAGAATCATAAAATGGTGGGCTGTTTTCTTGTCTCACGCAGTAACATTGGGTCGAAAAGAATTGTCCGGCCCAAGTCAATTTTCATTTAACTCGGAACAAGATTACGAGCCTTGGCCTTGGCCCTTGGCCGGCCTTGACTCGACACTCAACACTCGGGCAAATTAAATGTCTCTGGTATCTTAGACGAAACATTATAAATTTAATTACTTAAATAATGAGACGTTACTCAATAAAGATTATAGAGGTACGCAATTGAAACGTCAAAATCATTTCACTAGATAATAATAATATCCGGGAAAAATAATCCCAAAAGAAAAATAAATAAATAAAATAAAAATATATAAAATTTGGGGCGTTACAACTCAATCCCACTTGAATCAGACTTCGTCCTCGAAGTCATCGCTAAGGAATAGTTCGGGATAGTTGCCGCGCATTTCAGACTCGGGTTCCCATGTCCACTCGGAACCCTTACGATGCTGCCACTGCACTTTAACTAACACAATCTCTTTATTACGCAGAGCCTTGACCTTGCGGTCGAGAATCGCAACCGGCCGCTCGATATAGTTCAACTTCTCATCAATCTGAATGTCCTCTAATGGCACAACTACAGACTCATCTACAATGCACTTTCTCAGTTGTGAAACGTGAAAAGTGTTGTGGATAAGGTGAAGTTCTTCTGGCAAATCTAGACGATAAGCAACTTTGCCAACTCTGGCGATCACCTGATAGGGACCAATGTAACGAGGTCCCAACTTTCCCCTCTTCCGAAACCTGATTACCCCCTTCCACGGGGAAACTTTAAGCAAAACATAATCGCCCACCTGAAATTCTAGAACAGAACGCCTTTTGTCTGCATAACTTTTCTGACGAATCTGCGCGGTGGTCAACCTCTCACGAACCATCTGAATCATCTCAGTAGTTTTCAACACGATCTCAGTACTACCCAGTACCTTGTGCCCAACTTCGCCCCAGCAAATAGGCGTTCGGCACTTCCTACCGTATAACATCTCAAAAGGTGGTTTACCTAAATCAGAGAGAAAGGTTAGGAAATCGATTCTACACAAGATTAAAGGAGAAGAGAAAAGTTACTAGACTTACGAATGCTCGAGTGGTAACTGTTGTTGTAAGAAAATTCCGCTAACGGTAAATACTTATCCCAACTACCACCAAAATCCAGGACACATGCTCTCAGCATGTTCTCGAGCGTCTGAATTGTCCGCTCACTCTGACCGTCCATCTGTGGGTGAAACGCGGTACTGAAATGAAGTCTCGTGCCCATCTCCTCTTGGAATTTCTCCCAAAATCTCGATGTAAAACGAGTGTCTCTGTCTGATACAATAGAGACTGGTATACCGTGTCTCGCCACAATCTCGCGAACAAAAATATCTGCCATTTTCTCAGCTGATGAACTCTCTCGAATCGGAATAAAATGAGCACTCTTAGTCAAACGGTCAACGACCACCCAGATAGCATCATACCCTCCTGGCGTTTTCGGTAACTTGGTAATCAAATCCATCGTGATTTGTTCCCACTTCCACACTGGGATCTCTAACGGCTGTAACATACCATGTGGTTTCTGGTGCTCGGCCTTAACTTTGCGACAAGTCAGGCATTTCTCAACATACTCAGCTACCTCTAACTTCATACCCGGCCACCAATAGTTTTCACGAAGGTCTCGATACATTTTAGTTGCACCCGGATGAATAGAAAATTTAGACTTATGAGCCTCATCTAATAAAACATCACGGTTACCACCGTGTGAAGGAACCCAAACTCTACCAAGATGCGTCAAAAGGTCTCTACTGTCCTTCACAAAACTACCAATCACACCTACAACCCGCTCTTTCTTAGCCTGCTCGGCTTCTGAAGCCTCTGACTGAGCACTGCGAATAGATTCTAACAACGATGCCACTGCTGTCAACCTCATACAAGCACCCCGAATAGGGTTCCTGCTCAACGCATCCGCCACTACATTGGCTTTACCTGGATGGTAAAGGATCTCACAATCATAATCCTTCAACACATCAAGCCACCTCCTCTGTCTCATATTCAAATCTTGCTGATCCATCAAATATTTCAAACTCTTATGATCAGTGTAGATGGTGATTTTCACGCCATATAAGTAATGCCTCCAGATTTTTAAGGCAAACACCACGGCACCTAACTCGAGATCATGCGTAGGGTAATTTCCTTCGTGAGATTTCAGCTGTCTCGAAGCGTATGCAATCACCTTACCCCTTTGCATTAAAACGGCACCCAAACCCTGAATAGACGCATCACAGTAAACCACAAAATCTTCCACACCCTCTGGCAGGGCTAGAATCGGCGCTTCACATAACCGATTTCTCAATGCTTCAAAAGCTTCTTGCTGCTGATTACCCCAACTAAATGCAGCTGATTTCTGGGTCAGCTTTGTCAACGGTGACGCGATTTTAGAGAAATCTTGGATAAAGCGACGATAATATCCAGCCAAACCCAAGAAACTACGAATCTCTGATGGCGTCTTTGGTACTTCCCACTTCATCACTGCCGAGATTTTTGCGGGATCGACTTTTATACCTTCCTCATTCACAACATGCCCTAGAAACTGCACTTCACGTAACCAAAATTCACACTTGGAGAATTTCGCATAAAGACCTTCGCGTCTCAACGTATCTAACACCTCGCGAAGATGAACCTCGTGGTCCGTTTTGGTCTTTGAGTAAACCAAAATATCATCAATGAACACAATCACTGAACGATCTAACATACTACTACACACCCGGTTCATGAGGTCCATGAAAGCCGCTGGTGCGTTAGTGAGTCCGAAGGGCATAACTACAAACTCATAATGACCATAACGTGTTCGAAAGGCGGTTTTCTCAATATCTTCTTCTTTCACCCGCATCTGATGGTACCCTGAACGTAAATCGATCTTTGAAAACCATGACGCACCCTGAAGCTGGTCAAATAAATCATCGATTCTCGGCAATGGATAACGGTTTTTCACCGTCAATTTATTTAATTCTCGGTAATCGATACACATTCTTTGTGACCCATCTTTCTTCTTCACAAATAATATCGGTGCGCCCCACGGTGAACAACTCGGTCGGATAAATTCTTTTTCTTGCAACTCTTGTAACTGGTCATACAGTTCTTTCATTTCTGGCGGTGCAAGGCGATAAGGAGCCTTAGCAATCGGCGCAGCACCCGGTACCAAATCAATTCGAAATTCCACCTGCCTCTCTGGTGGTATTCCCGGCAGATCCTCGGGAAATACATCCGCATACTCGCTAACAATAGGAACACTTTCTATCGACCTCGGTTTTGATTCAAGAATGGTGTCGATAACATAAGCTAGGTAACCCACGGCACCGTGCTGAAGGTATTTTCTTGCCCTCGCAGCCGAACACAGTGCCGGCACCAATCGGTTTATGTCGTCCTTGATTAACAATTCAATCCCACTTGGGGGTTTGATACGGATTTGTTTTTGGTGACAGAGAATCTCGGCATGGTATTCAGTCATCCAATCCATCCCCACAATCACACATAATTCTCTCATAGCGATAGGAATAAGATTTATGGGAAATTTCTTCCCACACAGCTCGATCAGACATTTCCGGTAAACTTTTGTAACCGTTAGAGTTTTTTCGTTGACGACTTCTATCACTAAAGGCTCAGAAAGGTTCTCTAATTTATGAGACATCAGTTTGCTAAAAGCATGAGAGACAAACGAGTGGGTTGCCCCATTATCAAATAACACGAAAGCAGGTATGTCGTTCACAGAAAAAGTACCTATTGCACAGAGATCACAACATGCACACAGAATTAGAAACATACAGTAGTATTCATGCAAATTTTCCTCAGATAAATCTCAGATAATAACTCAGAAGGTAAAAATATTTACCAGCAACAGCATTAGGAGCCTTCTTGGCCTCCTCCCCAGTCATCTGATAGGCTCGTCCTCGAGCCCTAGTAGTAGCTCCCTCAGCGATCCTGAGAGTAGCCGGGGCTGGATTTATCACTGGCCCTCCTCTAGCACCACCTAAATTATTATATACATATAGTATACGAATAGTATACGAAGTTAAATATAAAGTATAAAGTTACGAGGAATGAAGTAATGAAAAGAAATAGATTTTAGCACCTCCTCTCCCGATATCTTTCTTCCTTGGGCAGTCGTCCCTCGTGTGGCCCTCTTCTTTGCAGTAGAAGCACACCACTCCCCTTACGGTGCATGCGTTCGCCACGTGCCCCGTCTGTCCACACTTATAACAAAGGACTATTCTCCCCTCATCTCTACCAGGTGCCTCACGATATGCACTCCTCGTGTCATCACGAGGTGCGTTACCATAACGCGTACCACTCCCCGACTGACTGCTCCTACCCGAATTACCGCCCCTGTATGGCTTGAACTCAAACCGGCGTTTCTTCTCGTTGCCCTGACTGTAGTTCCCTTGAGATGCTGGTAGGGACCTCTTGTAATCTTTCTTCTGACGATCTAGCTCAATCTCGCGGCCTCGTGCCGCCTCTATCATCTCAGCTAAGGAATTACGGGGCATCATCCCCACAAACTCTCTAATGTCACTACGCAACATATCCAGATATCGAGCCATCTTCATCTCCTCAGTAGCAGCATAGTCGGGACAAAAAGAAGCCAGCTCTCGAAACTTTGTAGTAATAGCACTGACGGATTCGTTGGTTTGTTGAAGACTCAGAAAATCCCTAGTGATCCGCTCTACCTCCACACGTGGCACATACTGCAACTTGAACCTGTCCACGAACACCTCCCAGGTCAGTTGCTCCTCGGTCATGGACCCTGCTAGTGGTTTCCACCACTCTTTGGCTTCGCCCTTCAATGAGTGCGATGCATAAGTAGTCCTCAAATCGGTAGGGCATCTTGAGATTCGAAAGACACTCTCCATATCGGCAAGCCAACGTATTGCTACTTTCGGGTCAGATTCACCCTTAAACTCAGGAGGTGAACACACAGAGAAATCACGATATGTGAAGGCTTTTGGTGCTGGTGGTTGTGGCGCCACAGCATCTCTGGCAGCGAATTCGGTCTGCAACATATGGCTGACCTGATCAGTGATCTCATCAAACATGCCCTGGAACATCGCAGGCAACATCTCTCCCAGTATCCCAGTCATCATGTTTCGCAACTCTTGTGCGGTAGGTCTAGCTGGCGGCATCTTGCTAAAAATAGAAAGGAAGGAAATTGTCAGAAAACAAGGATTTTTGCCTATAATGATACTTAAACGTCAAATTAATAACTTTCTCAATTTCTCCTGAAAACGTAGTCTTAGGTTCGGTGCGTACAATAATAGGGGCCCTTCTATTATTTTTCGGGACCTACCCTCAACAAGTTTCCAGCAAAAATTGAGGTCGTCATAACCCTCTGTTTCCATATCAACCATACACTATTGATAGATCCAAAGTATATATATAATATATATATATATATATATATATATATATATATATATATATATATATATATATATATATATATATATATATTATGTCTGGCGTCGATGTTGCGAAGTATTCTTCGAAAGCTCTCAAAATATGTCTCTTGACGAAAATTTTAATATAAAGCATAAAATATTAAACAAACTCTTAAAGATTACCGGCAGCGGGAAAACGAGAGGTCGACGTGACGTGCTGTATGTCTGATGTGGAACTTTTCTCAGAAAAATATTTTACTCTTTTCTCATTTTAAAACTCGACACTCATACTTGAGTTTGAATTTGCCCCTTGCAAATCCAAATCACTCAAGTCAGAGCTCTGATACCAACTTGTAACACCCTAAATTTTACAAGATTTTTAAAACTTTTTAAATATAATATTTAAATTTTTGGGACATTTTATATTAAATATTATATTTAAAAAGTTTTAAAAATCTTGTAAAATTTAGGGTGTTACACTGAGAGGATGAGATACATAATTACGCAGCAAAAAGATTTAAGAACTGAGACGTATGCGAAATTGGCGATCTTGGCGCAAAATCAAGATAATTGTAATGTATTACGTGGTAAGAAGTACGTGCTACCGTCGTCATTTACCGGAAGTCCAAGGTATATGATGCAGAACTATTTAGACGCCATGACGATTTGTAAATTTTACGGTTATCCTGATTTATTATTAACCTTCACGTGTAACCCTAATTGGCCAAACCATTATTGTGATTAATTTGATACAAAATTTTGTCTGTAAAATTTATGGTTGATACAAAGAAGTCTTATTTCGTTTGTAAATTTTATATAACATCTGTTCATGTATCGATTTTTCTACCAATTCATCATTACAGCTACAACATTATTATGTCATTTTTAAAATTATTAATCTTTGTTGGTATTTTTCTACATACTAAATTTTGAAGCATACCCGCCCATCAGGCGGGTTATGAAGCTAGTAATCAATATATTAGAGGAGTGAAAATCAATAACAAGCCAAAAAGAATGGCAGACGACGTAAACATTGCTGGAATCAAGTGTTCAATGTCATCAAATAAATCCATCAACGTAAATTAAAGTCTTATTTGGTTGCTATCAAAGCGCAACTGGACACGAGAATATAGGGGCTATAATTAATATATGAATTAATTAATTGAGTCGGGCTTAGCAGGCTAGATTTAAGTTAATTATTACAGTGAGTTTAATTATTGGGTCAGTCTAATCGAACTAAGATTAATTAAAGGCTTATTAATCAACCGGGATAACGGGCCGGGCCTCTATTAATTAGAGTTTGATACTAATAAAGATTAGAATTAATACTCTATATATAGAAGTGTTAGGGTATTGGCTAAACACTTTTTGACACCTAGTGAAACCTCTAGCTGGCCGCCCCTTTGTCCGCCTCCCCTTCCGCCGATGTGTGCCACCTGTCGTCTGTCGCCGGAAATCAGCAGCGAACAATAGCGTGTGAGGCATCGTACTAGTAGGTGGCACATCGTCTTGTCCGTTTGTACATCATGTTGTACGTCGGTACATATACGTTCACAGAGATTTGATCAAAGTGTAAATATTGTAAGTAGTCTTTCGATAGTTTAGTTACTTTAGTTTAATAAACATAACAATTCCTATAGGTTTAGCATTATTATAACTAGACATTGAAATTACTTATGATGCATGATTATGAATGTATTAATTGCTAGAAAACCAGCATAGTAAGGATAAATTAGGTTCAATACAAAGTTTATTATTGTGGAAAACTTAGTTAATGTTGGGCATCTGTATCACAAATATGATTTAAGTTTAATTTAATAAACTTGTTAACCAAAATAATATTATTGAATACTGAACAAGTAAGCGAATACATATTTGTTTGAAACTATTTTGATTAATGCATACTGACACAACAAGGATCCTGATCGCCCTAATTGGGGTCATGCTGGAAAACACATAAATTATTTTGGTTAATCTTCCTTTATGAAAGATGGCATGAAATTCCGAATTTGAGTTCCAACCCCTATTCTTCAACCCAGATAATTTTACCCAATTTTAAACAGATTATAATTGTTTTGTGGCAGTTTTCATTGGTTTTCATTGGTTTTCATATATTGTTTTTGTCATTCCCTTTTTTGATGCATTGAATATAACATTAAATTTTCTTATGTTCTTAGATAACTCTCTGATTTTATTCGGTTGGAAATTCCGATTATACTATCAAAATATTTTAATTTGAAAGTGTAATCATGACTTCAGAAAATTTCAGAAAATCTAAGCAATCGAAACACAATTCTTATAACAATTAAGTTTTTTTTTACATAAATACAAAATACATGGAAACATGACAAACCCCGACTAAACTCATGTATCAGTGACCAAACCCGCAACCAAACCTTAAAATTAATTTTATTAATATATGTACCGCTTACTATGCATAAGGTACAAGTTAACAATGTTGGAAATGGTGTCCAACGTCATCAAATAAACGGTTTGACTTGGTCAACGTAAATTAAAGTCCTACTGGGGTTGCTCTTGGGGCGCAACCGAACACGAGAATAAACGAATCGGGCTTTGATTAATTGTATAATCAAATGTGTAACGGGCTAAATGGACTGAATAAGTTAATGGGTAATTAACTAGTTATTCAAGTGGGCTTTAGTTTAATTAATAGTTTAATTAAATGGAAACGCGCTTGGGCTATTTGAGTCCAACTCAAATAAGGAAACATTTCCTTGGCGAAACCTATAAATAGGGTGCGTGGGGTTTGACCTAATCGATACAATCAATAGCCTTGAGCTTGCACCCAAGTTTCGGCCGCCCCCCTTTGTCCGTCCGCCACCACCGCCGTGAGCACCGCCGCCGCCGCCGTGGTGCCGCCGAGAGCCACCGTCGACCGAAAGGGTTTTTCGGTTAGGGTTTCGTTTGGGTTTTCTCGAGGGTACTTTACACTACGTTGTGGTGTATCGTCTCGTTCGTTGTCAACCTCGAGTGTGATCAAGTAGAGGGGTTCTAGTTTGAATCCTAGTTCTTGACGAAGTTCTGGCTCGAACAAGATCGCAAGGATTCGCATCACCAAGTGTTGCCAATGTAAGTGATTTATTTATTTTATTCATAGCTACCTTAGACTCGTAGATCTAAATGATCCTTTATCGTTTCGTCGTTTATCGTTATGATTTGTTCGTAAATTCCGCGACGAACAAAGTGTCGGTAAATTGGTACGAAACCCAACAAACAAAACATCATACACAGCGACCTCCATCGGTCATGTAAACAACAAACCTTTGCCACCTATGTATGAGGACGTATCACAGGATTCACATGTAAGGGGGAGGACGTGTCACAGGGTAGGAGACGGTTGCTACCCGTCCTCCCCTTACACTCAGTCTTACGTTATAAAATAACTCATTTTGGTCAAGTTGCGACGTAGATCGCTATACTTTGATTGATTTAATTGAACAAGAAAAGTACAATACATAGAATGCATATTCTAGAAAATATGTTACGTACATTTTGATGACTTTAATCCTATATAATTATATAAAAAATTAGAATTTCCAAATATATTATTGTAGGAATATATTATTATTAACTTTTTTAAAAAGGTTTTGATAATGACAGTCTTAAAGGTTGTTATAAGACATGCATTATAAATTTTAGAAACTACTTCATTGTACAACTTTTTATTTATTTAATATCATTATTAAAACCATTTTTAAAAAGGATCACTAGTTGCATGTATATGTGCCTTGTACATTAACTTATGTGCAATAAAGCATACTTATTTTTTCAAATAATATATTTTTTACTTTATGATTATTTTACATTAACATGTACATTTTCTATATACCTTTACTCTGCATCATTTATTTTCCTGCAAAATGTATAAATATGAATAGTGAAATTACTATCAAAATTGTATTAGAGGTATAATATGAGTTTTTTTTAGCAGAGCTCGACCTGCGTTACAAAGGCTTGTCAAGCACTCTGCACTCATGCTGAATTCGCAACCTTGAAATTTACAATTCGTTCAAAACATTCATCAATACAAATAATAGCAATATCTTCTAAAAGGATTTTCATATTATACATTTAGAGTTGCGTTTAAGAAAGTCCACAATTTTTACAAAGTCCCGAGGAACAAATCTCAACCGTTGATCAATATTATCTAATGGTTAAGATTAATCACATACTTTATACATGGAGGGGTATTTTGGTCATTTGGCACTAAAAAAAATTATTTTATTTTATTTATTTAAAAAAAAATTATTTTTTTTATTTTTTAATTTTTAATTGAGGGGTATTTTGGTCATTTTGAAAAGAAAAAAAAATATTTTTTTTAAATTTTTTACTTTTTTAAAAACATTTTTTTTTAAAAAAATTATTTATTTATTATTATTTTTTTAAAAGTTACTAATTTTTCATTAATAACACATAATGTGATTGTATAGTGAATCATATGTGATTGAACTAAAACATTAAATGTGATTAAATATATAATCAAATGTGATTTTACACTAAAATCACATGTGATTACGCTAAAATCACATGTGATTAAGTTATACACGTCATTATCAAATAAATATTATTTTTTTATTAAAAAACTTAATAAAAAATAAATAAAATAATTTAAAATAAAAAATAAAAAAAATCGAATTTTTTTTAAGTGCCAAATGACCAAAATACCCCTTCATAATAAAAAAAATTAAAAAAAAAATAAAATAAAATTCTAAAAAAAAATAAAAAATAAAAAAATATTTTTATTTTCTAAAAAATGACCAAAATACCCCTCAATATATAAAATATGTGATTAATCTTGACCATTAGATCCTATTGATCAATAGTTGAGATTCTTGTTCCTTGAGACTTCATAAAGATGATGGACCTCCTTGAACGTTTATCGCTAAATTACCTATATAACATTTCCCAGGGGGAAATCACTGCTCTTCTACAGTTCATGAATCTACTGTTTGTCCCAACTCTTCTTAATGTATCACTGTCCAAGTTACCTGCCCCGACCAAGATAAGTACGTCGTTCCACTTCGAGTAAACCCTAACCCTAAATTTTCATTATCAAAGGTACCGATTAATTTTTCTTCGATCTCAATCAGTCTTCAACAATTCGCTGAATGAAAAGGTTCCCCATATACCAAATTGTAGAAGTCGTCGATTTTACCTCCGATTGTGATTCTTCATCATTAAGAAAAGCTCAATTTGGTGAAAAACATCGGAGCTTCCGGCATGGTTTAGCGACAGGTAATTTAGTAATTAACACATACACACGACGATATTAACACTTTCACATGCTTCTTACAATAACCCTACCTCTTAATATCTCTGCAACAGTTACCATCCACAATCTGTTCTAAGCGTAAGTTTTTCAATTTGAATTCAAAGAGCTCGAAAATTTAAAATTCATGAATCTATAAGTAAATAAGGGGAATCAGGTGGCTATTTTGCATCTTCTTCGTCATAGAAGGTAAATTTGAATTAATTTTTATACTGATTGCAAATTTGCAGCCATTTGTTTGTTAATCTTCAGTTTATGTAAATTGATTTCTTCTGTTTAAATTTTTAGCATGATTCAAACGTACCTATGTGGCTATGTGTGATCCATATGATATTCAATTTGGGTGCAAACATTAATTCCTTTAACTGAAAAACAGTTGGTACTTTATTTTTGTTTGATCATCATGTTTTGTGCTTAATTTCTGATAACACATTGAATCATTTTACGCATATTCATAATTTGAATTATCGATTGTAATTTCATAAGTTTTGAATTTGCGCTGCTCTTATAATCATTGGAGGCTTAACCCGAATTTTTAATTAGTAACGTGGATGAATTTGTTTAGCATAACCAGGTGTATAAGTTCTGTTGAGTCAAGTAGATGTTTGAGGTATCGTGTAAATAGTGACAATTAGGAAATAAGAGGGTGGTTAAAATTGCTTATTTTAAACCCTTTATGGTTTATTGTGTAATTTGAAAGGAAAAATGAAATTTGAAGTTTCCAAATGCCATCTCAAACACATCCTTATATGAAATATTACGTGATTTAAAGCCTAGGAAACACACCAAGTAAACGAGTTCGCATCTTTTAAGAGTATAGATAGCATCATGAGGTGGAGTAGGCTTAAATTAAACTGTGGATTGTGGTTGGTAAAACCAAGATAAATTCTTCAATTTAGACACTTTCAAATAGATGTATTTGTAAGGTTTATTATGTATTTATCCTTTTTAGTAACCGTTTCTATAAAAAAGTTGACTTTTATTTGACCAAAACTCATATAGGTTGCTCCAACATTAATCCGCTTCTTAAATTTTATTTTCTTGAAGAGTTTAGGAAAGCTGTAGTATCAGGTACAAACGCACTCTTAAACATTAGTCAAATATAATGTTCTAAGCATTGAATTTGACTTTTGATTGACTTAAAGCTAAGCATGAGCTTCTCCGTTCAGCAAAATTAGTTGTTGCAGAGGAGCAATCAGAGGCCGAAATAGGTCATATGTAAAGCAATTATCTAAACATATCATACCAGCTTTAGTAAAAGCTTTTCATAAAGTTATATTGGTCATTTACCCATCACCATGGTGTGAGATTATGAATTTGTCTTGCAGGAACTTGAGACTTAAAATGTAAATTCATTTCTATAACTACTTTAGTGTATTGTTAGTTCTCTTTAAAATTTGGCTTAATGTTGTACAAACGGTGCTTTCATATCAAACTTTTGTGTCATCTATATGTATAAGAACATGCTTGCGTGTGAAACTTTTGTATCGACTATATGAAATATATATGTTAATTTATAATGTGTATATTTTCTCTCCGCCGCAAAGCGCGGGCCCAAATCCTCGTTAATAACAAAGATTAGGAATTTTTAAACTAACCTTAGATTTCAAAATAATAACAAACTAACAATGAACTTTTCATTTATGACAAAATTAGTACAAATAATAGACAAAAAAAACTTTTTCCCCGATATAGACTTGATAGACCGTGAGCTTTATGTGTTTCTGTGCGACTGTGAGACTTCATAATTTTTTGTGTGATCTATCACTGACTTGAATGTTTTTTGTTTTTTATGCGACCAAACTAATTTTCTAGATCGATCTGACTCACAAAACTTACAGTACAACCTATCACTTTTGTCAACAAAAACTTTAGTGTGAATTATTTTGCAATTTAATCCTGACTTCGGTATGTTAATGTTATACTTTTTCTTCTGTAAACCACCATTTATACAAATTACCACTTTTTTTTAATATAGTACAAACCAAACTAAAATAATCAGTCCAATTTATCTTAGGAAGAGCAATTTACCTACCAGATGAAGGGACATGTGGACGCTAAGGCGCCTGGGTATGGGCCAACGTCGTGGGAGGTGATTCGGCAATGGAGGGTAATTTGGCAATGGCAACGGCGTGGGAGAGAAGGCAAACACCGCCCCCCCCCCCCCCCCCAAACCCACCCAACGGCGTGGGGGGTTGGCGTGGTGGATCAGGCAAGCAGTCGACGGGGAGTAACGGGGCGTGGGGGTATGCGTGGCTGTTTCTGATTGGTTGATGGATATTTTCTTTTTTATAATTTAAAATTTAATGGAATAAAATGGTGTGGTGTGGTGTGGTGGGTATTTCCACCAAATGATGTGGTGTGATGGTGGTGTGGTTTCTTAGGTGGCGGTGATGTGGCAAAAAATATGGGTACCACATGTGGTACCCATACCGGATAGCCTAAAGTGCGCATGAAGCTTCGTATGCCTCACCGCCAGGCGCCATGTGCTTTATTTTGTTTCTTCACGTGATCCAAAAAATCAACTTCATTGATTGCCTTCGTTTTCCGCGTCCAGTTTTTTACTTCACCTATCTATGAGTCACTTACATATAAGCCCTTCAATTAAGCTTGAAACTACATAATATACCCCTCAAAGTGTTAAATTAGTTGTACACGTCCATATGGACAAGTCTTTCAGCACTTTGAAACTTATGTTTGCAAGTTATTTTTCATACATTTTAAATGTATAATTATAAGTATGTTAACAATTAATACGCGTATTTAAGCATGCAGAGGATCATAATTTAAACACACACTTTTTAATTATCTGTTAATGGTGATCAATTGATCATAAGTAAGATCAGTGTTTAAAAAACCCGATCAAACTGGAAAATGAGAAGACAACTGGTTGGAATACACATGTAAGATCGGTCATTAATCATTATAACTCGGTTGGAACCGGTCCGTTTGACATAAAATTCGGTTGAACCAGTCTCTCGAACTGAAAAATGATTTTCTAAAAAGATTAGGTAAATAAAATAAAAGATTTGAATTTTTTATATAGGTTTTGTAATATAAAAGTATTAAATTCAGTTGAAAATAAGTTTTGGATCTTTTTTTGAATTTTTTTTTGACATTTTTACATCATTTACATATGTATTTCATCGTAAATACTCAATAATATTGTTATTCGATTTAGCCAACATCTCATCTTGTTCGACCGTATTCAAAACACTTGTAGGTTCAATCCAAATACCGGTTTTTAAAACATTGCCTAAGATACTGTTTATAGTATTACATACAACTCCTAACAATTTAATCACAATAAAGAAAGAAAAAAAAATCGAACTTGCTATAAATTTCCACACCTAATTCTTCAATTTTTCCAGGATCGTCTTCCAACCTTCAAAAGAGATGCATATAACAACTCGTTCCAAGAGTCTGGGACACCCGGCAAACACCAATGGCTGCAATCTTGTATTCGTCGGCCGGCAGCAATTTGTTGCCTCTTGGACTTGCCCCATGTTCTATAAATCGACGGGTGACCATCTTTTCTATAATCCGTAAGCCGGCTAATGTTAAGATATATTATGGGAGTCTTCATCACTCGAACCACCTTTTCAAAAGCTGCCATCTTTGGTGGGTAATCGGTTAGTTGGCTTGTATTCAAAATTGGTTCGGTTTCGTTGTGACACTGCCCTCCTGAATTCCACTGCCCGCCGCTGCAAATAATGCATTTCAGAGTCGACTTGAGAGGCGAACCAAGCAATTACATATGGACATAACAAGATCCATTTCAAAGTCGTGATTCTTTGTTTCTTTTGGGTATTATGATGTTTTAGAAATAAGATGACATTCTAATCGAATTGAAGAAACCTAAAAAAAATACTTTGGGAGATGACGTATTTTTATTGTTATTTAGTGGAGTTCAAATAGTAGGAAAATGTAACTAAAATTTGGTTAGAATGAGCTGTAACTCTCGCATCGATTAGTACTCTTGTATTTTATCAAGCTTCTTGTTAGATATTTTTTGTCTATATTTTCTAGGCTGTCGTTAAAAAAACGTTTATGAATCAAATGTACCTGTAATGAGTGGATGTATCACCTACAAAGATAACTTGAGTTGTTCGGCTATCAATGTTTTTATCTACCCATGTAGCCCACGTGGAAAGAGCCCTCGTGTAAGCATCAAGAAGGTCCAGTCTCGGGTAAACATGGCTGCCTTCCTGAAAATAACCTTCCCTGTTATTAATTGACACGTGAAAAATTGTCATATAATTAGACGTTATTGTTTAATTTGTACATATATATGTTACAACAATTAATATTGATACGGAATAACTAGATCTCACGTACCCTCGGTACGTTTTGTCAAGAGTCCACCAGTGTCCCGTGTTAAAGATTAAAATATCGGCATCGTGATAAAATGAAGTCGTGGACTCCATCAAATCTAATCTCAGTGTCTCAAAAGTACCATTTTCTCCGTTAATGAAAGATGATTCTCTTACTAGAAATGGGGACTTCACATAACCTACCGTACAATTGTAATCCTACACAAACAAACAGGCAACAAAACATGACATATATACTAGCTAGGTGAAATCAAACAAATTTTCAAACTTCACATTGGCATGAAAAAGACATTATATAAAAGTAGTCTAAGTCCTCTTCAAACACTCTCGCCAGTCACTTTTTCCATCTGTTAGCACCAACTCGTCAGTTGAATCTCATCCCCGATATATCTCTTCACTTTACCGATCTCGTCAGTTTAATAATTTCTTTAAATAAATTTTTTATTTTCTTTTCATAAATTTTGTTTTACTTTTTTTAATAATATATTAAGATTTATATTTAAGTGAGTAAAGAGGAAAGAAAGAGATATCGTTAATATGGACTTGTCAAGTTTCTTTTTAAGTGAGTAAGAGAATCATGTAACTGTGAGGTTGATGTGTTAGAATTAACTATTGTGTTAAGGAATTGAAAACGCACATTATTAGGAGAGGCCAATTAAGTACGTAAAATCAGAAAATATATACATACGGAATTGAAAGCAGCAAGCTTGCCTCAAATCTGAAGGCATAATATCCCCGTTCCTGAAATTTCCACCTTCCTGATATCTCAAAAACCATGTCTCTATTGTCAAGAGATTGTCGAAGAATGCAAACAAGTGACTCCCACATGTTCCTATTTAAAGAATCTCCAACAAAAACCATTTTCTTCCCTCGAAGTCTTTCCAAAAAATCCGTTGCATTAAAACTAATTAAAACAAGTCATCTAAATTATTAACCGAAATAGACAACTGAGATTTCAGTTTTCTGTCACAGTTATCAATTTTGGTTGATAAAAATATGTGCAACCTTAAGATGTTACATTCCAAAGCATTTAAAAGAAATTATATATGTCGTCGATATGATTAATTACCTAGGGATTTCACATCCAAAAGGCCGCCATCTCCATTTTACAAACTCGTTGTCCGGTCGTTTATGATGATGGCAATTGAATATTCCGTCTACATAAGGGCACGAACCAGCCGGATAATACGGTTTTGTATCATCTCTCACCCATCTTCCATCAAAAATATCACATTCTTTAAAATAGTTACTACTAAATTTTTGAAGGAAACCATTTTTCTTCACAACTTCATCTTTTTGACCAATTGAAGAAGAATAAGTGGCGTTGGGATCGTTACTTATATTAATCCCATGCAAGAGAAGTTGGTATGAAATTGGATTTTTGAGAGAAAAACTTGAAAATGTTACAAATAAAAAAATAAAAAATGAACCAAACCCTATCACGGATACAGAAACTACATTCTTTCTTGGAAATGCACAATTTGGATATCTATCTAAGATTGCAACAAGTTTCTTTAGGTTCATGACTATGACAACAAGCCACTATGAACAAATGAATGAAAGAGCTAGCTAGGTAGCTTAATTTCAAGACTATTCACACACTAGGAGTCTAGGATTGTATCTGTATGTGAAAATTCAAGAAAAAACGTGGAATTATTTCGAGATCACAAAAATAAGGTGATCGAAGTTGATATATATTATTAATTAACCACATTTTAAGCAAATCGATCTTCATTGGCGTATGGTGTACGTAGATGTGTGTTATGGCCTCTCCATTTTCCATGTATATATGGTGAAATCGATGGAGAAGAAATTATACTTTAATAAGGTTCGGAGATGATATTGAACATGCGGATAGATGTGTGTGTATGTATTTCTTAGCGTGTCAATATTTATTTGATACCCCTTGTAAATTACTATGTTGTCCCAATATTATTAATGTATATAAATTTACATTATGTAATCAATTAAATTTTTTCTTTTCCACTTAATTGTTTCTTGATTGATTGAAACTGAAGATCGAGTAGACAATTATTTTGGGACAAATAAAAAAAATATAGACAATAAAATTAGGCTGGATGAGTATTATCGATTTTCGTGAAACGGTATATTCATTGTTGTTAATTATTCAAGAAATCATGATTATGGTTGTTTAATATTAAGATGTAATTACCAAAATATATACTCCCTCTATTCCAAAATTATTGTTCACGGATAAAAGGTACACAATTTTAAAAAAAAGTGCATCTATTGCATTGTGTAGGTAATAGAATTTCATTTGTACCACCTAATTATTTTTTGATAGGTGGAATTTAAAAGTAGACAATAATTTTGGGCATGTTAAAATAGAAAGGTGGACAATAAAATTATGATAGGTGTAATAAATAGATCTAACATTCTCCCATAAACAAGTTGTGTGACTTGTTTTGTTAAAATAGATCTTGCAACTTACTTTTTGGCGTGACTATATAACTTCATGCGGTAGGTAGGTGTTATTTGTGCGACCAACCATTTTTGTTCAATTTACATACGAGTAAACTATTATTTTTGATACTTATCTTTCTACTCATATTAGAATACAAGTCAAATTATATAATAAGACAAATCAGGATAATTAGTTGATTTTATGTATCAATAATTTTATAGATGGAATAGAAGATTTAGAAGGAGCAATACAAATTTTTTAGATGTGATTATTTTATTCAATTATATTCATACATTATCAACTGAGCTTCTTACGCCACACAACCACATGCTTTGACTTTATAAATACGGGATGTGATAAATCAATCTTTTAATCAATTGCATATAAGCCCTTCAAATAACGTATAATTACATCTATTTATAATAAATCGCACACATGATCCGATCCCTTCGAAAACAGAAGTACACTGTTATATGGTTCACCTTCTTTGGATGAAAAAACATAAAAAACAAAAAGGCGGAAGTTATACACAAATTGACACAAACATGAAACATTTTTTCGGGTTACTGCTTCTATCACCAACTATTTTTAGAATGGAACATCATGCATATTTTAATGGTTGAGTAACACATTTTGATGGGCATGCCCTGGTCGAAGGGAAAAAACTAGTAAACTCATTCGGTATGTAATTCCTCTGATTCAAATTAAATGATATATTGTTGATTTTACGCTAAACATTATATAAAAAGGATTAAATTAAATTAAATTGGATAATTCGTGAAAATTTATCATATTTTTTTATTAAAATAATTTAATGATGTTTTAAAAGTAAAAATAGAAGTAAAATGTTCATTTCATTGTATAAAAGGAGATTAAATATGGTGTGAACCCACTACCCATACAAATAAGATATAAGTTTAAAGTCTACTACTTATTATATTATGAATTGGAGGAAGTATATATATTTGCTACCTGAGTGACTTCACTTGTGTTAAAACACTTGAATTTAATCCAAACAAAAACAAAAGTAGATTAATTTCCTTTACCCTTTTTACATATGCATTTAACAAATATCCACAACCACACAAAAACAATATATATATATATATATATATATATATATATATATATATATATATATATATATATATATATATATATATATATATATATATATATATATATATATATATATATATATGACAATAAATTAATGTCATCTTGGACCCGAAAGCTCCATTGCTTCAACTACAAGTGAAGATTCTTCAATAAAATCTGAATATCTTTGAGGAATTCCTTCTAAGCCCTTAAAACGCGGGGTTTCAATGTTTTGTGACGCTTCCCATCTTTCAACTAACCCTTCACCTTCCAACATCCTTAAAACTTCCGACATTTTGGGCCTATAACTTGGGTTGAATTGTGTGCACAAGAGTGCAACTTGAACCATTTCTTGCAATTCAACACGGTCATGATCGTTTTTTAGTGATTTGTCTACCATTAGGCTTAGTTTTCCTTCTTGATGAAGCTTCTTTACCTATATAAAAAAAAACACCACTTTAGTTACCAAGTTATGTTGATAAAGACCACTTTAGTGACACAAGTTCTTCATAAGAAATGTCGGTAAAAACCCAAAACTAGAACTTTCTTTGAAAACTAGGGTTAATTTCAAAGAATAGTAACAAAGTGTCAAAATGGTCCATACAGGTCACTAAAATTTTGTTTTCACTATATAATAATAACAAAGTTTAAAAAATGTTCTAACCATATGAAATTTACTTTCTGTTACAAATTATCAGGTCACCTTATATATAAATTTAAGTGTTACTGTTCTACGAAATTAACCCTAAAAATTAATGTTTTGAAAACAAAGCGTCTGAGGCCAACCCAAAAAGACCCATTTCAACCCAAATCCATTTCAGCCCGTTACCGGACCCACCCATTTTTACACCTCTACACATAACAAGAGCAAAAACCAATACCCAATCTAGCATCACGCCTTTCTGGTTAGCCGCCCTTCCAAAATCCAAAGCTTTTTGTCCCGTAATTAATTCAAGAAGCAAGATCCCGAACCCAAAAACATCGGTTTTTTCAGACGATTGGCCCGTTGACAAATACTCGGGGGCAATGTGGCCCACGGTCCCACGGACAGCTGTCGTGACATGAGAGTCACGGTGGTCTAACAGTTTTGCCAGCCCGAAATCACCAACAACCGCCTCAAAATCTTCATCCAGAAGAATATTGGCTGCTTTTACATCACGGTGAATTATTTTCGGGTCACATTGTTCGTGTAAATATAGCAAACCCCTTGCTGTTCCTAAAGCTATACTTTTTCTTCTCGACCAGTCCAAAACGGGCTTCCCGTGAATATTATCTGCTACAAATACGTTCAAATACGTGAATTATTTTTTATTTTATTTTTTCAAATTGGTAAATAGCAAGATTTCTAACATAAAAGACATTACAAATAAGTATATATTTTAGTGGTATTTTATATTGTAGTTCCATTTCTGTCATTAAAAAATAAGTTATTTTATATATGTTTATGTACTATTTTTTCTCCCAATTGGTCCTTAAAAAATAATTTTATGTCCAGTTTCAATCATAAAAACTATTTAAATTAGTTATCTTTATATACATTTAACATTTTTTATATATAATTATCATTGTTTAGACCATCATTTTTTATTTTTGCTAAAAAAACATCGTTTAGTGACTCAGTGGGACTAAAAATAATATGTCGTCCCATGTGTAATTACATTAATATTCAAAGTAAAAAAAACCTTAGAATTTAATCGAAATTTTAAAGAACCCGTCTTAATTCTAGAACTATATATTAGTCAATTTGACTTCAAAAAGTCAAACTTCATATTCAAAAGTCAAACTAAAAACTAACAAACCTTTTAATCTTGATGCGACACTACCATTAGGCATAAACGGATAAACAAGAAGCCGTTCATTTTCAGTTGAACAAAATCCCCAAAGCCGTAAAAGGTTACGATGAACAGCCAAACTTATTGTTTCGACTTCTGTTTGAAATTGTATTTCACCACCAAAAATATTATTATCTTTTAATCGTTTAACAGCTACTGTTGTACCATCATTTAATATCCCTTTAAAAACAATTCCATATCCACCTTTCCCTAATATATTTTTTGCATTAAAATGGTCCGTTGCAGCCCGAAGTTCCTTAAATGTATATCTTTTTAAATGGCCCAAACACACCTCAGGATCATAATGATCTGCAGAAATAATTAAGTTATTTATTGTTGAAAATAGATTAGAGGTATTAATTAATGACTAACCGTTAACATCGAAGAATATTTGTTGCTGTTTTCTGTATCGCCACCATATGAGCAATGTGATGACTAGGATTATTATAAAAGCACCACTTAAACTTGTACCAAGAGCAATCGCCAAATGGTGACTTTTTAGATTTGGACTTTGTTGGTCTGTAAAAAAAAATTAAAAAAAAATTTATTCTTGAAACAATACAATTTACTCCTTCCATCTCACAAAAAAGTTCTCATTTCTCTAAATTTTCTCCCACAAAAAAATTCCCATTTCTCAAATGTGAGGGGTCCACTTAATAAAATAATAGTATTACCAATGATTCCACCAATATAACACTTTCTCTCTCCAATTTAACCTTATATTTTAATCAAAAGTATTATCAGGGACCCCACCACTAACTATCTCCTAAAATCTTGTGTCCAAGAGAAATGAGAACTTTTTTGTTGGACGGAGGGAGTATTTCTTATCATATTTGACACGCTTATTATTTATAAAAGAGTTAATTTTTTACAAATAAAAAATGTTTTTGGTCAACCCAACCCGACCCATATAAAAATTTTCCCGCTTTGACCCGTCCGTTTCCCATAACAAGAATAAGAATGGGAAACAAAAAGATTAAAACTTTATAAGATGCATCACCTGTAAAACCGTCTGGTGGGAAAGAAAGAGGTTCAGGATAAATATTTGAGCAGTTATTTGCAGTTTTTTCCCCACAAAGTGAAGGGTTTCCTATTATTCTGCAACCGAAACAATATAAAAGTTAAAAAAAAAAATGGAAATGATATTACTGTTCAAATATTTAATTAAGGTGAATATAAAACTCACCTAAATGTTCTTGCTGATAGTTTTGGCAAAGGACCAGTGAGATTATTATACGAAACATCTCTGCAAAAGCAAATAAAATATATAAATATAAATATAATATATAAACGTCAAATTAAAACCCGTAAATTAAATTTAAAAAATGAAGAAAGTGACTTACACAAGAGTGAGGCCTCCGACTTCAGATAAAGATTTAGGAACCGAACCGGTAAGACTGTTGTTGTTCAGACGTCTGTCTTGCTCAAAGAAAGTGATTTTAAATGAGTAAATATATTACATAAAAGATTCGATTTTTAGTATCTGTACTTTCTATATATTTAAATTAAATTAAAACTTACAAAAAATTAAGATTCTTGAGATACCCTAAAGAAGTAGGCAGCTGACCGTTGAACATGTTTCCTGATAGATCAAGAGTTTGAAGCTTTTGAAGCCTCCCAATTGCATCCGTAATTGGCCCAAATATTGCATTATTTTGTAAAGTACTACATAATTGTACCAAATTATTAGTTCTCATAAATGTGGGTCCACATTTAGTGAAGTTGGGGTCAGACAAGTTGGGTAAGTAGTTAACGGGCTAAAATGATTCGGTTAGAAACGGGTCATTTTTCTTGCGGGTCAAAATGATTTTATATAAGTAACTTTCAACCTGCTCCCCTATTGTTTGACCCGTTTGAGATAAAGCAGAACCCAAATGGGCCCGTTCATAAAACGGGTTAAAACCAAAAAAAAAGTAATCAAAACTTACACAGATTGCAAGTTACTAAGATTTCCAATTGCAGGCGATAAGGTCCCAGATAAGTTTTGACTAGGCAATCCTCTGATCAAGAATCAAAACCCATCAAGATTCTAACTTTTTTTGACAAATTTATTAAAAATTAAGCAAAAAGATTAATACTTTATATAAATTAAAAACAAGATTTAAAGAAACTTACAAAGCGGAAACAGAGCGATCAGGGGTACAAGTAACCATTCTCCAACTACAAGGATCTACTGAAGAAAAATCCCAATTATCCATAACATTTCTTGGGTCCTTTAGCTCATTTTTCATAGCCATTAAAGCTACAACTGCATTAATTAATACAAATTAATTAGCTTTTTAGGTTTTTTTTTAATAATTTCTTGCTTTTTGGTACAAATTCATTGACAAATAAGTGAATAGTTATATATAATTGAAGATTAGAGAATTTTAATGTTATTGACAACCAAATTGAGCAAGATATATATGGAGTAAGGAATGAATAGCTACAAAAACAGATTATAAACAAAATACCTAAATTTGGCAACAAAAATAAATGAAAACTAACCTTCGTAATTTACACCTGAAGGAGAAAGAGTTGCATAGACAACATTCATCCATGTGAAAAGACTTAAAACCCCTAATCCCAATTTCTCAAATACACAAAATCTCTTCTCCATGTTTCAAGATTCTTCAAATTTTATACAAAAATATCAACAAACATGAATATAACACATTTTTCATGTGAATTTTTTCATCGTATTTATTTACTTTTGTTGTCTTCTTCAAATTCCAAACGATAACACCCACCATAAGAAAAAAAGTATCAAACGACTACTTTCTTTCAATTTCCAGCTCAAATCTTGTTCGAAAAGGAACACATTCACAAAATGCTCTTCGCCCACTTGATAAAATTCCCCAATTTCGAAAACCCAAATGATAAAATTCCCCAAATTTGCTGTATTTATGATAAAGATTCAAACTTTTATTCTCAAAATGAAAAGATTTTGTTCTTCAATAGTTATCCTTTCAGGATACAATGGAGCTGGAGAGACTAGGTTTCAAGAACACCTCAGAATAAGATTGGGGGGTTTCACACTTCACAATACAAAGGGAATTTAAATAAATTATTAATTTTTTAAATTATTTTATGAAAAGAATCAAATAATTGTTTGGATTTTTTTAAGGGAGAAAACAAAGACATTTGCTTTTTATTCAGTGATTGGACTGAAGGATGGATGTCTGTGTGTATGAGAGAGAGAACAATGAGATGTCCAGAAAAGCAAGATTTAAATATTATTATATTAAAAAGAAAAAGCTTTTGCAGGTAAAATGTTGACAGATCACGTGCCTGGCTTGTCTTAGACCGTTCGGTATGGGACGGATCCCGTGAGCGTGGTCATGAGGTGGTAGCATGGCCACGGCGTTAGGCTTCGGGGAATACCGCCCCCCTTAACGGCGTGGGGTGCGGTGGTGAAGAATCGGGGGCACGGCAACGTATCTCAACGGAGTGGAATGGGAGGGTTTGTGACCGTTGAAAGGGACTTTCGAGGGGGTTAAGTGGTGTGGTATGGTGTGGTGGTATTTCCTGGATAGAGTGGTCTGGTGTGATTGCTGAGGTGGCAGATGATGTGGCAAAAATTATCAAGTGGTGATGAGGCCCATACCTGATAGCCTTAATCTTTGTTGGTTTTTGCCTTTTTGTAGCAAAAGTTCACTTTTTCCAATTAAAATTAGTTTCCAAAATATGATTTTGTTTGATATTAAAGTTTCAAAAATAACTTTCAATTATTTGTTAATAGTCTAGTGAAAGGATATTTAAAATTATCTCATAAATATAAGATGTTCGATTCTTCCCCGAAAAGACATTTATGAGATAACCATAATAGAAAATTCAAAAACAATCACATATATAAGTGTAAATTTCAACCAACCTCATAAGAACATATTATAAATGAAAATTTCTGTTGGAAAAAAAAAGGTAATGAGAATATGGTCCATCATCCCACTATTTAAATCAACTCATACAATCATCATATGTCTTTGATTTAATGATAATATTATATAAGTTATTTATGTCGTATTTTAATGAGAAAGAAGTATATGTAATCTTTTTGAAAGTATAACACTTATAAAAATAAAGCTAAACTAGATAAGTGTACATAAGTTTTGTATCCAATTTGCTGTCTCTATAATGGAAGAAAATATTTGGTAGTTGCAACAAATATTCAATACTTATTAAATCAAATATATCAATTCGTATGAGTTACTTTGTGTTCTTTGAATTATATCATTCTAACTTAACAAATTCAACTTTACATTTGATTTATGTATTGACCTATTGGCAGAGTGGAATTAGAAACTTTCACCAGCGGTAGCATCCTTGTGGTGATAAAAAAAAGCGTGGTTAAGGGGATTGCGACCTCTAGTGGGATCCCAGCAGAACATCCCGAAATAAAAACAAATTTAACACAAAAAAAGTTATATTACATATCACCCTTTTTAGTTACATACACCAACAAATCTTCAAGAATGCATTTCATTAACCTACAAAAGAATTATTAATTTTATAAACATATTACAAAATTTAAAATACACACTTTATGTTTGTTTTATCTGGTTCAAATGTTAGGGTTATCTTTGGGTGTGAACTATTAACTAATAGTTAGAAGTTTTTTTAATGTTGATTTGAGATATTGAATATGTTTTTAATATATAAAAATTTTGGTTTATAAAATTATATTATATTTTATAATTAATGTATTGAATAAGGAAAATAAAGGAAAATGATTTGAAATGTTTGGACTAAATATTTTTTTTTGAAATATATAAGGTAAAAGGAGAAAAATAAAATAAAATATATGGGATAAGAAAGAAAAAAAATCCTTGTAATATAGAGCTTAGAAATAAAAAAAATGATTTAAAAAAATAGCAACAACAAGATTTGAAATCATGACCTCTCGTATACATGCAAGGAGTGCTAGCCAGCTGCGCTAGTTGATGAATGTGTCTTATTTCGTCTTTTCGGATATATATTAATGTATTTAAAATAATATAACAATAAAAAAATCCCGAAAATTTACCATACCGAATTTTTTCCGAGTAATAGCATGTGCCACCGTGTGCTCCATACTGATTCCGCCCCTGCCTATTGGTAAGAATTTTAGTATAATTTTTTAAAAGTCACAGGTTCGATCACTAAACATTCACTGGATTGTTAGGAGAAAATTTGAAAATGTTAACCACAACGAATACATCGTGTATATATCAATTATAAGTACGTCCACTTCGAAATAGTCTGTTACAAACGAGAATGTCCCTTTAAAAAAGTTTTAATATATGATGTGTTTGGAAGGGTACTTTTATGATCTTTTTGGGGCTTATTGAGTTTTAAAAATAAGCTCTTCCTAATTTAAAAAAAAAAACTTTTTTTATGGCAAAAATCGTTGAGATTTTATTTCTAAAATAATTTTCTAAAATTTTCTAAATAAAAAGCCTGGGAAAGAATATTTGAAGAAAATCTCAGCTCGCAGTTTTAGCCCGTAGTTGTAGCTTGCATCGCCAAATATACCAATTGTCTACCATAAAAAAATTTTGAAAAGGAAAAAAATGAAATCCAAATTTGTTTTAACTATTTAATTTAATTATATTATGCAAGTAATAATATAGGAATATTTGGAAGAAAACGAGGAGTTAAATGACAAAACATTCTGTTGTCAAGTTACCGATGCCGCAAAGCTTTTTCAAAAATATATTATTTAATTATAGTGCTTTGCTTTGCCCCAAACTTACGACTCCCAAGTCCCAACCAGCAAAGGTATTTTTGTCCCTTGAATATTCTTTTTCCGTTAACATTTGTAGAATTCACTTCAAGGAAGTCTAAGAATTTTACATAGTTTTAAGGGAATAGTCATTAGATTAAAATGTTTAAGATCAAATTACAGTGTATGTTTCAAGCACATGTATTTCAAACACATGTACTTTCAGTCACGACCACCACCACCAGTCGACGCTGGTGGCCGGCGGCAGTGGTGGTGGCTAACAGTGAAGGATTTGGTGGTAATGGGGGTGGTGGTGGTATTGATGTATTGAAACACATGTGCTTAACTAAAACACATGTCTTCCAAAATACAAACGAGCATATTACTTCGTAGCACATGTGTTTCAAGTCACGAAACACATGTGTTTCAAATCACTAAAAACATGAGTTTCCAAAACACAGGGGAGCATACGAAGCACATGTGTTTCAAGTCACGAAACACATGTGCTTGATTGTACATATACACTCCTTTATTTTCAAAAGAACTGTTATTAGTGAAGCACATGTGCTTCTAGCTTACAAACACATGTGCTTCATTACTTGAAACACATGTGTTTGGCTGTACATATACACTCATTTATTTTCAAAACAACTGTTATTGGTGAAACACATGTGCTTCTAGTAACGAAACACATGTGTTTCAAATCATGAAACACATGTGCTTCGCTGTACATATACACTCCTTTATTATCAAACACACGTGTGTTTCAAACACATGTGTTTCAAGTCACGACTAGAGATGCAAATTTAACCCGCGGGTTTGGGTACCCGCGGGTACCCGAGACTTACGGGGCGGGTATTACCCGTCTAAACGGGTAACGGGTCGGGGATGGGTTTAAATTTCATACCCAAGAGCGGGTACGGGTCGGGTACGAGTTTTATAATATCCGCACCGTTTATACCCGACCCATATATATATATATATATATATATATATATATATATATATATATATATATATATATATATATATATATATATATATATATATATATATATATATATATATATTAATGTGTAATTTTTTTTAATACAAATTTAGCCCACTAGTCACTACTCAAACTTAGCCCAACTCTTAATCTCTCATTAGCCTAATTTAATAATGGTTAAAATATGGCTCGTCTCCCGTTAGTCCATAACATATTGAACGAAATAAGCCTGAACGAACTAAGAGTATTAAATGTTTCAGATATTTTGTTTAATTTTTTATAGAACGCGTACCCGTCGGATTACCCATACCCGACGGGGATTTTTCTACCCGAACCCGACGGGTATTTGACCGGGTACGGGGCGGATACGGGTATTGGAATAGCGGTCGGGTACGGGTACGGGTTTTGCAGTACCCGCTACTACCCGTACCCGTTTGCATCTATAGTCACGACCACCACCACTTGTCACCACCGTCGGTGTAGCACCCAAAATTTTACAAAAATAAAAAATTTCTAAATACAAGATTTTAAATAAAAAGATCCCAATAACTTGAATAATTAAATCCCAATAATAATATTTTCATTTAAAAATGTATTTAATGCGGAAATAGTTAAAATAAAATAAAGTGTTTTAAAATATTAAATGCTGTCCACATCAGCATAGGTAGAATACAGCGGTCAACCGTCCAACTTCTCCTTCCCTTTGCTAGTACCTGAAACAGTGGGGGAAAATAGGGGTCAGCTGGGGAAGCTGAGTGAATAATCTCAAAATGCAAACAATCATAACATACAACACATGAGGGCACATCGGTGTACTCCTACTCAGAATCTACTCGATTAATTACTCAGATTTATTTCTCAGATTTCATTACTCAGATTTTAATTTATATAGCGCGCTTGTGTGATTCGGGTCGATCGCCCCTCCTCACACCTCAGATAGGCATAAGCCAAAACTCAGACGGGAGTGATCCCAAAAACTCAGACGGGAATAATCCCAAAAACTCAGAGGGGAGGTGATCCCAAGATAGGCATATAGCCAAAAACTCAGATGTGTGTTATTATGTTTTATTATCTCTTTAACATAATTATCTCAGATGCCCTAGCAAGTAGTAGCACAGAATGACCCTGTGCCGAGCTCGGTTACCCAGGCACAATGTCTCAGATCAAAGTAAATCAACATATGCTCAGATACTCAGATAACATATCAACTCAGATAACACATAAGGTTCAACTAATATAACACATAAGTCATGCATGTATTATGTTAAAACTGAATACACGGTGAGAATACTCACCTCGAGAAAACGTAAGCTCCAAAGGATTCTCGATACTCTAAGGCGCTGCTCGGTTATTCCTAGACGATGCTAAAACATAGAAATGAAAACCCGAATTACAATCCATCCAAAAGCTCAAACATAATTATTTTGGCAGCTTGCGTCGGCTTTACCGCGAAGGCCAAAACTCTCAACCCGATAACCCGGTTGGCACCAAATTTTAGTATGTTATAGACGACTCAATAAAATAAAACTTCCGTTCAGAACCGAACCCAAGATTCTGACCTGAAACGGGTCAAACGTTGACCCGAACAACACGATACAGTGCTGAAATTCAGCACTGTAGACCCGAACGAATATACCCATAACTTGAGAACCGTAATTCCAATAAATTATTAAAAAACATGGACGGAAAGGTACAAAGATGGGCAACGGAAGTCTAGAAGACCCTGAGCCCCGAATCTGATCCGAAGCAGGTCAAAAACTGATCCGAATAGGTCTAACAGAAGCTGACCAAAACCTGCACAACCCGAAAAGGAAAAAGGATCACACCAGCGATTAAAACCCGAAAGCTCTAGACCTGAACCAATCCGATTAACCCAACCCAAAATCTATAACCCGACACCAAAGCAATCATAAACACAAATTCCACAACTCATAAAAATATTGGGCAGAAACCCGATTAGCCGAAACCTATACAACAATCAATTAGCACGAATTAAAAGGATCGGGATAAAAACAGAAGAACAAGGTTCTTACCAACATGATCAATAGTTCGAACCCGAGACCTGTCCAGACTCCACAGCTCACGGTGTCGATATATTTTGCTCGAACCCGGAATCAACCCAAAACACGAATGTCTAACATCATAATCAAAAGCAAAGTAAAAACAAGAATTAAACGGGAAACAATGATCACTCACCGACTACCCACACGAAATCTGCTCGGCTCGTTTCTTAATTAACTTGTCCGATTGCCTTCTCCGATATCTCTCTTGGTTGCTGCTAGATTCCCGCAACCCAACACCAAATATAATACGGAATCAATCACTCGAAATCTCTGCTCGATTGGTGGAGTTGAACCCGCAACACAGAAACATAGTGGTTATAACATATGATCGGATGGAAAAAGAAAGAAAGAAACGGGAATAGAAAACGAGGAAATCTCACCGATTAGTTATCCTCTAGAACTCGAAGCCTTCACTGGTTGCTTATTCGACAGCTAGAAGGAGAAACACAAAAGGGACGGAAATGGGGAAGCCTAAGGTCGACGGTTGCAGAACTCAGAAAGTGAAGATGCTCTAAATGACGGCTCCAAGAGGAAATAGGGTAGATGATGACGTGATTAAGAAAACCCAGCATTTAACATTCCTTAGTTGGGCCCTAACTCTAAAATTCAATTGGGCTAACTCTAGAACTCGGGCTAAACAGCAAATGGCACTCGGCCCTTGGCCTATTGGCCGGCCCGACTAAAAAGAAGCTACCCAGTTCTTACGAGTAACTAACAGGTCAAAACCCGAAGCGAACTAATTAATTATTTTTAATAATATACGAACATCTATTAATCTATTAAGTGTCCAAAGTAATTAAAACGTCTAACTAAAACGAACCGTCTAACTACAGGTCATCTAAATAACTCGAACCGTCTAACTTCTTTATAATTAATTTAATAATTACTTCTTTTAAAACTAAATATGACAATTAAAATACTATTATTTAATTATTACAAATTTTGGGGCGTTACAACTCAACTCCACTTGAAATAGACTTCGTCCCCGAAGTCATCGCTCGGAAGAAGCTCGGGATAGTGATATCACATCTCAGGCTCAGGCTCGCCAACAACACACGTCCTCGAATGTGGAGACACGAAAAAGTTATGAATAAAAAGAAGGTCTTCAGGGTGACCCACTCGATCAGAATGAATCTCCAACTCTCGCAACTGCTCATACAATTCTTCCATTTCTGGTGGCGCAACACGATGAGGCTCAAAAATCGGAACGCCCTCTAGGGATCTCGGTTTATCGTCGAAAATGGTGACGATACATACGCCAAAAACTCACGGCACCATATTGAAGATGTCTTCTTGCTCTTGAAGCCGATCACGGCGTCTGCACCCAGCGGTTGACGTCACGTTGAATCTCCGATTCAACTCCACTTGGAAATTTGCTACCAATTTGTTGATTATGTCAGATGATCTCGGCGTAGTATTCGGTCATCCAGTCCATACTCACAACCACACACGGCTCTCTCATGGCGTTAAGGATAAGTTTATGGGGAATTTCTCCCCGCACAGTTCAACCAAATGATCATTAAACATTTTAGTAGCAAGTAAAATCTTATTGTTGACAATTCACTATCAGAATGGCTCAGAAGGGTCCTCTATTCTTTAGAACAATAGTTTGCTTAAAGTATAAAAATAATTTAGCTATCAACTAATATAAAAACAGGCAAATTATTCACAAGGAATATACATATCACCCAAAATTCTCATATACTCAGGTATATAACTCAAAAATATGATCTGGACATATAACTCAGAAGTCCAACTCAGAAATAAACTCTAAACATATCTCAGGAGTATAACTCGGAAATATATAACTCAGGAGCAAACTCATAAATCTTATCTCGGAAGTAAACCCCGAAATCTAACTCAGTAACAACTCATAAAGTAATAATATTTACAAGTAATAGCATTAGGTATAAATCACATTTTTACTCATTCTTATTACTACTCGCGTGTTCCAGTTTACCAGCTTATAATACTTGGAATGATATATACTCTCTCAACCGCGTTATTGGTTCTCGAAATAACTCTTCTTATAATTATATTATTACCTTACTCTATTTGCATACTACTCATTTTGATAACTCTCTAATTAGCTCAGATAACAATCTTATCATTTAATTCTCTCTAATAGGTTTCCATTCTACTACTATTAGTGGCTTCTTGTTAATATTTTAATAGATGTTTTCTCATTCATCTAGTTTAACGATCCTTCAATAGGCCGTTTCACCGATTTTGCATAATTTAAAATGTCTCCTAATTATTTTGACCACATCTACTCATTAAATTCATGTTACCCACTAAAAATTCCAATTAAATTTCATACTCTTATTTTAATGATCTCTCATTACTCAATTTACGAATCAAATCGTTAATCTACTACCTTCTCATCTTTCAGAAAATTTTGTTACTTCAATAAAATTTTATTGTTCAATTTACTTATTGTATTACTCGTTTACTTGATTCCACAGTTATTCTTAATTCAATAATTTAATAAAATATATTATTTGATAATTCTAATTCGAATTCTAAATATAATATATTACTCAATTCAGTAATTTTGTTTGCTCATCCTCCTTAACTCCATCCGTAACTTACCCGCAAATAAAATATTCATTAATAAAAATTTTATAATACAAAAAAATACTAAATACAATTTCCCGATAGTTTACCACTTTTATCTTTTTAACTCATCTTAATAACGCGATCAATAAATTTCTTATAAACTCAAAACTACTTAAAAGTCAATCAAAACGAAATTTTATCATTGAACTCGTTTTATTAATTCATCACTAGCTCAATTAACGACCTCATTTTAACTCGTTATCTCATTATTTATATAATTGTAGTACTTACCATTTTTCTTTTGCACAATTACATTTACCCCGATAAATCTTGGTTCATTAATTTCTCCATTAATCCCGATTATCAATTTTATATACTCGGTACTTACACTATAAAATTAATTCAAATATTCTCAATTTGCTCTATTCGGTGGTTACTCTTATAAATTTTCAAATCAAGCATATTTATCTAGATTTCATACTTTTAAAATCCTCATCCAGAAAAATCTCTATGTATAAGCATCATGCTCATAATAATTATAAATAATAAATAATACATAATGATAATTATTATTTTTTTTTTTTTTTAGAAATTTCCCTTTTTACTCCTACTCAACTCCACTTGGAGAAAACTCGTCCTCGAGTTTGGCACTAGAATTCTCTTTTATGATAACATAAACAACAGATACTCACTCAAACAAATAACATGCATAAAATAAATTTACAATAACAAGCATTGGTCCATCGTTCCCCTCAAAATCTCCCCATAACCAACCAAACGTTCAGTGTGTACGATAATAGGGGCCCTTCTATTACTTTCGACACCTACCTTTGTTTGGTCACGGGTCAATCCCAAAGTTCACAACTTCCCACACATAAAAATAATCCACAAACAAATCCCACTCAGAAGAAAGAAAAGTTTACTTTCAATATCTGATAAATACAGATATGCACTCAGCTGTGGTTACTCAAAACCTCATAAACATTACTCAGAAATCATGCGTATATTTAGTCTCATATGCTATACTCGGATAACTCAGATTCATAGAGATATTTCCACCTTGTTACTTTCACAATACGAATAACGTTTTATCTTCTACTCTTAGTTATCTCATTTGTCATTTCCCATGAATATCATTTACTCTTTCTCAAAATTTTATCCGATTTATTGCCGTCTCGAGCGACAATTAATATTTTCTAGTTCAACATTCTCGGTTAATTATTCTAATAAGCTTATATAGCTCGTTTATTAGCTCTGCGTTAACTTAACAATCTCTCACTGAACTTGTTATTCACATGATGTCTTGCATTCAACTATTTAAACCACTTACTCATAATGTTTTCTTATTTTATTTCAATTTAATGATTCTTAAATAAATATTCATTTGTTGACTTTTCAACCTGAAATTTTCTCAATTATTACAACTCATGGTATTCACGAATTTTTAATTTCTCATTTAATAAGTTTAATATAATCACTTCTCTTTTAACACTATTTAATAATTCTCTTTAATACATTCTATAGATTCTTACACAAATTTGGAATTCCATATTAATGTATCCTTTGGCTGCTTAATCTTGATTCAATATCTTCTCATTATGCAATACTCATTTTATTATCTCATTAAACGTATTTCTCAAAAATTTAGCTCGATATCTCCTCGTTTAGCTCGAATGTAATTATTTTTCATTTTCTTGAATTAATAATTTCTCCTTACACAACTTGGTAACCCTCATTTAAATATTTATTAATCTCTGATTTACTAGCTTCAATAACTCCTTCTATAAATTGTTTTCTTCGAAATGAAGACTTTTAATATTCTCCGAGTTTCAAAATTTATTACTTCTCTTTAATATTAGGAACTTCTTCGTTTCTCATTTACTCAAGCATGTTTCTCATTTGATAATTTATGAATTTTATATTACAAATTGGTATTCACTTATCACACTTTTGGTTAAAATTTCTCAGAATTATAAAATCTCATTTCAACTCTATTAGATGTTCCTCTAAATTGGAAACTTTTATTATTCTCATTAAAATTTATAATTCCTCTAGTTTGCGTATTATTATATGCATAAATATATAGAACTCTAAGAATTAAAATCAAAATTATACTCAAATTAAGCTCTAACTCATACTCAGAATTATAGAATCTCGTAATAGTATATCTTTATACAGATAGAGATATGTTTAGCCATACAATTCACTGTTAATTCTCTCAGGGAATAAACTGAAAATTCTCAGAATACACTACTCGTCTATACTCAGAATATAGCAAAATCTCAAATAATAATACTCTTAAATATTACCGGCAATAGGAAGCGAGAGGTCGACGTGACATGCTGTATGTTTGATGTGGAAACTTTTCTCAGAAAAATATTTGACTCTTTTCTCGTTTTAAAAACTCGATACTCAAACTTGAGTTTGAATTCGCCCCTTCCAAACCCAAATCCCTCAAGTCAGAGCTCTGATACCAACTTGTAGCACCCAAAATTTTACAAAAATAAAAAATTTCTAAATACAAGATTTTAAATAAAAAGATCCCAATAACTTGAATAATTAAATCCCAATAATAATATTTTCATTTAAAAATGTATTTAATGCGGAAATAGTTAAAATAAAATAAAGTGTTTTAAAATATTAAATGCTGTCCACATCAGCATAGGTAGAATACAGCGGTCAACCGTCCAACTTCTCCTTCCCTTTGCTAGTACATGAAACAGTGGGGGAAAATAGGGGTCAGCTGGGGAAGCTGAGTAAATAATCTCAAAATGCAAACAATCATAACATACAACACATGAGGGCACATCGGTGTACTCCTACTCAGAATCTACTCGATTAATTACTCAGATTTATTTCTCAGATTTCATTACTCAGATTTTAATTTATATAGCGCGCTTGTGTGATTCGGGTCGATCGCCCCTCCTCACGCCTCAGATAGGCATAAGCCAAAACTCAGACGGGAGTGATCCCAAAAACTCAGACGGGAATAATCCCAAAAACTCAGACGGGAGGTGATCCCAAGATAGGCATATAGCCAAAAACTCAGATGTGTGTTATTATGTTTTATTATCTCTTTAACATAATTATCTCAGATGCCCTAGAAAGTAGTAGCACAGAATGACCCTGTGACGAGCTCGGTTACCCAGGCACAATGTCTCAGATCAAAGTAAATCAACATATGCTCAGATACTCAGATAACATATCAACTCAGATAACACATAAGGTTCAACTAATATAACACATAAGTCATGCATGTATTATGTTAAAACTGAATACACGGTGAGAATACTCACCTCGAGAAAACGTAAGCTCCAAAGGATTCTCGATACTCTAAGGCGCTGCTCGGTTATTCCTAGACAATGCTAAAACATAGAAATGAAAACCCGAATTACAATCCATCCAAAAGCTCAAACATAATTATTTTGGCAGCTTGCGTCGGCTTTACCGCGAAGGCCAAAACTCTCAACCCGATAACCCGGTTGGCACCAAATTTTAGTATGTTATAGACGACTCAATAAAATAAAACTTCCGTTCAGAACCGAACCCAAGATTCTGACTTGAAACGGGTCAAACGTTGACCCGAACAACACGATACAGTGCTGAAATTCAGCACTGTAGACCCGAACGAATATACCCATAACTTGAGAACCGTAATTCCAATAAATTATTAAAAAACATGGACGGAAAGGTACAAAGATGGGCAACGGAAGTCTAGAAGACCCTGAGCCCCGAATCTGATCCGAAGCAGGTCAAAAACTGATCCGAATAGGTCTAACAGAAGCTGACCAAAACCTGCACAACCCGAAAAGGAAAAAGGATCACACCAGCGATTAAAACCCGAAAGCTCTAGACCTGAACCAATCCGATTAACCCAACCCAAAATCTATAACCCGACACCAAAGCAATCATAAACACAAATTCCACAACTCATAAAAATATTGGGCAGAAACCCGATTAGCCGAAACCTATACAACAATCAATTAGCACGAATTAAAAGGATCGGGATAAAAACAGAAGAACAAGGTTCTTACCAACATGATCAATAGTTCGAACCCGAGACCTGTCCAGACTCCACAGCTCACGGTGTCGATATATTTTGCTCGAACCCGGAATCAACCCAAAACACGAATGTCTAACATCATAATCAAAAGCAAAGTAAAAACAAGAATTAAACGGGAAACAATGATCACTCACCGACTACCCACACGAAATCTGCTCGGCTCGTTTCTTAATTAACTTGTCCGATTGCCTTCTCCGATATCTCTCTTGGTTGCTGCTAGATTCCCGCAACCCAACACCAAATATAATACGGAATCAATCACTCGAAATCTCTGCTCGATTGGTGGAGTTGAACCCGCAACACAGAAACATAGTGGTTATAACATATGATCGGATGGAAAAAGAAAGAAAGAAACGGGAATAGAAAACGAGGAAATCTCACCGATTAGTTATCCTCTAGAACTCGAAGCCTTCACTGGTTGCTTATTCGACAGCTAGAAGGAGAAACACAAAAGGGACGGAAATGGGGAAGCCTAAGGTCGACGGTTGCAGAACTCAGAAAGTGAAGATGCTCTAAATGACGGCTCCAAGAGGAAATAGGGTAGATGATGACGTGATTAAGAAAACCCAGCATTTAACATTCCTTAGTTGGGCCCTAACTCTAAAATTCAATTGGGCTAACTCTAGAACTCGGGCTAAACAGCAAATGGCACTCGGCCCTTGGCCTATTGGCCGGCCCGACTAAAAAGAAGCTACCCAGTTCTTACGAGTAACTAACAGGTCAAAACCCGAAGCGAACTAATTAATTATTTTTAATAATATACGAACGTCTATTAATCTATTAAGTGTCCAAAGTAATTAAAACGTCTAACTAAAACGAACCGTCTAACTACAGGTCATCTAAATAACACGAACCGTCTAACTTCTTTATAATTAATTTAATAATTACTTCTTTTAAAACTAAATATGACAATTAAAATACTATTATTTAATTATTACAAATTTTGGGGCGTTACAGTCGGCGGCCACCTCCGGCTGTCGTACGCCGCCGCCGCCCATCGCCGCCGGTCGCCGCCTCCGGCCGCCGGAGGTGGGTGGGGTATTGATGTATTGAAGCACATGTGTTTGTATGGTTTAAATCTTGATTTTGACCATTGATTTTTTCTTGATCCAATGACTATTAATTGTCCCTTGGGACTAGCTAAAATCTTTGGACTACCTTGAACATTTACAAGCTTTTGTAATATAAAATATTATTATTATTTATTTAGAGTAGCGTTAAGGACGTCCATTATTTTTATGAAGTCCCAACATTGATCAATAATATCTAATGGTCAGGATTAATCACATATTTTATACATTAAGAGGTATTTTGGTCATTTTAAAAAAAAAAAGTATAAAAAAAATTTATTTTTTATTTTTTATTTTAGAATTATTAAAAATATTTATTTTTTATTTTTTTATTATTATTTTTTTAAAAAATTATTATTTTTCATTAATAACAATAATGAGATTACATACTGAATCACATGTGATTGTGTACTAAATCAGATGTGATTACATACTGAATCACATGTAATTGTGTACTGAATCACACGTGATTGAACTAAAATATCAAAAATGATTAAGTATACAATCACATGTGCTTTTACACTAAAATCATATGTGATTTTACACACTAAAATCACATGTGATTAGGTACTGCACGAAATTATCAAATAAGTATTATTTTTTAACGAAAAGTATAATAAAAAAATAAAAAATAATAAAAATGTAAAATAAAAAATAAAAAAAAATTAAATTTTTTTAAGTGTCAAATGACCAAAATACTCCTTCATGTATAAAATATGTGATTAATCTTGACCATTAGATCTTATTGATCAATTATTGAAATTTGTTCCTTATGACTTCGTAAAAATAATGGACTTCTTTAAACGTTTCTCTACTTATTTATTATATGTTTACCTATGACTTTTTTTGGTGTATACATATTTTTTATACAAAGGTTATAATTGCCATGAGCTTTATGCGTGGGGATGCAAACGGAGATGGATAATAGCATAGACTGCAATACCGTATTCGCAGCTGAACTCTGATTCCTACATTTGCCCCCTTGCCCCGCTTAATCTCAGCTGGGTTCAGGTAGAAAAAATCTCCCGCCGGTTACACAGAATCGATAGATATCCGTTTAATAAAGAAATCTATTTTTTATAATTAATAATAAAAAAATACTTATATTATGTTATAATGTTTTGTTTTCAGTTTAGTGTTTAATGCGTTGATTTTAAAATCTTACTTTGATTATTAACATCTGATTAAGAACACACGTACAGACAAACTAAACAACTTAAGTATATAAAAATACTATACGCAATACAACATGTTTTTTGATTTAAAATAGGGTACTACTAAAAGGATCTCAGTCATTCCAAAATCCTTACAAATTTCGATGCTTTTTTGATTTGAGAAGGTTAATTATGACGTCAGCCACTGTTGCCTTTCATCACTTTACTTTTTCCTAACATTTTTTTCTTTTATTTGACAGTGATCCTATTTAATATATATTAATAGAGAATTGATATTCATTACATAAAAACTACTTCTCATACTATATTTGATCAAAAAAAATTTGAAAAAAAATTATGATCTATTTTTTTTTTTGTGGATCATAATAATAATCCATATTTTTTTTGTTTATTAAAATTATGATCCATATTCTTTTTTTGGATCATTTTTGGAAGAAAAAAAAATTGGATTTTATAGGCTGCGATTTTTATGTTTAAAAAAAATTGTTTGAAAAAAGTTTGTTTTGAATCATTTTTAGATTTTTTTTTGGAGTACTCGCAGTCCTTACCGGTTTTTGAGTCCTCACCGGATCCGGACCCTAGTAGTAGATATACAATGTATCTTATTTTCTAAAATGTATATAGTGATAATAAATAAGTATAAGTATTTATATATAGATATATATATTTTAAGGTATATAGTAGACGTGGAAATGGGTCATGTCGTGTCGGGTTCGTGTCGTGTCGAGACCTTAAACGTGTTGAGGCCCCTAAACCCAAACCCGACACGTTTAATAAACGGGTTCAAAATGTTGACCCAAACCCGACACGGTTAATTTTGTGTCAACCCAACCCAACCCATTTAACCCGTTTAAGACATGAAAATTCGCATATAGCGTTTAGATATAATAAAAATCCAATAAAAATATAATAAAAATTCAAAAAAACATAACAAAAATCCAAAAAAATCGTAATATAATTAGATATTAAGCCCAATATGAATAAGAGATCAATATTTTCTACTACAATTACTCAGTTTTAATATATACATATAATATATATAAAAATATAAAATTTATTAAATTATATACATACTTAAACGGGTGATTCGGGTTACCTTCGAGTTGAAAAATTTGACACTAACCCAACCTGTTTAACTTTCGTGTCGTGTCGAGGCAATCCGTTTACTTAAACGTGTCGAAACCTCTAACCCAAACCCACTAATTTCGTGTCGGGTTCGTGTCGAGTTATCGTATCGTGTTTGATTTTGCCAGGTCTAGTATATAGACCAGTTTATATATTTTCTATTACTGATTTTTCATAATATAGTCTATATGTATAATATAATACAAAAAAATGTTAACATCATATACTAAATATTATAATTATATATAATAATTATATATATTTCATGTATATGAGAGCTTAAATGAGTCTAATCGAGCCGAGATTGAGCGTGTAAAAATCTTAATGAAGTAGCTCAATCTTCACACATAAAGCTCGAAATGAGACAAGCTTGAACTCGCTCTTTAAAATGAAACGAGCCGAGCTCAAACCTAGTTGAGCTCGAGCTCGTATCAACTCATTTACGCCCCTACATAACTGAAAATTCAAATACATGTTCTTACCTAATTATTATTTGGAAATCTTATATTAGAAACTACATTCAAATTTTTATTTATAATTATTAACAAATCTAAATTAGAGGGAAAAATATTTATTTAAAGAATCACGTACAATTTTTCATGGTTTTTATTTGATTATATATTTAAGTAGATAAAAGAAAATATCCAAATTTAATTATAAAATAATTTTTCTCTATCTAATGATTCTCACGCATCTCTGTGCAAAAAGTTACCAACAATATATATTTTTGATCCAAATAAATTTACTAAGGGTCTATTTAGATTGACCCTTTAAAATAATACATTGAAAATTAAATATGCTTAATTTTCAAATAAAATATTACATGAAAATTAAATACCATTCAAAGTAATACGGAATAATAATAATGTTTACCAGAAGGAATATTGACGTGGGACTGAATGAACATTCAAAAGCTTGAATGGCCCCTAGCCGACGTCGGCACAAGCAGGGATAATATCAGGTAATATACGTGGCGAAACATGAGTGGCAAATATTATCAAAGTAGGGTTAGTAATTTGATTAGAGTATTTGAGTATTGTGACTTGAGCGAAACACTCATTTCAGCGTCATCTATGGATGTCAAATAACATTTGATCTTATAATTATCCAACTGACCTGATATGTCGATAGTGGATATACATGAATGGAGTTAAATGTGTGAATATCATATATGAGTGGTTATTGTAGCGGATATAAATAATAATTTTTAATATAGTTTCTCTAAATATATAGTGAAACAAAAAATACATAATAATATACCAGTTTAGATAGTGTAGGATACTTAAAGTAAAATTTTGATAACTTTATAGAGTTGTATTCTAGAAAGTTCAAGGATTTTGCATAGTCTCAAAAGACAAATCCTAGTCACTTGATCAATATGGTCAAGATCAAATCCCCCACCTACAACCACTGCCAGCCGTCGCCGCCGGCCGCCGCCGATCGCTTCTGTCCGTCGCCTTCCACCACCGGTGGCCGGCAGCGGTGGTGGTGGTGGATGACAGTGAATGTGCTGGTGGTAATGGGGGTGGTGGTGTTATTGATGTATTGAAACACATGTGTCGCTAAAACACAACATATTACTTCGAAGCACATGTGGTTCAGGTCACGAAACACATGTATTTCAAGTCACTAAAAACATGAGTTTCTAAACACATAGGGGAGCATACGAAGCACATGTGCTTGATGTAACGAAACACATGTGCTTCACTAACAAGAAAAAAATCAAAACAAGTGACGAACATATCATATTGAAGCACACGTGCTTCATAAAGCCAAACATATGTGTTTTTGTTCTTGAACACATGTAACTTACAAGCAAGTCATTTGTGTTTGAATCACGAAGCACATGTGCTTGACGTTATGAAACACATGTGTTTCACTAACAAGAAAAAAAATCAAAATAAGTGACGAACATATCATTATGAAGCACATGTGCTTCATAAAAGCCAAACACATGTGTTTTTGTTCCTGAACACATGTAACTTACAAGCAAGTCATTTGTATTTGAATCACGAAGCACATGTGCTTGACTTTATGAAACACATATGTTTCACTAACAAGAAAAAAATCAAAACAAATGACGAACATATCATTATGAAGCACATGTGCTTCATAAAGCCAAGCACATATGTTTTTGTTCCTGAACACATGTAATTTACAAGCAAGTCATTTGTCTTTGAATCACGAAGCACATGTGTTTGACGTTATGAAACACATGTGCTTCATTACTTGAAACACATGTGCTTGGTTGTACATATACACTCCTTTATTTTCAAAACAACTGTTATTAGTGAAAGATATATGTTCTAGTAACGAGACACATATGCTTCAAGTCACGAAACATATGTGATTGGTTGTACATATACACTCCTTTATTTTCAAAGCACATGTGTTTCAAACACATGTGCTTCCAGTCACGACCACCACCACCGCCGACGGCCACCTCCGGCCGCCGTCCGCCGCCGCCCATCGCCGTCGTCGTCCGCCGCCGGTCGCCGGAGGTGGGTGGGGTATTGATGTATTGAAGCACATGTGCTTGTATGGGTTGAATCTTAATCTTGACCTTTGACTTTTTCTTGATCCAATGACTATTAATTGTCCCTTAGGACTAGCTAAAATCTTTGGACTACCTTGAACATTTACCTAACTTTATGGTCTGTATGGTGTTTGTGTCCGGCTTTGGTCTTTTGAAACTCTTGTACATCTTCTAGCTCCTTGCTAGAAGTTCTTTTTATTTATGTTATATCTCTTTTTGGGGTTGGTGGGGGTGATGGCTTTGCCGAAGCTCCCTTTCTCTTCCCCTTTGCCGTTCAAAAAAAAAAACCTAACTTTATATATAAAAAAATTATATAAAAAAAGTTGAGTTTTCATTATCTTTTGATTAGTGAGAACTTTTACATTATCTAAAGTTTATTTTCTGTTGCTTAAAACCGCACAACATGTACTTACCAGAATTATATCTTATTTAAGTATGTTTTAGTAATTAATAAGATAATAAGTTATTTTTTTAAGAAAAAATATTAAACTGTTAAAATAATAAGTTATCTTTAGAAAGGGAAACGATAAAGTTTAAAATATTGAAAAATAGGAATTCTTAAATCGTAATTATTTTGTACAAAATGTAAATAGTGACAAAGTGGCAGGGTCATGTGTCTTCTGATGCTATTCTTTGAAACTTGTCGACCACCTCATATTTATAGAATCAATATTTTTAACTCATTCTATAATTATGTGTTTTTATTACTACTATCTTTTTAGGATATTTCTATTTAAAATTGTTAATACGCTTTTATATAAAACAAAGTTTATACTTATGATGTACATAATTTAACTATTATTGAAGCTATTTTTGAATCTTTCGATGATCATTTGCTAAATGTCAACATATAGAAAAATCGAATCAGTGATATCTGATAAATCATTTGATATTTATTACCAATAGATTACCACAAGATGATTTATTAATATATTCACTTAAATTAAATGTTTACATTTTAAACTCATATGGCACTGTATATTTTCTAACCGTGAAATCTGTCATTTACCTTGCCAACTAAAGAAAATTATTTTATTATCTATAGATATAAACTATTACAGTATTATAAATATTTTGAAATTGTTTAATGCGATAAAAGATTAAAAGCATAAAATTAGAATTTAATTTATCTCCATTTCCGGTCAAAAATGGTGGATTGATCACCTGACAAGGCCCACAATAGGCTAATACAATAATGGCCGGGCTTGTAGGGCCAATTAGAGAATCACTTAACATATCCATCTTTTTCTTTTTAGCCGATTTATTTTAATTTTGTGACATTAAACCTTTTAAAAGATACAAGCATAATAAAATTTTGAAATGACTTAATATATAATTAATGAATTATATCAGAATAAATTTATTTATAAAGTATAAAGTATGAAAATAATTCGTGATTTAGTACAAAAGATATTAATCTATAATTTACAAAAAGATAATGTGTGTATTATGTAATCCAGACAAGATAATTGTAAGCTTTAAGATGCGTTATTAACATACACTACTATAATGTTTTGAATAAAAAAATTGCGTTAAACATTACAAGGTTGTTTATTATGATTTTCAATAAGTAAATGATGATGCTAATTTGAAAACATGATATAATTATAGCTATAGATTTTTTATCAATCGTTATTTCTTTTAATATTTTTCCGAAAAACATTTAGGATATAACTTATGATGGTTACTCCCCATAAATTATAGGTTACTAAAACCACAAGGGGTAGGTACAACGGTTGTTAGAACTTAGAGATCGTGGAGTATTTTGTAAGTTTCCTATGCTTCAGATTTTACGTTTAATCTAGAGAAAGAAACATATTTGTTTCACACTTTTTATTGCACATTGACAAAATTTCATTCAATTTTGGTCCTCTATTAAGCTTAGTAAGTACTTGTTGACAGCAAGCTTTGGACAGAACTTGTATAGTGTATGTAAATGTACTGTTTAAATAATATTGTTGCTACTAAAATTTTCTACTCAATAAATGTGTCCAAATTATTGACAAGAAAAAGAAAAAGAATTAGTGGACTTAACATGTCAATTATTTTTTAGATATTGTCAGGATCGAATAACTCGAACAAGTTATTTAATCACAGATCTACTAACAAGAGAAGTTATAGCGGATTAACACTCTTGTTATTTGATTAAGAACAATGAAAATTATAATCGAATACAAACAATAATAAGAACACAGTTATCACAAAAAGCTTCAATGTATATTGATATTATCGAACAATACACACGTATGTTTACAATTCGTAAGGAACTATTTATAGTAGTCCTTGAAGCCTAAAATATTAACCTAGTTATTCTAGGATTCGATTACAATTGAATTTACAAAAGATAAACATTCTATAACAAACTATACGAAAATCTCGAACACAATCAGCACCAAATATATACATCAGTAACGGCCATCGTCAGTAGTAAACTCGAGATCAGTAGTATTTCGTGTTTCTGCCCCATCAGTACTATCTTCTACACTTGTTGATCAATACTAACTGCAGCATCGGTATTAGAATGTTTATATCCCAACAATCTCCCCCTAAACTTGTTAATTCACTTTTAATTAATCAAGTTTCTTCTCTTCTTCTTCCTTCTTTCTCATCTCTAGGGGTGTTAGTTTGGATAATCCGGATATATCTGAACCAAATAAGTGAATCCAAATGGATTTTGGATTTCAAATGTTCAAACCAAACCGTCCAAACTAATTTAAATCTAAACCGATCCGAACCAAATTACAATTTGGATGGTTTGGATTTGTCCGAACCAAACCGTTTTTTTTCTTCTTAATATATATTCACAAGACTATAAAAATATATAACATAACTAATATTAAGTTTAATATATATAATTTTAAAATGATAAACTACTTTATACATAAAAGCAAGTCTAATTCATAGCTTGTGACATTTAAAATAATATATGCAAAAGTCTTGACATCAACTTTCTCAAAAGCTCCAAAAAGATTGCTCCATTGCCAACTAATACAATGTAAATGAACAAGTAGGGTGTTATACATGCGGGCAAAATCACATATGTCATCGAATCGTTGTTGTTTGATACGAGTGGGTTGTGGGCGATTCACGTATCAAATGGGAATGGACGAATTGGGATTAAAGTAATTGACAGGGTTAAGATTGTGTGTGGAAACTGGACAGTCGATGAGATCACAGGTCATGTATTTTGTTTTTTGGAATTAGATTTAGAAAGGGTCAATTAAGAAGTTAATAGCTTTAGAATTATTTTGGGCCATAGGATATTTCGTTAATTTCCATAGTCACTATATTTAATTTTTGCTAGAAATGGGCTAAAATTGTTTTATATATTTATATTTTATATATTTATACTATTTGGATTTTTTGGACAATCCGGATTTCACAATGAAAACCAAATCCAATCCGAAAACCAAATTATTAATTTGGATCAAGTCCAAACCGATCCAAAAAACCAAAAAAACCAATCCAAACGATCCAATCCAAATTGTCCATTTGGACAATCCGGATTTATCCGAATAGTGAACACCCCTACTCATCTCTTCCAACTGTTCTTTTCTTCTTTGATCACCTTCTAATGTTTTCTGATTTTGCGTTTTCCTTTGTGCAATTATGTATTTGCTATTTCTCTTCACAAAGTAGTTATATTTTTCTTGAAACAAAGCTAAGTCATGTGGTCGCATAAATGAGCATGTGGTGATTCTGATACATTGTTTCTTCTGAGTGGGGATATTCTTTTTCATATAAGTACAACTCACACTTCTTACTGGTTCTTTCAAAGAAGTACATATTCACGGTTGGTAACACATTCCAAGCATAAGCATTTTCTGTGTTAGTGAATATTTTAGGATAGTTGTCTGGATAGAAAGCAGCATCAATCATTTGGGTTAAGTATCCAGCTCCTGAGTTTCTCCAAGACTTCTTTGCCATTCTTGGTTTACTAATAATTAACACTTTTATTATGTCACTTCTTGAACAAGACATTACCATTGGTTTCCAAGCAGTAAATCTTTGAGTTGTTTTATCTTCTCTTATTACTTCTATTACATCATCAACAACTCTCCAATTGATAATTGGATTATCTTCAAGAGGAGCAATAGGAAGATCAAGTACTGGAATAATTTCTGTTTGTTTTGATTTCTTCCTGACCTCTTGTTCTAGTTGAAGAGCTTTTCTCTTTTTGAAAGGAGGTTTAGATGATTCACCAGAGAGTGGTGTTTTGGAGAGTACAGTTGTGAGATCAATCTCAACTAAGACCTTTTTTTGTTGTTCTTCTGCTTCAGATTCTGCTAATTCTCTCTTTTTGGCAGTACAATATTTATCAACTACTGTAATCATTTTCATTCTGCCAAAAGACTTAGCACTATGACCTTTTGATTTTAAGAAGTCAATCATTTTGGTCTTTTGTTCAAAAATTTCATCTGGTAGATCAACTTTTTCTCTTTTACATTCTGCTACTAGATCTTCAAGACAGTCCAGGTGTTCTTGTTCTATTTTTCTTTGTTTATTGAACTCTGCCTTTTGATCTTCTACCAGGAATCCTTCAACCTCTTGAATTGCTGCCTTTTTGAGTCTTTCTTCTTCAGCCTTTTTCTTATCTTCAAGAGCTTGAGTCTTTGCAACTTTCCTCAGATACCTCATTCTGTTCACCTTCCATTTATCTTGCTTTGCAGGTCTGACACAGTTTATCTTGTTGAACATATAGTGACCTAAAGCTCTGTTTGGGTAGTCATCATCAAATTTCTCTTTTCCTCTGCCAACACACCTTGGAGGTGGAATGTAGTTCATATCTTTAACTTCAGGCATAACAATTGATGGAGAAAATAAGTTGATTTTGTTTATTGGAAGTATCTTTGGGTGAGGAGGAAGTGCACATTCATCTACAGTATCCCAATCCACATTATCATCAATATCAGGTATGATAAGTGGTTTAAGTTCTGGAGTTGGAGGTCTTGGGATGATCACAGCTGGTTTAAGAACTTCTGGTAGTTCTTCTTCATCTTCGGTAGTAACCAAGGTAGTTACTACTGGTGTAGTCTCTGGTTCAAATACTACCAACTGTTGTGATGAGATTACTACTGGTGAGGTTGTTGTTGTAGTTACTACTGCTAGGGCATCAGTACTAGGAATGATATTTTCTTCTGGAGTATTTACTACTGGTGTTTCATCTTCTTCCATAGGATCAGTAGTAACAACCTCTTGATCCTTAGCTTCAGTAGTATCCATAGGATCAGTAGTCTCTATGACTTCAGTAGTAACTGGAGAGTATACTTGTTCTGCTGTTGGAGACTGATTTGCAGACACAAATACATCCTCATCCATACTTTGTATTCCTTTGTACATGTCTTCACCATAACTTTGACCTGTTTCACCATGAACTTCTTTTAAGTTCAAGAGGGAGGCTGCTGCTGCTACTATTGAATGATCAATCATTCCTTGAATTTGATCTTTCTACCCCTTAGTGATCTCAACCTGTTGAGCCTCACTATCTGCAATCTTTTTCTGTAATTTTCTGATCAAATTTGATTGCCTTTAAAGCTTGTACTCGAACCTCTTCTGTCTTCTGTCAAAGTATTTATGTAATGCTTCATATAAGTCATGGTTTTTCCTTGATTATTCAATAAATTCAGACAATGTTGTACAGCGGTTTTAAGGTTTTCCTTCATATCCGTCAATTGGGTTGGTTTAATACTGCCCTCAGCCCCTTTGGGTGGGTCATTGGGCTTATTTGGTACATTGGCTTTTAGGTTTTCCATCCTATCCGTCAATTTAATTTTTTTCTTTCTACCCTTATCTTTTCTTGGTGATAAAATGGGTTGTTTATACACTCTCTTCTTCCTAGAAGAAGCAGTAGTGTCCCCCCTTGTGGTTTCTTGGCACCGGGGTCCTCTTAGTGCTGCCTCAAAAGATGAGTCATCACTTAGAGTTGCGAGGTCTGGGTCCTAATGATGTTCTCACTAGCCTGTGCACCCACCTTTGGGGCATCAGTAGTGAGAGCCCTTTCCTCATGTCATCTCTCCTCCTTGGAGGACAACTCTTGGAGTCTGGGGTTTGACTCAATTGGTCCCCTGGTGTCCTTTAAGGAAGTTTTCTTCCTTTTATAGATTTTAGAAATTTATTTGGCAATGGGTTGGTCTTCCTCAGAGTGAAGAGTAGCACTCTGTGGATTACTTTCATGTACGTGGGACACATTCAGGACATCTGTTTGTTCAGGTAATTGAGTGGACTGAGTGGGTTGTGTTTGGGCTGTATTTAGTGATGGAGTTGGTTGGGGTTCAATGGGGTGACTTGAACCTTCTCCTATTTGGGGTTGATCATAGATCATGTTTTGGAACAGTGGAGTAACCTTCCCAGAAAATTTAAATTGTTTTCTCATATTAGAATACACCTTTTTATTTAATTCAGGTGTAACAAAAATGTTTTTAGGTGTTGAGAGATCTTGAATTTCACAGTTTAAAATATGAGTGAGGAATCTTGGGTACATTAAAAATTTAGAAGATGATAAATTTGCAAGCATTCCATCAAAAATCATGTTTGAAAAATTGAATACTTGTCCGGTGCACAGACAAACAACAGCAGATGCTATTGATTTGTTGAATTCATTCCAAGTACTCTTTTTAGGAGAGATACAGTGTTGAATAGTATGAACACGAAATTTCCATTGAGGTGAGAGAAGACCCTTTTGAAAAGTAACAATGTCTAGTCTTCCCTCATACCCCATCTTTTGTAAAATATCAACAAGATCTTCCTTAGGCAAAGAAAACATACCTGATTCATCATTTAGTTGCAGATGATGTCTGATGGATTGTTCAGTGATGATGATAGGCTTTCCATCTACAACTGATTTTATTTGTGACATATTTGAATCTTCAATCCTTTCAGCATTTTCCCAGAAGTCAACAAGATGCTGTTGATAAGCTTTAGGATTGATGGTGAGAGCAAACTTGATGTATGAGTTCTTTAAGAACATGACTATGGGTCGAAAATCTTTTGTACCATCTGGATTTCTTAAGAATGCACACATATTGTGAAATTCAAAAAATTTGAGATCAGTTTTCACATCTAAGGATTTTAGAGTAGCCATTTGTTTGATGTTGATCTTTGAAATTGATGTTGAAACTGTTGATTTTAGAGAGAGTTCAATCGATTTTGCTTGTGTGAGAGATTTGTGGAATGAATTTCTTTGCTACTAATGCAGGGTTTTGATCGGAATTTGCAGAGATTAGGGTTTATCGTAGGGTTTATCGGATCGAGGTGAGGATAATGCTAAACTAATCACCTTCAGCTATTTATATTTTTATAATTAACCTACAAAAGGACCGAAATACCCTTCGAATCATAACCCAACGACTAATTTCATGGGGGTCAGTATTGTAAAATGGTGTATTTTACAGATAACGGTCGATCAGTAGTAACTAAGTATCATTAGTAGAAACGTCAGTAGTAACTCTTGTTTCTATACTTAACCTAATTCTAAGAAAAACCCTATCAGTACTAAGTTGTAAGAGAAATTCATGATCAGTAGTTATGAATAACCAGTAGTAAAACATACTCGTAAATATAACTATTGTAAAAAAACTTGACATATTATATTAACAGTGAAATCAATTGATTAAAATCATTCCAATACTGCTAACCAAGAAACTGAATCTTCCTACATCAAATGCTTTTGTAAAAAGATCGGCTAATTGATTATCAGTATGAATTTTCTCTACTTTAATTAATTTCTTTCCATTACAATCCCTTATAAAATGAAATCTTATTTCAATGTGTTTTGTTTTTGAATGTTTTACTGGATTATTCATAATACTAATAGCACTTTGATTATCAATAAAAATAGGAGTTTTAAAAATAGAGATACCAAAGTCTAGGAGTTGATTTTGAATCCATAGAACTTGAGCACATCAAGCAGATGCAGCTACATACTCTGCTTCAGCAGTTGATGTTGAAACATTGGTTTGTTTCTTGCATTGCCATGACACTAATCTTGATCCAAAGAATTGACATCCACCAGTAGTAGATTTTCTATCTTGACATTCACCACCATAGTCACTATCAGTGTAGGCTATGAGTTCAAATGGTGAGACATGTGGATACCAAAGACCAAGAGAAGGTTTTCCCTTTAAATATCTGAATATTCTTTTGACAGCCTGCAAGTGTAGCTCCTTAGGTCTTGCTTGATACCTGGCACATACACAAACACTATACATAATGTCATGTCTTGATGCAGTTAAATACATTAAAGAGCCTATCATTGATCTGTAAAGATGCTCATCTACATCCTCCCCCTCAACATCAGGATGTAGGTGTTTGTGAGTTTCCATTGGTGTGCTTGCACTTTTGCAGTCTTTCATTGCAAATTTCTCCAAAATGTCTCTGACATATTTTGATTGGTTAATCAAAATACCATATCTTTGATTGATTTGGAGTCCAAATAAGAAGTTCATTAGACCCATTGAGCTCATTTTAAACTTGATCTGCATTAATTCTTCAAACTCTTTGCACAGTTGATCATTTGTTGAACCAAAAATGATATCATCTACATATATCTGGACCAGTAGTATATCATCTTTGACTTTTATTGTGAACAAGGTTTTGTCAATTGCACCTCTTTTAAAGTTGTTCTTCAGTAAATATGATGATAATGTGTCATACCAAGCTCTTGGTGCCTGATGAAGGCCATATAGAGATTTGTCTAGCTTGTACACATAGTCATCATGTTCTGGATCCTCAAATCCTGGAGGTTGACACACATACACTTCTTCTTCAATTTTCCAATAAAGGAAAGCACTTTTCACATCCATTTGGTAGACTTTGATCTTCTTGTATGAAGCATATGCCAGAAATATTCTTATTGCTTCAATTCTAGCAACAGGTGCATACACTTCATCATAGTCTATACCTACTTCTTGAGTGTATCCTTGGGCTACAAGTCTTGCTTTGTTTTTGATCACTATATGTAACGACCCGAAATTTGTAAATAAATAAATTGTATAAAAATATGATAAATAAGGATAAATCGTTTTAAGAACGTAGGAATTGGTTTCGTGTCGTTTGGAGACCGTATGAGAAAGTTATGGGCGAAACCGGGTCGAGGCAACAACCGAAAAATGCAGCCATGCTGCATTTAGGAGTTAGCGCCGCGAACTATAGTTCCCGATCGGGAACTGTCTCCAGCGGATTTGGCTTTTGAGCGTGATGTAGTTCACGAGTTGATAGCGATCGCGAAGTTGGCGTGCAAGCGCAGAGTTAGCGACGCGAACTTAGTTCGCGCCGTGAACTTTGGTCGTGCAGCATTAAAGTCGGGTTTTGGCTCATTTAATGCATTTCAAAACCCTAGTTTCTTCCATTGGCGATTTCTGAGTGCAAGTGCTGATCTTGGTCGATTTGTTCATCAAAGCTTGATAGATTTCACTCCTAGGTGAAGATTAAAGGTATATCTTCACTCCTTGATCATTGTATTAGGCTTTCGGTGACATCTTGGAAAGTCGGTTAATTTGTGAAGCAAGAGATTTTGGTGTCAAGAATTCGGTTGGAGCATCTTATTGCTAAGGTGAGTACGTGTGGACTTTATTGAGTACATAGCCATGGAAATACTTGTTATTATATATGTCGAGTCTATTTGATGATTGTGTAGAATTTAGTAAATAGAGTTAGTTGTGCATTGTTAAATATAGTTAACTAACTTGTTGATGATTGATGTGATAGCCAAAGGCTTTGAATGATATAACCGTCGAGTTATAGTAAGGTTGATACGATGTGATGACGCGGGGGATCCCCGGTCATGAGGTATGGAATGGGGAGCATTTGGGCGGATCCCCATCGGCCCATTCCATGATAGTAGTCTTGCTAACTGGAAGTAGTCCGGCGAGTAAGGCAGGTATAGGTAGATTGGGTGATTCCCTCTTGCCTTTACCTTGAAGCTTGTTAATGCGGGGGATCCCCGGTTAATGAGTTAATGTGGTTCTAGTTAGTTGGGGATGTCCCGACAACTAGATATGATTGCTAGGAAAGCAAGGATCATATAGTCACAATAGGGTGACTAGATAGATGGATGAATTACTTGTATATGTATTTATATGTCTTATGATTATTATTATTGGCGGGTCTAAACCCATGTAGCTCACGAGACGTTTTTGTCTCACGTACTCCTTGTTTGTTTTGCTATGTACTCAGGTTCGGGATCGAAGGTTTAGGTACGCATGGATAGAGATGCGGGGCCTAGAGTAGAAGAACACTAGAACGGATTTAGACTTAGCTTTGGTTTTGATATATTTTGTAACACCGAATTTATACTCTGATTTTCATACCAAAGGTTTTTGTAAATCCGTATTTTGGGATAGTTCTCCTCTTTATTAAATGATTATTTTGGCCAAATGTTTTGTATTAAAATTTGAGGTGTTACACTATACCTCTTTCATCTTTCTTGTTTCTGAAGATCCATCTTGTTCCAATGGCTCTTTTTACTTTTGGTAGAGGTACAAGAGTTCATACAGCTTGTAATTTGAATTGAAGAAGTTCTTCTTGCATTTCTATGATCCAGTTTGAGTCTTTCATTGCTTGTTGAATTTTCTTAGGTTCCTCCTGTGACAGAAAACATTCATACATACATTCATTAGATATTAAACTGATGTTACAAATATTTGAATTTAAAGATGAATTGAATTTGCTTCTTGTCTGTATGTTTGAATTGACATCACTTAGGACTATGTCCAAAGGATGATTCTTTTCAGTTCTGGTTCCCGGAACTTTGTCAACAAGCATTTGACTATCTAGGTTTGACTCATTGGATTCAGGAATTTGGGCATCTGTCCATATTTCTTCTTGGTTGTCTGGATTTAGTGTAGATTCTTCATTGCTACTGGTATAAGTAGTAACATTTTCTTCATTAAGTTCAGGTGGTTCATTGTTGTTACTGACACCATTATGGTTTGGTTCGTCATCAAAACTTTGAGGTTCTGAGTTACTACTGGGATCAGTAGTATCTTGAGAGTTGGAGTTGTTACTGGTGTCAAGAATACTAGGGTTATCAGAGTTACTACTGTCCTCAGTATCAACTGTGGGATCAATATTAACTAAGATATATTTCATTATGTCTTGACTGTCATTGAATGATGATGATCCTCTTTGTTGGCTTTGATTGTTTGAACCTCCTGCATTATAATCATAATTAACATCAAATGACTTGGTTAGATTATCAATATCAAATAGCCAATCTGGACCATTTCCCTGTTCATTCATTAAACTTTCATTAAAGGATACATTGACACTTTCTTCAATGATCCTTAGCCGTTTGTTGAATACTCTGTAAGATTTGCTTTGAGTTGAGTATCTTACAAATATTCCATCATCTGCTTTGCAGTCAAACTTACCAATTTGTTCTCTTGTTATTAAAATAGTACAAGGACAACCAAATGATTTTAGAAAGCTTATTGAGGGTTTTCTTTTATTGAAAAGTTCATAAGGTGTTTTAAAGTGAGGCTTAACTATTAATACTCTGTTTTGTACATAACAAGCAGTATTAACAGCTTCAGCCCAAAAAGTTATTGGTAATTTTGAATCTACAAGCATGGATCTGGCTACTTCAATGATGGTTCTATTTCTTCTTTCAGCTACACCATTTTGTTGTGGAGTTCTTGGTGAGCTGTACTGTCTGTCAATACCTTTGAGATCTCTTATGTTTTCCAGTTTGATTACTAGATTCTTTATGATTTCACTTGTTTCATCTTTGGTCCAAAGAAAGAAAAACCCAAATATATCTGGAAAATCATCAGTAATAACAAGACAGTATTGTTTCTTTCCAATACTCGTTACATTTGTAGGTCCAAAAAGGTCCATATGTAAGAACTGCAAAGGATTAGAAATAGAATTTATTGCCTTGGTCTTATGAGAAGTCTTGTGTTGCTTACCTTTTAGGCATGCAACACAGTGATGATCACACATAAATTCTTTTTGTGGTATACCAACTACCAAATTCTTTTTGACTAAGTTGTTCATATTTTTAAAATTTGTGTGATACATCCTTCTATGCCAAAGTTCTGATTCATTTGTGTTTGCCTTAGATATAAAACAGTTGATCTCATTTGAAGAAATGAGTTCTCCCCCTATATCCAGGCAATACACATTGTTTCTCCTTGATGTTCTTAAAAAACAAATTTTCCATCTAAAATAAAGTCAGGAGAAAGAATGATGCACTCTACATCTGTAAAAAGAATTTTGTTCTTCTTATCACAGACTTGTGAGACACTTACCAGATTATATTTAAGCTCAGCAACATAAAATATATCATCAAAAGTAATCTTACCATTTGATATTGTACCTTTACCTGTAATCTTACCACCTCTTGGATTTTCACCAAATGCAACATATCCACCTTCAAAAGACTTGAAATCTCTAAGAATTTGAAGATTTCCAGTCATGTGCCTAGAGCATCCACTATCAATATGCCATGTTCTTCCTTCTTCAGGGATCTGAATGCTCTGCACATAAAATAAATGGATTAGTTAATTTTGGGAACCCAAGCTTGTTTTGTCTTGGGTTCATCCTTTGAAGAGTAAGATTTTCTAAATGGATGAGCTTTGTATGCAGTTTTGGTCTTAATTTGTTGGTTAGTACTGGTATTCTGTTTTACTACTGACCTTGGTTTATACCCGTAGTTTTTGGCTTTTGAATATTTTACTACTGATGGACCAGTAGTATTTGGGTAATGTGAATTTTTAGCATAGTCAGTAGTGTTTTTGTAATTGTACCAGACATCATTGTAATTAGGGTTTTTATCAGTAGTAAACCTGGAATAGTTCCTGCTGATGTTTGAATACTTTGAGTATTGTGGAAATTGATTTTGTTTTCCATTATTTTTGAAATAATTACTTCTGTTTGGACTTCCATGCCTGATATTTTGCACGAATCTTTGTGCAGTTCTTCCAAATTTGGGAACTTCAACATGTGGATTTTTAATTTCGTTTGCTTCTTCAGTTTGTTTTAGTTTTAATGCTTTTTCTTTTTCTTTGTTTTCTTTAAACTCTTTGAATTCTTTACAGTTAATAGGATTAAAATGACAATTCTTTGCTATGTGGTTAACTTTGTTGCAGATTAAACATGTTAATTTTGTTGATTTAGCACCTTCAGGCTTTCTTTGTTCTTTTAACTGGTTCAAGTTTCTTTGATTTCTCCTTCTTAAAATTGTTGGTATATTTTCTGAGTTATATTTAGGGGATTCAGTTTGACTTTTTGTGGTATGAAAACTTATATCAGTTGACTCAGTTGTTTGATCATCATCAGATGAATCATTATTGGTTTCAGTTTGATTTTCTATTTTTAATTCATTTAATGTTCTTTCTGTGCTTGATTTAAGAGGAGGGATAAAATTAGTTGGAGGTGGAACTACATGATATCCCACTCCATGCACAACTTTTTCAGTGGTTTGATTGCTGGTTAATTCATCAATAATTTTAGAACTTCTTTCAAATTTTTTAATAGTTAATTTATTTTGTTCTAATTCCATTTGACATTTTTCTAATTTAATTAAAGTTTCTTTTAACTTTAACTCAACATATTCTTTATCATAAGTTGTTTGTAAGAGTTTATCTTTTATCTTTTGATCTGTTATTTTATAAATTTTAATTTGACTTTCAAGATCAGCTATACAACCATTATATTCAATTCTCCTATTTTTGTTTAATATCATCTCTTCAAGTGTTTCTTTGTTAAGTTTTTCTAATTCTTTATATGCTTTAATGCATTCAGGAGTGCAGGATTTAGAATGTACCTCAGTAGTAGAATCAGTGAAGGCCATGAGAGCTTGATTTTGAGCATGTTCCTCTGCTTGAAAGCTCCAGTCATAACCTTGTCCTTCTTGAGATACTAATGCAGTTGAATTTGAAGTGTTGTTTTTATTGTAATTTGATCTTTGATCTTTGCTAGGACATTCTCTGGCAAAGTGACCAAGATTACTGCAGTTGTAACGTTTGACTTTGGTCTTGTCAAATCCAGCACGATCACCTTTGTTGTAAGTCAGATTTTGCCTGCCAGTTCTTTTGAGGAACCTTTTTGTTCTTAAATTCAGCATTGACATCTTCCACTTGATGTCCATCTCTTCCAGATCATCAGGATTAAGTTGTTCCAAATCTTCACTAATCAATGCAGTGTGCACATGACTAGTGAAAAAGGATTCTCTTGCTACATCTTCAATTCATGCATTCTTTGTAGCCTTTTGACCTGTTCCTGTAATAGACACAAAAGCAGCATTGTTTGAAGGTAAATTAGGAGTTTTATTTCTTACCTCAGATTCAAACACTCTTAGTTCATTGTACAGTTCATCCAGGTCTTTCTCTTCCAAAGCATCTCCTTGTCTATATATAACTGTATACATAGACCATTCTTCACCAAGAGATCTAAGAAACTTTCTGTTGACATCATCATTGTCTGGTTTAACACCAACTTGATTTAATTCACCAATAAGCTTGTTGAACCGATCAAAGACTTGTGACAATGATTCATTCTTCTGGCCTTTGAAGTTTTCAAAGTCTTGCTTCAGAACAGACTTCATGTTTCTTTTGGTGCTTTTGGTGCCTACAAACCTCTTCTCCAGTGCCTGCCACAGCTTCTTTGCATCATCATATTCAACAAATAAATGTTGATAGTCATTAGGAATAGCAAGCAGAAGAGTGCTTAAGGCTTTGAGTTCGATTCCTCTGTCCTTCTTTTCTTTTTCACACTTAAGTTTGTCAGATTCAGTGGACGAACTTGCTAATGGAGTTTGAATGGTTTTGTTCCCTTCAAGAACAACTTCCCACATGGAATAATCAGTAACCAGCAAGCATGTATTGATTGATTCTATTTTTCCACATCCCAAAGTTGTTGGGAGTGAGAATTAGAATTTTGTTAGCCTGTGTGCTTTCATTGTTATCAGACATGATTAACAATTTTGGATTCGAAAGTATGAAACTTTTTGTTGTTCTTAATTCGTAGATCTAGAAACTTAAAGCTCTGATACCACTTGTCAGGATCGAATAACTCGAACAAGTTATTTAATCACAGATCTACTAACAAGAGAAGTTACAGCGGATTAACACTCTTGTTATTTGATTAAGAACAATGAAAACTGTAATCGAATACAAACAATAATAAGAACACAGTTATCACAAAAAGCTTCAATGTATGTTGATATTATCGAACACTACACACGTACATTTACAATTCGTAAGGAACTATTTATAGTAGTCCTTGAAGCCTAAAATATTAACCTAGTTATTCTAGGATTCGATTACAATTGAATTTACAAAAGATAAACATTCTATAACAAACTATACGAAAATCTCGAACACAATCAGCACCAAATATATACATCAGTAGTAACGGCCATCGTCAGTAGTAAACTCGAGATCAGTAGTATTTCGTGTTTCTGCCCCATCAGTACTATCTTCTACACTTGTTGATCAGTACTAACTGCATCATCAGTATTAGAATGTTTATATCCCAAGATATATGATGATGAAGTTTAAAAATTTAGTAGAAATAAAGTAAATTTTCAAATATATAATAGAAGTCAAAAGTAGTATATAGTATTATGTAGTTCGAATAAACCATGTGGTTGTTTGGTGTTAGAAAATGTAGTTTTGGCAAAAGTGTAGTTGAAGTTTAATCTAAAAAAGTTGTACATTAAATTCTTGGTTGGTCGACATTTTCTCCGAGTGTCTACACAAATATCGTGCTATGTACCCAACTATTTCATGTAATCAAAATTAATCCATTTTATAATTGGACTAATTATAGATGTAAACAAGCCCAATTAAATTGGACCGTTTGTTTATGTAGGCCGCAATTAGCTTAGAACCAATAATGTATTTTAAGTTAATAACTACTTGCTACATCTTAATGGTATATTTTCTTGTTATTCTAAAGGAAGGAAAAAAAAAATCAAACTTGAAGTAGAGAAACATTATTTTAGAAACACAAAAAGATCACGAATGGTCATGGCGAAACAATGTGTTTTATTTAGTAGTTTTTTTAGATCAAACATGTAAATTTCGTTAAATAGCACCGTAAAATTAAGGTGATTAAAGTTGGAGTGGCCATGGCTTGTGATGATGTCATCACCTCCTTCTCCGATGAATCCTCGTTGTCAAAATCGTGAATGGCGAAGGGTGATTGTGCGACGACGATGGTTCTTCATGAACAACGATGGTGATCTGTGCCGGTAGGGGTTCTGCGATGGTGCTTGGGGATTGGAGTTTTTAGGTGCGGTGGGGCTCGATTCAAATTTCAAATACACTCAATAGGAAGCTGCATATGATAAAAAAGTAAATAAGAGGTTTTTTGCAAATTGCAGATCTTTGGTCAACTTCAAAAGTTGCAGTTCCTGGCAAATGTGGCCCGTTTAACCTAGAAAAAACAAACAACACATTATTCAACTTTATTTGCCGAGGCATTAGTACTAGGAATGGCAACGGGGCGGGTTTTGGCATACCCGAACCCGAAATAAAAAACCGAACCCGACCCCGACCCGATACCCGTCGGTTTTTTTTGGGTTTTCCCCATCGGGGATTTTACAAACCGCGAACCCGACCCGACCCCAAAATATGCCCCGAAACCCGAACAAAACCCGAGAAAATCCCCGATAACACTTATATATTATATATTTAATATATAAAATAATTAGAAAATATTAATTATTTATATATATCGGGGCGGGTCGGGTCGGGGATACCTTTACCCGAACCCGAGAAAATCCCCGAAAAAAACCCGAACCCGTAACCGAACCCGAAAAACTCATACCCGACCCGACCCGAAAACATTCGGTTTCGGGTTTCCCCGTTAGGTTCGGATGTTTTTGGCATCCCTAATTAGTACGACTCCAAAAATTTGGTATCTTTTTTTAGGATTTTTTAAAATAAAATGTTTGTTTGGATTTGAATTATTGAATGAAATTATAAAAGTGTAGCTACAGGCCAGTTGTACCTGGGCTTAATTTTAAATAAATAGATCATGAAATTTTATCTCAAGTTGTATGGCTGTAGCTACAGCCCAGTTGAGTTGGGTACGGGGAAGAGTGTTCCTTATTTATTTGTCATTTTTTTCACTATTTAATAGATAAAACTATTAATAACTGATTCTTAAAATTTGCACTTGTTAATAAAATATTTACAACTCAAGAGAGTATTCTAAATCGAACAAAATACTATAAGCATATATACATTTACGAATGATGACAGTGGATAAAAAGTTAGGCGGATCGAGAAGATTGAATAAAAGGAAAAATATTAAAGCAACCGATCTATCGAGTCAGGTTTACATAAGATCATTACGTCTGTCTATCATCGGATACTCATAAGCACAATCTTTGACAAAAATCTCAAACTACATCCAGTTCCATACACGTGCTAAACATAATCGTAGTCTAAAATAAAACATTACAACATAAAAGAATAGTCTCTATAACTCATGAGATCTTTTCGTTGCGTAAAAAATAACCAGAAAACCACTGGTTCAAGATAGGCTTGGGGAAATTGATTTTCGGTTTCATTTTTAGATAAACACAAATGTTTTCTTTTATTTGGATCATTTTCGTTTTTGTTAAAAAAGTTTAGAGTAAGAAATATTTTTTTTAGATAAATGTTATTGCTTTCTTTGTGATTATTTATCTTTTTATTAGCTATATCAAAATAAGTGTCAAAATTAAAGAATAATACATATAAAGAAAATTTGTGGATTAACAAGAATACAAGATGAAGTAAAGTAGTTACAAATTATATGAATAATAACATTTCTCATTTTGTTAATATGTGCTTAACGACATATCTTAATGTGTCTAACACTCTCACATAAACAAGTTAAATAAGATGTAGGATCCACGTTATTTCTTGAAATAAACAATAAACACTAAAGATCAACAACCGAAGAAAAGAAACAATGATAAATCATAAAAGTAGTTGTAACAAACCAAACTCCCAAGCTGATACAGCTAACAATTTATACCGAGTTAGCTCAACCAGCCATGACTCACCGTTTCACCGCGAACCTCCGATTCGCTCGTTGCAGCTCCTCCATCCCTACCTTCGAGCATGTAAATACTAATTTGTTCATTATAGTACTACTGCAAGCAGCCACCGTATTCTCCACGCTACTCCACCTACATCCACCACCATCGGTAAACTCACACACAATCACCGCTACAGTTCGCGACGAGATGCATATATACGCTATGTTTCCCGCCATAGCCACATCGATGGAGGACAATCGTGATTCGTTACTCGACGAGATTGTTGCATTCGAATGACTCGAGATTCACATTCCAGAGCTTAACACCGTCAACATCCTCAGGTTCACCTAACATTCGGATCGCAATCTATCTATTATTCGTGAATCCGATTACTGAGTAAAAAACGCGGTGATCTGGACGCAGATCGTACGGTCAAACCACGTGTTGTTATTCGGATCAAACGAGTGCGTCACACCGGAGCTCTTCTCCATAATGAATAGATTACCGTTGACGGAAGCAACGGAGAGCCATAACGAAGAGGCGGATCCGTTGAAAAACTCAGGCATTGGATCCGATTTGGTCCATTGTTGTGACTGGAGGTTATAAATCTCAACGGCAAGTGGATCATCTTCGAAATCGAAGGCACCGCCTGCAACCACCACGTGATTGCCGACGACGGCAACAACCGGATCTAGCCGCGAGACTTTCGGATCCACCGCGTGGTGCCACGTCAGATGAAGCGAATCGAAAGAGAACGACAGCTTCAATGCAGACAGCATGTAGAGAAGGTTAGAGTGGGATGATCGTAGTGTAGAGACGTAACCGATCGCCGGACAACGGATCTCGATCCACATGTTTGACTCCGGGTCGTACGCATGGGTGGTTGTCGGGTACGGGTGCCTGGAGCTCTGAGTGTGTAGGATTAGCCATGGCTTGGTATTGGTGGTGGTCCGAAGGGCGGATGATACGGCGGCAGTCCATGATTTTGACACGCATGACGCCGGAAGTAAATTGACGAGTGGCACGTGAGAGAGAATGGACTCCAGTACATCACCATGAATGGGCAGTTGTCCATCAGACGACGTCGTCTCGCTACAGTTATCCATATCTCTTGCACTAGATGTTATGAATATTCTAGATAATATTCATTGAGATTTGATGTGTCAAAACTTGGAAACTACAAGGACCTAAATTGAAGATATGGAAGTTCAAATTCAAATAAAGATTTAGGAGATACTTACTATTGTAAAAGATATAGTATATCTTGTTTAATTTAAAAGATTTAGTATTATCTTTTCCGTGTAAGTCTTAGGTTTTCTAGTATATAAAGAAACCTAATGACATAGAATTAGATGTTCTTGAAACCCACGTTTTAACGTGTATGTGTGTGTACTCTAAGCCTCAAGGTCGTTTGATCCTGTTAACCAAAACCGTTCTACATATTCATATGTAGAATTGGGGCTTTAAGTAATCATTGTACATAGAAGATGATGATGAAACCTTGTTTAGCAATACAAATCTGTTTATATAATTCCGCAAGTTTGTTATTCGTATATGCTTATTCCAGATAAGAACTAACTATTCTTGAGCCTAAAGATCGACGATTATGAAGAGTTGTTCTAAACTCAACATGTGGTATCAGAGCCCGGTGGCTCAGATCTGGAATGAAACAAGAATTTATCGATGAACAAATGAAGAATCTAGCATAAAAAGAAAAAAAAAAGAGGTAAGATGTTACGGTTTATTTTTTCTTAGTGCGAAACAGTTCGCACACCTTAAAAGTTTATGATCTTTTTACGATGGATGAATTATGCATTCTAAAGCACTCCAGAATTAGTTTGCACAAGATGAAGTTAAACTTCAACGAAATATCTTATAAAAAAAAAAAAAAGTGAAGATCAAAATTCCATGCATAGGAAATTACATGAAATATCTAGAGCAATCCACGTGAGTTATCTACTGATAAAATTTTTTGGAAAAACGATGTAAAGATCCTATTCAATTTGGTACTGATCATTTATTCCTGCAGTAGTAAATTACTACTGGGCAGTAGTAAAACAACAAATTGCTACTGATCCATGTCAATTGTTACTACTGATCAATAACAATTCCGATTACTACTGATCTTGTTTCAATTTTACTACTGATCGATTAAATACACTACTGATCAGTAGTATATCAGGTTACTACAGGTCCCATTCGAAAATGCTACTGATCAGTAGTAAATGAAGAATCAACACTACTGATCAGTAATATACATATTACTATTACTGCGTTGACTGATCAGTATTGATCAGTACTAACCGAAGAAGATTTTGTTATTAATCAGTACTGACCGAAGAAAATTTTGAAGAAAATTTGATACTGATTTCTTCCTTTGACTGATACATCATACTTTGGAAAGCATGACACACACCATGTTCATTCCATACTACGGTTTATTGATTGTATTTGGTTAATCACTTGTTAATTTTTATTCTCGATAAAAAGAGGATGAAAATAACTTGTGATATTAATGTGAAACGAATCACATTATTCACACACATAGGTTGAAGGCTTGATGAAGATAAAAGAAGATGGTTTGTTTGTTACATATTTAATCTTTATCAGATTGATTACAGAAGATAATTGATTATATTTTATTTGAAGAGGAAGTTGAAAGTCTTACTACATAAGATGTTATGTATTGTTGTAACTGCAATTCAACACTCTTAACGAAAAGATCTGTTGAAGACTAAGATAAGAAAGTCCCTCATACAAGATATGATGTTGCTGATTACTATATTTAGACGGAATGTGATGCTTAGTTTGAGTTTCTACTTCAACTTCAAATAGAAGATAGTTGGTTTTCAATGTAATTAATATAGCCTTGAAGAACACAAGAATGATAACACACTTTTAGGGGAAGAAAAAGTGTTGATCATTCAAGGGGAAGTTCAAGTTTCTCGGATTTATTTGATTATGTCAAAAAGGGGAAGAGACTTGAAGATTCCTAGCTAATTCTACAAGTTATAAGTTTTGTCAAATCAAATAGGGGAAGATTGTTAGGAATATTCTAGATAATATTCATTGAGATTTGATGTGTCAAAACTTGAAAACTACAAGGACCTAATTGAAGATATGGAAGTTCAAATTCAAATAAAGATTTAGGAGATAATCACTATTGTAAAAGATATAGTATATCTTGTTTAATTTAAAAGATTTAGTATTATCTTTTCCGTGTAAGTCTTAGGTTTTCTAGTATATAAAGAAACCTAATGACATAGAATTAGATGTTCTTGAAACCCACGTTTTAACGTGTATGTGTGTGTACTCTAAGCCTCAAGGTCGTTTGATCATGTTAACCAAAACCGTTCTACATATTCATATGTAGAATTGGGGCTTTAAGTAATCATTGTACATAGAAGATGATGATGAAACCTTGTTTAGCAATACAAATCTGTTTATATAATTCCGCAAGTTTGTTATTTGTATATGTTTATTCCAGATAAGAACTAACTATTCTTGAACCTAAAAATCGACGATTATGAAGAGTTGTTCTAAACTCAACACTAGATATGACAAAACATTAGAAAATTTGTTTTGGATAATTAAAAAAGAAGTCTCTGAAAGCTACAATATATACACACACGCATCGTACGTAAAAGATGAGCTGGGTTTACAGACACATTTTTGGTGATGTAAAAATATGTTTCTACCTAACAATAAATATACACACTTCTACCAACAATCCTTATTTAATGATTTTTTTTTTTTGGATCTCATGTATGATAGGATTATGCACACAAAATACGATCGGTACTCATATAAAAGTGATGGATTGGTGACTCAAACTAAAAGTTCATCATTTTATATTCAAACTTTAAATATACTTATTATCAGAACTAACCAATAATATTTTTCTAAGACCCACTAAAATAGCTCTGACTAGCAAAATACACATTAAAATATTAATTCATCTCTTATCTCTCATCCGTTACTGCCCCATGAACACCCACACTCACCTAACGCACGGTGTCGTGGCGAGGGTGAAATGGGTGCCACATAGGCAAAAATGTTTGGCGAGAGATGGGGTGGCGCCACCTCTAAGAGCATCCCCAATGGTTAACCTCTCAAAAGCTTATTACCTTTGTCACATCAACATTCCACTAACCAAAAACTCTTTCCTAGATAAACATCTCCAATGGTTAACCTTTCTAAAAAGCTTTTCCTTTTATAAAATTTCTAATTTAGCTTAATCTATCTCAAATATTTTATAAATACCCCTATATATAATTTGACAATTTTTTGAAATCTTACTAAATATAATATTTTTTAAAATATTTTCATACATAAATATTGTTATAATTAGCATTAGATATTATATAATTTATTTATTAACTAATAAAAATATAATAAAGAATTTATATATAACATATCTAAGGTTTAAAATGAAATGTTATTATACATGTGGGATTAAAAAAGACAAACATTGAAAGATAGTTAAAAGGTTAGTAGAGAATAACTCTTTGTAATAAGCTTTTCAAAAAGCTAGGTATTCCAATGATAAAAAGACTTTCAAAGACTTATTGTAATAGTAATAAACTTTAGAAAAAACTACCATTGTAGATGCTCTAAGGCCTCTCCCAATAGTACGTTGGCACGGTCCTAAAAGATTCATTTTTATAAGGGCCCCACATTTCCCTTCTTATTTGCCTTTGGTAAATAGAAGCACCAATTGGGACGGTGTCATCAACTTCTCCAAACTGACGAGGACTGACGCCAACCAAAGCCTCAATATTGGAAAAATATTACAAATCTTGGAAAAATATTAATATAGTGAGCATAAATTATAACAAGCTCACAATAGGGTCCCATATTTCTTTTTTCTGAATGTAACGAGTCTGTCATACATTAACATATATGTCATGAAAAGGGTCGATCTACCCATGTAAATATGTGATATGTCTACTAAAAGCGCCAAGTGACAAATTAACATTCCCATAGTGCATGTACTTAAATAATCGAAACAAATAAACAATACGAAATAAATCTATTTAATGTGCTCCGACCATTTTATGATTCTTTAGATATTCTTACTCCACATTCAATAGAACGTCTATAACTAGAGTTACGCTAAAAAAGAAGGGAATATTAATAAGTTAGGTGTGGTTACATACACTGACCCTTTTTAAAGGTAGCAATGCAAATCAGTGTCACCAACTGTTTTACTTTCACTTTGCAAGCTTCGGTTACTCCTATAAAAACATTAGTCATCTATAATTGTTTATGCAGAAATGTGGGAGCAGTGTCTATTTAGCATTTATTCATTTCTTTCTTGATAAGAAGATAACGAAAGATGCAGGTGATAAATATCATAACGAATGGCTCACGTATTCCGTTTGCTTTGAGGCATGCATTCTCCTGCAATGTCGGAATGCAAATTAAATTCTATCCAATATGTCGCTATTCATAATTATTGTTCACACCTACTTTAATGTCGAGATACGAATTGAACTTTTATATTCGTTTTTAAGCGATTTGTGTGGCAAAGTGGAGAGTTGTGAATATTGTAGGTTAACTGGTTCCTTTGTAGAACACATCAGTTTTTACATGAAGACTAGTATCCATAAGTATGTGTATAAATCAATTAGATTTATGTGTTTCACACATTCTCTCTCTTAGTATCAACATTTGATTTTACTAGTTGTCTCAATCTTCTTCTTAGGTTAATAAATCAATTTGTTATATAGTTACTCAAATTATTATATTTTATGAAAGTATTGTATAAATATGTATATTGATAATATTATTTGGATATAACTGCGAATCCATCTCATGTTGAGTTCAAATACAAATCAAACCAGTTCTCAGTTACAACCTTTTTAATCAACATTTAATATAAAAATTTTGAAATTGCATTGAAACATAAGTGAAAAGAAACATTTAATATGAAAATTATAAAACTGCATTAAGAAAAACATAAGCGAAAAGAGTCCAACAAGATCCACCAAATCTAAGCAGCAACCGTGATGCACTCAATTGCTTGTTTGCATATTCCCGTCATTGTCGCCTCAGGCCCGTACACCTACAATACGACTCAATGTGAATTGACTAATTTGCCCTTGAAAAGATTCCAATTGTAAATGACTAATTTACCTCAATAGGGATGCCAAGTTCAGCTCCGAGTGCACGCATTCTTGCAAGCCCTTTTTGGTAATTTGGTCCTCCTCGTCGCACATATATGTGCATGTTCGCAGCTTTCAGCTTGGATTCCTACAATCATTTACAAATTATCGACAGTAAAAAAGTCAGTTTTACCCTTTCCGTTTAATTTTTGGTCATTACAAATGAGTAAACAAATCACCTTTTCTTTCATTGCACGAATAATGCCATTAAAAGTGGCTGCAACATCTGTAAAATTTGCAATTCCACCACCAACTACAAGCGCCCTCCTTTGACCATCAGGATCAGCAGTTGCACACTAAAAATAAAATATAAAAAAAAAGTTTAATATTTTGTATTTTTTTATAAAAACTAAAAAAAAATGTCACTTTTTATGTTTTGGTTCATTTTAATCTCCATCGAGAAGGATCAAGTAAAAAGTGTAGACATGATTCTTGTACTGACACGTGTCAAGATTCTTGCGACTTACATCGATGACAACTCGAGCATATTGCAAGACTTCTTCTTCATTGGGTGCACCACTGTATTCAGCATAGTTTCCAAGCTCATTTGCAAAACCAAGATCTCCAACTGTATCTGCATAGATCACACTAGCACCGCCACCAGCAACCATTGTCCAAATTCGCCCTTTTGGGTTAAGAACCGTAAACTTCAAAGATGCACTAGTCTAAAATATAATGACAATTAAATTATTCAATAAATTATTAAATTTAAATAAATAAAATGTAAACTTGAATAATTGGTTTGTACCTTTTCATCGAGCCCATGGATAAAGCTCTCAGTAGGACTCATAACTCTTCCGAAAGGCAACGGGAACTCGATATTACCCCACCTGAATAATTACAGTATTAAACTTTAGTTTAAAATTGAAGAATTGAGAAAAAAGAAAAGAACAAAAAAAGTGTACTTTTTGAAGTTTTTGAAAGCAGCAGTGTCATCAAGCTCGCCTCTCATATCAAGAGGATAAGGCTTTCCGTCTACCAGAGTGAACGGATTCATTTCTAGGAAAGTGAAGTCCAGATCTAAAAAACACAAAAATCAATATTTAAGCAACATAAATAGAATATTTGAAGAAAAAAAATATAAGGTTTTTTTTACCTATGAATAGGGAATATATGTGTGTGATGAACTCCCCAATCACATGTTTGAACTGCATTAGTAAAAAAAACAGCATTATAATTTATAAGTCATAACATATACATTTGAGGTTGTGTAATAATTAATCTCACCTCTAAAGGGAGAGTGGCAACAAGTGGAGCACATATTTCTTGATTCAACGCCACCCCTGTCGGTAAAAAAATTGTCTTCACCTGTAAAAGTTTCCAAAAATTGTCATACATAAACGTTTAATTTTTTTTACTGTTGTCGTGGCTTGTTTGAATCTTCCCCTGACCATCTGGTAAATATTTACCTAGGAAAAGGATCAAATTCCTGTATATTACTATATTTACCTTTTCCCAATTCTCTTCGATATCAATTCCTCCACATTCTGAAAAGCTTATGCTACAACCTAATCGTTCTGAGACAATGTTGATATAAAACTCTTCATTATGTGGAACAAATGGTTCGACAATGAAGGTAGTTATGGGTCCTTGACATCCTCCCATCACAACCTATTAATTTGAATAAAGTTTTAACAAATTTGATCCCTAAATAATCTAATTAAGTTGTAATAGTTGTTACCTCTTTCCCAAGTCTCTCCTTTACAAATTCTGCAACTTGAGCCAAATCAAGATTTAGGGCAACTAGTCCACTTTTGCCACGTTTCCCGAATAACATGTCGGGTTTCACAACCAACTTTGATGAAGATATCCATGGTTCCTTCTCTGCCAGCTCGGTAAAATCAGTTGATTCTGTAACCTAATGCACCAAAAAGATATCATAAAAAGTCATTTTTCTAACAGTAGTGAACTAGTGGTTGGAGATCGATCACAGAAGATTAGTTCCCCAAATTCAGTTATGTTTACTTAGATGTAAATCAGAGATATAAATCGAATCAAAATGTTTTTGTAGCTCTAGATTGCCAGTTACTGTATCATTGCTAATAAGCAATAATATCAAGTCTAGAATTATTGATTACAAAGGAAAATGCTGTGTGTGATGAGTATAAGCGTACATTTACTGGAATTAGGGCACCAGACAAAAGCTATAGATCTAAACAATTATAAAATTATGAAATTAATTTGTTACCTGCGCAGATTTGATCGGTAATTCAGCACCAGAAATCCTCTTAAAATGCTGCTTAACCAGCCTCTTTGAATCATACTCTCGGATCTTCTTGCGTGCCATTTTCGTTCCGTAAAACTCTGTTCTTCCCCACAAAATAGAACATATTAGATTTGAATTCAGATCAACATTAGCGGCATCAGATTACTCTAGACATTCAAACTTATTCGAATAATTGGATGGATAGATAGAAAATGCAGATCATAAGCAAATGAAGATTGGTGAAATCTGAAACTTACTGGTTGTTGATTGATTGAACACTGGTGTGTGGTGATGGTGGTTGCTGTTGGTTGAAAGATGCAATGCAACTGATAGATAGATAGTCAAAGAATGTTGAACCAACACTTGTAATTTTATAGCTGAGTTTGGTGGGCGTTTTTTTCTTTACAACTTTTTAATTAAAGGACGCATAATGTTTTTTTTAAACAGCAAAAATATGAAAAATGTTTTATAAGTGATAAAATATGTATCACATTTCGTTATTATATAATTTTAATATAAGAAATGTCGATAATAGTTCTCGTATGTTTTGTAGAAAGAAATGAAGATAAAGAAGTAGAAACGAAATCATTTATACGGTCTCATTGAGATAGACAAATGAAAACATGGAGACATGATCTCCTTTGTATTTTCAATTCCATTTTGTGGAAAATATTGAGTATTGAGCGATGTTTTTGAAACTCGGTTCGACTCGGATGGATCAACCTATTTTGTGAAAAATGTTGAATACTGGCATCAAATGAAGATAGAATCAATATCATTTCTCATTTAAATTATAAGCATAAATAACATTTTCTAGTAATTTTCTATTACGATTTATCTAGTAAAAGTTGAATATTTTTCTTTTAGCGGAGAGAATAAAATCTGGACGTAGTTGATGATTTCTTTTGTGGCCACGTTACACCTCAACGCCCAAATAATCAATTTGGTAAAACCCGTATCACAGCATAAATAATAAATATAACCACATGGCCCAACATTTTATTATCTAAATATTTATTTGATTTGTGTGAATATCCGCAGTTTTTTATAGACTATGTAGGTTTAAATTTAATGTTATATAAACTTTACTGCTTTAAAATTTATATTAACTTGTAGTATTTAATAAATATGATTGTATTTTTTAACTTTAGTGGAATTAGATTTTATGAAACAAGAATTATATCAACAAAATAGATTTTTATCGATAAGTATGTGTCCGTACTTTGCGATGTGTTTGGAAAAATACAAATTATATTTATATAAACTATATATTAAAACAAATTATTTTATAGAGAACACTATTTATATATTGTAGATTAATAGTAACATTAATAAATAAAAAGAAGATATAATGATCAAAGTTAACTTTTTTTTAACATTTTCAAAATATACTACATCTACTTAGTACATTAACTCTTTGTTTATATCACCACTCATTAAAATTATCAAGGATGGCAAACACATGCAATTTAATATGAGTATAAGTGGCAAGTGAAAGTCAAGAAGGAGGCACACCTTTTCTCTAGGCAAACAAATGGTGCACCACCCCTCGTATTTGACTATTTAATGGTATTTTAAGTAAATAACAAAGTGTTAGTATGTAACATGTAATATGTAAAAACACACAAAAACTATAGTCAAAATTTAATTGCCAATTTGGATCTTCAATCAAATTTTCAGTGAAATATAAGTAAATTGGAACATGAATTGGCGAGGAAAACGTTTTAGTGATGGACCTTATGCACTTGCAATGTGTAGTAAATCATGTTTCACGTTTATTTGTCTATTACTCACTAACTCATTTCTAATACACAATAAAATAATGGGTATGATCACTTCTATTACTCACTAAACGAGAAAATGGTTTTGGCCAAAGTCAATAACAAAACCGATGACGTAATGAACCAGACTGAAACAGAATTTTCCAACTTTCTTTTTTGTCTTGTGTCAAATTTTTTCGGTTTTTTTCTTCCAATTTTGGACCAGAGAGAACTGAATCAAGAACCGATTTTGAATGAATATTTAAACCAAGTACCAAACCGATATAGTTTATTTCAGTAGTTCGGTCAGTTTTTGATCTACCATTGTTTGAAAAAAAGGACGACAATCAAATGCCCATAAACCTTTTTTGCCAAAATATTCCCGAAGAACAATTTAACTCGATTGGTTGCAAGTTTCTAATTAAATGTAACGAGATTATCTACATATAGAAAAAGCGACATGTTTACATTAATATGCATAATAAATTTCTCTGTTTCTTTGACTTGAAACATACAACAGAAACTAGAATCCTAACCAATATCATCCAACTGAGATTAATTCCGTTATTTTATAAGTAAAATGGTTGAACTCAGGCTGCATGTGTTTCAGAATATCTTGATAATAATAGTTGTTTCCCCCTAACTATTAGTGCAAAGATGCCATAAGCAGGGAGATGAATTAATCCCACTCCTAAATACCTGAAATTAGTCATTAATCACATGAATTAAAGCGAGCAAAACTAGCAATTACATCTATCCAACTTCAAGATTATACGAGTAGCAAATATAAACTATTTATAATTATTAAATGCTTTATTTGAGACAAACTTAGGAACATACCAAATAGGAGCATACGGAGATGATAAATCAAGGAAGGAATATGGCCACCTGCATTATCAAATATCAACAACCGTGTAAATAAATATATAAATTAATAAATAATTATTGTAATATATAAAAGCAAGAGTTCAGCTTACCACATAGATACACACGCATGTACGATCCACTGGAAAATGACAAATATACATGTCCACAGACCAAAATAAGCCAAACGAAAGAACGGGAATCGCTGATTAAAAAAAGTCAACTTAGTCAACTCAGTAGCATAGAACTTGAAATTAAAAAAAAAGCACACAAAATATGGTTGGATGAGTAAACTTACCATGCGATTCAGAGCTAAATCGATAAGGAGAAGAACAGCATTGACAGAATGCATGCTAACATCCAACTATATTGAAAATGACAAAAGTACCCCTCAAAACGATATAAAAATAAATGAGATAATTAAAGTATTTATTTAAAAGAACTTACGAAATTTAAATTGTAATCTGCAGGAGTAAGAAATGGATAGATTATGAACCAAAACACACTATCGGTGAGTCCAACAGCACCTGAGCTTATCTGTTTATTAAGAAAAAAAAGAGTAAATTAAATACACAATACCGATGAAAAATTTATATTTAGATTTTTTTAAAAAAAAAAACTTACCTGGAAGATAATTTGAAAGAAATATCCCGATATACCAGCAGTTTTTCTAACATTATTTTGTTCATAACTTTGTGGATTAATGGGCATGTTGTGTGAACTTAAGCCCTCTGAAGGAGCCATATAAGTGCCTCGTTCAGGGTCTAAAATGTAATTATTTATATTTTCATCATCGATTGTGTCCCAATATTTGTAACACCCAAAAATTGAATGTGAAGATGCAAGCTACAGATAGTAGATAAAATATAAGCATGAATAAGACGGAATTATTTTTATTGTTAAAGGAAAAACAATATAATACAACTCAATTGGTCCAAAAAGTTGCAAAAAGAGCACTAAAAACATGTTAATGCAACAAAAAAATTCATCTTTTTAGGTCACGTTTCTGTAATTTAGACGGTGGGAAATGGAAAAATACAGAATTACCCTCACATGTTTGACACATGATGGGGTTTAACAGTGAAAAATAAACGGAATTAGACGGAAGGACAAACAAAAAGGAAAAATGAGGACCACAAGGAGAAAAAAAACGAAAAGAAAAAAGTTTAGGGACAAAATGTAAAATCTGAAATTGACAATTTCTGTAATTTACTCAAAATTCATAGATATAATTAACATCTCATACCGCAAAATAGAAAGTGACCAAACAAAATGTCCACCTGTTCATCACCAAAAATATCACAACAGAAAAGATGTTAATAAAACTGAAAAATGTAACGTAGTTCATGCAAATTTCAATCTTATGCAACGAATTTTGTATTCAACCATAAAAATCACTGAAACATTCCAAAAAAAAAAATCCATTTAAAATTACCAACTTTCAAAATTTTGCTTTGTCAAAATGATGATGATGACGTGGCAGATATCATGTCAGTAACTTTGACCATGTTGACTTATCCCTTTTTATACCGATATTGTTCATGGTTTTATGAATGTTTGTAACATAAAGAGATTATAAAAACTTACTGAGTGTAAAAAAAGAGCACATCAGCTCCATCAATAACCAGAGTAGCAATAAGCAAAGCCAACATTATACCAAACGCGATTAATCTGTAAACCAGCAGCCAAACAGGATGGATAGCTTTCAAAGATGTTTTCCAAGTTTCATCCTCGTACAAAATCCCGATGGGGTCCACGTCATTCTGATCATCTTTTTTGTCGTTTGTTTTTTTGTTGAAAACTTCATATTTGATTATTAAAATAGCAGCTACTATCAGAGTAATTAAAATCCACAATGCACAGAGGAAAAATCTCCAGTTTAACCAGTAACTTGGGGCGGTTGTATCATCAGCCATTACTGATTACTGGTCTTAACTAACTTCTTGCTCCTGTTGGTTTCAAAATTTTAAATTTCATGAGATTACAAAAATTACGGCGGAAAGTTTAATTTTGACAAATTTTGGCACCAAATTTGGGATATTTTGTTACATTTCGTTTCTCGGTGATTTTCCCCAAAAAACAAAAATAAAGTGAGCATTTCGATTAAAAACATAAAATTACGTTTGTACAAAATTGATCAGAACTTTATCATAAATTTATGATCCAGATTTTAACTAAGCTACCATATGAGTTCAAGTTTCAGGTGAGATTTGGTCTGAGACCAAAACGGCAAAACGTCACTGCTTGGTCGTAATTTGGGGAAAAAGTAATCCTTGTGATGGTAATTAGTACCAAACATTAAGCTCAAATCGTTATCAGAAACTAATCACATGAATTACCACAAAAAGCAGAATTGGAAGTTACACAACACCACCATGGAGGTCGAAATTAAAATAATAATAGTAATCGGAAAACAGAAATTTATTATACATATATGAAGCTCAAACATTCAATTAGTTTGTTGATTTACCTGTGTAAATTCTTACAATTTTTCCGGTGTGATCGCTGATCAGGAGCGAGCAGAAGGAGCTAGGGTTTGGGAGAAAATCGCCATTTAGAAGGAAGAAGGCAAGTGGACTTCAATAACCGCAACTGCAACCAACCAATCAATGTCAAACATCGTACTCTACTGGATTTATTCAATTCGAAGTGAGTTATCAGTGTCAAACTTAGTTGATAATTGATTTTTTTATTTTTAAATACACTTTAATAATTTAGACAATTTTTTTTAATATAATTTGCTACATAAATATCTCGCAAACCAAATGAAATCATACAAACCATCATCCCACAATTGGTGCAACACGAAGGAGTCAAAACTACCATTGTTCGAACCCATACCATTTACATGTTTATAATAACGTGGAAAACAAAAACATGTCAAATATGCAATGTTAAAAGATCTCGGTTGAATATATAAATGCATTTTCTAAAAATGATTAAAATTAGGCTGATTTTAACTAAAAATTGTTGAAATGAGCTGAATGTTTATAGACCCATAATGAAGATGATTAACCGAAATTAACTGAACCTATAACCGAATTAACCAATCTAACCGAATACATAACTGCCGAATTAACTAAAACCGGTTGCTTAAAGATTTTAATTAACCGAATTAACTCATGAATGAACCTAGGTTAAATAAATAAAAATAAATGATATTGACTACGATCAAACGCGGGCCTAGGTAGATGGGCTCGTAAAGATATAGTTAATGGGCTAAACAGCCTAGTCCTTCACAGTGCTTTAAGTTTGACTGAAAACAACAAACATAGGAGTAAACTTTTAAGCTTAATCGAATGTCACAATTTTCTCAAATATGCTAATTAAAAATGAATTGTAATGTGAAATAGTTGTATATAATGGGTATGGATCAATAGAAAAGGGTCCTTATTTGAAGAAGTTGAAGAAGCAATGCATTTTGTAAAAAATACATATGTGTATACATATACACACATAGGGTCCGGATCCGGTGAGGACTCTTTTCCTCGCGAAGACTGTGAGGACTCCAAAAAAAACTCTAAATGATCCAAAACAAACTTTTTTCAAAAAATTCCTTTTTTAAATATCTAAATCGCTATGTATAAGATCAAAAAAAAAAAATTCCAAAAATGATCCAAAAAAAAATATGGATCATAATAATGATCCATAAAAAAATATGGATCATTGTTATGATTCGCTAAAAAAAGTGGATCATAATTTTTTTTTTGAATTTTTTTTTTTGTCAAATGTACTAATAATCATAGTGGGTTATATATATTTTTTTCGGAATTTTTTGAAATTTTTATGAGGTGTACTCGCGAGTCCTCACCGAAAAAAGAGTCCTCACAGGATCCCACTTCTACACTCATATATGTACATATACATAAGTATTTATACCATAGATATATATATATATATATATATATATATATATATATATATATATATATATATATATGAATGAGTTCCTTTGAGAATTAATATATATTGGGTGAGAATGTGAGAATAGATCTCAGCCATTGATCTTGGTGGATTTGAGGCTCAAGGCCCGGCAAAATCTGCCGCGCGACGCGAGGGGGCACATGTGCCCTATTTAATCATCGATGATTACACTAATTCTCACATTCTTACAATTTTTCCAATTCTCAATGGAACCATCCCCTATATATATATATATATATATATATATATATATATATATATATATATATATATATATATATATATATATATATATATATATATATATGTGTGTGTGTGTGTGTGTGTGTGTGTGTGTGTGTGTGTGTGTGTGTGTGTGTGTGTGTGTGTGGGCGCGCGCATATTCATGCCCAATATATATGTATATATACACATATATATACATATGCATTTTACGTAATTTGCATTTTCGGTCGTAACTTGCATTTTCAATCGGAACTTGCATTTTCATTTACGAAAATGCATATGCATATCGTACATATATGTGTATATATACACATATATAGGGTATAAATGTGACGATATGTATATCTATTGTATAAATATATATGTATATATACATATATGTGTGTATATGTATGCATATATGTATATTTTACGAAAATGCATTGCTTCTTCAACTTCTTCAAATAAGGATGCTTCTTTTTTTATCCTAATTTATCTCAATACAATGAAATTAGACGAATTAAAAATTATAAGTTAATCTTAATGTATTAAAATTAAAAGTAAAAGACGTGAGGATTTAAGATTAAATTAGTAAGTTATGGTACTAATTTGATTATTTTTTTAAGTTCATGATATCATGTTATACATATAATAGTTCAGAGTAGTAGATAACTCGCTCACTAACACACAGTATACTAAAATATACTTTCACATAATATTAATAATCGAGTCTCTTTCTTGTAATATGCGAACAATTGATATGGACAAGCCTTTCATCACTCAATAACTTGTGTATTTTCAAGGTACAACATATGAACCCTAATCATACACTTCTTTATTATTACTAACCCTAAACCACACAACGTCCTGGTGACAACAGTGTTTAGATAGATTATCTAAAACTTAAAAAATCATAACGTTTTAAAGTTTACAAAGCGATCGAATTGGTCAATCAGAGTCAACATATGTTAAGTAGGGAAATGGGGTGTTAAACCGCACGTGTGGGCACATGGGTGACTGAAGCTGATTTCACAGTTAAGTAGGTGAGAAGAGCATTCAAAATATGGGTCTAATAGTAATTATCAAAGGGGATGTGATGGCATTTGAGACTGCCAGTAAATGAGACCACATGAAGAAGTTGCCCTAAGTAACTCTCTTACATTTACTCCATCCAAATCCATGTTACTTTTCCTTTCAACATTTATTTTGTTTATTTTTGGTAATTTAAATAGCCAAGAACAAGGACATTTTTTTCATTTATCAATATTTATGTTCTTATGATTATAAACTATATTATTATATTTGTTCAAATTATATGTATTATATTCAGACAAGTTTATTTATTTATTAGCATGGTTTTTGATTAATCGAAATTTCAATTGTGGGTTCTGTTTTAGGTCAAAACCGATCGATGATATCCCATGAATAAAACTTATCAAGAAATAAAACCGGCCCCTTCTTAATAGAAAGGTAGACCGGCCATGGTTGACACTTTGACTCCTAAAAAATCTAGTAACTAGATACCATGAAAATTATATACTTCGTACATTGTTTCATTAAATGTAAAAAATTAAATTAAATGCCTATATTTTGACACTCCTATTATCATACTTATACATGCATACACAATCTCATCCTTGCTCCATTTCACCTCACATATCTATCTCTCTAATATGTCATCTTTGAACCATCTTTTCGACCTCCAACAGGAACAAATTTGCTATGTGCAATGTCGTTTCTGCACCACAGTTTTACTGGTACTAACTAAAACCCTAATTATGCATATTTCATTTCAATCAAAATATTAGAGTAATTTACAGCTGTCTCCTAATAATATGTAGGTTAGTGTACCATATAGCTGCTTATCTATGGTGGTTACAGTCAAATGTGGACATTGCACAGGTCTTCTTTCGGTCAAGATGACCAGATCCTCATTTCTTCCTCTTCATCTCTTTTCTTCTGTTGTTAACCAACAAGAGGTATGTTTTTTACGATGATTTTAATTTCACTATATTACCATGATTTTATGATCATATGTTGAAAAACATTGGCTTAGTTAATTTTATGTATAGTAATGCATGTATATTATATGTGTCACTTGTAGCCAATGGTGGATGTTTGTGGAGAAAATGAGGAAGTTCCTAATCTACCCTTGACCAGACATAGCTCTTCCCCTCCTATCATGACATCATCCTCAGATGATGAAGACAATGACAACGACGATGACGATCTTATGCTAGTAAACCATGTCGTCAACAAGCGTAAAAACTTTGCTTAAATTAATTAATTAATTAATTAATATATATGCATCAGTATAATAATTAATCTCCCTTAACTAAATACAACTTTATATATCTTCATGGCCATGAACTCATTAATCATGTGTCGATCTGTTTGCAGCCCCGGAGAAGAGGCAACGTGCCCCGTCAGCATACAACAAATTCATCAAGTAAAGTAAAATAGTCATTTTCGTTAATTATTTCATGTTGATCGATTAATTAATTTGTTGAATAACTCAAACTTGTGCATTAATTAATTATCAGAGAAGAGATCAGAAGGCTGAAGACACAACATCCCAACATGTCTCATAAGCAAGCCTTTAGTACGGCCGCCAAAAATGTATGTTTTCTCAAACTACAACTACAATTCATGTATATGCATGTATTTTATGAAGGAAACAAATATGTCACTACACACATGATGATGATGATGATAATATATATGTATGAACTTGTTTATGTGAAGTTTTGACTATTAATATATTGTTTCAGTGGGCTCATTCACCACCGATTGCAAGTCAAGAGAATGAAGAAGGAGAGAAATCAAAGGGGTCAGAATGTGATCAATCCACAGTGATGATTGGTTCAGATAAACCGTCTGAAGTTTAATTAATTAGCACATTTGAAAGAAGATTACGGTTAAAAAGGCCAGTCGGCTAGCTAGTGATCTAATTAAGGAGTTAATGTTTAATTCGATCTAGTATATGGTGATACACGGATCATACTTTCATTTGATTTGAAACTATTGTCTTAATTAATCTAGCCGATCCAAGTAATATTATATTTTAGATACCTTAAAAATTCAATATATGTTCATGTTTCTTTTATATATTTTGCTCAAAATGTGTGTATATCCATTAATTAAGTAAATTTTCCATGGCCAAAAACATGCTTTATAGCTTATAATTTTCGTCGCCATAGAAGTCTTCTCCGTAGATGACACATATACGTACAAACGGAATTAATGTCGTTGGGAAATGTATCATTTTTGAAAGAAAAAAAAATTATTATAAATATATAGCGACGACTTGTCTAGTACGAGTTCGACCTATTGCAACGACAAGAAAAATAAAAAAAAAAATTAAAATTCCAAGGTCAAACACCTGTGGCGACAACATGTTGTTGCTATAGGCCAAAACAAAAAAAATCTCACGTTTCGTTTCCTGCCAACACCCAGTGCCGACAATATGTCACCGCCGTAGGGTTTGAAAAACATGAAATTTGGTCAATCGTATATATAGCGACAACATTTCATCGCTATAGAGTTATATAGCGACGACATGCATTGTTGCCATAGCGTTTCGTCCCTATAGGTGTAATTACTTGTAGCGGTTTATAAATTCTCGATTAGTACGTAGTGGCTATTAATAACATTTCATTACATTTTTATGTTGATGTTGAGGCTATTCAGGCTTGATATATAACATATTATTGCGTGAAGATAGATTAGTTTGCCGCTGTTTTGGTGACAAAAGCTATTATTTTGCAAGAAGCTAAGGCTCTAAAATTCCTTGTTACCAACATGACTGTGGTAAAAAACACTTAATTTATAGCAAAATCCTTACCATGAAAACCCTCTTCTAAACTTGATCAGTCAATATATATGAATAACGTAGTCATTTTAGAGCCGATATATAAATGTGAAGTTAGTGACACATGAGCTACTTGCAGTGACGAAGATGCTGACTTAGTATATGAGTAGTAATTTATGCCAGAAAGATAGCAGCATGGCTTTCTGTTGCAGGTTCCTTCACTTGGAAATGGTTTCTTAAAAAAGAAGTTGAAGTATTTAAGGCAAATAAAAGCTCTTTAAATGACAGTTAAGAAGCATGAGTTGTTCTTACCGTGTTTGGAGTTCAATAATGTGCATATCATTAATATATAATTGATCTAATCAGGTATTCTAGTAGCTGGCTAGATGCTCTTGGGTTTTGAACCTTGAAGTGTATATATGTGTGATGTGATTTAATTAACTGAATGTCAATATATATATATTTAAGAATGACAAATGATTGACCAATCCTTCTTCTCGTGCCAGGTGTATTTGGTATCATATGTTGATCCAATATTTTATACTATCTCCGTATCACAATAAGTAAGAGTTTCATAATTTTTTAGGCAAAAGATTAAAATAGGCGTTAAATTGTACTCCGTATTAAAGTAAATAGTTAGTGGAGGTTGGGTCCCACTTTTGTTGAATAAAGTAATATTAATGAGTTTTAAAAGTAAAAGTAAGAGTATAAGGGTAATTTCACTTTATTAAAGTAGTTAGTTAGTAGATGATGAGTTCTATATTTTTAGCAAATAAAGTAACATTTAAGTGTATCACTTATTATGAAACACCCCTAAATAGAAAGTGTATCTTATTAATACATAATATAATCTTTCATTTTCTAAACAACAAAATATAAAAAAAAAAACTCCATTTTTTTAGAAATGCATGAAAGGAGTGGAGTGATAGTGCAATATAAAATACAGTACATATTTTAGAATGATAATATACTAAATATTAAATCAATTAGCTGTTGATAACAAATGCAAGTGTATAACATTTATAATTATCATGAGGACACGCCTTGATCCACTATCTAAAGACAGGTTAATTATAAGTACACTTTTAATACATATACTCCTTACAAATTTAAAATGGCTTGCATTGACCTTTTAATTGGACTTATTAATTAGATGAGTTCTAATCGTTCTTCTCAATCTAGCATTTACGAGACGATGTTGAAACCATAATTATCGACGTCTTTGTATAGATTGTTGGATCAAACTAGATTAAAAGCCTAGTTATTAACCAAAAACTTACATAAAATATCATTAAGTAGGATTAGGATCGTGATTAATAACCGTCTACCCATTTTTACCCGTGCATATCGAATGTGTTTTTAACTTTAGTCCATTTGTGATTTGTAGCCGTTTGGGTTTACAAGGCTGTCAGCTGCCAATACAAGCCCAAAATATTTTAAAATATGGTCATATCGACCCAATTTTCTCTACTTGGGTGAAATGACTGAAATCCTTGAAAAACGTTAAATGGGTTTCAGCACTCCTAAAACACACCGGCCTTTGTGTCAAACTCGGGCCAAAAGTCCGGCCCTATCGTTTTAACACTGAGGGTTTTTTTTTTTTTTTGGGTGAAAAGGCGCCGAGTTATATGTCTTTAAAAAAAATTTGAGGTTGGCTTTAGAGATATCTTTTGTTGGTACCAAATAGATGTTATAAGATGTTTTACGAGGAATGTAATTATTAGGTGGTGTTAAAACCATGTGAAAAGAGACAAAAATATCTTTAACACGACTTTATCATACATTTTGCTCTTATTGTAAACGTAATGTGCTTGTATCGTTCATTGTGAAATGATAATGCAATGTGTAAACAAGTATAAATTAACTTTTATAGTGTGCAAAACTGCAAATCATTTTCATATTAGTTGCAGAAAAACCGTTAATATTTTTAAAATTATTATTTATAGTTTTGGGATGAAAAAATGTACGGTTGATGATTCAATCTGATTATTGATGGCTAGAAATAGTTGGAGCATTGGTTTGTTCAGCTAAAGTCACCATGACTCGGTTTTTCGTTCCAACTTTTGGAGGTTGGCTTAAACGGGCTAAAACCCGTGTTATATTTCAAGCTTAACTGCATTCAATAAAATTTCCTAAAACACCTGTCAAAACATATGAGAAAACTGTTAGTTTCCAAATACAAATAATATCAAACAAAAATTCCTCAAAAAATGCATACCGAAACACTGGACATACATAAACACAACCAAATCATATGGTCAATTTCTTCATTTTATAAGTTATAATATTTCCATAACTTGATGTCGATAATTTACGACATGTACACTTCCAAACTAACCGATTTAACCATCTGGCACACGGGACACACACTTGTAAAACTATCACACTCTTTACACAAACTTAGGTGTCTACAAGGCATTACCAAAACCGACACCTGTTTTTCCCTACACGCTTTACAAACAGATTTCCCGACACTTTCACTTAATCCGACATAATTCTTAGGATCATTTGATGATGATATTTCAACATCTGTATCCCCAAATCCTTCTTTAAATTGATTCTCATTCCCATTAGCAAGTGCTTGTTGAAGATTCGTTTTGAGTATGTTGACCATTGACTCGTTGTATTTTGTTCTGTACTGCCAATTTTGGGCTTCATTTGCAACTTGTTTTATTCTTTCCATAAGTTGTTCATTTTTACGGTTTATGGTTTCGATTTCGGCTTCTTTTTCGCGTAATTTGTTGTCGACGCCTTTTTCGATTGCAGCTAAAAAAGAAGTCATGTGTCTTTGCCTTATGTCCCTCATTCCTTTTAACATGTTCTCTTCCTGTAATCACATTTTGTAACAGCTGATTATCTGATTATTCATTTTCAAAACACGTAATCTATTTTCAATAAGCAATTTCAGACATAAAACAATACCTGTATCATTATATATTTTTCAAGCTCGTCTTTGTGTCGATCAAGTTCGGTTGTAATACTATCACCAAAAGAAGACATAATTGATGGTGTTAAAGTCATACTTGCACTTGCTGAAGTTATAGAAGAATTATGTTCTTCATCATCATATGATAACTTTAAACCAGTTGATACGTGATTTGGGATTGGAATACTTGAGCGGTGATCAGAATCATCATGATAAAAGTTGTGATTTAATGAGATTTGAAGCTTTTTTTGCATGAAATCGGGCTCGATTTCTCTTGGTCGTTTGTTGGATCGAAAAGCAGGACTGTTATGAAACTCACCATTTGCAAATAGTTGCAATTGGTTTGATGTATTTGAAGGATGTTGAAAGAGATTGTCATCAACAAAGATAGGGACTAATGAATTGTTGTTACTTCCTCCCAACATTTTCTAGAAATAATTTATACAAAAGACAGTCCTCCTACAAAAGAATAATCACAATCAATATTTATCTTCAATTAAGATATTGATGATGCTTGAATTATCTTAATTAGAAAGCCGTGATAGAAATTGAAACTCCGCACACATCTACTGTCCAATTACAGTTTTTTGAACCCTAAACCCAAACATGAACCCTAAAATCCAATTAGTGAAGTCCTCAACCCTCACAAACTGCAAGCTTAAGCATTTTTCATCAAATCGAAAACACTGACCGATAATAAAATTATCTTAATTAGTTAATTCAGCATCAATCAAACGTTCCTTCCAACCATAACAAGTTAATTAATCAACACTTCATAAAAAAATCTCAATTACAGTAAAAAAATAAAAAATCATAATACGAAACAAAAAATCACGATCGAAGATTACTCATAGTGAAATCAACAAATTGATCTATTTATTTGACCACAGCTCAAAATCGAATCAATATATTGAAGAAATGCAACGAGATGTTACTTGCATCATCAGCCACCAAATCAATCAATTAACCTAAAAAAACACAAAATATAAAAAAAGTACCTGAATCGAAACCGCACACGAAAACAAATCTTCACTCGATCCTGCAAATTCACAAACCAAATCAACTGGTGCATCAATACTCAAATCACTTCAAAACTCGATTCAACAACAAAAATCCATCAAAAAAAGAGAAAATATACCTGTACTTCACGAGAGGAGTGATTTCTAGATGGAGAGAAAAGGAGATAATTGATCGGTGCGGTGGTGGTGGTTACGCAAACGGGGGAAGGATGATGGATGGACGTTGAGACATACAAGTTATTAAAAATGCGCATTTTGTTCAACTTATAACGTATTTCTTCTGTAAATTATATTTAATTTTTTTGTGACAGAGAGATGGAAAAAAAGTAAAGGCGGGGAAATACGTAGAGTGTGGGCCCAGGAAACACCCGACCCAGCAAATTTCTGGAATCACGCCCCCTACGCCTCGATTCATCAGATCTTTCTCTCCTTTTTTGTAAAATTACATAATTGCCCCTGGATGCCTATACACACACTATACTTTTAGGAATTTACTTAAATCTGTGCTTTTCTTTTTCCACAATCCTAATATAGGGATCAATTTAATTTATGTACGTATTAGCCTCATCGGTGTTCCATACAAAATTATAAATAATTTAGATATTTATATTATCCATACCTAATTTTTTCGTTTTTTTTGTGTATTTTTTTTTCTTTTAAAGTTATTAGATATTTGTAAGTACTATCGGAGATCTAGAACATGATTAGTTGAAATTAATTACAAAAAAATCTCCACTAAAAAGAAATTCTTTTTGAAATTATTAGATATTCGTGTTTTTGTGTATTTTTTTCTTTATATTATTTTTGAAATTATTAGATATTCATTTTTTTGTGTATTTTTTTTTTCTTTTTGAAATTATTAGATATTTGTAAGTAGATATTTTTTTTTGAAACTCTTTTGTTATTTAATTTGTAATATACAAGGGTTAAATTAAAAGAAATTCAGGATGAAATTGATTTGGTTGCTTTGTTTTTTAATTTATGTAATATCTTATATGTATTTATATATTTGTACAAAAATCTCCACTAAAAATCAAAACTAAAGTCCGTACTAGTCCACTTTTGTACAAAAGGTCCATTTAGTCAATTAGTCACTTACTTCAAGAATTCAAATCCTTACCGTCGCCACCATTGTTCGTACCGTTGCCAGCGTCGCCACCATTGTTCGTACCGTTGCCAGCGTCACCACCATTGTCCGTATTGTTGCCACCGTTGTCGTCCGCTGCAACTTCCTTCAATCCATAAAGGTTTATGTTCTTCCCTTCTCTCTCTGTTTTCCTTAACCCCTAAAAATGGGTTTTTGTTTATGAGTACGAAAATGATGTCCTGTTCTTATTAACTTATTGAAGTTTTAATTTATTGTTGATTTCTGTTAATTAGTCAAACGATCGCCATCATTAATCAATCAGTCAGTTACTTCAAGAATTCAAGTCCGTATAACTTCCCTTAAACCCTAAAACGATAGCCATCATTAATCAATCAGTCAGTTATTTCAAGAATTCAAGACAAGAATCAAAAAATGTTCTGTTCTGTTAATTTAATGAGTTTTGATTTATTGTTATGAGTATTATTATTCATTGATTGGTGATCTTTGTTAATCAAACAGAGTATGGATTCTTTACCCGAGGATCTGCTTTACGAGATTCTTTCTTGTGCTGAGGTTAAAGAGTCCATTGAAGCGACTACAGTGTCATCGAGATGGAAGAATATTTGGACTTCCCTTCCAAATCTAAACTTTCGAGTGAGTTCCACCCATCGCTTCCAAAGTTTGCGATATTCGTAAAGAATGTGATGTTGAATCAAAACAGTGAGCTGGTTAAGTTGTTAAGTCTTGAGTTTCATTATGTAGTAGCCAAAGACTTGCTGAGTGACATTTTGATTCATGTTTTCATTCATGATGTTAGAGAGATAACAGTAAAATTTTTTCATGGGTACTAATGGGGCAATCCCTTTGTCCCTATTCCGTTATGATTGTCTTGTTAGTCTTAGGCTGATTGGTAATTTTTCTAGACATTTTATTACTGTCGATCTGACATTCCGAATTTGAAAACGTTATATCTTGAACGTGTTAAGTTCCTAAGTCATATTAATGTTTTCTCTAAGTTTCCAAATCTGGAGAGTTTGGGCTTGAAAGACTGTCCAACGGAGGGGAAGAAAGGTTTTAAAAATTTAGATTTGGTAGTGAAGTCAAAAAATTTATCCATCTTGATGACAGTTGACTTGCTTCAATGGCCAGGTTAACATCAGCAAAACAAGCGGGTTGCGCCTCCTCAAAGAAGATCCTCTCGCCTAGGGGCGGCACCATAAAATTTTCAAAGGCGTGCAAAAAATTTTGACTTATGAAATTTTTTCAAAGGTATGCAAAAAAAATTTTGCAAGTGCAACACTCTTCAAAGCTAAGAAATCATGTGATAATTTTTAGAAACTTATAAGATAAATACCCTTTTAAGTAACGAATGTTGTACGCTTCCTGAGTTTTCACGGTATTTCAGAAATGTTTTGGCTAGACGCAATAATGGGACACCATTGCCTTTCTTAAGTCTTGTTTTTTGAGGTAAAGTAAGTCAAGAATTTGTTACGAGGATTTTGAGATTCGCGTTTCCTTACATTGTCAAAAAAGTTAGTTTTAATTGCTTCCCGAGAAATATTAGTCCAATCCCAGTTTTGATATTCCGTTTGGAGTGCCTTATGTGCCTGAGTATGAGTGGCGTAATAATATGTAATACTATAGGTATGTTTTCTGGGGTTCCAAATTTGAAGAGTTTGAGGTTGAAACAATGCATCACAGTGGGGTGAGTCCATGGTTTTGACCTTTCACATGGTCAACTAAATATGCTAACACTTGAAGACACTCAACCGGGTGGTAGCATTGTCTAGCTCACTGCCCCGAGGCTTGAGAAGCTTGTTGTAAAAAACTGGCCAGGGGTGTTTGAAGCGGGTGTTTTGTCGTCCATATGACGCTTTTTTTGGACTTCAATGCGATACCTTAATTTTTTCCAGCGAGGTATGCCGCACACTACCCGAATTCTCGCGGTTTGCTAGAAACATGTTGTCTAGACGCAATAACGAGAGACCAACGCCTTTGATAAATCTTGTTTTTCGTGAGAAAGCAAGCCAAGCATTTGTCACAAGGATTTTGAGATACGCGTTCCCCCACGATCCATCATAACCTCAGTTTCAATACACAAAAGGGTGGCAGCTCCCTCTCACCCATGGGCGGTACCAAATTGTTTTTCAAATGTGGGAAAAAAATAGAAAAACAACACGGATTGTACGTAAAAAATGTAATAAATATTAAATTAAATTCAAGATGGGGTTAATTGGGCTATAATTTTTTACGTACAATGCATCCATTTTGTTTTTCTGTGTGGGGATGGCGTTGAAGATTCAGAGCATATATTTTGGAGTTGTGATGTTACAAAAAATGTGTGGCATTCTATTGGCAATTGGCTTCAAGTTGTTGACACGAATGTGGAAGACTTGGATGAATTTTTGGCTAGTGTGGACTCTAGTTCTTTAAGTAATAAATCAAAATTGATTATTGAGGCAGTAGCTTTTACGGTGATTTGGATTATGTGGATACTCGAAGAAATTTTCTTGTCGATGCTATAAAAGAAGTGGCGTATTTATGGATTTGTAATCCTAGAGTTAAGTATAAAGTTAGTTGAGCCGAATGACTTATTTTACCATATAAGTGATAGTTGTTTTGTTCTTCTAGCTTTTTGCTAGTTTTTTGTTTTAACGAAAGCCGTTTAAAATAATATAATTTATACAACATCCAAAAAGTTATTTGATATTAAAAAACAAAACTATACATTGTCATATATTTCCTATTAGCGCCCCCCGAACCCACATATATTTACGTGCGCTGACCATGGAATAATGACAAAATAGGGTAGTCGCATTGGAATTAGTCGTCTCTCAGAATGAATTGTAAATTATGTTAAAAAAATCACATGTCAGATTTAAAAATATGTATATTACTTTTCATCTTATCCCGTTAAACTTAGAAAAATATTATAGGAGTATATTATAATTTATAATTATCAATTTTGTTATTCTGATACCAAATTTCTTTTTACGTTGTTTAAGGAGGATCCTTAATTATACTGTATGCATCGGTTTTTGATGAATTAATTTTACGTCAAATTTTCTTTTAAGCTTTATTAGGTGTTTTGAATCTACGCCGTTATACGTTTCGCCAGATTGGTAAACCTTGATATGTACCTATTTAATCAATCATAAAAAAATAAAAATAGAAACTCCACACTAGTCTCGAAAATCCTAAAAGTGTGAACACACTGCTTAAAATTACAAATGTCTAGTTGAACCTAATTCATAAAAGTGTGAACACACTATGCTTAAAATTTTCAAACGTCTATAATGATAGGGATGAATGTGGTTACATAATACTAAACTGGAAAGTTCGAATTTGTAGGATTTTAAATTATTTGGTTCTAATTAACTTGATTTTGCCTTGCATTCGGTTCGCTTTCGGTTAACTTATTAATTGTTGGAGCAAAACACAGATCAACTTATTACTGATGCTGCAGTTAGTACTGATCTTATTTAGTACTGATGGGGCAGAACATTTACTACTGATGAAGTTGATGCTGGTGTATACTATAACTAAGTTACTACTGATCATGAGAAGATTGAAGATACTACTGATCATTGTAGTTACTACTGACGATTGATTATGGACTTAGTACTGATCACCAAGTTTACTACTGATGTTACTTATTTACTACTGGTGATTGCAGTTACTACTGATACGCGTTTTTGGAAGATATCAAGTCCGAGATCTTCGTAGAGATAGTTATAGAATGTAATTAAATGTATATCTTTTATAATTCGATGTAAATCAAGTCCTAGAATAACTAGGGTAAATAGTTTAGCTTCAAGGACTACTATAAGTATGTTCCTTACGAATTGTAAACGTACGTGTGTATTGTTAACTCAATAATATACATTGAAGCTTTTTGTGAAACTGTGTTCTTAATATTCTTGCATATTGTTCATACAGTTCATTGTTCTTAATTATTGATATAGTGTTGATCCGCTGCAACTTCTATCATCAATTAGATCTAAGGTGTTTGTTAACTTGTCTATAGTTAATCGATCCTGACAAGTGGTTAACTTATTAATGACCAAAATTTTGGACATGAGGCCAAACAAAAAAAAAATCATCATTTTTATAATTATAGACCCAAGTAAACATAAAGTTAAGCCTTAAAAAGATAAAGATAACAATTTCCCTATGTGTTTGTTACCTTATAAAAAATATCTATCATGTTTGTCATGTTAGTAAAATTTTAATGGATGATTCATGTAAAGAAAAAAGAAGCACGATACATTCAACCAATAATTAAAAGACACATTTAGTAGATAAATGAATTTTGACTTTTTATAGCATGCACGCGTTTTTTACACTTATTTGGAAATTTAATGACTCATAAATCAATACCAATTTGGCCATCAAAAGGTAAATCAAATTGCCAATTCCTACCGTAACCATACGTAATGACTATATGTGTAAATATGCGTATTATGTCACAACTAGGAAATAATAACACAACAACCGTAGGAGGGTGTCATTACATTTATCTGGAGCTTATACATTTATAAATAATTAACTATTGAATCTTAAGAATTACACCTCTATTAATAATTTTTTTTTTTGCATATAATAATTATTTAAAATTGATGTCGTAAACAAAATCCTAAGGGTGTGTTTGGTACAGGGAAAAGAAGGGTGAGAAATGGAAATAGAAACAAATCTCTTGTTTGTTTGCATCCGAGAAAAGAAGAAGCAGAGAAAAACCAATTCCTATTCTTTATTTCTAATTCTCTTCCACATGTAGGGAAAATGTGAGAATCGAATAATTGGGAAACAAAAAAAAAACACGGAGAATTGAAACATCCCTCCTTCGAAACCCGATTCCTTCACCAGTTTATGTAATTTATCTTCATCACCGTACGTCATCTCCTCAGCCATCGTCTTCTCCACAGCTGTTGTCATTCTCTTCTCCACAACTTCTCTTCAAGGTTTGCCCTATCTCTCTCAATCTGTTTATCTGTCTCGATTTTGTATTTCTGTCTGTGTGTGTCTCACTCTCTCACTCAGATTTATGACCTAGTTTTTGGTATAGCATAGAAATCGTATAGTGTATTTCTTTCTATCGAACGCAAAATTCAAGACCTGCTTTCTACCGAACATAATAAATCCAAATCGAACAGAACACAAAAATATAGGGTGTAAATCCAAATTCTTAGGGGTAAATCGAACAGAAATTGTAACGACCCGAAATTTGTAAATAAATAAATTGTACAAAAATATGATAATTAAGGATAAATCGTTTAAAGAACGTAGGAATTGGTTTCGTGTCATTTGGAGACCGTATGAAGAAGTTATGGGCGAAACCGGGTCGAGACAAAGTTGGAAAAGTGCAGCCTGGCTGCATGTGAAGTTCACGACGCGAACATAGTTCGCGTTCGTGAAGTCGGGCCAGAGATTTTGATCAAAGGCGTGAAGTAGTTCGGGATGAGATAACGATCGCTAAGTTCGCGTGCAAGGGGAAGTTAGCGACGCGAACTTAGTTCGCGTCGTGAACATCGGACGAACAGCTTTAAGTCGGGTTTTGGCTCATTTGATGCCATATCAAAGCCCTAGTTTCTTCTTGACGATTTTCGAGCTTGGGGACTGATTGAGGTCGGATCCTTCACAAATCTTTGGTAGATTTCACTCCTAGTTGAAGATTAAAGGTATATCTTCACTCTTTGATCTTCGTAGCTTAAGATCTATGTATTTTGATGTGTGTGTTTGAAACCCTAGTTCTTGGGGTTATGGGTTATGGTGATATAAGTGATGTATACATTTAATAGATGGTATATTATCAAAGGAAACAAGTGTATGATTATGATTTGTAAGAATCTTGAGGGCTGGTTAAACCTAGGGTTTGGTAAATCACCATAATTGGGGGAAATGAGTTAGTAAGTGTTATCAAGAGATAGATGGACACATTGGTAGTAGTATGTGATGTTGATAATCTTGTGATTATTGTATTAGGTATTTGGTGAGGTCTTGGAAGGTTGGCCGAATTGTGAAGCAAGGAAACTGACGTAAAAGAATACGGTTGGAGCACTTTATTGCTAAGGTGAGTACGTGTGGACTTTACTGAGTACATAGCTATATGAAGTATTTGATTACTTATGATCGGTCTATATAATGTTTGTCTAGACTTATTATGTGTTGAGTTAGTATATATATATTATTGATAATATCTAACTAACTTGTTTGATGATTGATGTGATAGCCAAAGGCTTTGACTGGCATAACTGATAGAGTTATGAGTAGAAATAGATGGTGGTGACGCGGGGGAGATCCCGGTCACTGAGACGAGTGTACATATGTTTGTACACTAAGCACACGGGTGCTTCTAGTTCGCATATGTTTGCGTACTAGGTGATCTAGGAATCTAATGCATATATGTTTATGTGTTAGGTTCGCTTGTGTTCTAATACATATATGTTTATGTATTAGATATGACTGTGTTCTAGTGCATATATGTTTATGTACTAGATATGTATGCTAGGGAAGCAGGACTGATAGAGTCACCATAGAGTGACTGAGATGTGTTGGTAAAATATAAATATGTATTTATATACGATGTGATACTTGATATTATTGGGGTCTAAACCCATGTAGCTCACGAGACATTTGTGTGTCTCACGTACTCCTTGTTTGTTGATATGTACTCAGGTTCTGGATCGAGGATTTAGGTGCGCATGGATTAAGATGTGCGAGGCCTAGAGTAGAAGATCATTAGAGCGGATTTGTGCTTAACCTTGGTTTTGATATATTTTGTAACACCAAACCTCATACTCTGATTTTCATATCAAAGGTTTTTGCAAATCCGTGTTTTGGAACTGGTCTTCTATTTATGAAAATGATTTAATTCGGGCAAATGTTTTGTATTAAAATTTGAGGTGTTACAGAAATTGCTTTTGGTTAATTGAATTGTTCCTATAGTTTATTTGGTTTTAGTACATGTGATTGGTTACAGTAATTTTATGTCATAAATTAGTTTTAGTACTGTAATTTAGGATACTGCAATTAGTAAAGAATCGTTTGTTGATATTGAAGGAATAGTAACTGTTCCTACAAGGTGAGTTCTAGCCAACAATCCATTAATTTTGTAATCAATAAGATTGGTGATTTGTAGATACTCAGGACGATGATAATTGTGGTGTTTTGAATCAGTGTTTACTGATCCACCTAAATTAGATTGTGAAATCTGAATTATTGATGGTTAATATTTAGTTCACCATTTGTAGGTTGAAGTTCAAGTGAGGAAGATTAATTGACTAAACAGGGCTGTTGAGGATGCTGCCAGAAGTGATGTTGATAATTGAGAAGGCTTTGGAGGTATATTTAAACTTAGATTTTGGTGTCTCTACATTGTATGTGATCAAATATGAACACTTTAAAAGCAACTAATCCAGTTATTTTATCATTTTGGTGTGTTAAAATGTTTACTCCTCTTATGCAGGATATCAATTAGCAAGATGGTGTTTTAGGAGAGAAATGCTATGCACACAATCAATATTATATTGATGTATAGTATTTTAAATGTATACTTAAAATCACATAGGCATCAACTTCTTTCGGTTAAATGTACACTTAATCAATGTAATGTAACACTTCTGAGTTCTGACTCATTGATTAATTATTCAAATATTGCATGTTATTTAGAAATAAAACTTCGATGGTTGTGTGTTTGATTCATTAATGTAATTTAGTTACTAATTTATCCATAATTTTGTATGTTTTATATTTTAACAATCATTGTTGTGAAAAAAGTATGTTTGTTAATTATAAAGTTTGTATAATTCTCTATTGATTTTTTTGTTGTACCAGACAAGAGAAATGATTCTCTGTTGTAATTCTCTGTTGAAGTCTCTGTGATACCAAACAAAAGAATCGATTCTCATTCTCCAGACTAATTCTCTTTCTCTGCAATTCCATTCTCTGCGATCATTTATCTGTAATTCCATTCTCTGTACTAAACGTACACTAAGAATTAGAGTCTGACTAAAATTAGAGAAATTCGAATATATGAATTTTTATAATTATTGCATATCCGGAAGAAAAAAAAAAACTTTAAGTCACTTAAGTATAAAAAGGAAAATATACATTAAAACTTTTTCTTTATTTTATCAGTCAAATTATATAACTTGAAAAGTATTTTTTTTCTGGTTTAACATTGAATTATAAAATTAAATAGAGACATAATCTAATGGTGCAATTTAACTATTAACTAGATCCATTAAATGTTGATTATTGTACAAAATCAATTTATTTGTGAAACAAAATAAATGATTTATAATATAGGACGAATAGTTATTAAAAAGTTGGAAATATAATTTATGTAAATGGGATGAAATTTAGTGAATGAGTTTTTTAACAAATAAGATTAATGAAATTCTATAATAGATTTTAAATGATAAATTTTAATGAAAAAATTGATAACAGGAAAAGGGTATTTATGTTAATGAGGGAAATAGCGGTGGTCGGTCCGATGCGGATGTACAAGGTTGAACTTAGGGGTGGCAATTCAGGTCGGGTTCGGGTTGACGGGATCGGGTTCGCGGGTTGGCAGGTCAGAAACGTTCAACCCGAAACCGACCTGTTTATATAAACGGGTCAGATATCTCAACCCTAACCTGTTTAACTTCAACACAAACCTAACCCATATAACCCATTTAATAAAACGAGTTAAACATGTTATCAGGTCAAACAAGTTAAACGGGTTAAACATGTCAAAATATTGTTATTATTACACAAATTGATAACAAAATACTAACACCAAATGACTAAGTAATATTTTTAATTTTATCTAACTATTAATTATGTTTTAACTAAATTAAGTATAAATATATATTTTTTAAAATATATTTTAATAATTAAACGGGTTGGCGGGTCGACCCATTTAAATTATCATTGACCCGAACCTAACCTGTTTAATAAACGGGTCAGCTGACTCAACCCGAGACTGACCCAATTATTTTTTACCTCAACCCAAACTTGTTTATTTTCGTGTCGGTTTCAGGTCGGGTTTCGTGTCGGATCAGAAATTGCCACCCCTAGTTGAACTTGAACAGAAGACAAGGAAGGAAATGGTGGCCTCTTTGTTTTTTGGCGGGTAAATGCTGGCGGGTGAGAAAACGACGAACCACAATATTTCGTTATTTTCTCTTTTATACCATTTTTAGCGGAAAACCTTTACTTTGCATCAAAAGGGCCACCCCCCTCGGTTATGACTATTAGCCAATTTGGTCCTTTTACTTTGTTAATTTTGTACACTTGTATTTGTACTTTGAATGATTTCCAAAATTAGATTTAATAAAAACTAAAATTCATAAAAAAAGAATTTGTATTCAAAATCTTTTTAAAATATACAGTACGAGAGTGCAACTTGAACGACTCTACAAAAATTTAACAAGTATAGACTAATTCTACATAAATATGGTCTAGTCGTACATCTATTGCATAAAAACGGCCGTACATTTATCACACAAAAATGATATGTTCGTGTTTTTTTCGCACAAAAAATATAATAATCGCATAAAAAAACATCCGGACCGCACAAAAAATCTACCTACCACATGGAGTCGCACAAGAAAAGATCTAAGACTCACGATCTATTTAGAGAAAATCAAGTTACACAAATTTGTTTTAAGAAATTAAATATATATCTAGTTTATTTTAATAATTATCTCTATTACTTTTCATAATGGAAATTTGAATGGTTATGTGGTTCATGCTTTGGGTCCAATTTCAAGGGTATATGAGACCACTAACGGATCTTTTGCATATAGCGATTGATCTTTGAGTCATTTTATGCATCGTTATCTACTTATTTGGTTATTATTTTTTTTCTTTCTAAAAGGCACGTAATTATCTACTGTTTTTCTCTCTACGGTACCAATGTGTTCATTTAAATTACTTTAAGAGGCATTTTTAAGTTGCCCTTGAATTTTAGGAGCTAAAGTGTAAGTTTTTATAAGATACTTATATTACGCACCAACAATTAGAAAAGGCAAAACCTAACCAAAATCAAACCCAACCCAAGCATCTTAATTAGTTGATTAGACCGAAATTTGGTGAGCCATATGTATTATCGAATTTGAGAAGATTAAGCTATAACAAGTTGTATTAGGTATGAAAAAAATGTATATTTTATTGAATGATACTTTTCTTTAGAAAAGTTTCATGAAAAAAATATGTTGGAGCTTTTTCTTAACAATAATACGAGAATATGAACAAGAAAAAGAATATAGAATCACAATACAAGTAGTTAACTATTCAACCCCATCCAACCTATGATTAGGCATTCCAAATCGTATTATCGTTTTGTATTTTTGGGTAACAAGACATAAATTCTTTTTTCTCAACCAGAACATGACACGACACCAAATCGTACAAATAAGAATTGACAATCCTATCCTCATTCCACATCCATCCTCTAAAGCATAAATTCGATTGATTCCAAATGGTTGCTTAATTAGGATTTAACTAAAGGAGTGGAAAACTTAGAATTTTGGATATAATCTTTAGCATATTTTTCAAAGATTGTTGGACCCCAATCGTCAAATTGAATTTCCGGAGCCATCTAGCTAGTTTGTGCCATTTCTTGATTAGGACTATTCTTTTGACTATGCAATATTTATGTCTTGATGAACATTCAACAAAATGCCAGAATATTGTTGCCATGTTTTACTTTGCATTATTATATGCTACTTTAAATAATTAATTTGATTAAATACCAAAAAAAGTATATATATATATATCATGTATCACATGTTATTCAAATAACTCGGTATTTGTACGTATCTACGTACAAATTAGTTGAAAGACATAACATTTTGTTAAACCATATAAAAGAAATTCGATTTATCTTCTGTAGAATCAGACAGCAAGTCCTTAATTATTTGCGATATAATGATAATGAACTATTATGATTTGTGATTTTGTTTCAAAAACCGTTCATTTTCGTGATAAGAATTCACTAATAAGTTAAGCGTCGTGGGCAAAATGTTGTGTCCCTTGTTAGCCGGTTTTTGTATCGTTTCGCACCGAACATTCTCAATATATACCATTAAGTTGTGGAGGTCGCTACAAAGTAAGAATACTTCTTTTAAAAAGACGTGGTGTCAAAGATGGAACGTCTTTGTTAAATGACAAAAAGAAGTTTATTTTGTTTTGTATTTTGCATTGTTCAAATGGTTATATGGGTTGGAATATTGTCTTTTTCAATGGCATCTTATCACATTTCGGATGGTGTATGACACATGAATTGAATTCAACTTACAAACTATAATTGTCTTTGTTTTGTAGTTTATACGTTCAGAACTCTAGTGTTTATAAATAGTATTCTCATTTAAAACGAGCTTTCTTGAAGTAGATGATTTTTGCTCGTAATGTTTGTGACCTACCCGTTGTCAGTCTGTTTCCGAACCTTCTCTAGATGGTTAAGTAGGACTCGAGTTTATCATATATTAATAAATGTTTGAAGTTTTTAAATAAAAATTTTATCATAAACCAATTACTCATGATAGATGAATGAGTTATTTTACACTCGATGTTAGGATTGTTTTAAATAAACCTTTGATTTGTGTCCTAAAGAGAGGCATGTCATAAGTGTTGGATTCATTTCCAGTCTTAATTAATGATTTAAGAAATAACGGTCATATATACAGTTAGGTTGTATAAATTACGAGTAAAATTTCACTATACCAATGAGTCTATTATAAATAGAAATACTTTTTCAAAAATAAAAATAGTTTATAAAAAAAAGTCAAATTATTAATACAGTTCAAAAAGTCAATCTCATATTCACATGTGTATGTGCATCCACACCTTACAAAAACGTGTGTACCAATATATATCCCATAAAGTGTTGCTGAATTCCCGTATCCACCAAGTGAAATGATGATTTAACTCTTTGAATTCTTGCTGCTCAGATTATGCTTCACTGGGAAATGCATTATTGATTCTTCAAATAATTAATTATAAATCCACTAAGTGTTTATGTTATATTTCTAATCTCGTTATATCTTTAGTTTTGGATCGAAAATACATATATGAGTATATAATTAAATTTCAGTAACAGATAAGAGTATAATAACATGATATCAGCTCCAATGTTTATCTTATTCTTTCATATCATATGACTCGAGAAGGTTAGGATATTAATACTTTAAATCTTTCCTACATTTTCGTCATATCTATATGTCTATTCATATTTAAATTTGACATACGTAATCTACTAATTCTTTTTCTTCGTATCATCTTTTGATTTTGATACTTATTATAATCAAATAGATAGGCATATTGATAGGAAGTAAATGTAGGAAGAAAATATCATTACTCAAAGTTATATGTTGGTACTTATTTTGAGAACAATGATCAATACAAAATTATATACAGACCTATAGAATCAATCTCAATCTAGATCAATGATTGAGATTAGACTAGATATTCAATTTACATCAACTATATATTCAATTTACCTACTGCAAATGCAACTAGCATAAACTGCATATTCGGTAAGGTAAATATTAATTATGTAAGTTCTGCGTATAAGACAAATTATGTATTGAACCTTACCCTTTATTTTTAAATATATCTTGTCTTCTATAATAGATGAGATATGGATGTGAACTTTGGAACTAATTATACGATCATTATAACATCAAATCGCAATAATTAGTTTTAATATTTGATTTGAAAATTCATACTTTTTATTATCTATAATACCTATAAAGTATTTAGGTGATTGTTTTAATCCAACCAAAGTTAAATCACATATCATATGTCCCCTTTCTATAAGTAAACTAATTTTAGTAAAAGAAAGCAATATCAATTAAGTCCAACCAATAAAATACTAAATACATATTAGAAAAAATGAAGTAATTTTCTATTAAACAAAATGAATTAAACTTCTCTTGGTGATACACATAATATATACCTTTGTTATAAGTATTGAGAAAGTAACTCTAACTTTGGACCAAAAAACCTGTAATAATAATCCGCATTGAATATATAATAAAAACAAAGTTAGAAAAATATCAACTATTTTGTATTAGTCCAAATAATAGGTTTAGCAATCACTTCAGAACCGGCTACAAGCGGGACGGTAAAATAAAATTCATTAAATAATAAATACCCACTTTAACATTTGACAAGACGAAACTTATTTTTCCACAATAATCTCATTTTTAATCATTTTATATATTACAATATCTAAAAACAAACAAGGAGCTAGTTATCGATAATTACAAGTTCAAGATAATAAATCACATGCATGCATTATCTTCTACAATCTTAACACTTAATTGTGATTATTTAATAGCAAAAAATCATTTTCAAAACACCAATAAGTGAAACACACGCTATGGTTCATTTGTTTGGTAATGTAATCTTTATCTATGCCCTTGAAGAATTAAAGAGTATGTTGTGCACATCTTATCAACCATCGAAAGCAAAAGCTTGCGAAATATCATTATATAAACACAAATCAATAAGTGTTGCAAGATTTAAAAACATTATCCTTTGATGACCCTCATAAGATCCTACACATCACAAGAAACCAACCTAAATAGAATTAAATTGCAAGCACTTAATTTTAGTTGCATCAAAGCATATATGAAGCACTGATGTTTATACAGAAATTTTAAAGGCCGAAAGTGTTAAAAAAAACTTTTAACCTTTAGAGCATTACGTGTGATGGCTTAAGCCAAACCGCCACCTCTGCGCCATGTTGGAACAAAATCACAGATCAACTTATTACTGATGCTGCAGTTAATACTGATCATGTTTACTACTGATGAATATTATGTTTAGTACTGATGGGGCAGAAACTTACTACTGATGAAGTTGATACTGGTGAAGTCTATAACTTAGTTACTACTGATCAAGGCATATTGAAGATACTACTGATCAATAGTAGTTACTACTGATGATGGGTTTGGACTTACTACTGATCACCAGACTTACTACTGACGATGCTCATTTACTACTGGTGATTGGTTTTACTACTGATACGCGTTTATGGAACATATCAAGTCCGAGATCTTCGCAGAGATAGTTATAGAATGTAATTCAATGTATATCTTTATAATTCGAATGTAAATCAAGTCCTAGAATAACTAGGGTAAATAGTTTAGCTTCAAGGACTATTATAAATAGTTCCTTACGAATTGTAAACGTACGTGTGTATTGTTAATCGATAATATACATTGAAGCTTTTTGTGAAACTGTGTTCTTAATATTCTCGCATATTGTTCTTACAGTTTATTGTTCTTAATATATTGATATAGTGTTGATCCGCTGCAACTTCTATTATCAATTAGATCTATAGGTGTTTATTAACTCTTCATAGTTAATCGATCCTGACAAATGGTATCAGAGCATATTGGTTCTAGATCTACTATTTGTTAAGAACAACAAAAAGTTTTAATCCTTAAAACACACACATTATTAATCATGACTGATAATAATGAAAGCACTCAAGCCAACAAAATCCCTATACTCACTCCCAATAACTTTGGGATGTGGAAGAATCGTATTAAGCAATACATGCTTATTACTGATTATTCCATGTGGGAAGTTGTCATTGAAGGAAACAAAACTGGTCCGGCTCAAGCAACCAGTTCTGCAACTGAAGCAGACAAACTAAAGTGTGAAAAGGAGAAGAAAGACAGAGGAATCGAACTCAAAACTCTAAGCACTCTCCTACTGGCCATTCCTAATGACTATCAACATCTCTTTGTTGAATATGATGATGCTAAGGTGCTGTGGCAAGCACTGGAGAAGAGATTCGTTGGCACCAAGAGCACAAAGAGGAACATGAAGTCTGTTCTCAAGCAAGACTTTGAAAACTTCAAAGGAAAGCCCAATGAGACACTCACTCAAGTGTTTGACAGATTCAACAAGCTAATTGGTGAACTTAACCAGGTTGGGGTTAAGATGGATTAAGTAGATGTCAATATGAAGTTCCTAAGGTCTCTTAGTGAAGAATGAGCCATGTATACAGTGATATACAGACAGAGAGATGCACTAGAAGAAAAGGAGTTAGATGAACTCTACAATGATCTCAGAGTATTTGAAACTGAGGTAAATCAAAAGAACCCTTTTATTTCTTCTAATAATGCTGCATTTGTATCTAGTACAGGTCAAGGTCAAGAAACCTCCACAGGAAAGGCTGCAGATTCTGAAGATGCTGCAAGAGAATCATTTTTCACTAGTCATGTGCATACTGCACTGATTAGTGATGATTTGGAACAATTGAATCCAGATGATCTTGAGGAGATGGATCTTAAATGGCAGATGGCTATGCTGAGCCTAAGAACCAAAAGGTTCTTAAAAAGGACTGGTAGGACAAGTCTCAACTACAACAAAGGTGACAAAGCTGGATTTGACAAAACTAAAGTCAAATGTTACAACTGTAACAACCTTGGTCACTTTGCAAAAGAATGTCCTCAGCCAGACAAAAGATCAAAATCAACTGCTCTTGTTTCACAACAAGGACAAGGCTATGACTGGAGCTTCCAAGCAGAAGAGCATGCTCAAAATCAAGCTCTCATGGCCTTTACTGACAGCAAATCTGAGGTAAAACCTAAACCTTGTACTTCTGAATGTATTAAAATTGTTAAAAATTTAGAAAAAGAAAACACTAAATTAAATGAAGATTTAGCAAAAGCATTAAGAAGAAATCATGAATTTGATGGTGTGATTGCTGATCAAGAACATCAGATAAAGGTGTACCAGATGATTGATCAAAGGATAAAGGAAGAACTGCTCCAAGCTGTAGATGAGAAAGAGTATTATGAATTAAAAAATAAAGAACTAACAAGTAAATTAGAAGAATGTCAACTTGAAATTGAACAAAATAAATTGACAATTAAAAAATTTGAAAGAAGTACTAAAATTCTTGATGAATTAACTAATAATCAAACTACAGAAAAAGTTGTTCATGGAGTGGGATATCATGCTGTACCACCTCCATATAAATTCATCCCTCCACTTAAAGATAGTTCAGAAAGAATCATAAATGAATTAAAAAGTGAAAATCAAACTGAATCTAATACTGAAACATCTGAATCAAATGATTTTTCTGATGATGATAGAACCACAAACTCAATTGAATTTACAATCGTTCAAACTAAATCTCCAAACTCAATTGATACAAGTTTTCACACAGCACAAAGTGAAGAAAATTCTCCTAAATATAATGCAGAAAATATACCAAAAATTTTAAAAAGGGGAAATGAAAGAAATAAAAATCAACTCTTAGATCAAAGGATACCTGAAGGTACTAAAGGTAAGAAATTAAGATGTGTTATATGCAACAAAGTAAATCATTTAGCAAATGATTGTCATTTCAATGCAATTAACTGTAAAGAGTTCAAAGCATTTAAAACTTCCAAAGAAAAGGCAAAAACACAGAAGTTGAAAGATACTACTGGTTCTTCAGTAGTGAATAAAAATAAAACTCCAATTGCTGAAACACCAAGATTTGGAAGAAGTGCACCAAGATTTGTGCAAAACAGAAGAGTTGGAAGCCCAAAGAACAGCAATTACTTCAAGAACAATGGAAAATAAAATCAAAATAAACAATATTTTAAATTTTCCAACACTAGTAAAATATTAACAATTTTACTACTGGTGTTAACCCTAATTATAATGCTGTCTGGTACCAGTACAAAAACACTACTGGTAAAAACCCTAATTACAAGAATACTACTGCTGCTAAACCAACATTCAAACATACTACTGGTATCAACCCTAAAAACACTACTGGTCATTCTAAACATGGTAAGTACCCAAATACTACTGGTCCATCAGTAGTAAAGTATTAAAAGGCTAAAACTCATAGGTATAGACCAAGATCAGTAGTGAACTCAGACACCAGTACCAAGTCTAAAAGAGCAGTAGTAAAACAGAACACCAGTACTAAAAAGGTATGTGTACCAAAAATGTTTAAGGTTAACTGTTCTAAGTCTGATTTCTCAAAGGATGAACCCAAGACATACAAAGCTTGGGTTCCCAAACTTAACTAACCTTTTATGTACCTGTGCAGAGCATTCAGATCCCAGAAGAAGGAAGAACATGGCACATTGATAGTGGATGCTCAAGGCACATGACTGGAAATCTGCAAATTCTTAAAGATTTCAAGTTATTTGATGGAGGTTATGTGGCCTTTGGTGAGAACCCAAAGGGAGGTAAGATTACAGGTAAAGGTACTGTTACTAATGGCAAAATTACCTTTGATGATGTATTTTATGTAGCTGAGCTAAAATACAATCTAGTCAGTGTGTCTCAAGTTTGTGATAAAAAGAACAAAATTCTTTTCACAGACATTGAGTGCATCATTCTTTCTCCTGACTTTATTTTAGATGAAAAATATGTTGTTTTAAGAACTCCAAGGAGAAACAATATGTATTGCCTGGATATAGGGGGAGAACTCATTTCTTCAAATGAGGTCAACTGTTTTATATCCAAGGCAAACACCACTGAATCAGAACTATGGCATAGAAGGATGTGTCACACTAATTTCAAAAACATGAACAATTTAGTAAAAAGAAATTTGGTCATTGGACTACCTCAAAAACAATTCATGTGTGATCATCATTGTGTTGCATGCCTAAAAGGTAAACAACACAAGACTTCTTATAAGTCCAAATCTGTGAATTCTATTTCTGTTCCTTTACAACTCTTACATATGAACCTATTTGGACCTACAAATGTAATGAGTATTGGAAAGAAACAATATTGTCTTGTTATTACTGATGACTTTTCCAGATATACATGAGTTTTCTTTCTCAGGACAAAGGATGAAACAAGTGAACTCATCAAGAACTTAATTGTTAAACTGGAGAACACATCTGATCAAAAAGTTAAAGCCATAAGATGTGATAATGGCACAGAATTTAAAAATGCTAACTTAATTAACTTTTGTGATCTTAAAGGTATCGACAGGCAATACAGCTCACCTAGAACTCCTCAACAAAATGGTGTAGCTGAAAGAAGAAATAGAACCATCATAGAAGCAGCAAGATCAATGTTAGCAGATTCAAAGTTACCAATCACTTTTTGGGCTGAAGCTGTTAATACTGCCTGTTATGTTCAGAACAGAGTATTAATAGTGAAGCCACATCTTGAAACACCATATGAACTTTTTAATAAAAGAAAACCCTCTATAAGTTTTTTTAAATCATTTGGTTGCCCTTGTATTATTCTGATTACAAGAGAACAAATTGGTAAGTTTGACTGCAAAGCTGATGATGGAATCTTTGTGGGATACTCTACTCAAAGCAAATCATACAGAGTATTCAACAAGAGATTAAGAATAATTGAAGAAAGCATAAATGTATCCTTTAATGAAAATATTCCCAATGAACAAGGAAATGGTCCAGATTGGCTATTTAACATAGACAATCTAACCAAATCCTTTAATTCTAACATGGATTTAAATGCAGGTGATTCAAATTGTCACACTCAAGAGGAAGGAACATCATCTGTTAATACTGGTCAAGAAAAGATGAGATACATAGTAGTTGATACTGCTCCCACAGTTAATACTGAGGACAGTAATAACTCAAATTCTGAAACCAGCAGTAACTCTGAGAATGAGGACAGTAGTAATTCAAATACTACTGGTACCAGTAATAGTACTCAAAACACTACTGGTCCTAGCAATAACCTAGATTCTCAAGATACTACTGATCTCAGTAACAACAACAATACTACTGATCTCAATGAAGACAATAGCAGTAGTAACTCTGACCAAGATGATGATGAACCAAACGTCAATGACAATGAAGGATCACTAGAAGAGCAAATGCCTGAGACAAATGAGTCCAATCTTGAAAATCAACTAGTGGTTGATAGAGCTACAACTACAAGGACTCAGAAGAACCATCCATTAGACCTTGTTCTAAGTGATGTTAACTCACCACTGCAAACAAGAAGCAAATTAAACAAAAGCTTAACTGCAAACATGTGTAATATAAGTTTAATTGCTAATGAATGTATGTTTGAATGCTTTCTGTCTCAGGATGAACCAAAGAAGATTCAACAAGCAATGAAGGACTCAAACTGGATTGAGGCAATGCAAGAAGAACTCCTTTAATTCAAATTACAAGCTGTCTGGACACTTGTACCTCTACCCAAAGGAAAAAGAGCCATTGGAACAAGATGGATCTTTAGAAACAAGAAAGATGAAAGAGGTATAGTGATAAAAAATAAAGCCAGACTTGTAGCCCAAGGATACACTCAAGAAGAAGGAATAGACTATGATGAAGTATATACTCCTGTTGCTAGAATTGAAGCAATAAGAATATTCCTAGCATATGCTTCATTCAAAAAATTCAAAGTCTATCAAATGGATGTGAAGAGTGCATTCCTATATGGGAAGATTGAAGAAGAGGTCTATGTATGCCAACCTCCAGGATTTGAAGATCTAAAACATGGTGATTATGTGTTCAAATTAGATAAAGCTCTATATGGCCTACATCAGGCACCAAGAGCATGGTATGATACATTATCATCATATCTATTAAAGAACAACTTTAAAAGAGGAGCCATTGACAAAACTTTGTTTACAAAGAAAGTCAAAGATGATATACTACTGGTACAAATCTATGTAGATGATATCATCTTTGGTTCAACCAATGATTTGTTATGCAAAGAATTTGAAGAACTGATGCAAGTCAAATTCAAGATGAGCTCTATGGGTCCAATGAACTTCTTCCTTGGACTCCAAGTCAGTCAAAGAATAGATGGTATTTTGATAAACCAATCAAAATATGTTAAAGACATCTTGGAAAAGTTTGATATGAAAGACTGCAAAAGTGCAAGTACACCAATGGAAACACACAAACACCTACATCCAGATGTTGAGGGGGAGGATGTAGATGAACACTTATATAGATCAATGATAGGCTCTTTGATGTACTTAACTGCATCAAGACCTGACATTATGTATAGTGTGTGCGTGTGTGCAAGATATCAAGCAAGACCTAAAGAACTACACTTGCAGGCTGTCAAAAGAATATTCAGATACTTGAAAGGCAAACCATCAATTGGTCTATGGTATCCACATGATTCACCCTTTGAACTCATAGCCTACACAGATAGTGACTATGGAGGTGAATGTCAAGATAGAAAGTCCACTACTGGTGGATGTCAATTCTTTGGATCAAGACTGGTAACATGGCAATGTAAGAAGCAAACAAATGTATCAACATCAACTGCTGAAGCAGAGTATGTAGCTGCATCTGCTTGTTGTGCTCAAGTACTCTGGATTCAAAACCAGCTTCTAGACTTTGGTATCTCTATCCTTAAAACTCCTATTTTTATTGATAATCAAAGTGCTATTAGTATTGTGAACAATCCAGTAAAACACTCTAAAACTAAACACATTGAAATAAGATTTCATTTTATAAGAGACTGTAATGAAAAGAAATTAATCAAAGTGGTTAAATTCATACTGATGATCAATTAGCAGATCTTTTTACAAAAGCATTTGATGTAGGAAGATTCAACTTCTTGGTTAGCAGTATTGGAATGATTTTAATACATTAAAATCTCACTTAAAATCATGTGTAAAGTTTTGTTGTAAAAAGTTATTTATTTGTTTAAGTGTTTTACTACTGGTAGATCTGTATTACTGGTGTGTAGGAATGTGCACAAAATACTACTGGTAGGACAATACTACTGGTGTGTATTAGGTTTACATAAATACTACTGGTAAGTCAGTACTACTGGTATTCACATATACTACTGGTCTTGTGTGTTGGTGGTTACTACTGATGTCTATAGTTACTACTGATGTAAAATTCTTAGTTACTACTGATGTTCGTAGATACTACTGACGTTTTCTTACTGGCATCTAATTTACTACTGGTGTTACACATCAAAATTACCAAACTAACCCCCGTGAAAATAACCGTTATATTATGATTCGAAGGGTAATTTAGTCTTTTTGCAGGCTAAATCGAAAGATATAAAAGGCGGCAGTCGATTAGTTTAAGCATTATCTTCACTTCGATTTGCTAAATCCTCTCGATAAACCCTAGCTTACGATTAAAGACCCTGCACCAGTAACAAAATTCTTACACGTTTCTCTCAAATCAACAAAAATGGCAACGCTACAATCTCTCAATATTCAAACAGATCTCAAATATTCAGAGTTCCACAATATGTGTGCGTTTCTACGCAATCCAGACGGAACAAAAGATTTTCGTCCGATAGTCAATTTCTTGAAAAATTCATATATAAAGTTTGCTTTAACTGTCAAACCAAAAGCATACCAACAGCACTTGGTGGATTTCTGGACCAATGCTGAAAGAACAGAAGGTGCAACTGTACTTATGATAAAATCATCTGTGGATGGCAAGACGATCACAATCACTGAGCAATCAATTCGACACCATCTAAAACTACATGATGATGCAGGTATGTTTACACTTCCTAAGGAATTCATTGCTGAAATTTTAAATAAAATGGGTTATGAGGGAAGACTCAACATAGTAACTTTTCAAAAAGGTCTTCTCTCCCCACAATGGAAATTTCTTGTACATACTATTCAGCATTGTATTTCTCCAAAACGAAGTACTTGGAATGAGTTTAATAAGGCAATAGCCTCTGCTGTTGTCTGTTTATGCACAGACCAAGTATTTAATTTTTCATACATGATTTTTGAAGGTATGTTGGGAAATCTTAGTTCTTCAAAATTTTTAATGTATCCCAGATTTCTCCAACATATCATAAACTGTGAATTGCAAAACTTGTCAACTCCCAAAAACATTTTTATCATTCCTGAGTTGAACAAGAAAGTTTTCTCAAATATGAGAAAACAATTTAAATTTTCGGGCAAGGAAACCCCTTTGTTTCCTAATATGATCAAAGATAAACCACTACTAGGAGAGGGTTCAATCATAGATACAACCCAAATTGAACCTCAACCCACTCCATCACCCCCAAATGCAGCCCAAACACCACCCCAAATAGTCACTCAATCACCCACACATATAGAAGTCCTGAATGTGTCCCAGGAACTTGAAATAAATCCTCAGAGTGCTACTCTTCACTCTGTGGAAGACCTGCCCAATGTAACCCAAAATATATCCACAATTTATAAAAGAAAGAAAACTTCTTTCAAGGACACCAGGGGACAAATCGAGTCAAACCCCAGACTCAAAGAGTTGTCCTCCAAGGAGGAGAGAGGACATGAGGCGAGGGCTTTCACTACTGATGCCCCAAAGGTGGGTGCACAGGACAGTGAAAACATAACTAAGACCCAGACCTCGGCAACTTTAAGTGATGACTCATTTGAGGAGTTACTTAAAGGACCCCGGTGCCAAGAAACCACAAGGGGGGCATCTCTGCTTCTTCCAGGAAGAAGAGGGTGTCTAAACAACCCAATGAATCACCAAGAAGTGATGAGGGTAGATCTATGGATTTGATGGAAAGGATGGAAAACCTTAAAGCCAATGTACCAGTCAGTGAGCCCGATGATCTTGCTAGATGGAGTGAGGGCAGTATTAAAACCAAACAATTGACGGATAAAGTGGATTCTCTTGAATCCACTGTACAAGATTGTCTTACATATCTCACAAATCAGGGGAAAACAATTGCAGTAATGAAAAGGCATGTTAATACCATCAACAAACGGATGAGGTTATATGAGCACAGGCTTCATCAACAAACTAAAATCATAAGGAAATTGAAGAAGAAGCTTGATGATAGTGAGGCTTCTCCAGTTGAGCTCACTAAGGGGGAGAAGGATAATATTCAAACAATGATTGATGAATCAATTGCAGCAGCAGCATCCTCTCTCTTAAACCTAAAAGAAACAAATGTTGATGAAGGCTCAGAAAAGATGGTTGTTGATGATGAGCCAATGACTACTGCTCCTATGGAAGAACAAACTCAACAAGAAGTATCAGTAGTAACTCCTACTACTGATATCATAGCAGTAGTAAGTCAGGAAGAGGAAATAAAAGCACCAAATACTACTGATGCCCTATCAGTAGTAACTCCTGAAGTATCAGTAGTAACTACCTTGGTTACTACTGAAGAGGAAGATCTGAAGTTACAAGAGCTAATTGAAAGAGAAAAATTTGAAATCATCACCAAACCACCTACACCTGATCAACCACTTATCATACCTGGCATTGATGATAATGTGAATTGGTTTGAGATTGATGAGTGCTCACTTCCTTCTCATCCAAAAATACTTCAACAACATGAGCTTATGTTATTTTCTCCTTCAATAATTATCAGTGGTGTGCCTGATATGAAATATATTCCACCTCCACCTTCAGCTCATATTAGAAAGGGTAAAGAAGTCTATGATGAAGATTACCCTAACAGAGCACAAGGTCATTACATGGTGAACAAGATAAATCTTGTCAGAGCTGATAAACAATCTAGATGGAAGGTGAATCACAAGAGATACTTGGAGAAAGTAGCTAAGTATCAAGCTCTTGAACAGAAGAAGGATCAAATTGAAATGCTTGTTCAAATACCTGTTCAAATAGAAGATATCCAGTTAGAAGCTCAAAAAGCAGAATTCAAAAGACTCAGAATAGTTGAAGAAGAACATATACAATGTCTTGAAGAATTGGGATCTGAATGCAAAAGAACAAAAAGTGAGCTAACTGATGATGTATTTGAACAGAAGACCAATATGATTGATTATTTGAAAACAAAAGGGCATAGTGCAAAGTCATTTGGCAGAATGAAGATGATGACTATTATTGAAAAATATTGTGCTGCCAAGAAGAAGGATTTGGATGAACAAGAAGAAAAAGAAGCAAAGAAATCTAAAGCCCTAATTCCAATCAGTCCAAGTTTAATTAAAGATGGTAGTTCATCAACTACTGGTTCCACATCAACTCCCCAATCAAAGAAGAGAAAGGCTGTTACTCAAGAACAGAGTACTCAAAAGAAGTCAAAAACACAAATCATTCCTGTTCTTGAAGTGCCTATTGCTCCCTTGCAGAACAATCCTATCATAAATTGGAGAATTATGAATAATAATGTGATAGAGATCATAAGGGAAGATAAAATTGTTCAAAGATTTACTGGATGGTTGCCATTGATTAGTTCATGTTCAAGAAGTGATGTTATTAAACTTCTAATCATTGGAAAACCAAGGATGGCAAAGAAAACATGGAGAGAATCTTGTGCTGGATACTTAACAAGAATGATAGGTGCTGCATTTTATCCAGACAACTACCCAGAACAGTTTACAGATCCAGGAAATGTTTATGCTTGGAATGTGATTCCAACTGCCAATATGTACTTCTTTGAAAAGTCAGGCAAAGTATGTGAGCTATACTTATATGAAAAAGAATATCCACATTCTGAGAGGACTATGTATCAGATATTCACAAACACAATGATGAAGCCATATGATGCTGTTATGTTCTAGAACAAATTGAATTATTTCACAAAGAGGAACATCAAGTACATCATTGAGCAAAGACATCAACAGAATCAAAGAACATTGGAGAAAAGAAAGAAAGAAGAAGAAGAACAAAAGAAACTTATGTGATTGAAAGAGAATCAATAAGTTTAGGGGGAGATTGTTGGAACAAAATCACAGATCAACTTATTACTGATGCTGCAGTTAGTACTGATCATGTTTACTACTGATGAATATTATGTTTAGTACTGATGGGGCAGAAACTTACTACTGATGAAGTTGATACTGGTGAAGTCTATAACTTAGTTACTACTGATCAAGGCATATTGAAGATACTACTGATCAATAGTAGTTACTACTGACGATGGGTTTGGACTTACTACTGATCACCAGACTTACTACTGACGATGCTCATTTACTACTTGTGATTGGTTTTACTACTGATACGCGTTTATGGAACATATCAAGTCCGAGATCTTCGCAGAGATGGTTATAGAATGTAATTCAATGTATATCTTTATAATTCGAATGTAAATCAAGTCCTAGAATAACTAGGGTAAATAGTTTAGCTTCAAGGACTATTATAAATAGTTCCTTACGAATTGTAAACGTACGTGTGTATTGTTAATCGATAATATACATTGAAGCTTTTTGTGAAACTGTGTTCTTAATATTCTCGCATATTGTTCTTACAGTTTATTGTTCTTAATATATTGATATAGTGTTGATTCGCTGCAACTTCTATTATCAATTAGATCTAAAGGTGTTTATTAACTCTTCATAGTTAATCGATCCTGACACGCCATCTATGCGCCACCTCACTATTTCACATCTCACATTCAAAACCCCAAATACCCCCTCTACCATAACTTAACTTAAAATACCTTTTTTGGACCCACTAAAATACTCCTTACCCAATAAAAATACCCTAAAAACACAGTCTCTCACTCCATTGGTCCGCTGCTTCCGCCAAGAGTTCGACTTAGTGGCTCACTCACACCACTTACGGTGTGGTGGCGAGATGTTTTCGCTGAGGTGGCATCTGGCGGAGGAGTCCCTTCGTTACTGCACCCAGCGCTCTTAGTACACAACAATCTTGATCAAGATACACCAAAATTCTTATAGCTCATCAATATCTAGTGTTTATGTGTCCTATAAGGTTGTGAGTTCAAATTCTATTATGGACAAAAATAATACAGATTTAGAAAGTGTTTGTTTAGTTGTTAAAAAAAACATATTGTTCAAAGATACATTGGATTACCGGAACAAAGTCTTATGCTGAGGTTTGAAAGAAATCATGTGGTTACTGATTATGCATTGCAAACAAGCTACTTCCCAAGGACTGGTCATGGTCAACATGCCAAGTCAAACTAGACTTTCTAAATTACGTTCACATCTACAATAATACTTTATTGAATCAGTCCAAGAACTCACCAGTCATCAAAAGAAGTGAGTTTGTTTTTTTAAATTGAGACCAAAATCGATTTACCCACCACAAAATATGATTCATGCATCCAAAAAGATTTAATTTACCATTGTATCCTCTTGTTAGAGTAAAGACAAGGGAAAAAAATAAAAGGCTAAAATTATAATTTTGAATATAATTTTAAATAATTGAATTGTTTATAAGATTTATTTTCTATGGTACACAAGTCACATTTAAATCGAACGATCCTAAGTTTATGAGTGCTCCTGATAATGCCAATTGCCAAAATAATTTTCTCGGTTCAGTTCAGAGAAGTTCAATTTGTTTATAGACGGTGAGTGTGCCTACATGTTTGTGATTGTATAAACCATTTTTTGTTGGGTATAAATCACCACCCATAAAAAATATAACCGTGCTTATAGACATTATTATAGAAGGCACTTATTAGTTATTACTAGCCATGCACAAAAAACGCGAAACCCAAACCGCACCTGAAACCGTAAACCGAACCGGTCAAACTCGGTTCCGGTTCGGTTTTTTTTAAACAGGTTAGACCCTCCGACCATTAAACACGTTTCAAACCGGTTATTCTGAAACCGAAACTGGTTTCTAACCGGTTATAACCCCAAAAAAACTGAAAAAATAGCACATTTTACAAAACCCCCCAAAAATACCGGTTTTTTTTTTCCAGTTTAGAACAATAACAGGTTTGTAACCGGTCGTAACCAGTCTGTATCGGGTAGGGTTTTCTCCGGGTAAAACCAGTTTGTACCCTAACCGGTTTTTGGAATAACCAGTTTCAAAGTGTTGACCAAAAACCAGTTCAGGTTTGAAACTGAAATCAGTTTTAGCTAAAAACCAATTTTGTGCTCCTATAGTTATTACCCATGTAACCATGTTCTCAATCTATTTCAACAAAATTAGGTATAAAACAATGCTGGCAAATCGACCAAACTCAATTGTAAGAAATCAGTTTCATAACTGGCTGATAGTAAAAATACATTATTAGTTACCCATATACTAGTATTTTCTAATCGCTGTTGACAATTCCAGGTTTTCTAGTAGTAAATATTAGTAATAAAAATACAAAAGGAGGTTATATTGGAAAGCATAATGTATTTTTTGAGTAGTAAAACTACATAGGGTAGGGTAGGGTAGGGTACTCAATTTCTAACAACCACAAAAAGAAAAACTTAACCTCTTACAAGTTGAGATGATATTAAAAGAATCATAACCTAAAAACACATAACATACTTGCAATCCAATCCAAAACACAAACAATCAAACAAACAATGTATTCAAGTCTCTGACTTCTATAACCAAAGCAAACCAACATCCACCCTCATTAAAACAAACGTCAACTGTTTCCTCATGCCTGTAAAAACCACAATTATTATTATTATTTAATAACTTAACTGCTTAAAATCAATTGTATTTTATATTTATTTTTTACTGAAAAGTAGTTACTACCTTGTTTGCTATGTTGTTGGACAGCCAGTCCAATCCCTCATAAAGTCCCTCTCCAGAGGTTGCACAAGTGCTCTGGATGTACCTGAGAAAGAATCAAAGAGTTAATAAGAGTAAATAACTTTTCTATATATTATAATTTTATGTAATTATTTTATTGAATAAAAAAAGTTTAAAATTATTATTTTAAAATAATTATTTTATTATTTACCAGTGGCGCTGTCGAAGGGAGTGGAGACCAAGCTTGTCGGTGATTTCAGCAGCATTCATGGCATTAGGGAGATCTTGTTTGTTGGCAAATACAAGGAGAACTGCATCTCTTAACTCATCCTGCCATAAATTAATTAATTAATATATGTGATTAAATTATTTCATGCAATTATTGAAACAATAATCATGTTCTTGATGCTGATTATGACATAAATAAACTAATTTTATACCTCATTCAACATCCTGTGCAATTCATCTCTTGCCTCAACAACTCTGTCCCTGTCATTGCTATCAACCACAAAAATTAGACCCTGTGTGTTCTGGAAATAATGCCTCCATAGTGGACGAATCTGCATAAAAATGAACACACGTGTAATTCAGCCAAAAATTCCAAAAGTTCAAAACTCATAAATAAGTAACATTCCTACCTTGTCTTGACCCCCGACATCCCACACTGTGAAGCTAATGTTCTTGTATTCAACAGTCTCCACATTAAAACCTACAAAAAATAAACAGACTTAGCACTCCATATTTGTAACTCAAATAACAAATTTACAGATTTAATGCTAATTAGTATGGATTTGGTGATTAAATCAAACTGAGAGTGTTAGAGAAATGATTACCTATGGTAGGAATTGTGGTGACAATCTCACCGAGCTTGAGCTTGTACAAAATGGTGGTCTTACCAGCCGCATCGAGACCGACCATCAATATACGCATCTCTTTCTTGGCAAAGAGCCGGCTGAAGAGTTTGGTGAAAGTTAGCCCCATCCTCTTGCAATTGAGGATTTCTACAAAAAAAATAAAAAATTTAGTCAAAAATGTAAGATCTAGAACAAGTTCTTATTGCAAGTAACAGTTACAGCTTAGGGATTTCCAGAATGTAATTCAGTCCATCACATCTGACATGCTTTATTATTGTTAAATGTAGCTCATGCTAGTGAGTGTCGAATGAGTTTTCCAAAATCTGCTTATTTATCAACAAAACAAGCTTATTTAAGCTAATAAGCTCAAAAGCCCCTTAAATAAGCTTTCCCAAACATGCACACTCTAAAAGCTTATTCCAGATGTAATACGTCATAACATAAACCTCATCAGATCAAAATATAACATACAAAATCTTCAAAGACGCAATTAAGCATGAGATCAATGTTGCATGATAAGATCCTAAATTCAAACATTGCAGGCACAATGAAATCATCAAACCTATGAAACAGAAGTCATCACGTATAGATCATGATCAATTCTCATTCAATGTCATGCTCTAAACTAAAGGACCTCTGTCTGGAATCCTAAATTGCAAACAATAAGCACCATTTTCAGCAAAATGCAATCAGACCGCAAGGTTTTTACATGTAAGGCCAAATGAAACTTTACAAACAAGCTAATGATCGCATCAGAGCGGATCCTGCGACATGATTCATCCATAAAGTAGATCTAATAAAAGTCTATGAAATAGTAACATTAGTACATATTCAGATCGGAGAACAAATTAACAAAATGCATCAAATCCACAAAAAATGCGTTGATGATCGTATAATTCAAAATCATCCATTGATTTCATGATTGTATAAAAAACACAGAATTACATACAATCTTCACGTAATTAACAGATCAGGCTATGACCTAATACGAATGAGATACAAACTTTAAATCTAACCTAAAAATGTTGAGATCTGAGAAGAGAAACACGAGTACAAAGATCTGGATCTAGATTTACCTGAGAAAAGGTTGTTCAAGGGGGATCAATCGATCGATTTGAAAAGCGAGACAGAGAATAGAAGGCAGAAAGAGAGAAAGGAGAGAAAAAGGGAGTATGTAAAATGAAGGGGGCGAGAAAACCGATAATGAATATGAGGTTAAATAACCCCCGGACATTGCTGATTACCATTAATCAATATTTTTTATAACACATATTTTAACCCCCAAATTAATACGAAGTATTAACTTTTGAATGACAAAATAAACAAAAAGCATATTTAATCTTACTATTTACTAATGCATTTAGGATTACTATTTTAAAAAAATTTAAGGAGCTTCTTAATTTTAAGTTTAAAGAGATTTTCGATTTTAGTAACTTCTTCAACTAAAATAAAATCAAAAAGTGCTACTTACATGATTCGAACACAAGACCTCTTCTAAGTAGTCACTATGTGTTAACCAATTGCTATAAATTACAATTTATTTTATCTCACCAAAACAAATTATAAGAGGTTGTACATCATCGCATTTGACCAGCCTTTTATTTCCGTTTCATTTTATATTCCCGGAAACTATTGACTATATTAAATTGTCTTACCATCTTTTATTTCCGTTTCGATTTATATTTCCGAAAACTATTAATTGTCTTGCCACCAAATTAATTGACCTTTTGACTATATTGAATCTTCTTCACGCATATCTATACCACTATTAAAGCATTTAGGCCTACTAATATTAGAAGGTCTTAAAAACAGTTTTTAAGACCTTTAATATTAGTAGGTCTAAATGCTTTAGAAGATAAAAAATAATAAAAACACAGCTTAAGGGAATCGAACCTGTGACCATTTGGGATATAGATGTGTGTGTGTGTGTTAACCACTTCAACTACTTGATCACTTTGATTTATTCCAGATACTAATATATATAAGCTTTAACGTTACCAGAACTCAACCATCATTTCTCTATTTAAACGGCCCATATTTACTTCCACAAAAAATATCAATTTCGGATCTGATCCTACCATCACTAATGTCGGCACCTACCATCACTACGCACCACCACTCATGTTGTAACACCTCATATTTTAAACACAAAACATTTGCCCAAAATAAAACATTTTTCATAAATAGAAGAACTATTCCAAAATAGGGATTTACAAAAACCTTTGGTATGAAAATCAGAGTATAAAGTTTGGTGTTACAAAATAGATCAAAACCAAAGCTAAGCATAAATCCAATCTAAAGTTCTTCTATTCTAGGCCCCGCATCTCTATCCATGCGTACCTAAACCTTCGATCCCGAACCTGAGTACATAGCAAAACAAAACAAGGAGTACGTGAGACAAAAACGTCTCGTGAGCTACATGGGTTTAGACCCGATAATAAAAATGAATGTCACATTTCATATAACCAATCAATATACACATATATATCCAACCATCCAGTCTAGTCACCTTAGTGTGACTCTAACAACTTTGCTTACCTAGCAATCACAACTAACGTGGATGAGTCGATGGGAATTCACCCCAACTGCCCCTCACTCCACACCTCATGACCGGGAGTATCCCGTGACATCGCATAACTAACGTGGATGAGTCGATGGGAATTCACATGGGAATTCACCCAACTGCCCCTCACTCCACACCTCATGACCGGGAGTATCCCGTGACATCGCATAACTAACGTGGATGAGTCGATGGGAATACGCCCAACTGCCCCTCAATCCACAACTCATGATCGGGAGTAGCCCGTATCATCACATCATCTCAATCTCATCATAACCCTATGGTTATGCAAATCTAGCTCTTTGCTAGCACTTTCATCATCATCAAGTTAGTTCAATACTATCATAGGTATAACTAACTATCAACTACTAGTCTACACAATTAAGCAAATAGACCATAACACAGTAATGAAAATATTTAACAGGGCTATGTACTCAATAAATTCCACACGTACTCACCTTAGCAATAAAGATGCTCCACCCGTGTTCTTGACACCAAAACTCTTGTTTCACAAACCAATCAACTTTCCAAGACTTCACCAAAAGCCTAATACAATTATCACAATATGATCAACATTACAATCTACTAACAATGTGTTCATCTATCTCTAGATAACACCCAACAATCCATTTCCCCCAAATATGGTGATTACCAAACCCTAGGTTTAACCAACCCTTAAGATTCTTACAAATCATAATCATACACTTGTTTTCCTTGTTAATATACCATCTATTAAGTGTATACACCATTTATATCACCATAATCCATAACCCAAGAACTAGGGTTTCAACCCCAAGCTTCTAAACCCATAGATCTAAAGCTACAACTACAAAGGATTGAAGATATACCTTAAATCTTCAACTAGGAGTGAAGAATCACAAGATTTGATGAAGAAATCGACTCCAAATGATGCTTGACACCCAAAATCGTTCACAAGTTCGAAGAGAGAAAAACTAGGGTTTCACTTGGCAATAAATGAGCCAAATCCCGACTTTAATGCTGCCAGACACAAGTTCACGACGCGACCATAGTTCGCGTCGCGAACTCTCCTTCTACACGCATACTTAGCGATCGTTATCTAGTCGCGAACTACTTAGCGACACATGGCCAAACTCCCTGGAGCAAGTTCCCGATCGGGAACTTATAGTTCGCGTCGCGAACTCCTGATGGCAGCAAGGCTGCACTTTTTCCAACTTGTCTCGACCCGGTTTCGCCCGTAACTTTCTCGTACGGCGTCCAAACGACACGAAACCAATTCCCACGTAATTTATATGATTTATCCATAATTATCATATTTTTATACAATTTATTTATTTACAAATTCGGGTCGTTACAACTATCTACCCCTTAAGAAGATTCCGTCCTCGGAATCTCATCATAGTTCACGAAATCCGGGTATCTTTTCCGAATCTCGTCCTTGACTTCCCAAGTCAAATTCGGCCCAAGTGAATGCTTCCACTTGACCAACACCAACTCGATCTCTTTATTCCGAAGCTTCTTTGTCTTCGTTTCTAATATAGCCTCGGGCTCCTCAATCAACCGGTTCGGGCCGTCAACCCGCAACTCTTGCAATGGAATAATATTTTCAACTTCCCCGATAAACTTCTTCAAATAACTCACGTGAAAGGTGTCATGCACACCTTGAAGTTCGGGTGGAAGTTCCAACTTAAAAGCTTGAAGCCCGACCCGTTTCAATATTTTAAACGGTCCAACATACCTTGGACTTAACTTTCCCTTTTTACCAAACCGCATCACACCTTTCCAAGGTGACACTTTCAACATCACCATATCACCGACATCCAAGTCGTATGGTCTTTTCTTTAAGCCCGAATAACTTCGTTGTCTATCTTGGGCGACTTTCATGTTGTTTTGAATAATACCAATCTTTTCATTTGTCACTCTCACGATCTCGGGACCCGTGAGTTTCGTCTCTCCCGCTTCCAACCAACAAGATGGAGTTCTACATTTCCTTCCATACAATGCCTCATAAGGCGGCATCTTGATAGTCGAGTGATAGCTATTATTATATGAGAACTCGACTAACGGTAAATGTTCATCCCATTTACCACCGAAATCCAACACACACGATCTCAACATGTCTTCAACCGTTTGAATTGTTCTTTCACTTTGACCGTCGGTTTGCGGGTGATAAGCCGTGCTCAACCGCAACTTTGTACCCAACTCTTCTTGTAATGACCGCCAAAATCTCGAGGTAAACCTCGCGTCTCTATCGGACACAATCGATAACGGAACCCCGTGGAGTCGAACCACTTCATCAACATACAACTTAGCCAACTTCTCAAGTGGCAATGTTTCCCGAATTGCTAAAAATAACGCACTTTTGGTCAACCGGTCAACTATGACCCAAATGGCATCGTGACCTCTACTCGTCTTCGGTAAGCCCACTATGAAATCCATAGTTATATCTTCCCACTTTCCGGCCGGTACAATTAATGATTGAGCTACCCCATACGGTACCTGATGCTCGGCTTTCACTTGTGCACACGTGGCACACTTAGAGATATACTTGGCCACTCTCGCCTTCATTCCGGGCCACCAATAAACCCGTTTCATATCTTGATACGTCTTTGTACTTCCCGGGTGAATCGAATACTTCGATTTGTGCACATCATACAACAACTCTTTTCGGATACCACCGAACTTAGGAACCCAAATACGACCGCCTACGGTCTTCAACCCTTGTGCATTTTCGAGAAAATGTTGGTTCTTACCTAACCGTTCTTGTCTTAACTCGTCTTTTCCCATAACTTCTCGTTGGGCATTCTTGATTCTTTCGATAATACTCGAGACAACTTCTATACGTGATAACATTCCTCGGTTCGGATTTTCATAAACCTTTCGGCTCAAGGCATCGGCCACCACGTTCGCCTTCCCCGCATGATACACAATCTCACAATCATAATCGGCAATCAACTCGATCCACCTTCTTTGTCGCATATTAAGGTCTTTTTGTGTAAACACATATTGCAAACTCTTATGATCCGTGTACAATGTACACCGAGTGCCATACAAATAATGCCTCCACAACTTCAAGGCAAAAATAATCGCCGCCAATTCCAAGTCGTGTGTCGTATACCTTAATTCCGCATTCTTCAATTGTCGCGAGGCATACGCGATCACCTTTCCCCTTTGCATCAACACACAACCGAGCCCTTGATTCGAAGCATCACTATAAACCACAAAATCTTCCATACCATCCGGTAACGTAAGGATCGGCGCGTTACATAACTTTTCTTTTAACAACTTAAACGCCTCTTCTTGCTTCTTTTCCCACACAAACTTCTCACTTTTTCTCGTTAACTTCGTGAGTGGAATCGCGATTCTCGAGAAATCTTGTATAAATCTTCGGTAATAACCGGCTAATCCAAGAAAACTTCTAACCTCGGTAGGAGTCCTCGGAGGCTCCCAATTTGACACCGCTTCAATCTTGGACGGATCAACCTTAATACCATCACACGTCACCACGTGACCTAAGAATTGCACTTCCCGCAACCAAAACTCACACTTTGAAAATTTAGCATACAACTTCTCCCGTTTTAACACATCTAACACAAGTCTCAAATGACCTTCGTGTTCTTCTTCGGTTTTTGAATAAATCAAAATGTCGTCAATAAACACGATCAAAAACTTATCAAGAAACGGTTTACAAACCCGATTCATCAAATCCATAAAAATAGCCGGTGCGTTGGTAAGACCAAACGGCATCACTAGAAATTCATAATGACCATAACGTGTACGAAAAGCCGTCTTCTCGGTGTCGCCTTCTTTCACCCGAACTTGGTGATAACCCGACCTCAAATCGATCTTCGAGAAATAACTAGCACCTTGCAATTGGTCAAATAAGTCATCAATTCTCGGCAACGGGTAACGATTCTTAATTGTTACCTTGTTCAACTCTCGGTAGTCGATACACATTCTCATCGAACCGTCTTTCTTTTTAACAAATAACACCGGTGCACCCCACGGTGACGAACTCGGACGAATAAAACCTTTATCTAACAATTCTTGCAATTGGGTCATCAATTCCCGCATCTCGGTGGGAGCTAAACGATATGGAGCACGAGCAATCGGCGTCGCCCCCGGCACTAAATCAATTTTAAACTCGACTTGTCTCTCCGGTGGTAAACCGGGCAAGTCATCGGGAAATACCTCGGGGAATTCCCGAATAATTTTTACACTATCCATTGTCTTCTTTTCTTTTCGGCCATCTAATACATATGCAATAAACGATGCACAACCTTTCGATATACTTTTCCTTGCCTTAATAGCGGTAATCACATTAGGCATGTGATGTCGTTTCTCCCCGTATACATACACTTTCTCGTTCTCGGGTGTCCTAATCGACACAATTTTCTTCCCACACAAAATCTTGGCTTGGTGCATACCCAACCAATCCATACCAATAACCACATCAAACGCCCTAATTCCCATGGGCAACAAATCCACCTTAAACTTTCTACCGTCTATCTCTAGTTCACAATTTCTATAAATACATTCAACCATAGACGTTTTCCCGTCGGCTACTTCTATTTCATAAACCTCATCTAACATTTCGGACGGCACATTCAATTTACAACCGAACTCATAAGACACAAACGAATAATTAGAACCCGAATCAAACAAAATATGAGTTGGCAAGGAGTTAATGAATAGAGTACCTGACACCACATCGTGTGCCTCCTTCGCCTCCTCTCGGGTGAGTTGAAAGGATCGTCCCTTCACCTTGGCCGGTTCCACCTTCTTTTGAGCCGTGGACACCATCGACTCGATTCCTTTCTTTGGGCACACATTGCTATAGTGCCCCTTCTCGTGACACGAGAAGCATTCAACATCGGCCAACGACTTGGCCCTACAATCCCGGGCTATGTGCCCCGCCCTTCCACAATTAAAACAAGATTTCGACTCTCCTCGGCACCCGCCGGTATGAGTCTTCCCGCACTTCTTGCACGAGCCAACACTACCTTGCTTAGAGAAGCTCGAGGTGAACTTCCCTTTCTTGAACGAACTAGAGCCGCTCTCGGCTTTCCTTTTCTCGCCCACATGGGCCCTCTCGGCAACACGTGCCACATTCACCTCTTCCACACCCCGGGCGGCACTAATGGCCTCATCTAGTGAAGCCGCCCTCTTCACCTCCAATTGGTAGTCCCACGGTAACCCACTAGCATACCGGACCACCCTCAACCTCTCATCCGAGTAGGTTTTAGCAACAAACGGGAGCAATCCCGTGAATTCCCTCGAATATTCCTCCACCGACATATCACCCTTTTTGAGGGTCACGAACTTTTCGTGCATCTTTTCCAAATCCCTTTCGGGACAAAATTTCTTTTTCAATCTCGCGGTGAACTCGTCCCACGACATCTTCTCAATCACCTCCCTCCCTAGGGTCTCATATACGATGTCCCACCAAACCATCGCATCTTCTTTTAGCAATTGTGACGCATACGTCACCATATCGGCATCCTTACATTTACTACTACCGATCACCCTCTCGGTTTCCCGGATCCACCTCATGGTTACTTTCGGGTCCGAACTACCCGAATACACATTTGGCTTACAAGCCATGAATGATTTAAACGAACACCCTTCTTTCACAACGGGCTTAGCCCTTGCATCACTTTGGCCACCCGTGGAGGACTTCCCTTCCCCGGTGCCACTACCTCCGGTTTTCTCATCCGACTTAGCTTCGGATTCACGGTCTCCACCCGACCTTTCACGGTCTCCAATAATTCGGTGCACTTCCTCGGCCACCGTTCCCTTGATTTGGTCGATAATAGTTTGGAGATCCGCCATGGTCACCGGAGTTCTATTAGCTCCGACCTCCGATTCATCAACCCGATGCATTGATGGTTGACTTTCTTGCTCATCCACCCTCTCAACAGGAGGTACTTCCTCCTCCCGGTTCTCCGGGGCTTTCCCACTTCTACGAGTGTTCACCATTTCTTTCAATCAAGACTATACGAAAGACATTAAACATTTAGTACCTTGTGTACAACCCATTAGTCGCGTACGACTCAATACTCAAAATCATATCAAATTCTTCGGTCCCCTAGGTTCAACCCTAAACTTAATATAAAGTCTCAAGGTCAACCTATGATCTCAAGGAATCTTACATTCCTAATGCTACAGTCTAAGACTAGGATGGTCATCCAACCTAATTCACTTAAACTATAGCTCTGATACCAAGTTGTAACACCTCATATTTTAAACACAAAACATTTGCCCAAAATAAAACATTTTTCATAAATAGAAGAACTATTCCAAAATAGGGATTTACAAAAACCTTTGGTATGAAAATCAGAGTATAAAGTTTGGTGTTACAAAATAGATCAAAACCAAAGCTAAGCATAAATCCAATCTAAAGTTCTTCTATTCTAGGCCCCGCATCTCTATCCATGCGTACCTAAACCTTCGATCCCGAACCTGAGTACATAGCAAAACAAAACAAGGAGTACGTGAGACAAAAACGTCTCGTGAGCTACATGGGTTTAGACCCGATAATAAAAATGAATGTCACATTTCATATAACCAATCAATATACACATATATATCCAACCATCCAGTCTAGTCACCTTAGTGTGACTCTAACAACTTTGCTTACCTAGCAATCACAACTAACGTGGATGAGTCGATGGGAATTCACCCCAACTGCCCCTCACTCCACACCTCATGACCGGGAGTATCCCGTGACATCGCATAACTAACGTGGATGAGTCGATGGGAATTCACATGGGAATTCACCCAACTGCCCCTCACTCCACACCTCATGACCGGGAGTATCCCGTGACATCGCATAACTAACGTGGATGAGTCGATGGGAATACGCCCAACTGCCCCTCAATCCACAACTCATGATCGGGAGTAGCCCGTATCATCACATCATCTCAATCTCATCATAACCCTATGGTTATGCAAATCTAGCTCTTTGCTAGCACTTTCATCATCATCAAGTTAGTTCAATACTATCATAGGTATAACTAACTATCAACTACTAGTCTACACAATTAAGCAAATAGACCATAACACAGTAATGAAAATATTTAACAGGGCTATGTACTCAATAAATTCCACACGTACTCACCTTAGCAATAAAGATGCTCCACCCGTGTTCTTGACACCAAAACTCTTGTTTCACAAACCAATCAACTTTCCAAGACTTCACCAAAAGCCTAATACAATTATCACAATATGATCAACATTACAATCTACTAACAATGTGTTCATCTATCTCTAGATAACACCCAACAATCCATTTCCCCCAAATATGGTGATTACCAAACCCTAGGTTTAACCAACCCTTAAGATTCTTACAAATCATAATCATACACTTGTTTTCCTTGTTAATATACCATCTATTAAGTGTATACACCATTTATATCACCATAATCCATAACCCAAGAACTAGGGTTTCAACCCCAAGCTTCTAAACCCATAGATCTAAAGCTACAACTACAAAGGATTGAAGATATACCTTAAATCTTCAACTAGGAGTGAAGAATCACAAGATTTGATGAAGAAATCGACTCCAAATGATGCTTGACACCCAAAATCGTTCACAAGTTCGAAGAGAGAAAAACTAGGGTTTCACTTGGCAATAAATGAGCCAAATCCCGACTTTAATGCTGCCAGACACAAGTTCACGACGCGACCATAGTTCGCGTCGCGAACTCTCCTTCTACACGCATACTTAGCGATCGTTATCTAGTCGCGAACTACTTAGCGACACATGGCCAAACTCCCTGGAGCAAGTTCCCGATCGGGAACTTATAGTTCGCGTCGCGAACTCCTGATGGCAGCAAGGCTGCACTTTTTCCAACTTGTCTCGACCCGGTTTCGCCCGTAACTTTCTCGTACGGCGTCCAAACGACACGAAACCAATTCCCACGTAATTTATATGATTTATCCATAATTATCATATTTTTATACAATTTATTTATTTACAAATTCGGGTCGTTACACATGTAACATCCCAAGACCCGGCCTAGTAGTTTATTGACCTTAAGGTACCTTATTAAATGATTATCTGATTAAATGCTTAGTTAATTTAATTAGTCTGCTGTCTTTTGCGGTATTTTAAATATCCAAAAACTGCTCAGCAACAGTCGGACAAGTGGGGAATGTTGGGGTGAACCAGAAAAGTTTGGGTAGAGCCGGGTCTAAGCGTTGGCTAGGTAAGCGCCCTGTAGTAAGAGGAGTAGTTATGAACCCTGTGTGGAATATTTGGAATGAAAATGTGATTTTTATATTTTTGGATTCCTTGTTAAATATCGTTTCCGGAAATGCTTTCGTTTTTAAAATTGGAGTCCGTTTCCTATTTTAAATAAATTAATTTCGAAAGGGACTTTTTAGACGTATACTGTTAATTAAAGGAAAAGACAACAAGGGGGTCCCACCACCCTTGTTTGGCCGGCCAAGAGAGAGAGGAGGGCAATTCCCTCTTCACTTTTCTCTTTTGAAAACCTTATCCACTATTCCATTGCTCATTTTCTCTCTAAAACTCCATACTTGTTCTTGAGCTCAATCTTGTTGATTCTTGGTGCTAGAGTCCGAAATTCTTACATAAGTTTGGGTAGTAGAAGCTTAGAAGTAAGTAACATCTTCTCTTTTACTTGTTCTTGAAGTTCTTGAACCATAGTATGAACTAGGGTTTGTGATGCTTGATGTTTTATGGTTGAATCTTGATATGGATGTTGTATTATGTGTTTATGCAAGCTTTTACACCATATGTATGGTTGTTTGTAGGAAGAACACAAGATTTAGTGAAAATCACCTTCAACCTCCATTAATGGTGGAAGTTGAAGGTGGGTTTTGATGAATCTTGGATTTCTTGAGTTTTGGTTGGATAGAATTGCTTATTAGGTTGAGAAATCATGTTTGGTAAGTTATGGATGGTGAGAACCTAGTATAGTTGATTGTGTGAATTGATCTAGTTGGTGTTTGGGTCAAATTGATTATCTAGTGATCTTGGAAGTATCATACTTGGAATTGTGATGATTATGATCTTGATGGAATTGTTAAATGATTGTGAATTGCTAGTTTATGATGAACTCTTAGTATATGGAATGTGTGCTAGTTTTTATAGCCTTAGAAGTGTTGTAGCAATTTTCGGGTTTTTGGCCCGTTTGGGTCAACTAGTTGTAGGGAATTGCTAGATGGTCATAATCGGTCAATTGACTTGTTGTTGATGATGATATGTTATTAAGGTCATTTGAATGTGCCTTGGAGATATTGAGTTGGTAAATTGCTAAATTGACGGTTTTAACAATTTAATAGATCGATCACTAACTTGGTATAATGGTTGACAGGAATCGGGAAGGATACTCAGTGATACTAGCTCACTGAGTCAAGGAACCGAAGGTTGAAAGGTGAGTGGATTCGACCTACAACTCGGGTTTCGGTTTATTCATTTGGTATTGGCATGTTTGTAAAAATCGCAGGAAATTACCAGACAAGGGAAGTTCACGGCGTGAACTTCTCTTCGCGATCGTGAAGTCGGTCCAGCTAAGTTGTTGATTCATCGCGAAGTAGTTCACGATCGGAGTTCCCGACGCGAACTATAGTTCGCGATCGTGAACTGTAGTTCGCGATTGGGAACTCTGTTGTGACGTTTTTCGCGGTGTTTTTCGTAGCTAGTCTACTTGTTATGTATGCCTAGTGTTAGGGAATACCATACATGACTATGTGCACATTTGGGATGAGGTCAGTGTCGGAAGGAGAACGGCTGGGCACAGGGTATCGACTAATAGGGTATCCGACCTTACCTGTATTTGTTGCATGGTTAAGGGGAGGGAGTTGCCCGGGTGTTGGATACGAAACGCTATCGGTTACCGTGGTTTTGGCCGATCATGGTTTAAGGCCCGCAAAGCCGCCGATCCTCTAAGTGATTACCCAACCGGAGATGTTTTTATAACTTCCGTGTTTAAGTGATTAGTGTAGTTGCTAGTGTTAGGAATTCATTCACTTAGCTTTTGTGCTAATCCCTCCCTCTTTGACACATTTCAGGTTGGAAGGCTTGAACGGGTCGGGCTCGGACAGGAAGTTTGACCATGGTTAAATTTATGTTTTGTTAAATGAGCCGTGTTTAGTAATACCGTCTTTTTAACTAACTCTTGGTTTGTAATATTTTGTGGGATCATGGTTTGTAAAACTAACGTAATTAGGAATTGAACTAAATGCTTCCGTAACCTTAGTTAATGCTAAATTAGATATTTAAAAAAAAATGCGGTGTTACAACTCATCACCATCGCTATTGCCACCACCACCGGTACTGTCGTCACTTTGAAATATAGTTACGGGTACCCGCCGCATTACGCGGGTACCCTGCTAGTTCAATTAGTGGATGATAACAGATAAAAAAAATTAATACCACGACATTTTTATTTCTAGTAAGGGTAAATATCATAAATTGTCCCTGTGGTCTTGGGTTTTCTGGCTTTTTGTCCCTAAACTTTTTTTTTTCAATTTTTTTGTCCCTGTACTCTTTAAAATTCTGGTTTATCGTCCTTCCGTCCAAAATCATCCGTTAACTAACGAAAATTTTGTCCTTTTTACCAAATTACCCCTAATTCTAACTTCTTCTTCCTTGCAAATCACCATGAACAAACTGTAAAATCGCACCTTCGATCTGAAAATCGCCGGATCTGAACCGCCGGTGGTGGTGTGCAACACCGCAGATCCGCCGGTGGTGGCGTGCAACACCACAGATTTGAAAATCGCGGATCTAAACTCTCAACTCAAACCATTAAAATCAAACCCTTTTTTCTTCTTTCTCTCCAACACCGCCAGAATATAAACCACCACCACCAACGTCCGTCTTCAACAACAGCACCACCACCACCGTCCGTCTTCATAGATCTGAGCATCGTATCTGCTACTCCTTTTTTTTTTCTTTTTCGATTATAGATCTGGGTTTATAGATCTGAGCATCAACCGAAGCAGAATTCGAAGAGCTTCAGTGCATAAGTTCTGATTTTTATCTGCTCATGTTCACGATTTTATCTGCTACTCCTTTCTCTGCTCCTGTTCACGATTTTACCATGAAGATGGCCAGATTCAGTGCATAAGTTCCGACTTGTATCTGAGATGAAGAACACACGAAGAAGAGCTTCTGAAACAAAAAAAAAAAAAAACAGATCTGAATCTGGCCAAGGAGATGAAGATATGGTTTGATTTGGGTTTGGGTTTGGGTTTCTATGAATTAGAAATTGCATAAAGGAGATGAAGATCTGATTTCCTTGAAGGTGGGTTTGAAGATTGAAGAAGATGAAGGAAGTCATTAGGAAAAAAATGAAAATAAAAAAGAAAATGGTGAAGGACGAAAATACCCTCACATGTTTGGCATATTCCGTTAGTTAACGGATGATTTTGGACGGAAGGACGATAAACCAGAATTTTAAAGAGTACAGGTACAAAAAATTTGAAAAAAAAAAAATTTAGGAACAAAAAGTCAGAAAACCAAGACCACAACGGGTCGGGCTCGGACGGGAAGTTTGACCAAGCTTAAATTTATGTTTTGTTAAATGAGCCGTGTTTAGTAATACCGTCTTTTTAACTAACTCTTGGTTTGTAATATTTTGTGGGACCATGGTTTGTAAAACTAACGTAATTAGGAATTGGACTAAATGCTTCTGTAACCTTAGTTAATGCTAAATTAGATATTTAAAAAAATGCGGTGTTACAACTTGGTATCAGAGCTTCGGTTTGGCGATGGATACACGGGGTTGGTATTCCATTCCCAAATCGTGGCTCGTGTTTTGGTCAAACCTTCCGGTCAAGAGGGATTAGAACATGTGTGAATTGGGTTTAGTAGTTAGTAGATGTGTACTAACGAATTGAACTAAGCCTTGGTGAGATGTTGTGTTTTGAAAGCAGGAATGGCTACGGATGGAAACACGTTGGAGAATGTCCCACCGAACACGAACCTTGAGAATGACGGAGCAACGGGCTCGGGGGGTGATGAGATACCGAACGAAGAATATATTGTGTTATTGGAAACCCGAAACATGGAACTTGAGGACACCATAAGGGCTCTCCGCCAAAGCCAATCGACCGAGCCACGACCCGAGGCTCGGTCTACCGTACCCCCTATCACCCAAGCAAACCCACCCCCACAATTCACTCAAACTACTCGCATTCCCGTTTTTTCCCGAAATGACTCCTCATCTCCCAATGCAAGCATACCGCAACCACCTCTCACTCACACCGTACCCATTGCCAATGCCCAACATCAACAATTCTTCTATCAACCTTTCCCGATAGAAAGGAAACCGTGCACTTACAAGAATTTTCTCGATTGTAAGCCAACCGAGTACCGTGGTAGTTCCGACCCGGCGGAAACTCTAACATGGCTTCGGGCCACCGAAAAGGCACTTATTGCGTGTAATTGTGAAGACCACTTGAAGGTCCGGTATGCGTCCCGGATGTTGGGGGGACCGGCTATGGATTGGTGGGATGGGTTGACCGCGAATTTTAGTAATGAGATGATGGATGCAATCACGTGGAAGCAATTTAGGGATCAAGTGGAGGCTCGGTATTGTAGCCCGTTTGAATTGGATAAAATCCGGAATGAATTCATGATGTTGAAGATGACCGATCGAATGACGGTGGATGAGCTTATCCTCCAATTTAATGGTAAGCTCCGGTTTGTGACACAATGGGTGCCCGATGGGTCCACCCAAATCAAACACTTTGTTGGGGCGTTGTTGCCCGAGTATCGGAATGTAACGAGGCTTGCGGGAACTCTCTCGCAAGCCTATGATCTTGCCAAATCGGCCGAAAGTGATATTTTGGCACAAAAAGCCGTGAGTCGGGAGAGGGCCCCGTTTCATAAGGGAAAGTATGAGCAATCAAACTCGAGCAACCATAAGAAATCTCAAGGAAACCATAAGTCAAGCAATGATCGTCGAAAGCAAATTCTTCAAGGTTCCAACCAAAGGAACCCGTGGTGCATACCGTGTAAGTCCTCCCATGCCGGTCCGTGTACGGCACAAACTCGAAGGTGTATTAAGTGTGGACAAAACGGGCATGAGTCTTCGGAATGCAAGCTAGAAAATAGCGTATGTTGGACGTGTCAGAAAGAGGGTCATCGGGCCATGCATTGCCCAACGGAGAAGGGTTCGGGTTCGGGCGGGGGATCGGCTTCGTCGGGAAGTCAAAAGAGGAAGAGTCATCCGCCACCTACGGGTCGGGCATTCAAGATGACGGTGGAGGATGCCACCACCACCGACGATGTCATCACCGGTATGTTTCTAATAAACTCGATACCCGCTCGTGTGTTATTTGATTCGGGTGCAAATAGTTCGTTTTCCTCAAAGAGTTTTTTTGACAAATTGAAATTGCCTATTTCCTTGATCGCGATACCTCTAGAGGTAGAGGCGGCCGATGGTGAAATGGTTCCGGTCACGACATCCGTGTCCAGGGCTAGTATTGATATAGATGGCGTGAAATTTTCGATTCTTTTACTTGTTATGCCGATATCCAGCTTTGATGTGGTTTTAGGTATGGATTGGTTAAGTGCTAATAAGGCCAACATAAATTGTCACCAAAAGTTAATTACTTTTCTTTTACCCGACGGGTCACACGTAGTGGCCCGGGGAGACCGTGCGACCCCGACCATACCCATGATATCCATGATGAAAGCCCGTAAGTCCTTGACCAAGGGATGGGAATCGTTTTTGGCCTATGTGATCGATGTGAAAAAGGAAAAGAAAGTGGTTGGTAATCTCCGTATGGTTTCGGAATACCCAGAGGTGTTCCCGAAGACTTGCCTGGGTTACCTCCCGTTTGGGAGGTAGAATTCAAAATTGATTTGGTGCCGGGTGCCAATCCCGTGGCTAGAGCATTGTATCGTTTAGCACCGTCCGAGATCCGGGAAATGATGACACAAATCCAAGATTTGTTGGATAAGGGTTTTATTCGGTCGAGTTCCTCACCTTGGGGAGCTCCGTTTTATTTGTGAAAAAGAAGGATGGTGCACTCCGTATGTGCATTGATTATCGGGAATTGAACAAGAGAACGGTAAAGAATCGGTATCCTTTGCCACGTATTGACGATTTATTTGATCAACTTCAAGGGTCTTCTTATTTCTCAAAGATTGATTTGAGATCAGGTTATCACCAAGTTCGGGTGCACGAAAATGACATTCATAAAACGGCATTCCGAACTCGTTACGGTCACTATGAGTTCTTGGTTATGCCGTTTGGGTTGACGAATGCTCCCGTGATATTTATGGATTTGATGAACCGAGTTTGTCGGCCTTTCCTCGACAAATTCGTTATTGTGTTCATTGACGATATCTTAATTTATTCCAAGACCGAAGAAGAACACGAGAAACACTTAAGGCAAGTGTTAGAAACGTTGAAGCGGGAACAATTATTTGCAAAGTTCTCGAAGTGCGAATTTTGGCTTCGAGAGGTTCATTTTTTGGGTCACGTTATTTGTTCGAATGGGGTCAAGGTGGACCCGGCAAAGATTGAAGCGGTTATGAATTGGGTTGCTCCAAAGAACCCAACCGAGATAAAGAGTTTCTTGGGTTTGGCGGGTTATTACCGCCGGTTTATTAAAGATTTTTCAAAGATAGCGGGTCCTATGACGAAGTTGACCCGTAAGGATGTACCGTTCCGTTGGGGTGATGATCACGAGAAGTCCTTCCAAACTATAAAGCAACTATTATGTCAAGCTCCGGTCCTTGCCTTACCCGAAGGCCTGGAGGATTTTATTGTTTATTGGGATGCTTCACTTGCGGGTTTAGGTTGCGTGTTGATGCAACGAGATCGAGTTATTGCTTATGCTTCGAGGCAATTGAAGAATCACGAGAGGAATTATCCGACTCACGATTTGGAGTTGGCGGCGGTGGTTTTTGCACTAAAATTATGGAGACACTATTTGTACGGTACTAGGTGTGTGATTTGTATGGATCACAAAAGTTTGCAATACGTGTTCACGCAAAAGGAGTTGAATATGCGTCAACGAAGATGGTTAGAGTTGATTAAAGATTACGATTGTGAAATTCGTTATCATCCCTGGAAGGCGAATGTGGTGGCCGATGCCTTAAGTAGAAAGGGAGATTCGGGGCGGATACAATTTATGAGAATGGAAATTGTGTCAGATTTGGTGTCCCGGTTGAAGATTTCACAAATGGAGGCCTTGAGTGTTGAAAATTTGAAGACCGAGATTTTGATTAAGAGGAAGGATGATTTAGAAGAAGATTCTCGAGGTTTGAAGACGTATCAATCTCGGGTTTGGGTACCATTACTCGGGGGTTTGCGGGAATTGATTTTAGCCGAGGCTCACAATTCTCGGTTATCGGTTCACCCGGGTAGCACGAAAATGTATAATGATCTAAAAGCACTTTATTGGTAGCCGACAATGAAGACCGACATTTCCCGTTTCGTGGGTCAATGTCATATTTGTGCTCAAGTAAAGGCCGAACACCAAAAGCCCTATGGGACTTTAACCCAATCACCGATTCCCGGGTGGAAGTGGGACCGGATTACTATGGATTTCGTGACCAAATTGCCGCGTACTTAAAGGGGTCACGATATGATTTGGGTTATAGTTGATCGGTTAACGAAGAGTGCTTATTTCTTGGCTACTAGTGAGACCGCCTCACTTAGTAGATTGGCGAAATTGTACATTGACGAAGTGGTGTCCCGACATGGTATTCCGATTTCTATCGTGTCCGATAGGGATCCTTGTTTTGCTTCGAATTTTTGGAATAGTTTGCAACGATAATTGGGGACGCGGGTGAATTTGAGTACCGCGTATCATCCCCAAACCGATGGGCAATAGGAAAGAACGATACAAACACTCGAAGATATGTTGCGGGCGTGTGTGTTAGAGTACGGTGGGTCGTGGGATTCCCACCTACCGTTGATCGAGTTTGCTTATAATAACTCGTATCACTCAAGTATTAAGATGCCACCGTATGAGATGTTGTATGGACGTCGGTGTCGAACCCCGACGTGTTGGTTGGAGGCGGGCGAGAAACAATATGCGAGACCCGATATTGTACAAATGACCGCGGATAAAGTTGCAATCGCTCGAGAAAAGTTGAAAGCCGCCCGTGACCGACAAAAGATGTATTCCGATCCGAGACGTAGACCCGCTACGTTCTCAGAAAACGAGATGGTTTATTTGAAAGTTTCACCTTGGAAGGGTGTCATTCATTTTGGTAAACGAGGAAAGTTAGCCCCGAGGTTTATTGGGCCGTTTCGTATTAGCAAAGTGGTGAATTCTCAATCGGTAACGCTCGAGTTGCCCCCGGAGTTGTCGGCAATTCACAACACTTTCAACATTTTCTATTTGAGAAAGTGTAATATTGAGGATCCGAGCCAAATTCTTCCGGTGCAAGAATTGCGGGTAGATATGAATAAGAGACTGGTCGAGGAACCGGTGGAGTTATTGGACCGAAAGGTGACGAAATTGAGAAAGAAACAAATTCCTATGGTTTTGGTAAAGTGGAAGCACAGTTTGGGTGCGGATATGACATGGGAGACCGAGGCCGATATGCGGGAACGTTACCCCTCTTTATTTGATCGAGATGGGATTCCGGGGACGGAATCTTCCTAAGTGGGGGAGAGTTGTAACATCCCAAAACCCAGCCTAGTAGTTTATTGACCTTAAGGTATCTTATTAAATGATTATCTGATTAAATGCTTAGTTAATTTAATTAGCCTGCTGTCTTTTGCGGTATTTTAACCAAGGGGTTAAAATACCCGACTTATGGAATATTTGGAATGAAAATGTGATTTTTATATTTTTGGATTCCTTGTTAAATATCATTTCCGGAAATGCTTTCGTTTTTAAAATTGGAGTCCGTTTGCTATTTTAAATAAATTAACTTCGAAAGGGACTTTTCAGACGTATACTGTTAATTAAAGGAAAAGACAACAAGGGGGTCCCACCACCCTTGTTTGGCCGGCCAAGAGAGAGAGGAGATCATTTCCCTCTTCACTTTTCCCTTTTGAAAACCTTATCCACTATTCCATTGCTCATTTTCTCTCTAAAACTCCATACTTGTTCCTGAGCTCAATCTTATTGATTCTTGGTGCTAGAGTCCGAAATTCTTACATAAGTTTGGGTAGTAGAAGCTTAGAAGTAAGTAACATCTTCTCTTTTACTTGTTCTTGAAGTTCTTGAACCATAGTATGAACTAGGGTTTGTGATGCTTGATGTTTTATGGTTGAATCTTGATATGGATGTTGTATTATGTGTTTATGCAAGCTTTTACACCATATGTATGGTTGTTTGTAGGAAGAAAACAAGATTTAGTGAAAATCACCTTCAACCTCCATTAATGGTGGAAGTTGAAGGTGGGTTTTGATGAATCTTGGATTTCTTGAGTTTTGGTTGGATAGAATTGCTTATTAGGTTGAGAAATCATGTTTGGTAAGTTATGGATGGTGAGAACCTAGTATAGTTGATTGTGTGAATTGATCTAGTTGGCGTTTGGGTCAAATTGATTATCTAGTGATCTTGGAAGTATCATACTTGGAATTGTGATGATTATGATCTTGATGGAATTGTTAAATGATTGTGAATTGCTAGTTTATGATGAACTCTTAGTATATGGAATGTGTGCTAGTTTTTATAGCCTTAGAAGTGTTGTAGCAATTTTCGGGTTTTTGGCCCGTTTGGGTCAACTAGTTGTAGGGAATTGCTAGATGGTCATAATCGGTCAATTGACTTGTTGTTGATGATGATATGTTATTAAGGTCATTTGAATGTGCCTTGGAGATATTGAGTTGGTAAATTGCTAAATTGACGGTTTTAACAATTTAATAGATCGATCACTAACTTGGTATAATGGTTGACAGGAATCGGGAAGGATACTCAGTGATACTAGCTCACTGAGTCAAGGAACCGAAGGTTGAAAGGTGAGTGGATTCGACCTACAACTCGGGTTTCGGTTTATTCGTTTGGTATTGGCATGTTTGTAAAAATCGCAGGAAATTACCAGACAAGGGAAGTTCACGGCGTGAACTTCTCTTCGCGATCGTGAAGTCGGTCCAGCTAAGTTGTTGATTCATCGCGAAGTAGTTCACGATCGGAGTTCCCGACGCGAACTATAGTTCGCGATCGTGAACTGTAGTTCGCGATTGGGAACTCTGTTGTGACGTTTTTCGCGGTGTTTTTCGTAGCTAGTCTACTTGTTATGTATGCCTAGTGTTAGGGAAAACCATACATGACTATGTGCACATTTGGGATGAGGTCAGTGTCGGATGGAGAACGGCTGGGCACAGGGTATCGACTAATAGGGTATCCGACCTTACCTGTATTTGTTGCATGGTTAAGGGGAGGGAGTTGCCCGGGTGTTGGATACGAAACGCTATCGGTTACCGTGGTTTTGGCCGATCATAGTTTAAGGCCCGCAAAGCCGCCGATCCTCTAAGTGATTACCCAACCGGAGATTTTTTTATAACTTCCGTGTTTAAGTGATTAGTGTAGTTGCTAGTGTTAGGAATTCATTCACTTAGCTTTTGTGCTAATCCCTCCCTCTTTGACACATTTCAGGTTGGAAGGCTTGAACGGGTCGGGCTCGGACAGGAAGTTTGACCATGCTTAAATTTATGTTTTGTTAAATGAGCCGTGTTTAGTAATACCGTCTTTTTAACTAACTCTTGGTTTGTAATATTTTGTGGGATCATGGTTTGTAAAACTAACGTAATTAGGAATTGGACTAAATGCTTCCGTAACCTTAGTTAATGCTAAATTAGATATTTAAAAAAAAAAATGCGGTGTTACAACTCATCACCATCGCTATTGCCACCACCACCGGTACTGTTGTCACTTTGAAATATAGTTACGGGTACCCGCCGCATTACGCGGGTACCCTGCTAGTTCAATTAGTGGATGATAACAGATAAAAAAAATTAATACCACGACATTTTTATTTCTAGTAAGGGTAAATATCATAAATTGTCCCTGTGGTCTTGGGTTTTCTGGTTTTTTGTCCCTAAACTTTTTTTTTTCAATTTTTTTGTCCCTGTACTCTTTAAAATTTTGGTTTATCGTCCTTCCGTCCAAAATCATCCGTTAACTAACGAAAATTTTGTCCTTTTTACCAAATTACCCCTAATTCTAACTTCTTCTTCCTTGCAAATCACCATGAACAAACTGTAAAATCGCACCTTCGATCTGAAAATCGCCGGATCTGAACCGCCGGTGGTGGTGTGCAACACCGCAGATCCGCCGGTGGTGGCGTGCAACACCACAGATTTGAAAATCGCGGATCTAAACTCTCAACTCAAACCATTAAAATCAAACCCTTTTTTCTTCTTTCTCTCCAACACCGCCAGAATATAAACCACCACCACCAACGTCCGTCTTCAACAACAGCACCACCACCACCGTCCGTCTTCATAGATCTGAGCATCGTATCTGCTACTCCTTTTTTTTTCTTTTTCGATTATAGATCTGGGTTTATAGATCTGAGCATCAACCGAAGCAGAATTCGAAGAGCTTCAGTGCATAAGTTCTGATTTTTATCTGCTCATGTTCACGATTTTATCTGCTACTCCTTTCTCTGCTCCTGTTCACGATTTTACCATGAAGATGGCCAGATTCAGTGCATAAGTTCCGACTTGTATCTGAGATGAAGAACACACGAAGAAGAGCTTCTGAAACAAAAAAAAAAAAACAGATCTGAATCTGGCCAAGGAGATGAAGATATGGTTTGATTTGGGTTTGGGTTTGGGTTTCTATGAATTAGAAATTGCATAAAGGAGATGAAGATCTGATTTCCTTGAAGGTGGGTTTGAAGATTGAAGAAGATGAAGGAAGTCATTAGGAAAAAAATGAAAATAAAAAAGAAAATGGTGAAGGACGAAAATACCCTCACATGTTTGGCATATTCCGTTAGTTAACGGATGATTTTGGACGGAAGGACGATAAACCAGAATTTTAAAGAGTACAGGGACAAAAAATTTGAAAAAAAAAAATTTAGGAACAAAAAGTCAGAAAACCAAGACCACAGGGACAATTTATGATATTTACCCTTCTAGTAACAAAGCCCAATATAAATCTTTTAATTGTCAAAAAAAAATAAAATTCCTTCAAATATCGATTTTACTTAATTTATAAACAAAAAATAATATCATAATTGGCAATTGATCTTGAGATGACAATTAAGACAATTACTAAAATACTAAGTTTAACACACACTATTACTTCTTGTGCTCTAACAATACTATTAACTTGGCTTGTGATGGTGTTTACTTTCATTGCGATTTTTCTAGCTTCCCTATATTTATAATGACATTTCCTTGTCCAATATTTGTTGGATTTTTAAAGGGTGAGTCTGATTAAATTACATGTTATATTCACAAAAAAAATCATCTATTTTAATACGAGTATGTGCATATCATTCAATATTTCGAGATCAACAAAATAGAGAAAGTATAATAGAACTTGACAAATATGTCTAAAAAGTCAAATACTTTTCTACTGTAACCAGGAATCGATTTAGGAAATGGCCATGGATTTCAATATTATACAATTTTGAGAAAATAAAACAATAATTTTGTCGCTTAAGATTTAAGCACTTAACTTTACAGTAAAGTCCCAAGCATTTAATTTGTCACCAAGAATACTTTTTTGGAACAAATAACCACAACCATGTAAACTTAAAAGAATCCATCGATGAAATAAAGAAATTAAGAGAAATAATTTGAACACTCATTTTTCTAAACTAAATAAAAAACTTAAAAAACCGCACGACTCATCCGTCGCACGAGCTTAGCCAACGACACGTGCCTTTGGGGGCCGAGGCCCCTACTGCTTGTCGGCAAACAGGCGGCGGGCACACGCGTCGCTTCTAGCCCGGATTCTGACTTAGAGGCGTTCAGTCATAATCCAGCGCACGGTAGCTTCTCGCCACTGGCTTTTCAGCCAAGTGTGATGACCAATTGTGTGAATCAACGGTTCCTCTCGTACTAGGTTGAATTACTATTGCGACACTGTCATCAGTAAGAAGAATTATCATTTTTGAAGTTTATACAGTTGTGAACATTTGTTCCAAAAAAATTACAACTATATAAACTGTAATTTTTATAGGCTGTGAAACATAAAAGATGATTAAAAAAAAAACAGTTATATTTTAACAGTAATGGTATTCTACAATCTAACCCATAATCAAATGCCAACTTTTTACAAACTAAATAAACCAATAATATATATAAACTATATGAGTGGTATTTACAACCATACAGATTTGTTTCTCCAGAAGCCATAAGCAACCTGAAGAAAAGGTTACACTCAGATTACAATTCAAGAAACAGAATTATACATAAATATCTAGAAAATTAATTAATGAAACCTGTACAGCAATAAAAATGTGATAAATGGTCTCAACCATCTGTGGGAACAATGCACTAACACTCTCGTTGATAAGATCTTGGAAGAAATGTATACACTCTTCATCATCTAAATCCAAACGAAATTTCTCTTGCAGCTACAAAAAAATCAAAATAAAATAAAATAATATGTTAAAAAATAAAATGTAAATGGGGACCACACCTTTAAAACGCCTTTTTCAGGATCAGAAGCTATATCGGGAATGTTGGATCCAGCCATCAGATGAAACTGGTTTAATATTAAGTTGCTTGATTTTCTAAGGATGTTATATGCTTCACAACAATATGATTTGAACCGAGTGTAATACGGGCTGCACCATAAAAAGTATATATAATTATTAATATTGTGTAATTTTTGTTTTTTGTTTAAAGAGTATATTACACGGATGGTCCTTTAAGTTTATAGCAAATTTCACCAATGGTCCCTTAGTTTCAAAAATTACACTGATGGTCCTTAATTCTGAAAGGTTTTTCACCGATGGTCCACGTTAATTTTTTTGTTAACTTACCCCATGTGCAATGCACGTGAGGGTAAAAAAGTCATTTTTCATTTCTTTTCATTCTTAAATTAATTTTTTTATCTTAAAAAAAAGTTTTTAGTTTAAGAATAAAAACTACTTTTTTACCCTCACGTGCATTGCACACGGGGTAAGTTAACACAAAAACTTAACGTGGACCATCGGTGAAAAGGATTTCAGAATTAAGGACCATCAGTGTAATTTTTGAAACTAAGGGACCATTGGTGAAATTTGCTATAAATTTAAAGGACCATCTGTGTAATATACTCTTTTATAAATGTAAAAAGTACCTTTCTGCTCCACCCATGGCCTCGACCATTTCTTTGCAAAGCTTCATAGGTGGAGGGAAGGGTTTTGGATCACGACCCAAAATAAAACCAAAATCAACATGAAAAAGCCGCCCATCATCCCTAAGTAGAAGATTATCAAGATGCCTGCACAATAACTAATTAGCAATTTTTAATTAAAAAATAAAATCTGAAAATATATATTGTAAAAAAAGCCACCTGTCTCCAATGCTGAGTATGTATGTGATCACTGAATAGCCTGCACCGCTTTTGATAAATGTTTCAAGACAAGTGGCTGTTATTCCAAACGGTCCCTCTTCATCTGGATGAAATTTCTGCAAGTAGCTTGTAATACTTCGATGCTCTGACAGAATCTGCATACATGTCATATTTATAATTGTCAAAAAGTTATGAGATGTTAAATTACGAAAATACCCTTGTGTAATTACCTCGTCAAAGTGGGAGGGGTCTCAGACAAGGAGACCCTATCTCTCCGTATCTTTTTACCCTGGTTATGGAGATGTTCACCTTGATAATGAAGAAGAAAATTCAGTCTAATCCTGAGTTTAAGTTTCATAAGGGATGTAAAGAGATGAAATTAACCCATTTATGCTTTGCAGATGATCTATTAGTGCTAAGTAATGGGGACATAAGGTCTGTGAGAATTATAAAGGAAGCGTTGATGGAATTCAGTTATTGTTCGGGTTTAATTCCTAATATTGGGAAAAGCACTTTCTTTTGTAGTAATGTTGAAGAGGAGGTAAAAAATCAGATTTTAAGTGAATTACCATTTCAAGCTGGGAAGTTACCTGTTCGTTATTTGGGAGTCCCTCTTGTGGATAGAAAGTTGGGAGTAAAGGATTGCAAACAACTTGTTGAGAAAATCAAAAATAAGATTAGTGATTGGAAAAATAAATTCCTTTCTTATGCTGGTAAAGTACAACTGGTAATGGTATCAACATTACCCTATTCTGAGTAGTGTGAAAACCCCTATTATGCGCCAAAATTGCCATGATTTGGTAAAGTGGAAAACAATGGATGGAAGTCTGAAGGATTTCAGTGTGAAAAATGTTTGGGAAATGTTAAACAATAATGCCCATTCTGTTTACTGGCACAAGGTTGTGTGGTTTTCTCATGGGATACCTAGACATGCATTTATTCTTTGGCTTGCAATTCTAGGAAGGTTACAAACCCAAGACAGAATGATGAAGTGGAGTACGAGTAATAATCTCATATGTCCTTTGTGTAAGCAGTGCAATGATTCTCACAGTCACTTGTTCTTTAATTGCAAGTATTCGAACAGTGTTTGGCATAATATGAAAAGTATGATCAAGGCAGGAAATATAAATGACGAGTTGAATGATATTGTGGCTCAATTAGCTGCTTTGGTGTGTAATAAAAGCATTAACAGTCTTGTGAGACGAGTTATGTTAGCAACTGTGGTGTATTCTATTTGGAGAGAAAGAAATGAGAGATTGTTCAATGGAAAGAGTAGACCGGTTGAGCCAATAGTATTCTGGATAGTATCAGAGTTTGGCTTATGAGCTTAAAAGTGAAAAAGTCTACTGCTGTGCTGAAGGTGGAGGAAGTCTGGAACGTAAAATTGCAGTATGGTCTATAAAGTTGTTGTTTGTTCTCTTTTTTGGCAGCTTTGTGTTAGGGTTGTTTTGTGATGGTTTGTTTGTGTTAGGTGTGTTTGATGTTATGTACGCTGTATTAAAGGTTTATATATAATTTCTGGTTATTAGGAGAGGGGTGATGGCATTGCCGAAGCTCTTCCCCTAGTTACCATTTTTTTAAAAAAAAAAAAAAAATTACCTCGTCAAAGTAAGTAAGTTCACTAAGAAGGTGAGAAAGCAGATGGCGTAATTTTTCAATCTTTTTTTGAGTTCCTCCTCGTGTGTTTCTTACATCTCTCATGATAGAACAAAGCTGAGCTGTCAATTATGTTTGGCGAACCAAACTCTGCCACAGCTTAAACCCGTCTTCACTACCAAACGCCCCACTTCCCAACTGTAAAAAAATAAAAAAAAAAAAGAAGTAAAATAGTCATACTTTGCTGATTAATTATTCATCATTAATTAATTATCAAAGTAAATTACAGAAATTGTCCCTCTGGTGTTTCAAATTCTACGATATAATCAAACTTTTTTCCTCGTTATTTTTGTCCTCGTGGTCGTCAAATTTCATTTTTTCGTCTATTTTGACCTAAAATGACCAAAATACCCGTCTAATTAACTTTTTTGGTAATTTTATGTCAAAATGGACGGAAAAATGAAATTTGACAACCACAGGGACAAAAATAACGAAAAAGAAAGTTTAGGGATTAAATCTAGAATTTGAAACATCACAGGGACAATTTTTGTAATTTACTCTAATTATTAATTATTAATCATTACCTTTATGAAATTTTCTTTTAGCATTTCATAAGCAGAATAAAACCGTTTTGCGTATGCAGGATCGTGAAGTTCAACAGCTACATACCATCGTAAGAAGCTAGCAAGCTCAATGTTCGTTAATGCTGCAAAATGCAAAGAGAAGTCAACTCTAAAGGTGGCGTTTGGACTTTGGTTTATCTCGAACCAAACACCCCCCTAAGATTAGATGATTACAAAAGGCATGCATACATCGTTGCACGAGGAATTGAGAAAGACGAGATTTATCTGAACATTCAAACCGTAAAGCTTGAACCAGTTGAAGTAAATAACATTGGAGTTCTTCATCATCTGCTCTTTCAAGAACACGAACAGCATGTGCACAAACATTACAAAACATAATAATTCATAACATAATGTGTGATTTAATATTAAATAATAAATATTATATAAAGTTAGTACATATGATATACCTCTTCACTCTCGAAAACAGGAGACAAGAGCTCTAATGTAGGGGTGAGCATTTGGACCGAAAAAACCGAACCGAACCGAAAACCGACCGAAACCGAACCGAAACCGATAACATGTTATCGGTTCGGTTTCGGTTTTAAAAATTCATCGTTATCGGTTATCGGTTCAGTTCGGTTTTCGGAAAAGGATGAACATTTGACCTAAAATAACCGAACCGAAACCGAACTGAACCGAAACCGATAACATGTTATCGGTTCGGTTTCGGTTTTGAAAATTCATCGTTATCGGTTATCGGTTCTATCGATTCGGTTCGGTTTTGGCCCGATAATCACCCCTACTCTAATGCATCACATACATCAATAAGTTCCCACCTACCCATCAGTTCAATTGCCTGCTTTGCTGTCTGAAATAAAATAATAATAATAATAAATTATAAATTATAAAAATAAATAATGTCTAGGTCACTATGTTGTTTTAATATAAACCTGAACATCACTCCACTCAATACAACGTAGAAATTTAGTTAATGCTCGTTTTTCTGACATTAATGAAAAACGGAATTTCCACAATAACTGTCTCTCGTCTCCACTTAAGGTTCGTGTTGGTGGGTACTTTAGTATCCTCTGTATTGACCTAATAATTAAGAGAATATAATTATTTTTCTACAAAAAGATATATAAGGGTGTTTTGGTCCTTTTAGGTCAAAACGGATGAAAAAATTGAAATTTGAAAACCATAGGGACAAAAATCACGAAATTGAAAAGTACAGAGACAATTTCTGTAATTTACTCTATTTATATATAAATTTAGGAAATTGAATTATTAAATTAAATATGAAGGAAAGCTTACTTCCTTTCTGTATTACTTCCTTTCTGTATTACTGGGCTTAAGATCTCTATCAGTAACTAGTTCATTTGTTGAAGTTATAGCTGGGATTAATAAATTCGGTCCCAATTCCTAACACATCACAACACAAATCACAAAAAAAAAAAAAAAAAAAAAAATTATAAATACAGACCTGCAGAACAACTCAATGTTCAAAACTGCAGAAATCAACAAGCACATACAAATGAGAACCACCATTTTTACTGCTTTCAAGATCCTTAATTTTCTCCATAGATTTAAAAGCAAGTCGATCTAACCAATCAACTCGCTGAATTTTCCCTCTTTCATACTTATTCACAAGTTTCTCCAAATGCTCCAATTCTCCACGTTCCTGTTTAGGAACCTATACACATTAATTAATTAATAACCACAATTTTATAATTTTATAAAATTTTTAAAATTTAATAAAAGTCAAGTTAAGAGATACAAAACCTTTCCAGGAGTAGTAGAATGAATCGATCCATCTGCCTCTTTTCCTGGCCAAAGCCTAAGTTTATGTTTCCCTTTTTTTTAGTTGTTTTTTCATATTAAAAAGATGGATGGTCGCCCCACCAATTAAACCCTCATTTTTCTCACATGAAATATCCCAAACCTACAATATATATATATATATATATATATATATATATATATATATATATATATATATATATATATATATATATATATATATATATATATATATATATATATAATACAAGTCATATTATATACAAGTCTAATAAGATAGAAATATAGAATAAAGGAAATAATCATAAAGTGATATTAGTAACTTACTGTGACTGCAAGTTGAGAGTTGGTAGTCAAGTCTCGATATTTAGTACTCAATGTAACGAGTTCACCCCAGCAAAAAGGTGGACCAAAAGACTCTAGCCTGAATATATTTTATTAATTGACATTTAATGTGAAGAAAAATAAATGAATAATATTGTGTAATAGAAACCTGGTTCTCATGGGAAGCCCAAATGGAGCACCATCAATGTATAATGCACACTCAACATACAGCTCTGGTTTTTTCATCAACATTGCTACCAGTATCAGCTGCTATTTAAGTAATACACATTTACAAAATCTGACATATGACTATATGAGTGCATTTTGGTGCTCAAGCTGAAGAGCACTAAATAAGTTATGAAATTTCTCGCAGTTTAATGTGATCAAATCATAAAATTTGATAATTGGCATCTTAATAGTTGATACTAATCCAGTGATTGTTACAGGATGCATGATAATGGAGGTATCTATGGTATCATCATCGATAATAATGAAAATTTCAGCATCATAAAGTATGTCCGCCATAAGTTGCTGGTCTCTTGAATTCGAATGAATACCGAGTATCGAATTAGGGCTCGAAATGAAATACAGAAACCGCGAAGGAATTAGGAATTCACCTGGATTAGGGGAATTAGTTGAGGGTAAATGACCTTCTAGCTTTTCAATTCTGAAAGTAACAGGGAGATTGATGTCGCAAGACAAGAAGAATCGAAATTCGTTCCCAGTCATTGTCTTTTTCGAAGGGTTCATCAAATCAAAATAAACTCATCATAACATAACTAGGATTTTACCAATTTGATAAATCCGAGATTGTTTGTTGAATCAACCATGCGAGCTGCAACAAATTTCGTGCCTTCACTTGAACTGCAGCTTCATGGAAGGGAGGACTCTCGACTGGATCAAAATGCAAAGCGAATGAAATCATACACGCATATGTATGCTATGTTTGGATTTTGGTTTACACTGGAATATACGATCATGAAGTATTATATTCATGATAATAGAATTTTTTTTATGAAAATGATAAGCGCCATTAAGCGGTGCTAGTCACAAGTAAGTTTGCATTTAACAAGGTATTTTATTATAAGAAATTTAGAGTTTTAAGTATGATAACTAGAATATTTAATTAAGATAATATAAGAAATAAGGGTTTTGCTAATGACAGATAGTTTAAACACTGGTATTTGCTCACTATGAAACTGGATACTTCATTACGTAAACGATAAGCCTTTAAATAGGCAATATACATAACTGAATAACAAGGAAATGCTAATAAAAAGGAAAACTTCCTAGATGGTGGATGACTAGTTCAACACACGTGTTGGCCACCTTATTTCTAGCTAGTGGACTAGACTAATTCAATTAACAAAGAAACACATGCTTATCACATGCATGTTGTGAGCTAACGTACATGCATGTATAATATTCCATCAAACCCTCCCTCAAACTTGAGAGTGATTAACCTCAAGTTTGCTTCTGCTCGAAAAAACTCCAAGCCTTGCCCTTAATTCCACAAATTTGTCTTGCTTCATGGGTTTTGTGAAAATGTCTGCCAATTGTTCCCCCGACCTGCAGTGTTCCAAAACAATTGTGCCATCTTTTACTCTGTCTCTTAAGAAGTGGAATCGAACCCCGATATGTTTGCATCGGCCATGAAAAACGGGATTCTTTGAAAGCTTAATGGTTGAGGTGTTGTCACATTTGATCACCATGCTCTCTGTAATTCCGAGGTTAAGTTCTTCTAGCACGTCTTTGATCCATAGACTCCGACGAGCACAAGCCACTGCTGCGATATACTCAGCTTCAGTTGATGATAGTGCTACTACGTCTTCTTTTTGTGATGCCCATGAAACTGTTGCATTGTTCCACATAAAAATGTAACCCGATGTACTTTTTCTATCATCCAAATCACCCGCAAAATCACTATCGGTGAAACATTCCAGTGATCATTCTCCTCCTTTTTCATACCAAATTCCATAATCCAATGTCCCCTTGAGATACCTTAGGACTCTTTTGGCTGCAGCTAAAAGCATTTCAGTTGGATTAGACATAAATCGACTTATTAAGCTCACCACGAATTGAATATCAGGACGTGTAGTGGTGATGTACATGAGACTTCCCACCATCTGCTTAAAAAGCGTATCATCAACTTTTGGACCTTCATCAGAAATAAGCCTACAACCGGGAACAATGGGATTGATTACTGGATTACAATCATCCAGACCAAATCTTTTTAGAATCTCCAAAGAATATTTTTGCTGCGATACATGGATTCCCCGGTCCGCTTGTGTAACTTCAATCCCAAGAAAGAATTTCATCTTTCCAAGATCGGACATATCAAATTCTTTCATCATCGAAGCTTTGAATTCTTGAAGTAGACTCGTGCTATTTCCTGTATAAATAAGATCATCAACATAAAGGTTAACAATTAGAATGCCTCCCTTGGAATCTTTCTTTACAAACAACGTGTATTCCTTCTCACTACTTTTAAAGCCCTCCCGTAAGAAGTATGCTTCGATTCTACTAAACCAAGCACGTGGTGCTTGCTTTAGTCCATACAACGCTTTATGAAGTTTGTATACTTTGAACTCGCTGCCTTGTACCACATACCCCTCGGGTTGTTGAACGTAAACTTCCTCGTCTATCGTTCCATGCAAGAACGCAGATTTGACGTCCATTTGGTACATCGTCCATTCATTTTGGGCAGCAATTGCGATCACCAATCTTATGGTGTCCATCCTTGCCACCGGTGCATACACTTCATTGTAATCTACCCCGTGTATTTGACAATATCCCTTGGCCACTAACCGTGCTTTGTGCTTTTCAACCTCCCCTCGTTCATTGAGTTTGGTCTTGTAAACCCATTCCACCCCGATACATTTAGCATTGTTTGGAAGATCTGTTAACGACCAGGTCTTGTTGTGTTCAATGGACTGAATTTCAGCGTCCATTGCAGCCCTCCACTTTTCATCCTTTGAGGCTTCAAAATAACTAACCGGATCTTGGTAGTTATCCTGCACAACATTAACTTCTTCGTTACCTGTAACATAATCATTTAAGTAGTGTGGTGGCCTCCGTTGCCTGCCCGCACGACTTATAGTGTTAGTGGTACTTGTTTCTGCATTTCGAGTCTCGTCAGTTGGTTAAGACTCATTTGTGTCGGGTTCTTGTTCTTCACCATGATCAAAACCCATATCATCACCCCAAGTCAGCTCTACTTCCGATTCTTGGAAGTTGTTCATATTCCAATTCCATGATTTATTTTCTTCAAAAATAACATCTTTACTGATAGTGACCTTCAATGTTTCCGGGTTCAAAAGGCGATAGCCTTTTGTTTCTTCACTTACTCCCATTAAAATGCAGGTGATACTCTTATCTCCAAGCTTATCAAGTTTTTCCTTTGGAATGTGTACATGTGCCACACACCCCCAAGTTCTAAAGTTTTCAACAGAGGGTTTCTTCCCATACCATGCGGCCTTGGTGGGGCTGCGATTTAGAACATAAAATGTCCACATCGCTGCCTCTGCCCAAAAGATTTTAGGCACTTTCATTGCTGCTAAGAGAGTTACAACCATGTTCATAACGGTTCGATTTTTTCTTTCCGCCACCCCATTTTGTTGAGGGGTGAAGGCATTGGTTAGCTGTCTTTTAATCCCTTGTTCCTCACAAAAGGAATCAAAAGCATTTGATGTAAACTCACCCCCACGATCAGTTCTCAATGCCTTGACCGCTTTCCCTATTTCTATTTCTACTTTCTTTTTGAAGTCTTTGAAACGATCAAAAGCTTCAGATTTCTCGGTGTGTAAGTAGCACCAAGCCTTTCTACTAAAATCATCAATAAAGCTCAAGATGTACCTTTTTCCGCCATTTGAGATTGGAGTGATTGGACCGCAAATGTCCGAGTGAATGAGTTCCAGAATGTCTTTTGCTCTCCAGTCACTTTGCTTTGGAATTGGATTCTTGTGTTGTTTCCCAACAAGACATTCTGTGCATACACTCTTGTCTGCTCGGAATTTTGGTAGACCTTCCACCATATTATGTTGTTGTAACTTCTCCATACTAGTATGACTAAGGTGTCCATACCGAGCATGCCACAAAGTTGACAAACTTTATGTATTTAAATACATGTAATCATCTGCGGGTTCTTCTTGTGTTTCTACGCCTTGTTCTAACAGTGGAAATGTAACATCCCGAGACCCGACCTATAGTATTTTATTATTTTTGGTAAGTAATATTTTATTGTTTATTGTTTTATTATTTTATATGATTTTATTTGATTTATTTGAATTAATTGTATTTTTAACCATGGGGTTAAAAATTAGTAAAACTGATATATTTAAATGTTAAAATGATTTTTACATATTTGGGTTCATTTCTGAACCGGGGTTCTAAAAATATCTTCGTTGTTAAAATTGGAGTTAGTTAGGTCTAATTAAATTATCTGCGAACCTAATATCCTGTACTGTGTTTAACTGAAATTACCTGTGTTTGGGAGAGGGGTGTACGTGTATTTCATAAAGACAGATGTCAATTTACTCCTCCTTTCCTCTTGTCTCTCTCTCAGTCACGATACACACACACACACCCACATTTCTTGAGTTTTTCTTTCAAATTGAAGATCAATCCTTGTAGTTCTTGCCTTCCTTGTGTGATTTTCGGATTCTAGAAGCAAGATTAAGTAAGTTCTCTTCCTCCTTGAGTTAGGGTTCATGTTCTTGAAGTTTTGTTGAATTAGGGTTCTTGAGTAAGTGGGTTTTTATGAATTTCTTGATGAATCTTGCTTGTAATCTGGAAATTAATGCTTGATTTGGTGTTTATTTGAGTTCTTGCAAGAATTGTATGATTTGTTGTTAGTGTTAGCTCATTTGGTGAAGCTTTCATAAAGCTCCATCAATGGTGGTTTAGGAAGAAGATGGTGTTTTTCCCTAAATTGATGAATTGTGTATTTTGATGTTCTTAATGTTGTGTTAGGTTAATTATGTATGTTAAAATGATGATTGATAGTTATGAAGAATTTCTAGTTAACTATTGAGATAATGCCTAAAAAAAATGGTAGTGTTTGGCTAGATGGAAATTTAATGATAACTAGCTAAATTGGTAGATTGTTGACTTTGGTCAAACCTGGGAATTGACTTTTAGTCTTGTATGGCTTGTAAACTTTAATTATCAATTTCATGCTAGAAATGTGTTAGTTGAATGAATTGTAAGATCAAGTGTGTTGGTTTCGTGTCTTGACCCGTTTGATTGCTTAATTGTGCAATTGACTTAAGTAAAGTCAAAATTGGTAACACTTGCAATTGGATGCAAGAAGTATGTTGGTTATGTAATTTTGATGTTGATCATGTAGTCTAACTCATTGGATAATGTTGTGTGAATGCCCAACTCGTGGTTCTTGTTTTGACCCGTTTGGGCCTAATGTGTGCAATTTGATTGAAATGCATTAAGATTGGTTTAGAATTAACTTGATGGAATTCAAGACATGGTGAGTATTATGTATTGAAATGCAAGCATTTGTTGCCATTTGATTGACCTCAAATAATGGTGTTTGGCTTATAGTACTTGTTACATAATTGATGATTTCGGGTAACTAATTCGGTATTCATTTTGTACAGGAAAAGGGAAGGAGCCTCAGTGATATAAGATCATTGAGCCCGACACGGAAAGGAAGCTAAGGTGAGTGGACTTAACCTTCTTTCTTGTGTGATGTACAAAATTAGGGAATGGTGGAGTTTTGAGAAAAAGTGCAGGAAATTGGTATCTGAAGGAGTTCGCGTCGCGAACTTGTGGTCGCGATCGCGAACTTGGAACAGAGAAATTGGGGTCTGGTCGTGATGTAGTTCCCGATTCGTGAACTCTTAGTTCGCGACGCGAACTCTGAGTTCACGACGCGAACTTCGTCAGGAACAGATTTCTTGGCTGCAATTCTTTTTACAAGTTTATTCTTGGTCTAGTGGTTAATGGTGGTATGTGCACATGTTTTTTAGAGGTTAGCTATGGTGGTTTTCGGCTACGCTTCGTTACTCTTGGCGGGGGCGATCGGACTCCTTCGTATTCGTTATGTAAGGAGGGATCACCGTGCCTCTAGTAAAGAAGCCATCGGTTGACTGTTGTTGGCCGACAACAGTTGAAGGTCCTCGCTCGACCGCCGATCCTCTTTTAACGTCCAATTGCTTGTGGAAGTTTGGACGGGTTTCCCTATTGATTTCTCTCGATTTTCTAATTTGTTGCGGTTATGCAAATTGACGTTTATTTCTATTCACTTAGCTTTGTGCTAATCCCTCATTTGTTGACTCTTTTCAGGTTGTGGTTTTAGCTTGACAAGAGTTGGGTTTTGGAAGTCTGACCATACTCTGATTTTGTAAACCTAGTCGAGCCTGATTTTCAGTAACACCGTAAATGTTTTATATATTCGATTAATATGTAATGGTTTTTATGTTGTATAATAAGTAGGAGTTTTGGAATTTATTAATTCTCTTCCGTATGCTTATTAAAAAAAAAAAATGGCTCTAGATTGTGGTGTTACAATTTGGTATCAGAGCCTAGGTTTGGCGATGGTTGCACATTTAGGTGTACCATTCCCAAATCTTGGCTCGAGTTGGTCAAACTTCCATAATATTGGGAGTGGATTAGTCGAGTGAATATGAATTGTGTGTTAGTAGTAGTTAGTCGATAGGTACTAACGATTTAAACTAATAGTTCGTGAGATGTTGTGTTTGTTACAGATATGACAGATAACGATCCCAACCCGCCGATAACCATGCCGAACCCCGAAGAAGGAATCATTGGTACTTCCCGGGATACAAATGAAGACAGGGAAGATTATATTATAAGAATGGAAAGTCGATTGGAACATCTTCAAAATCTGGTTGATAGCATGAGCCAGAACCAAAATAACCAACCACCAAACTTCCCTCCCGTGTTTACTCCATCAATGCCCGTTCCTACCATGCAGATTCCCACAACTCCCGCCTTTACCATGACGGTTCCCCTAATGTCAACCACACCCGAACCTAATCCAATAATGTCACAACCACAATACTATTATGTTAACCCAAGCCAAGGTTTACCTCAATACCAATTTACCAACCAACCTTACCCATTCGGCATGAAGCCAAGTTGCACTTTCAAACAATTTCTTGACTGTAAACCCCCTGAATTTAGTGGAAGCAGGGACCCTAATGTCACTATGAACTGGTTAAGAGAAATGGAGAGAACCTTAGATGCTTGCGGGTGTGATGACCAACACCGGGTGATGTATGCCACACGGAAATTAGTAGGTGGTGCTATGAATTGGTGGGATACCTTGATTGAACACTTACCCAAGGAAGTCAAAAGCAGTATAACATGGGATCAATTTAGGGAACAAGTGTGTAAACGTTATTGCAATTCGTTTGAGATGGATAGAATTCGATCGGAATTCTTAAATTTGCGGATGACTGAAAGAATGACAGTTGATAATTTGATCGAGCAATTTAATGAAAAGCTGAGGTTTGTGCAACAATGGGTTCCCGATGAGCCATCGAAAATAAAGCATTTTATTGGTGCTTTGCGACCCGAGTACCGAACTACTGCAAGGCTTGCTACTACACTATCACAGGCTTTTGATTTGGCCAAAACTGTTGAAGGCGATTTAAATTCACGTGATTGGGTGACCAAAGATAGACCGGAGTATCAAAAGTTCAAGTCCACACAATCGGGTTCTCAACAAAGCAAGAAGGGGAAGGGAAATCAAAGGTTTACTAGTCCGAATCGAAAACGGTCGGGTGGAAATTCGGGTCAAAAGACACAGTGGTGTGTTAGATGTAGATCTTCTCATAGTGGGGCTTGTACGGCACAAACGATGCGGTGTGTCAGATGCGGTCAGTATGGGCACGAGATGAATGATTGTAAATTCCCAAGAAGTGTTTGCTGGAATTGTCATAAAGAAGGTCACAGAGTCGGTAATTGTCCTTCGGATAGAAGATCGGGTTCGGGTTCTGGGTCGGTTGGGGGATCGGTGGCATCATCTCCTCAAAAGAGGAAGAATCGTCCTACATCAGAGGGTCGAGCCTTCAAAATGACGGTCGAAGAGGCTACCACTACTGACGATGTCGTCACTGGTATGTTTCCGATAAATAACATTAATGCTCGTGTGTTGTTTGATTCTGGAGCTAATCGCTCGTTTATTTCTGTGGACTTTCATTGTAACACCTCAATTTTCAAAACACTTTTTAAAACATATTTTTAAGTAAAAACATTACAATTCCGATATTCCTCAAAATACGGTTTACCAAAAATCATCAAAGTTTGTCAGAGTATTAAAGTCGGTGTTACAAAAACAATATCATAGCCATAGGATAAACGAGAACTACCTACGAGCTCCCGAGCTAAACAACACTAGGCCACTTCTAACGCGACCCTCTAATCCATCGATCCTGAACCTGAGTACATAGCAAAAACACAAACATAGTACGTGAGACAAAATTGCCTCGTGAGATACATGGGTTTTAGACCCGATAAACAAATAGTCAAATAATATCATTTAATCTTAAAATAATATTACTAAGTTTGTTTTGGGTCACTTTATCACTTTCATCATTGGCCAATGTCAAGATAATCGGAATGCCTCCAATCTATCAAGACCATCATTTCCACGGTAATCGGAATGCCTCCAATCTACCGGGACTCATAGGTATTGGGTAATCGGAATGCCTCCAATCTACCACGAACCTTAAGGTACCGTAATAACCGGAATGCCTCCAATCTACTACGGCCCTAGGGACATCATCATCATCATCATCATCATCATTACTTATCTTTTATCGTTATGAGCTTATAGCTCCATCTTTTCTTATTCAATCATTCATTTAATCATCATACAAGCAATTCATCATATATCACATAAATGACTAAATTACTTAAAGACTCGATAAAAATCATTTAATCATAAAAACATTTACTAGCTATGTACCCAGTTTGAAAGTTCACATGTACTCACCTTAGCCAAGCTAACTCCAAATCGTGCCTGACAACAAGAATCCTTGCTTTCCAACTTGTGAAATGTCACCAATCTTTAGGCCTTCTTGACCTATCATCCATATCATCATAGAATCTAGTTATTATCCATAACTAGCTACCAATAAACCCATAACAACATTCTTAACCACCAAGTTCATCCAACTTGGTGAAATCTCAAACCCTAGTTCAAGATTTCCATCAATAATCCCAAATCCAACTTGTACACATTGATTACCAGTTAACAATGAGTGTTCTACACCCATAAACAGTCATCTTCCCCAAAGATGGCATGGATGGTTCCCCAAACCACCATTTCTACCCATACAAAGTTCACAAACTAACTAGATAACATCAACAATCAAGAAATCTTACCTTTGATGTTTAGATCCTTCAAGATGGTGAAGATTTGAGCTCAAGAACACCAAATTCGACCTTTCTCTCTCTAGAAACGGCTGCACCACGATTTGGGTGAGAAATGAGTAAACCCTAGCTCAAACCCGATTTTATTCTGCTCGTCCAGAGTTAGCGACGCGATCAATACTTCGCGTCGCGAAGTTCCCGTGTCGTGACCCCTTCGCGATCGTTACCTGGTCGTGAACTCTGATCGCCAAATAACCCAATTCCCTGTTTGATGTTCCCGATCGGGAACACCAGTTCGCGTCGCGAACTCTAGCAGCCAGCATGGCTGCACTTTTCGGTCTTCGCCTCGACCCGGTTTCGTCCATAACTTTCTCATACGGTGTCCAAACGACACGAAACCAATTCTTACGGTTCTGAAATGAATTATCCTTATTTACCATATTTTTCCCAAATTTTATATTATTCAAATTTCGGGTCGTTACAACTATCCACCCCTTAAAAGGATTCCGTCCTCGGAATCAACTCAAGGATTTCCGATCCTCATTCCACTTCCAACTTATGATTCAATAATACTTACGCAATTAATTGCCCATTTGACCCGTTATACCCCACTTGGGTCAAGGGTCCAACTCGGTTTCCAATACTCGAGCGGGTCAAAATTTCACAATTTGACCTTAGCATTTTCCATCATTTAACCAAACTCTATATCCCCATTGGGATGATATGACCCAATCTTTACTAATAATAATTTGACCAAAATGTTAGTCAACCCATCGCTTTGACCAAATTGTCAACATTGTCCCATATTTGACTTAAGCACAAAGTCAACAATATCTTGGAAACTTTCCTTACCCATTAGTGGTTCCATTAATCATCAATTCCTTAACCATCAATCTTACACTCATGGTCCAACAACAATCATACTCGATTTCCAGGTTCCATTCGAAATACCCAATGGTCAAAGTCGCACCCTTTGACTACAATTATTTCCATTAATCCATTACCCACTATCTTACGTATGAAGATGATACATTATGCCCTTATCCTTGACTAACCAATTTAAACGAAAGTCAAACCCCATTTTGACTAAAGTCAACAATCTACTAGTTGACTAACCTTGACTTTATGAATAAGGTCAACTTACCTTGCTAAATTCCACATATTCTTTATAACTAAGGCATCGCTTCCCAAGCTTTTCATTCCCGATTTCCTATTTAGATTTCCTTTCTCAATTGTTCCCTTTTTCCTCGATTTCGATTTCCACAATCGATTAACAACTTCCATTTAAATTAATACCAAATCTCTATTACTTTTTTAACTTTCATCCAATTACTTATACCTTTTACAATTTCCTTCAAACATCTTTATACCATACTTGAATTTCCCGATTACCGGCTCTAGAGTCTCAATCGTATCCAACTGTGGCCTAACCACCCGATATACATCTTTCACCATTCATTGGCTACTAACCACTTTGCTTCCTAAAGCATTCCTTTTTCATGAACCATTAACTTGTAGGTATCCCCTACTCATACCTCTACTTAAACAGGATCCGTGTTTTCAATACAAATTCTCATTTGCCACATAATTATAGCAATAACTTAACCATAAAGTTCTACATACAACAGATATAACTTCACACTCCTGATACATCAAATCATACTTTAACTACTCCACCGAGATGATCGGAAAGCCTCCAATCCATCAGGGCCCAAACTGTCACAATGATCGGAAAGCCTCCAATCCAAAGTGACTCATCCAAAACCATTCCATCTTGCATACAATTCATGTATGCATCATTACACTTAGCATCATGCTATCCTTTTCTTTCACAATTTACCTTCAATTTTCCTACTCATATATTATACCACACGGTATACACATAATCATTTCTAGTGCTTCCCACCAATCTACTCATTTATCAACCGACCTTATTCGATCCATTCTATTATTACTAAAACTTCTAACTTTTCTTCCACCCGGTCATCATGAGTCAACCAATCACAAATTGATAAATCTTGACTTTTGCATGAAGTCAACCATACTTCTGCCAACTAACAAATTCTCTACTCGCAAGGTACTACCCGCAATTTATCACTTCCGGTTTTACTCATCATTATTTCCTTAATAATTGTTCCCGTTTCCTTTTTACTCAAAGTCCTCCCCAATTAATCCGAGAGTCGCACCTTTACTTAAAGGTCACACTCACATTTACCGTTTCTTGACCTTCATTTGGTCACTCTTGCTATCACTTAGTATTCCTTCAACCATTCTTGTACCCCACCGATCAATTTCATAACTTTTTATTCTCAAACATCGGTATTAGATCCTCTACCGCAACACATTCTACAATTTCACGAAATTTTACCATATCTTGGTTACCAAATAATAAATTGGTCTCTAGAAGTTCTCTTTCCTCATATTCTATGAACCGTAGGCATCTCCTATCCATACATGTCCTAATGCAACCCGCACTAGCAAACCAACTTCTTATTTAACACGTAAAATTATAACAATACAAATTAACCACATGGTCCTACATTCATCTCATTAATACATAAACATTATCATACGGACATAACAATCCATAATTCAACTATCACATCAAGATGACTGGAAAGCCTCCAATCCATCAAGATTCAACCAATTCTCATTAATCGGAAAGCCTCCGATCAAACGGGATTCCATTCTAAACCCTCCTACGTCACATACCATTCTAGTATACATCTTTTCACATCCCATAACTTTACCACTTTCTCACTCATTCAGTCTGTCATTTATTCATCATGCAATTAGCACACTCCCCATAACAACACCTTATCATTTTCTTCCATCTTTAACCTATTCCCCATTGGGCATACTACTTAACGCGTTTCATATAACATTACCTTTTTCATTATCATATGCTTTCAACGGCCATCGCATAATACACGTGCATTGTACCCCGCGGGTAAACTATTAAAATTTCCGATTACTATTTACCGTTCAATTACACATTGACCACCCTTAACCGATTCATTTCCTTATTACCAAATTTCCAAATCTTTTGTCACCACTGGGTAACCACCAATCTATTTCGTTAACCATATTTCACCGGCCAACCCGGTCATCTTTGAGTCAACCAACCGACTCCGGTCTCACTCGTGACCCATGACTTGGCATCCAAAAGCTCAACACTCGATGTTCCCACCTTTATACATCGTGAGACTTAGAATTAATCCTTTCCCAACCGTAGTCTCACGCTACTCTACGCCACATACCGCCATATCGTTACTATAACACGTAACCAACAATTATTTTCTTACCCTTAATATTGAATTCATCATTATTGTCACCAAGTTTGTCATGGCTATATGCCACCTTTTTACCCAACCACTTTCGACAATCAAAAGTCGTCATTTCCGACACTTATTCTTTTCCGCATATTTCCCATTTATAAGTTCTAAGACATGACTATACCTTAGTCATTCTTTTGCTTACCATTCACGTGTAACAATCATTACATTGTTTATTCGGATTCCCGCCGAATATCCAAATTCCATTTCCAAGGATCCTATTCCAAAAAGGAAAATTTCATCCATAGTAATAATTCTTATCAAGACTTAGTACTTCATTGTACTACTACATTTCTGTTAGAAATACTCACCATATCTCGTGTCTCATCCTTTTTACATATTAGTATCAACCCTTATATCCTTACTATATGCGACACATTTGTCAATAGTCCTTTCCCATACATGCTTCCACACACGTCACTAACCGGGAAGACTATTTCCAAAAAAAAAAATAAAAAAAAAATAAATAAATCCCCATGTCGTACGAATCGTTTCCAATTTCTAAAAGCACCAATTCGTGCAACAACCAAACAATTAAGCCATAATCACATAACGTCAATCTTCACCTAAGATCTCCGAGGCTGCATCATGAACCCCCCTCTAGATTTCTTTCCGGGAAGACTTCCCCTTTCAACTCACTCGTGAGTTCCTTTCACAACATATTGTACCGCACTCTCTTTCCAAAAGTTTCATACTACACGTTCCACCGCGTCGACGCCTCACCCTTTAATTATATGGATGTCAAACTTATCATATCTTTCTTTCTTCGCTTGCTACTCTCTAGCACTTGCTCAATCCACCGAATCCACCGATCGTGACCTCCAGTTCAGAACTTCCGATTTACCCCACGGTCTTATATGCTATGACAACCTTATACAACGTCCTTCCATTTCTTCCGACTAGGTCTGGCTACCTCTTTATGTAGCTACTTCTCACTACGGGCTTCGCCATTCGATGACTCTTCCTTCGTACGGGTATTGGAATCATTCCTCCCACCCTTAATCATACGGTCATCAATAGTCTAGTTCACATTCTCATTCATAACTCTTCCCAATTTAGTGGAGCTCGTCCACTTTTCACATTCATTCTTTCGCCATACCAACGTATTCAACATACAAGATTCAAACGGTCAGCTCAACAGTCAAAAACAACAAGTTTAGATCAAAACATGGCACTTATCATAGGGGTCGACCCTATCATACAATGCCTTACGGTCTCAAAAGACTCATATTGCACACTGCATAACAACTTCCATAGGTCCCCTAGGTTCAACCCTAAACTTATCATAAAGTCTCAAGGTCAACCTATCGATATCAAGGAATCTTACATTCCTATTGCTACAGTCTAAGACTAGGATGGACATCCAACCTAATTCACTTAAACTATAGCTCTGATACCAAGTTGTAACACCTCAATTTTCAAAACACTTTTTAAAACATATTTTTAAGTAAAAACATTACAATTCCGATATTCCTCAAAATACGGTTTACCAAAAATCATCAAAGTTTGTCAGAGTATTAAAGTCGGTGTTACAAAAACAATATCATAGCCATAGGATAAACGAGAACTACCTACGAGCTCCCGAGCTAAACAACACTAGGCCACTTCTAACGCGACCCTCTAATCCATCGATCCTGAACCTGAGTACATAGCAAAAACACAAACATAGTACGTGAGACAAAATTGCCTCGTGAGATACATGGGTTTTAGACCCGATAAACAAATAGTCAAATAATATCATTTAATCTTAAAATAATATTACTAAGTTTGTTTTGGGTCACTTTATCACTTTCATCATTGGCCAATGTCAAGATAATCGGAATGCCTCCAATCTATCAAGACCATCATTTCCACGGTAATCGGAATGCCTCCAATCTACCGGGACTCATAGGTATTGGGTAATCGGAATGCCTCCAATCTACCACGAACCTTAAGGTACCGTAATAACCGGAATGCCTCCAATCTACTACGGCCCTAGGGACATCATCATCATCATCATCATCATCATTACTTATCTTTTATCGTTATGAGCTTATAGCTCCATCTTTTCTTATTCAATCATTCATTTAATCATCATACAAGCAATTCATCATATATCACATAAATGACTAAATTACTTAAAGACTCGATAAAAATCATTTAATCATAAAAACATTTACTAGCTATGTACCCAGTTTGAAAGTTCACATGTACTCACCTTAGCCAAGCTAACTCCAAATCGTGCCTGACAACAAGAATCCTTGCTTTCCAACTTGTGAAATGTCACCAATCTTTAGGCCTTCTTGACCTATCATCCATATCATCATAGAATCTAGTTATTATCCATAACTAGCTACCAATAAACCCATAACAACATTCTTAACCACCAAGTTCATCCAACTTGGTGAAATCTCAAACCCTAGTTCAAGATTTCCATCAATAATCCCAAATCCAACTTGTACACATTGATTACCAGTTAACAATGAGTGTTCTACACCCATAAACAGTCATCTTCCCCAAAGATGGCATGGATGGTTCCCCAAACCACCATTTCTACCCATACAAAGTTCACAAACTAACTAGATAACATCAACAATCAAGAAATCTTACCTTTGATGTTTAGATCCTTCAAGATGGTGAAGATTTGAGCTCAAGAACACCAAATTCGACCTTTCTCTCTCTAGAAACGGCTGCACCACGATTTGGGTGAGAAATGAGTAAACCCTAGCTCAAACCCGATTTTATTCTGCTCGTCCAGAGTTAGCGACGCGATCAATACTTCGCGTCGCGAAGTTCCCGTGTCGTGACCCCTTCGCGATCGTTACCTGGTCGTGAACTCTGATCGCCAAATAACCCAATTCCCTGTTTGATGTTCCCGATCGGGAACACCAGTTCGCGTCGCGAACTCTAGCAGCCAGCAGGGCTGCACTTTTCGGTCTTCGCCTCGACCCGGTTTCGTCCATAACTTTCTCATACGGTGTCCAAACGACACGAAACCAATTCTTACGGTTCTGAAATGAATTATCCTTATTTACCATATTTTTCCCAAATTTTATATTATTCAAATTTCGGGTCGTTACATTCATGCTAAGTTAAAATTGCCAACATCTGTGGTAACTACTCCATTAGAAGTGGAGGTAGCTGATGGTTATGTGGTGCCAGTCACAACATCTGTGACTGGGGCAAATATTAATATTGATGGGGCGTGTTTTAATATGTTTTTACTCTTAATGCCAATATCTGGTTTTGATGTGGTCCTTGGAATGGATTGGCTTAGTTTAAATAAAGCATTAATAGATTGTGATAAGAAATTGATTTCATTTCCATTGCCTGACGGGACACACGTAGTGGCCCGTGGGGATCGGGTTAATACATCTCTCCCTATTATTTCGTTTATGAAAGCTAGAAAATCTCTAGTCAAAGGATGTGAATCGTTTCTTGCTTATGCCATTGATGTCAGAAAAGAAAAAACAGGTTGTTAGAGACATCCGGGTGGTATCGGAATACCCGGAGGTCTTTCCCGATGAATTGCCTGGGTTACCTCCTATTCGGGAGGTAGAATTTAAAATCGATTTGGTTCCGGGAGCCAGTCCCGTAGCCAGGGCTCCGTACAGATTAGCACCGTTAGAAATTCGGGAAATGATGACACATATACAAGAATTATTGGATAAGGGTTTTATCAGACCTAGTTCTTCGCCTTGGGGTGCACCAGTTTTGTTTGTTAAAAAGAAACACGGCACTATGAGAATGTGTGTTGATTACCGTGAGTTGAATAAGAGAATGGTTAAGAATAAGTATCCGTTACCACGTATTGATGATTTGTTTGATCAATTACAAGGGGCCTCGTATTTTTCAAAGATTGATTTAAGGTCGGGTTATCATCAAGTCCGGGTTCATGAGAACGATATCCCAAAAACCGCGTTTCGAACGAGATACGGTCACTACGAATTTCTAGTCATGCCGTTTGGTTTGACGAATGCTCCCGCTATATTCATGGATCTTATGAACCGGGTATGTCGACCGTTTCTCGATAAATTTGTAATTGTCTTTATTGATGATATACTAATATATTCTAAAACCGATTTGGATCATGAGAATCACTTAAGGCAAGTTTTAGACACTTTGAAACGGGAACAACTCTATGCTAAGTTCTCGAAGTGTGAGTTTTGGCTCCGTGAGGTGCAGTTTTTGGGGCATGTAATTTGTAAAGAAGGGGTGAAAGTGGACCCGTCTAAGATAACCGCGGTGATGAATTGGAGTGCCCCGAAGACTCCATCCGAAATTAAAAGTTTTCTAGGTTTGGCCGGTTATTATAGAAGGTTCATCAAGAATTTCTCAAAGATTGCTAGTCCGTTGACAAAGTTGACACGAAAAGATGTTCTTTATCGGTGGGGTGATGAACAAGAAAACGCGTTTCAATTGTTAAAACAATTATTGTGTCAAGCTCCAATACTTGCCTTACCCGAGGGCTCAGATGATTTTATAGTTTATTGTGATGCATCTTATTCGGGTTTGGGATGTGTGCTAATGCAAAGAGACCGGGTGATTGCTTATGCCTCTCGTCAATTGAAATCCCATGAAAAGAATTACCCGACCCATGATTTAGAGCTCGCGGCGGTGATTTTCGCGTTAAAGTTGTGGAGGCATTACCTTTATGGAACCAAATGTGTTATATGTACCGATCATAAAAGTCTTCAATATGTTTTCACACAAAAAGATTTGAATGTAAGACAACGAAGGTGGTTAGAGCTCATTAAAGACTATGATTGTGAAATTCGGTATCACCCGGTGAAAGCTAATGTAGTTGCCGATGCCTTAAGCCGTAAGGGATCATCGGAAGTGATCCAATTCATGCGTATGGAAATCGTGTCAGATCTTGTCGATAGGTTGAGAATATGTCAAATAGAAGCCTTAAAAGACGAAAACTTGAAATCGGAAATTATGTTAAAGCGGAAAGATGAGTTGGTTGATGATTCACGAAGGTTGAAAACGTTTCGATCACGAATTTGGGTACCGTTACTTGGGGGATTACGGGAATTAATACTAGTAGAATCACACAAATCACGTTTATCTATCCATCCGGGTTGTACAAAGATGTACAATGATTTGAGAGTTTTGTATTGGTGGCCCTCTATGAAGTTAGATATTGCCCGATTTGTTGAAAAATGCCATGTTTGTGCTCAAGTCAAGGCCGAACATCAAAAACCGTATGGGTCGTTAAAACAGTTAGATATCCCCGAGTGGAAGTGGGATAATATTACAATGGATTTCATCACGAAATTACCTCGTACACAAAAGAATCACGATATGATTTGGGTAATTGTCGATCGGTTGACCAAAAGCGCTCACTTTTTGGCCACAAACGAAACTGCATCACTCGATAAATTGGCTAAGTTGTATATTGATGAGATAGTTTCCCAACATGGTATCCCATTATCTATTGTGTCCGATCGGGATCCACGGTTTGTTTCTAATTTTTGGAAGAGTTTGCAAAGAGAATTAGGTTCTCGGGTGAATTTGAGCACGGCATATCACCCACAAACAGACGGTCAGACAGAAAGAACCATTCAGACATTGGAAGATATGTTACGGGCTTGTGTAATGGAATATGGTGGGTCGTGGGATTCTCATTTGCCTTTGATCGAATTTGCTTATAACAACTCGTATCATTCGAGTATTAAAATGCCACCATATGAAATGTTGTATGGTAGACGGCGTAGAACTCCCACATATTGGCTTGAAGCGGGAGAAAAACAGTTTGCGGGTCCCGAGATTGTTCAGATAACGGCCGATAAGGTGGCGATTGCTCGAGAAAAGTTAAAAGCCGCTCGGGATAGACAGAAAATGTATGCGGATCCACGACGTCGACCCGTAACTTTTGTTGAGGGTGAACGGGTTTATTTGAAGGTTTCTCCGTGGAAAGGTGTTATCCGTTTCGGGAAACGGGGAAAGTTAGCACCGAGATTTATTGGGCCGTTTGTTATTCGTCAAGTAGTGAATGACCAAACCGTTGCACTTGATCTTCCTCCTGAATTGTCGGGTATTCATGACACGTTAAATGTGTGTTATTTGAGGAAGTGTAATATTGATGAGGAAATTCCGGTGTTACCGATTGTAGATTTAAAGGTGGATTCGAGAAAAAGGTTAGTTGAAGAGCCGGTGGAAATTTTGGATCGAAAGGTAACGAAATTAAGAAAGAAACAGATACCGATGGTCTTGGTTAAGTGGAAACACAGTTTGGGTGCCGATATGACATGGGAAACCGAGGCGGATATGAGGAATCGATACCCGAGTTTATTTAATCAAGGTGAGATTCCGGGGACGGAATCTTTTTAAGGAGGGGAGATTTGTAACATCCCGAGACCCGACCTATAGTATTTTATAATTTTTGGTAAGTAATATTTTATTGTTTATTGTTTTATTATTTTATATGATTTTATTTGATTTATTTGAATTAATTGTATTTTTAACCATGGGGTTAAAAATTAGTAAAACTGATATATTTAAATGTTAAAATGATTTTTACATATTTAGGTTCATTTCTGAACCGGGGTTCTAAAAATATCTTCGTTGTTAAAATTGGAGTTAGTTAGATCTAATTAAATTATCTGCGAACCTAATATCCTGTACTGTGTTTAACTGAAATTACCTGTGTTTGGGAGAGGGGTGTACGTGTATTTCATAAAGACAGATGTCAATTTACTCCTCCTTTCCTCTTGTCTCTCTCTCAGTCACGATACACACACACACCCACATTTCTTGAGTTTTTCTTTCAAATTGAAGATCAATCCTTGTAGTTCTTGCCTTCCTTGTGTGATTTTCGGATTCTAGAAGGAAGATTAAGTAAGTTCTCTTCCTCCTTGAGTTAGGGTTCATGTTCTTGAAGTTTTGTTGAATTAGGGTTCTTGAGTAAGTGGGTTTTTATGAATTTCTTGATGAATCTTGCTTGTAATCTGGAAATTAATGCTTGATTTGGTGTTTATTTGAGTTCTTGCAAGTATTGTATGATTTGTTGTTAGTGTTAGCTCATTTGGTGAAGCTTTCATAAAGCTCCATCAATGGTGGTTTAGGAAGAAGATGGTGTTTTTCCCTAAATTGATGAATTGTGTATTTTGATGTTCTTAATGTTGTGTTAGGTTAATTATGTATGTTAAATGATGATTGATAGTTATGAAGAATTTCTAGTTAACTATTGAGATAATGCCTAAAAAAAATGGTAGTGTTTGGCTAGATGGAAATTTAGTGATAACTAGCTAAATTGGTAGATTGTTGACTTTGGTCAAACCTGGGAATTGACTTTTAGTCTTGTATGGCTTGTAAACTTTAATTATCAATTTCATGCTAGAAATGTGTTAGTTGAATGAATTGTAAGATCAAGTGTGTTGGTTTCGTGTCTTGACCCGTTTGATTGCTTAATTGTGCAATTGACTTAAGTAAAGTCAAAATTGGTAACACTTGCAATTGGATGCAAGAAGTATGTTGGTTATGTAATTTTGATGTTGATCATGTAGTCTAACTCATTGGATAATGTTGTGTGAATGCCCGACTCATGGTTCTTGTTTTGACCCGTTTGGGCCTAATGTGTGCAATTTGATTGAAATGCATTAAGATTGGTTTAGAATTAACTTGATGGAATTCTAGACATGGTGAGTATTATGTATTGAAATGCAAGCATTTGTTGCCATTTGATTGACCTCAAATAATGGTGTTTGGCTTATAGTACTTGTTACATAATTGATGATTTCGGGTAACTAATTCGGTATTCATTTTGTACAGGAAAAGGGAAGGAGCCTCAGTGATATAAGATCATTGAGCTCGGCACGGAAGGAAGCTAAGGTGAGTGGACTTAACCATCTTTCTTGTGTGATGTACAAAATTAGGGAATGGTGGAGTTTTGAGAAAAAGTGCAGGAAATTGGTATCTGAAGGAGTTCGCGTCGCGAACTTGTGGTCGCGATCGCGAACTCGGAACAGAGAAATTGGGGTCTGGTCGTGATGTAGTTCCCGATTCGTGAACTCTTAGTTCGCGACGCGAACTCTGAGTTCACGACGCGAACTTCGTCAGGAACAGATTTCTTGGCTGCAATTCTTTTTACAAGTTTATTCTTGGTCTAGTGGTTAATGGTAGTATGTGCACATATTTTTTAGAGGTTAGCTATGGTGGTTTTCGGCTACGCTTCGTTACTCTTGGCGGGGGCGATCGGACTCCTTCGTATTCGTTATGTAAGGAGGGATCACCGTGCCTCTAGTAAAGAAGCCATCGGTTGACTGTTGTTGGCCGACAACAGTTGAAGGTCCTCGCCCGACCGCCGATCCTCTTTTAACGTCCAATTGCTTGTGGAAGTTTGGACGGGTTTCCCTATTGATTTCTCTCGATTTTCTAATTTGTTGTGGTTATGCAAATTGACGTTTATTTCTATTCACTTAGCTTTGTGCTAATCCCTCATTTGTTGACTCTTTTCAGGTTGTGGTTTTAGCTTGACAAGAGTCGGGTTTTGGAAGTCTGACCGTACTCTGATTTTGTAAACCTAGTCGAGCCTGATTTTCAGTAACACCGTAAATGTTTTATATATTCGATTAATATGTAATGGTTTTTATGTTGTGTAATAAGTAGGAGTTTTGGAATTTATTAATTCGCTTCCTTATGCTTATTAAAAAAAAAAATGGCTCTAGATTGTGGTGTTACAGGAAACATGCGGTTTGCACTCATAAAGCTTTAAATGAGCAAACCCTTTTGTGGATGGTATATCTTGCATGTATCGGACTGAATCAGAAAGGACAAACCTCTTTGTTGTAGTTGACTGATGCTCAATAGGTTGTTCTTTAGGTCCGATACATAGTACACATCTTGTACAACATACGTGGCTTCTTGAAATGTCAGCTTGACTTGCCCTCGTCCCATAACTTTCAATCGGGTGTTGTTTCCCAACTTGGCTGTATGATTAAAACTTGTATCCAATTTAACGAATTTACCCTTTTCCCCACACATGTGATGAGAACAACCGGAATCAAGAAACCATAGGTGATTGTTTTTGTCACCATCAGTTTGTGCCATGAGGATCATTTCCTCATCAAGATCAACGTAGTTTGCTTCCTTCCAAGTAGGACATTCATATTGAAAATGGCCTAGATTGTGACACCGATAGCATTCTACTGTTTCTTTGCTGAAATTAGACCGTCCCCGGCCATGGCCTCGTCCTCTATAACTCGACCTTCCTTTTCCTCTGGGATTGCTATCATCATAATTCACTTTCAAGACTTGTTCTTCTTCCTTTTCAGGTTTCTTGAATTTCTGCTCATGCACAATCAACGTGCTTTAAAGTTCATCAATTGACATCTGCTCAATGTCTTTGGATTCTTCAATTGAGACAACCACAAACAGGTACTTTTCTGTGAGAGTTCTCAATATCTTTTCAACGACCTTTACGTCAGGCATTGTTTCTCCATTACTTCTCATCTGATTTGAGATCGCCAACACCCTACTGAAGTACTCTGAAATGGTTTCATTTGTCTTCATTTCAAGGACTTCGAAGTCTCTCCGGAGTTTCTGCAACATTGATGTAGGGTTTCATTGTACTCGATCGACCCATAGGACCGACCGCCTAGCATGCTTGGTTCGAACCTTGCTGACCAAGAACATGAACTTGTTCTTGACCGGTTAAACCAACTAGCTGATTTAATCCCTAAAAGCGGAACTGAGATTAAACCTAATCCTTAAACCCTAAAGGATTGGAATGTTGGAAATCTAGATTAGATTAACAAGAAAGAAACCTTGTACGAAAACTCGAACACACACATTGCTTGTGTGGTTCGTTCGACGATCAACCAAAGAACCCGGTTCTTTGGCCGAATTCGTCCAAGAGGGGAGAAGGGAGAAAAGATGTTTCCCAAAACATACCTTGTTGTTTGCTTAAGATTAGTCCACTGATGATGAACAAATCGAGCGATCTTCTAGTTGATCTAAGCAATGAACTTGTTCTTCAATACTTGAAGAACACGAAGAACGAAGAACACCAAGTGGTGGTGTCTTGGTTTTGGCCGAATGGAAGAAAAGAGGCTAGGGTTTTCGGCTTTTGTGGTGTAACCCCATAAGTGATCCCTAAGCCTTCTAATTATAATAGAAGGACTTTCACTTAGGGCCCTTCTAGTTTAATTAAGATTAATCTCTTAATTAAACTTATCCTTTTACACTTTCATCCCTTATAGTTTAACTAGTTTATTATTGTTGCACTTAACTATTAAATGTCTAGTATTAATACACTAATTATTCGGTACCCATATACACGAATTATATACTTGTATTTATACTTTTAATAATTAATTATATAATAACCTTTATATAATTTATATAACAATATTATCCAATTACTATATGATTTAATAGCTTTAAATCATATCAAGGATAACCTTTAATTAACACATTGTATATTTACTCAACTAGTAAATGTACAAGCACTTGTATTAATTAGTTAGTTAAACTAATCTAGTAATAAGTTAAACTTAACTTAATACTTAACTGATTCATAATGACCATTATGAATCATTCCTCTTCGTAGTATCATTGCTTATCTTGCTCGTATTACATGCACTCACCGGTGTGACCCTTAAGTGTTTCGTAGGCATGGATGTATCATCATAGGTTGACTAACTGTGCACATAAATCGTTCAATTGATTTCTTCACTCGATTGTTTCCCGCAAAACGCCTCTTCATCGAGTCCTAAATCAGCTTGGATGTACGTCTATCCAGAATCTGCTCGAACGTGATTAAGAAGCGTGGTTGTGTTACCTGAGGAACTTGCGTTTCCTCCATTACCACTTGCACCCTTTGGACAATTCCTTTTCCAATGCCCAGCCTCGCCACACTTGAAGCACCGATTCTCGGTCCTCGCAGTGTTAGGCTTTACCTTCTTGACCTTTTGTTTGACACCTTTACCATTTGGCACTCCTTGGTTAGGATAGGTTTTACCCTTTCCTTTGCCACCATGCCCTTTTCTCTTCTTCCCACCGCCATTGCCATTACCGATCATGAGAACATCCTTAGATTTGGTCCCCAAACTCAACTCAGCTGTCTTGAGCATGGAATGTAGCTCAGCAATGGATTTCTCCATATTATGCATGTTGTGGTTGACCACAAAAGACTTGTAGTCATCAGACAACGAGTTGAGTATAGTATCTGTTTCCATTTGCAACGGTATGGGGTGACCAAGTCTAGCGAGGTGATCCATGTGCCCTTTCATTTTCATGACGTGGGCGCTCACCGACGTTCCTTTGACCGTCTTGCAAGAGTTGAAGGCTCAATTGATGTCGAACCTCTCAGTGCGAGCTTGCTCTTGAAATGAATCCCTAAGTTGCTGGATTGTCTCAAATGCAGGCACATCCATAAGTCCCGCTTGTAACTCAGGACTCATAGTGGCGAGCATTAGACAGCTCACATCGAGTACATCACTGACATGCTTATCATAAGTTTGCCTCGTTTCAGCTCTAGCATTAACAACAGGGACATTTGGTACTGCTCTCACCAAGACATACCACTTTCTCTCATGCCTGAGCACAATACGAAGATTGCGCTCCCAGTTGAGAAAGTTTGACCCAGTCAACTTGTCTTTTTCGAGGATTGAGCGAAGTGAGAGATTGTTGGTACTTGTTGTCGCGATTGTGTTTGTTGCTACCATCTACAAATCAAACCCAGTTTAATTAGTAATCATCAATAAACATTCTCTAAAATATATTATAAATCCATAATTAATATTTTAGGCCTAGGATCCATATATCACATTCTCGCCGCAAGGTTTGGGCACTTCCCGACGAGACATGTTGTTTACGGTAGGTAACATCGTTACCGATCGTATCAAGACTTGACACGATTCCTAGGGGTCGTAGAATCTTTAGACTTATAACTTACTATAACCTTGTACTGTAACACCCGTATTTTTAAAACATCGTTTAAATCATTTAAAATACATTTTTCCCAATATATAACATGTTTTCCAAATTACAGTTTAACAAAAACTTTAAAACCTTTATCAGAGTTTACAAAAAAATACGGTGTCACCAAGTATATCAAAACCATAGGCAAACGGGATCTACCTATAAGCTCCCGAGCTAAACATCTCTAGGCCACTTCTAGTGCAACCTTCTATCACTTCAACCTGTACCTGAGTACATAGCCACAAAACAAACGTAGTACGTGAGACAAAATAGTCTCGTGAGATACATGGGTTTTATACCCAAATAATAATAATAATTGCTTCATAAATATATATATATATATAAACATATACATATACTACATCAATATAGATTAGTCACCCTATAGTGACCCTATCGATCATGCTTTCCTAGCAAACATATCCAGTACTTAAATATATAGGTACCAGAATCACATTAACTTATTAACCGGGGATCCCCCACATTAATAAGCTTCAACAATTCTAACTGTCGGGTCATCCCCGCACAAGCTAGAGGCTCAAGATACCAGCAAGAGGGAATCGCCCAATCTACCGATACCTGCCTTACTCGCCGGAATACGTCCAGTTAGCAAAACTACTAACGTGGATGAGTCGATGGGAATCCACCCAACTGCCCCTCAATCCACACCTCATGACCGGGAGTCACCCGTGTCATCACATATCTAACGTGGATGAGTCGATGGGAATCCACCCAACTGCCCCTCAATCCACACCTCATGACCGGGAGTCGCCCGTGTCATCACATCATCTCATTCTTACCATAACTCATCAGTTATTCCAATCAAAGCCTTCGGCTATCATATCAATTATCAAACAAGTTAGTTATATAATAATAACTATATATAACTAGTTCAACACAGTGTGAACGTACCTATATGGTCCCGTAGACCCAGTCATAAGTAGCTCACATCTACTTCTACATCTATGAACCCTATGAGGTTCATACTTACTTATTTCATAAGATACATTTCTTACTTATCGATATCATAATACTTTTATCTCTTCGTTGACTATAATACATAATTATTACTAGTCACATCATATTCATTTTCATATATATATTTGTTCTTTACTTTTATTAGTAAATCTTACCAATAGATATTCACTACTATAAAATAATTCTCAATTGCTTTACTAATACATATTTATTAATAAAGATTCAATATACGTTCTTTTACTCAATAATTTTATTATTATGATTCATGAATAAAGATTCCATAATTACTTTAGTTTGCCATTCTTACTTCCAAAAAAATCATCAATCATACTAGACTTATTCTAGTATCACATTATACATATTTTCTTATCAATTTCAATCACTATCTTTATCAAAACATTTAATAATAAAGACCCATAAAAATATCATATGTATTTTCAAAAACTCTTTGCTATGTACCCAGTTTAAAAGTCTTATGTACTCACCTTAGCGATAATGCTCCAACCGTGCTCTTTACGCCAATTTCCTTGCTCCAACAATCAATCGACTTTCCAAGATTTACCAAAAGCCTAATACAACAATCACAAGTTGTTCAACAACAAATACTACTAATAATACACCCTTTTATTATTAGAAATCCCTTTGATAACACTTTCCCCCAATTTTGATGATTTTCAAAACCCTAGGTTTAACCAATCTTAACCATACACTTGTTTTCTTTGTTAAAATACCAATACAACCTTTATTTCACCATTTAAGAAAACCCCAAGAACTAGGGTTCGAGATCCAAGCTTTTACTTCCATGGATCTAAAGTAATAAACATCAAGGAGTGAAGATTTACCTTAATCTTCGACAATAGAAGAAAAATCAGCTGATTCGGACCCCAAAATCGGCTTCGGATGACCTTTTCCACTCAAAATATGTATAAGAACTTAGAGAGAGAGTTAAGGTTTCAAGTTTGGCACTTAATGGCCAAAAACCCGTATTTAAGGTGTTCCAGACGAAAATCAGCAGTAACTGATCAGCAGTAACAGATCAGCAGTAACAGATCAGCAGTAACAAATCAGCACTAACTAAAAGTGCCCCTTTTCACCTTGTTTCATCCATAACTTTCTCATACGATGTCCAAATGACACGAAACCAATTCCTACGTTCTTTAAATGATTTATCCTTATTTATCATATATTTTTTTTCATAATTTATTTTTAACACAAAAATTCGGGTCGTTACATGTACAATCTAATTGTACATTTCTAAGTTAGTAATAAAGTCTAGTATGTTTATTCTACTCAAGTACTTTTTGGGCCAGGACTCCCGATTATCACCAAAGTAGATCAGACCATCTAAGACATTGCGATGCTCTGCGCCGGGACTCCCGATTATCACAGAACCTTACGCACCCTAACACTCGCAATGATTTGAATCCATATCTAAGGTTCTTTATCCTTACAATCTGAATATCGCTGAACAGGTGAGGTGTTCCATTAGGTGGATAGTACTTAGATCTAAGATTTTCTTGGGTTTGTTTAAGTCTTAAAACTAAACTTAAACCTTTATTCCAATCTTAATCCTTGTTTAAAATGTGTGACTTGTGAATTTAGGAATTCTACAAGACACCCTTTTAAAAACTTAAGAATTATTCTTTAAAACTTATAGTTTCAAAAATTGCGCGACTTACATGTATACCTAAAACGAGGCGTACAAAACGTTTTACTAGGTTTTGTGAAAAACCTTATCTTATTATAAAACTTACTTGTTTTATCTTACTTGAAAAACTTAAAACTTATGTTAAACTTTTAATTCTATTATAATTCATAAACTTGAATCATAAATCTAGTTTAACATACTTAGTTTTTCATATGTCTAATAATGAAATTAAACATTTGTTTTGACTTAATAGATTCGACCAAAACTTATGTCTTAACGACACACTTATAAACTTTGTGATTTTCTTGTGTAGCTCCCACTAGCTCCAACAACCATGATGGAACTTAAGCTAACACAATCACTGATTTATACTTGGTGAAACTAATAAACTTATTATATAAAAACTATATATAATAATTCTTAGTTTGTTTAAATATTTCTTACATTTAACTTGAACTAGTTAAATATAGGTTCTTGTTATTTATCCCTTGATCATTAATCTAGTATATTACATGACTTGTAAAATACTTATATTATACTTGTATAATTATCTAGTTATAATAACTTATAACTTTATACACCTTAATATATAACTTTGTATATTTCTAGTTAATTATATGATTTCAACTTGTACAATTTCTAGTTATAACTTTGTACTTTCTAGTTTTAATTATATAACAACTTTATACAATAACTAGTTATACTATTATCCTTTAAGATCAAAATAACATTATCATTTAATTGTTCCATTTTATCTTGTACTTAATATATATATTCGTATATATGTATATTTCCATAATAAACTTATAACATTCTAATAAGAATATTACATCTAATTTATACGTATGTATTTTAACTTAGTCTAATTAAAATACGCATAAACTTTATTATGTCTATTAAAATTCATTTTATTTTAAGTATTTAAAAAATTACGAAATATATACATATATATATATATATATATATATATATATATATATATATATATATATATATATATATATATATATATATATATATATATATATATATATATACTTCTTGTTAATTTTAGAACTTAAAATCAACACTTCCTTTAATCTTATTAATTCCTTACATGAATTAGATAAACCCTAATCTTGTTCTTGATCAATCAAAACTAGGGTTTTGACTTTCTTGATCAAAGACATCATTTTATTTAAAAGATTAATTCCTTTTAATCAATCCTATCAAACAATAAACTTAGTTTAAATTCTAAGATAGATTATAACCTTTAATAAATTTATTTAAACCTTTTTAATTTAAACCTTATAAACAGTAAAACTTTGTTTAAATTACTAGGTTTAAAGACCTAGTCTTAATAAATCTATTAAAATAATAATTAAACCTATTAAACATAAACTTGTTTAATTATCTAGGTTTTAGATTATTATTATTCTAATTAATTCTTTTAATTAAACTAAACTAGTTTAATCCTAGATTATATCTAGGGTTTCGAAAAATTTCCTTAAAGCCTAGGAAACATTCTACCAATTAAACTAGACTAGTTTAACAAACTTGGTGTCCAAGTAACCTCCTTGATTTCGAAATCTTTGAGGGAAAAAGGAAGGGATCCTTTTTGATCAATTAAACCAAAACTTGGCTTAACATACTTGATCCTAGATTTGGAAGATCAACTTAATAAGGAAAGAATCCTCTTGATCATGAACTTTGATGTTCTTGATCCTAGGGTTCTTCCAATTTTTCGAAAAATCTAGGGTTAGGAAAAGAAGCCTTTTGATCAATTAAACTAAACTAGTTTAATGTTCTTGATCGTAGGGTTCTTATGCTATTTTCAAAAATTACTAGGGTATTAGAAACCTTTTAGACCAATTAAACTAAACTAGTTTAATATTCTTGGTCCTAGGGTTCCTTACTAATTTTCGAAATTCAAGAAGAAGAAGAAAAAAAAAATTGGAACAAAAAAAACTTTAACAAAATTAAACAAACAAACTTTGTTAATCTAGTTTAGATTTCTAAACCAACGCTCTAACACCACTGTAGGGTTTCATTGTACTCGATCGACCCATAGGACCAACCGCCTAGCATGCTTGGTTCGAACCTTGCTGACCAAGAACATGAACTTGTTCTTGACCGGTTAAACCAACTAGCTGATTTAATCCCTAAAAGCGGAACTGGGATTAAACCTAATCCTTAAACCCTAAAGGATTGGGATGTTGGAATTCTAGATTAGATTAACAAGAAAGAAACCTTGTACGAAGAACTCGAACACACACATTGCTTGTGTGGTTCGTTCGACCATCAACCAAAGAACCCTAGGGTTCTTTGGCCGAATTCGTCTAAGAGGGGAGAAGGGAGAAAAGATGTTTCCCAAAACATACCTTGTTGTTTGCTTAAGATTAGTCCACTGATGATGAACAAATCGAGCGATCTTCTAGTTGATCTAAGCAATGAACTTGTTCTTCAATACTTGAAGAACACGAAGAACGAAGAACACCAAGTGGTGGTGTCTTGGTTTTGGCCGAATGGAAGAAAAGAGGCTAGGGTTTTCGGCTTTTGTGGTGTAACCCCATAAGTGATCCCTAAGCCTTCTATTTATAATAGAAGGACTTTCACTTAGGGCCCTTCTAGTTTAATTAAGATTAATCTCTTAATTAAACTTATCCTTTTACACTTTCATCCCTTATAGTTTAACTAGTTTATTATTGTTGCACTTAACTATTAAATGTCTAGTATTAATACACTAATTATTCGGTACCCATATACACGAATTATATACTTGTATTTATACTTTTAATAATTAATTATATAATAACCTTTATATAATTTATACAACAATATTATCCAATTACTATATGATTTAATAGCTTTAAATCATATCAAGGATAACCTTTAATTAACACATTGTATATTTACTCAACTAGTAAATGTACAAGCACTTGTATTAATTAGTTAGTTAAACTAATCTAGTAATAAGTTAAACTTAACTTAATACTTAACTGATTCATAATGACCATTATGAATCATTCCTCTTCGTAGTATCATTGCTTATCTTGCTCGTATTACATGCACTCACCGGTGTGACCCTTAAGTGTTTCGTAGGCATGGATATATCATCATAGGTTGACTAACTGTGCACATAAATCGTTCAATTGATTTCTTCACTCGATCGTTTCCCGCAAAACGCCTCTTCATCGAGTCCCAAATCAGCTTGGATGTACGTCTATCCAGAATCTTCACGAACGTGATTCTATCGATAGATTGGTACAAATAATGCTTGACTTGTAGGTCAAGCATCCTCAATTCGTCAAGCCTTTTCTTCTGTGCGTCACTTTGCACTACCAACCGCTGGTTCGACGATTCCAGGGTTGATTAAATGCCACAGTTGATTCGCTCGCAACAAGTTCTCCATCATCTCACTCCAGTGTTCGTAATGACCGTCGAACACCGGTATCTTCATTTTCTCATCGCTCATGATTGAGTTTCTCTCTTTTCTCTCTTTTGATCTTGTTTCGCTCTGATACCAAATGATAGTTTAAACACTGGTATTTGCTCACCATGAAACTGGATACTTCATTACGTAAACGATAAGCCTTTAAATAGGCAATACAAATAACTGAATAACAAGGAAATGCTAATAAAAAGGAAAACTTCCTAGATGGTGGATGACTAGTTCAACACACGTGCTGGCCACCTTATTTCTAGCTAGTGAACTAGACTAATTCAATAAACAAAGAAATACATGCTTATCACATGCATGTTGTGAGCTAACGTACATGCATGGATAATATTCCATCAAGCCCTTAGGGCTGTCAATAACATGCATTAAAATGTTGTACTTTTATTACCGGATGAGTGATACCTAAAATGCAGGAGGTGGTTGTTGATTGATTTACAAGCTTTAATGCGCTTATTGACAGCCCTAAGGCTGTCATTAGCAAAACCCAAGAAATAATTATCAAAATAAATCAAAAATATTGCGGGTGAACATAGGGCCATAGGGGTACATCCACAAATAGTTCAAGCGGGTGTCGTTGTTTGTACTTTGTACTATATGATGAATTACTATTGACGTAAAAGCATACGTGTGAGGTGCACATTAAAATTAGATTAAAATCTAGAGTCGGTTGCAAAACCGGTTTGGAAGTTGGAACAGTGGAACCGATTTTGAAGTTGATTCAGTTTTTTTATGAAACCCGTATGTGCATGTCATGCATGCCACTAGTTATCATATTACTAGCATCTCATCAGGGCCAGATATAGGCATGGCAAAAAAACCCGAACCCGACGGGGAAAACCGAACCCGACAATTTTCGGGTCGGGTCGGGTCGGGTATGTTATTTCGGGTATCGGGTCGGGTTCGGTTACAGCTTTCGGGTATTTTATCGGTTTTGGGTTCGGGTTCGGTATAGCTTCCCCCGACCCGACCCGTACCCGATATGTATACTTCATTTAATTTTTAATTATATATATATATATATATATATATATATATATATATATATATATATATATATATATATATATATATAATATAAAGGCTTAAATGTCATTTAGGGTTTTTTATCTTGCAGCCCAGCCTCTCGCTCTGTCTCTCTCGTCTAAGACTTTCCCAAACCCAAATCAGCCTCTCACTTGTTCCCTCGATCCCTCCAGCCATTCAACAAGGACGACCACCGGCGACAACCGGCGAACGACTGCCTCTCGATCTGCGTTGTTGCTGCCTCTCGTTTTTTGATCTTGCACGCTACAGCCTCTCACTTGTTCCCTCGGTTTCGGGTTCGTTTTTTGACCTCTCGACTGACCTCTCAATCTGTTGATTTGTTGTTGATTGTTGATTGTTGATTGTTGATATTCTGATTGTTGACTGATTTAAGGCTGATTTAGGGCTGATTTAGGGCTGGTTTAGGGCTGGTTTTTTCACTGATTTAGGGCTGATTTAGGGCTGGTTTTTTCACTGATTTAGGGCTGGTTTAGGGCTGGTTTTTTCACTGATTTAGGGCTGGTTTAGGGCTGGTTTAGGGCTGGTTTAAGGCTGGTTTAGGGCTGGTTTTTTCACTGAATTAGGGCTGATTTAGTGATGGTTTTTTCACTGATTTTGGGCTGATTTTGGGCTGATTTTTTCATAGATTTAATTATCCTTTTTGACTGATTCTTGTATGTTTGTTTCAGTTCATATGGATTCACAAGGAGAAGGTGCTAAATCTGCTTCAAACACTGCTGAAGGAAGCAGCCAAGGGATGCATGATTCTAATGAACCACCACCAACTAACTCTAGTACCCAAGGTGAGGCTGAGAATGTCGTTGATGAGGAAGATGGTGAAAATGTTGGTTCTAAAAGACAAAGATCTGTTGTCTGGAACCATTTTAAAAAGATGGAAGTGAATAAACTAATTAAGGCGGAATGCAACTATTGTAAGAGTAAGCTAGCAGGAAGTAGCAGACACGACACGAGCCATTTACGGGAACATATTAAAATTTGTCCACAACGGAAATTTAAAGATATAAGACAAAGCATCTTGGTTAAGGAGCAAAAGAAAGTTGACGGTAGTTCATCATATCTCTCTAACTACGTCTTTAATCCAGACAAATCAAGGAAAGATCTCGCGGAGATGATTATTGTGCACGAGTATCCTCTTACAATGGTGGAGCACCGAGGTTTTAGAAAATTTGCTCAAGGCCTTCAACCTATCTTTAAGGTTCCATGTCGAAATACAATCAAGAGCGACATTTTAAAGATTTATGAATATGAAAGAGTGAAAACTAAGAAGCTATTGGGGAGGATCTCAAGTAGAGTAGCAGTAACTATTGATATGTGGACAGCTAGCCATCAAAGAAAAGGGTTTATGGCGGTGACTACACATTTTATAGATGATTCTTGGAACTTGCAAAGCCGAATCATGAGGTAAAGCTTAATTAATGTACGAGCATAATTAGTTTAAATGTATTTTTATTTATACTTACATTACACATTAATTTTCAACAAGTTTATTTATGTGCCTGCACCACATACAGCTGAAGTTATTGCAGAGATTCTTCATGATTGTTTATGTGATTGGAATCTTGATAGAAAAGTGTCCACTATTACCGTTGATAATTGCACCACAAATGATGCAATTATTAACAAGTTACTAGAGAAGCTTCCGTTGAGAAGACTCGTGAGGCAAGGAGCGTTGTTTCATATGCGTAGTTGTGCACACATTCTCAATTTGATTGTTCAAGATGGCTTGTCTGTTATTCAGGAAGGGATTGAAAAAATTAGAGATAGTGTTTCGTTTTGGTTAGCAACAGGAAAGAGACAACAAAGATTTGAGGAAGAGGCTAATCAATTAGGAATGGAATACACAAAGAAACTGATACTTGATTGCAAGACTCGATGGAACTCTACTTATTTGATGATTAATGTTGCTATACCTTATAAAGATGTTTTCATGCGATTAAAGGCACGAGAGAAAAGTTATACTTGTTTTCCTACGGACCTTGATTGGGACTTTGCAAAGGTGATATGCGACAAGCTACAAATATTCTATCGGGCAACTCTTTTGTTTTCCGGTAACAAGTATCCTACTGCTAATGTCTTTTTCCCTTTGATATGTGAGATTAGTTTTAGTTTGCGTGAATGGTCAAAGTCTCGAGTTGATGTGATTAGATCGATGGCAAAAAATATGATTCCCAAGTCTGATAAATATTGATCTGTAATCCATGGGATTATGGGGATGGCGGCGGTTTTAGATCCACGTTACAAGTTAAAGTATGAAAAGTTGCTTATGCCTGCATTATATGGTGAAGAAAAGGCGAATGACGAGTATACCGCTATTGAGGAGTCCGTCAAAGCTTTTTTTAGAGAATATGAATCTACAAACTCACGTGGAAAAAATTACTATGAAGGTATAGTCACATTAGTTATTTCTTATTGTTATAATAAACAAAAATTGCTAATGATTTATATTGATTTACATTGATATGTAGGTGGTGGTTCTAGTTCATGTTCTTTCAGCTCGGGGTTGTCATCTGAGTGTTCTTCTGGTAATTTCAAACAATTCATATCCATAGTTAAATCCAAAGCTAGGGAGAATGATGATAGCTCAAATGATTTGGCGGAGTTGGGTAACTATTTGAAAGAAAATCTTTTGCCTGAGGAAGTAGAACTTGATTTGTTGATGTGGTGGAAGACGAGTGGAAGTAAGTATCCGACACTTCAAAGGATAGCAAAAGATGTATTGGCAATTCCTGTTTCCACCATTGCCTCAGAATCTGCATTTAGCACAAGTGGAAGATTAATAAGTCCTCACTGAAGTCGGCTTCACTCAAAAACTTTGGAGGCTTTGATGTGTGCTCAAAGTTGGTTGTTGAATGAGATTCGAGGTAACACTATATTGTATATTACTCTTGTAATTTTTCATCATGAATAATCATATAATATGTTTATGTTATTTGTTTTTAAATATAGAAACTTGTTCGGAAGAGACCGATGCATTTTGTCGCACCGTTGAATATGATATGGACGTGGAAGAGACCGGGGTAATAATATTTATAATAATTAGTATCTTTGATTTTGTAGCTTTTATAATTGATGGATTTCTTTATGTAGGGAGGTACTAAAGAAAATGAAAAAGATTAGACTAGTTTGGATGATTTAATATTTGTGTTTGATTGCAAGAAGCCAAGAAGTTTGTGGTTGTGACTTGATTAGTTAACAAAAAACTTGATTTCTTTTGTGTTTGTTTCAGACATTGGAACAATGTTTTGGATTTGTAATTTGTAGACACTTTGTAGTTGTATGTGGATTAGTGTTTTAGACTTTTTCTCAGGTTTTATGTTGTTTTATTGCAGATTCTATGTTATCAGGTTTCTGTTCGGGTTTCGGGTTTTCGGGTTTCGGGGCCTGATTTCGGGTATCGGGCGGGTTCGTGTATCATATAATACCCGACGGGGGAAAACCTGAAAATACCCGACGGGTATCGGGGCGGGTGCGGGTACAGTTTTTGATTTCGGGTTCGGGGGCGGGTATGCCAAAACCCGCCCCGAACCCGCCCCGTTGCCATTCCTAGCCGGATATCTACGTGTTATGGTTTTTTCCGCATATTGACCCCTTTCTTAAAAAAATATGGATCCATACTCAAACAAATATACTAACTCCGATTCAAAATAAGTGATATACTTTGGGTTTCACGGTTTTTAAGGTAAAAGATTATAATGATGGTTAAATTAGTTGGTTAGTGGGGAATGAGTGCCACAATTTTGGAATAAAGTAGGGTTAATGATGTTTAAAAGTAAAAAGTAAGGGTAAATGAGTTATTTTACTTTGTTAAAGTAAATAGTTAGTGGGTGTGTGTCCCAATATTTTTGGCCAAATAAGTTAATTTTTTTAAAGTGTATTACTTATTTTGAATCATACCAATAAGAAAAGTATATCACTTATTTTGAGTTGGAGGAAGTAACTGATTATCCGATACTATTTTAGCCCGGTATGGCCCATCCCGGCCCGGCCCAATCGTATCCAATTTTACACTATTACTTTATCAAATAATTATTTTCGGTCCAAACACCCTAAGACTATCTCCATTAGCAACCCAACTCAACCCCATCTTTTTAATAAAAAATAGTTTCTCTCACTTCCACCTACACAACCCAATCCAACCTAATTTTTCACACACATCAACAACCCAACCCAACCTAAACCAAACTACCAATAAGAAAATTATATACTACATTAAAAAAACAAAAAGTACACAATTTGAGTGACCCAAGGTAGTGACCCAACCCCAACCTTGGTCCTCTTCCACAACCTAGGTCACTATTTTTTGTTGACCCTCTTCCCTTTTTATTATTATTTTATTAGGTGACCCAACCTAATTTTACCAATGAGAGTAGTCTAAAAAATTGGAGGCGGGAAGCTTTGATGCTACTTGCCTACTTGCTAGTTATGAAAGTTCAATAACCCTTCAGAATCCATCAATAGAGATACAGATTCGATTAATCAGATGGCGATCTTCTATTCGTAACAGGTATGTATCGAACAATTTCAGTTAATGAGGATTCAATCGTTCCAAATGTAGTGCACTACTATTTGCTTTGCTGGTTGTTTCATGAAACGTCTTCACTGTGATTTTGCTGATTGATGTTATACTTATTTGCTTTAATTCTCATAGTGCACTACTAGATGTATTGATTAAATAACGACATGCCTTACGAATGTATAGACTGTTTTGATGATCACATTAGTACATTACTCTAATGAATTGATCATTCTCGAAACACAATTCGCTAATCACATAATGTGATCACTAACTTGCGAAGTTGAAGCATTTGCATAATGCGTTCTTCACATGGATCATCGAGTAATTACTTGTTTTGATCTCAATTTGATGAGTAATTGCTAATCTCATACCAGTTTGTTGTGTAACTACTCGTTCTAGTCTTAATTCGTTCCATTATTCCCCAATTCTAACCATCTATTTCAAATTTTTGGTGTGTGTGAAGTGAAAAGTGATTATAGAACACATGTATATTAGTTAAAGATGAATGAAGCATTTCTATTGCATTTTGTAGTCTCTCTATAATAATGCATATCAACATCTTTATCTTTCTTATTCGATTAGAGTGTATATGTATACATATTGCGTATTTATACAATAGAAGCTACATGAATTATATTCAACACCAAGCTAGGGGTCAGCAATCACACAGACCTCACAATTCCATTCACCAAATTGTACATAAATTATGCTTCACATTTAGAATTACCAACATCCAAACTCTTCGATGAATGACCTTCCTTCAAACAATCAACATCAGGAACAATGGGACCACTCATTGTTCCAAAAGCCTGCCAACAGAAAGCTTCAGACATTTTTTGACCCGTTGACTTTGGTTTCAGTTCAATACCAGATAATTTCAAGTCAACACAAGGCTTGCTATCACTACATGATAAATGCACAGGTTGTACTGTATAAGTTCCCCTTATATTTTCATACGCGATGTTTGCTATACCAACAGCAGATGTTTGGTTCTTGCAGGTAGTATGATCACAATAATACTGATCGATAATGATCGGGTACTCAACTTCAGAAACTTCAATGTTTGAAAACAATACTCCTCTCACCAACCCTTCTGCACCCTGCATAATTAACATTTTGGCATTTAAAATGATTTTGAGATTTTTTTTTGGAAAATATAGATTAATACCTGCCATGTTTTGATCCTGACACCTGTCATTGTGTCATGAATTTTGATGTTTTGAACGGTTATATTAGACACACATGCTGTTGTGCCATCTATCCCTAAGCTTCCAATGCTTATTCCATGACCTGGCCCACAATTGACATCATGTACAAGTATATTTTTGCATCCTGTTTGTATAGATATACAATCATCTCCTGCACACCACAAAACATTATATATTAAATTACTTTGTAAAACAATAATAATTTTTTTATAAAATGATTTAGGAGGTTTTTAGCTTGTACCGCAAGCAAGATTTGTATGATGAATTATGACGTTCTGAGTGCTGGTTAAATGAATTCCATCAGTATTGGGACTGTCACCAGGAGATGAGATGCTGATGTCATACACTAAAACTCCATCACAGTTGTCAAATGTAAGGTGAAACATGGGACTGTTTTTTATAGTTATGCCTGTGACTGTCACTTCAGAACCCCCAACTAATCTCAATGCCTGCATCAAAAAGGGTATATATGTCATTTTACACTCTTACCAATGGTTAACAAATAGACTTTACTTAGTCAGTCGTATAAGTAGAAATTTCGATCCATTCACTAATTAATTATCAGTTCAAGACAAAACTGTTTTGAGGGTTCGGGTCAACCCAACCCGCCCGTTTTTCCATCCTTACATTCGGCCTGGTTTTTGGCATATTTCCACCCGGTGATTTATTCCACCAAACCGAGCCTCTTCCATCAAAGGTTCCTTTTCCTGTAATCGTGAATCCAACAACTTCTGAAAATTCAAGCCATTGGTTCAGACCCGAATTCCATGATTTGGAATTTGTTGGAGCTAAAATCGTACCATCAAGCTGCAAAAAAATATATATATATCATTTTTAATTAGTTATGAAATTATTATTATGCATACTTACTTATACAGTTATACCAACTATTTTTACTATTAAAATCTAAATATGTGCATGATAATTGAAATACAATATACCTGAAAAATAATGTGTTTTTTACAGTTTGAACCAGAGAAGGAAGTGGGTCCCACAAGAAACTTGTAACCTGATGGAACGATCATTGTTGATGCCTCAATTTTACAAGCATCTGTCCAAGCAGCTTGAAAAGCCTGTGTTATACAACAATTGTTAACTCACCTTGGTTAGTAATCTTATCTTGATTTATTCAAAATTATATTTAATTTTCAAGTTTTATCTTGTTTGTTATACAAGTTGGCAGTTTGCATTTTTTATACAATTATTGTTGGGAATATGAACCATGCATACTGCCATATAGTATCCTTTCTATTCTAATACGTTTGAGGCCAAACTGTTGCATGTAAACTATTTTGAAATTTACCTTTTGATATAATAAAATGTTAAAAGTTACATATTTTACTTTTTGTATTAACATTTTTATATAACCAACTTACATAAATTTTTACTATATGATAATATGATGTAACTAAATATATCAAAAGGTAACTTCCGAAATATGACACATACTTTTAAATTTTTTACAAATCACCATGTACATAATGTAGAAAAATAAGTTTTTGTTACCCTTAGTGTAGTACATTATTAAGAAAAACCTCAAGAACATTTGAATATGAACTAGTATCTCACCTTCGTATCATCAGATTTACCGTCTCCTTTAGCTCCATAATTAAGCACATTAAACTTTGAACCTTTTTGTTGTGTCGATTTATCGACATTGACTTGGTGTTGACCTCCTTCATGTAGCCTTCTATATATCTCCTTTCGAGCATTGCAAATTTCGGTACTTGAAAACCATAATATGCTTGAAACTAGAAGACAAAATGTCAAGTTCTTTAAATTAAACCCTCTCATGTTTTTGAGTATGTGTATGTATATGTGTATGTTTTTAAGAAAAGATGAGGTGCTCATTTGGTGTTTATATAGGCAAAACACCTTAAGAATAATGAAGCTACCTATGTGTATCATATCAACGGATTGTTTGTTGGTGCATGACATGACATTCCCTTTTCTATGCTGACTCACATCTCCTTAAGAATGTGAAAATTGGACCAAGAACCAGCAGATTGGACCGAACCAGTTTTTGATTTAGTTTTTATTTCAAAACCGGTTATAAGTTCGGTCCGGTCCAAAACTGAAAAAGATGGAAAAATTTGATAACAAACAGAAAACCCCGGTTCTTGGTGGAGTCTAGTCCAAGACGCCATCGGTTCGGTCTTCGATCCGACCGCAACCATTTTCTCGGTTCTTGGTCCAGACCGATTCCTTCGGTTATTGGACCGTGCACATGACATGACTATGTCTCCTTCTTTTCCTTTTCTTTTATGGCAAAATAAAAAGTAAATTAAAATTAAAATTTCTTTAAATCATATATTCGAACAAAAGGTTTACAACATCTTGTCTACCTAAAATTAGGGAAGTTTTCATTGATGTAAAATTTTAATGTAACCGATATGACTGTGTAACATTTTATCTATATGTACTGTATGGTCCACTTTCACAAATGGCAATAATAGATTGAAGGGTAGTTGGCCACTTTATGAAGCTATTGCTTAATCTTGGTAATTAGTTTAACAAAATAGTTCTATTCCTATAATGCAATTTTCCTCCACTAGAAACTTTTAGCGGTTTGTTAGATCTGTTCATGTGAGATGGTCGTGCTAAAATGAGTTATTAATGAACTCATTTATTACGTTTCGTTTCTCTTGATACAAAGTGATAGTCTCGTGGGGTCGAGTAACATAGTGTTCATAATAGTTTCTATATGGTAATCATAATGCTAGCCGAATAGTTGGTTCTCTTAATGCTATGAGCAACAAGTGGTCCATGCATTGTAGATTAATACTAAAACTTCTATAGCTTATGTAGAAAGAAAAGTGACAATCTTAGTTTCGGTTTTGTTATTTGTATGGTCCTCGAATTTGTTGTGATTGACCACAGGAGCTTGGATGAACGTATCATTACAAGAAAAATGTCATTTAGCGCCCCAAAAAGTGTGGTAAAAATTAAAATAAAATATGTCACTAAAGATGTCCACAAATGTTATTCATAGACATGCACAAATCGGTTTTTTTTTCCAAACCGAACCGGTTTTAACCCAATTTTAGGAAGTGGGTTGTGTATCTGGTTGAAACCGATTTGGACTGGACTAAACCGGTTTGACGTTGAAATCCGGTTTTTAACCCGGTTCTAAATGCTAGCTTACCGGTAAAACCCTCTGCTGCTCGATTTCTACCTATTAAAAAAGTGTAGCCGATAAATACAACTTATAGGTGTTTGGAAAAGCTGTTTAAAAGGTTTTTAAGCTTATAAAATTAGCTAACCTTAAATAAGTTTGCAAAATATTACTGGTTTAAGCTTCACGTAAGTTAATTAACTTAAAACTTTCCCAACACCCCCAACAAATATATAATACTATTTTTTGTGTCGTAAAATATCAAATTTCTATGGTGATATGACTAATATGATTATAAACGTACAAGTATATGATGATAGGCCTCTTTCGAACCTGTAACTAAAACAAAACCTGATGTATTTTTGTTTTTATGTATAGTCGACCTCTTCTTTAATACGGAGTATATAAAATTTCATTTTTATATCGTAAAATATGATTATATGATATCTAGAAGACGTATACGTGTAATCTCCCCCTTCTTTATTTCTACAATATTCTTTTGTTTTGGATTTTATTTGTTTATTTTAGAGATGAGAATGAATAATGTACCAAGAAATTGTCTTTTTTCTATTAAAGATCTAAGAAATTTGTCTATAATTAGAATTATACATACCAAATTATAGGTTAAACACCCAAGAACAAAAATGTTAGAAAGCAAACAAATTATACAAAATCATATGATAGGTGTGTCTTGTCCACTACGATTGTACATCTGTACCCGCTAAAAATCAAATATATCAAAATTATGAAACCAAGTACGTTATACGTACTAGCTCGGTTATTTCGCATTGCTTATAAAAAAATACTAACGAATAAACAAAACGCATTTCAATAGCAATAGATGTCAAATTAGATCAAATGTCATTGACCATGCGTGTCATATTAATTAAGGGGTGTTTGGGATTGATTATTTAAAATATATTACTCCCTCCGTCCCTAAATAAAGTTCCCATTTGTGTTGGGCACAACATTTTAGGAGATAGTTAGTGGTGGGGTATTTGGTATTACTTTTGAATAAAATATAAGGTTTGATTGGAGAGAGAAAATGTTTTAAGAAATAGTTAGTGGTGAAAGTATTGATAATAATATTATTATATTAAGTGGGTCCCTTAAGTTTGAGAAATGAGAACTTTATTTAGGGACAAAACTTGAAGGTGAAATGGGAACTTTATTTAGGGACGGAGGGAGTATATGTTTTGAAAATTAACTGTTATAAAATGTGATTATAAAAGATAATATTAACGGTTTGAAATTACAATAATTAGTGGAGTCCGAGATGAGTTCGGGATAACTTGAATGGTGTTTTTAATATCAGTAGGCCAACAACATGCATGCATATACACATATCAATATCAATAATGCACAAATACACTTGTACGTATGCATGGACATATATAAAGAAACATATCAACAATGCATAAATGCCAAATGAACTTGTATATGTATGTATACTTGTATTTTAAACTTTATACTGTCTCCCTATCAAAATAAGTGATACATTTGGAGAAATACGATTTTTGAGGCAAATGATTAAAAGATAGTTTAAAATAGATTAAAATGGGTAGTTAATGGAGAGGGTCCCACTTATTTTGAATTAAGTGATATTAATGATGTTTAAAGGTAAAAGTAAGGGTAAAAGGGTAATTTCACTTTATTAAAGTACATAGTTAGTGGAAAATGAGTCCCACTTTTTTAACAAATAAGGTAAAATTTAGAAGTGTATCACTTATTTCGTTTTACCCCTTTTAAGAAAATGTATCACTTATTAGTATATATTATTGTAGAAAAAAACATTCTTTCAATAAACATCACTTAAATTAGGTGCAACAAAGATAACAAATTAAATAGATATTCAAACTTTCAATCTTCTAAGCTTCCTATATAAACACAATTAACCCTTTATTTGCTCTTTGCTCATTGGTCATAAATGTTTCGAGGTAAAAAAGTAACCTTTTATTTTCTTTTTATTACCTAAATTAGATGCAGGTGTGTCTCCGAAATTTTAAAGGCCCAGTGCGACTATACGAAAATGAGCCTCCTAAATACAAAAATTTATAAAAAAAATTGGATTTTCTAATTTTTTTTCAATTGATTTATTAAGTTGACTTAAAATTTTAAGATTATATATGTAAGATATATATTAAACTGATACGAACCCATCGCATACTAGGCTCGCACCATGCTCATAAATTCAAGTGTAGAACTCACTCCCAAAAGCTAGCTTGAAGGAAGAGGAGACACCTAGACTTATAAGTCACTGTTTGGTTTATACTTTGGCCAATGTAGGATCGTAACAATACCCCACGCTTTGAAGAACCAACGTCCTCGTTGGTCACGGCTATGTTGGTCACGGTCGGCACCCTCCTTTCGGGTCCGAGCCACCACTCCACAGGCCACCACTCCGAGCTCGTTGCTCACGGTTGGCACCCTCCTTTCGGAGGCAAGCCACCACTCCACAGGCCACCACTCCGAGTGTTGGAACCTCGCAACGTAGGGCTAGCTCTGATACCAATTGATACGAACCCATCCCATACTAGGCTCGCACCATGCTCATAACTCACTCCCAAAAGCTAGCTTGAAGGAAGAGGGGACACCTAGACTTATAAGCCACTGTTTGGTTTATACTTTGGCCAATGTGGGATCGTAACAAAAACGTGGGCCCTGTGTGGCTGCACCACATGCACCCAGTGGCGGACCCAGAGAAAAAGTTGAGGGGTGTCACTGGTTGCACATTTTTTTTTCTCAGGGGATGCACTTACACTAATAGAAAGAAAATTTAAAATTTTTAACGCTATTTTTACACTATTCCGAAAAGTTTCAGGGGTTGCACGGGCAACCCCGGATACCATATTAGGTCCTCCCCTGCATGCACCTATTCAAAAACACCCGTGATTAGATGCATAGTTATGATAATTCCAAAACATTATGAGAGACACGTATAATCTTCAAATGACTGCGAAAACCTTTAATTTGCTGTTTCGAGTTGCTTGCCCGTATTGAGCTCATACCATCATTTCATCGAAAAAGACAGTGATATACTCTTTCTAGCTCATAACCGTCCTATAGCCTATGATGTTAAATTATTATGTTTATTGACTCACATTTGCATATATCTCATCAATTGCCATAGTTCTTACCAAAGCGTTTGTAGTCTACCGGTATAAGATGTTGGAAGATGTTTCCAATAATTTGAAGTCATGAGTTCAAGTCCCGTTGTAGACAAAATGATATAAAATTAGGAGCAGTGTAGTTAATGTGTGTGTTCTGCGGTTAAAAAAAATGTCAAATATGATCAAATTTTGTTTCCTAATGTCATGTCTTTCATCCCACAGTAACTAGTACTTAGAGATGTTAAGCAACAGAAAAAACTAATAACTCATGAACAATAGCATTGTTAGTTATTGGATAAGGTTTATTATTGATGATTTTACCATATTTATCTCTCAGTCAATTGTGTGTGGTTATGGATTACACATTGTTTAACGTAACTACTTAAGTTGGTATTGTTCATAATATATGGAAAGTCATGTATTGATTGGATGTTAATGGAACTTTATTTTTGCTTTATATGCTCGTCTTGTTACGTTTTAAAGCGTGAAACGACATAACGAAATAAAAGAGGGTTTGGTTGGTAACATTATATTGTGGATCAAAGTAAGACCACAACAAAAATGATACGCAATCCGTCAAAGACATGGTATAAGTAAGGAGAGATCTAGACAGTCATATCTCTACACTAGAGTAAAGAGACTGATTCTTGAAAGACTTCTGGCAAAAACTGAAGAGAAAGGGTAATGTTAGAATGAGTGTGTCAGTTGGAGTGTCAGCTGACGTGACACTGATGTAACAAAAGCTGAAAGTGTCAGTTTGTGTCACGGTTGACACCGATCTTAGATGTTTTCGTGCAATCTATCAACTCGAACACTAAGTACATATAGAGTTAGGCAAACAAATGACCGTAATGTCTTGTCGCGTAAAGAGGGTATTACTTTTCATATGTTACCATTTTAAATTTGAATTCTGATAGTGTGTAAATAACTATAATACATGGTAGTTTCTTTCCTAAACGGGTGATTTCGTTATTCCATTAATGGAATCACTTACAAAAGCTTGTAAGATTTACCTCCAAGTTAAACAAGATCCACTGATAAACGCATCTTCATTGGAAGACAGTTAATTAATCGTTGCTTATCTTTTAGATACACTTAACCTTGCCATTAATCTTGTCATTAGTTAGTCGTTGATTATCTTTTAGATACACTTAATCTTGCCGTTAGTTGCTAATCAATGTTGTTAGCTTGTTGTAAACACTCAACGTATATACGACGGCTTAAGCAAGCCCTATCTAATTAAAACAAACCGGAACTCTTAATACCTAACCTCCTACATAAGCACACGTAAACGGAGCTTTGTAACATAATTATAAATACTTTTATTTTAAACTTTTGGATGCTTTGCTAATGATAACTTTTAAAACTTTTCTTAATAACATCTGTTAACAACAATCCGTTAATTGTCATTAACAAAACACTTAATATTTTCTCTACAAAAACTATATAAAAAAGACATACACTTGACCACTAAAACCCGACACATACATAGTGTATAGAAGTATGTACATTAGAGACGTAAATCTATTTTGAATAATTTTTTAACTAGTTATGCATTTAACATCTATAATACACTCATCATTACAACTCAAAATTAATATCAAATATACTCACACAACACTCAACATAATATTCAAACACTATACAAGTCAACTTCTAGAAATCAAAGAATACAAACTAAGGTGACTCCACAACCGTGAAACTAAAATTAACGTTTCAGTTTTTGTCAACTCAGTAGTCAGTGTTATATTAGCTGATACCCCAACTGACACACCACTCCAACAATATACCTTCACCTAATATTTTTAGGCCTCACGCATTATAATAACACACATAAAATACTCAGTTATATTAAAACCGGCCCCATTTGTCTGTCACCAAACTGAAGGCTCCGTGCAAACGGTTTCTCCAAACCGACAGGCCTTCAGTGCAAACCGAAGCAACCGTTGGCACATCTCTAATTAAATCTCACTATGAATCAAATCTTTCACTCTCGAATCCATTTTCTTCAAACGGTCTGATGAGCGAATCATTAGAAGGCATCAAACAGTCAGCAGGCGGTTGAACATAACCGTATTTAAATCCTTCAACAGAATTGCAAAAAGTTGAAGCTTGTTTTCCATCACTTCTTCTTAAGTTGACATTACCAAGAACAATGTGGTTGCATGGAACTGTGTCACTGCATGCAAATTTCATTGCATTTGCACTCTTTGATGTCCCAAATATGTTTTCATACATAATTTCACTTATTTCCACAGCTGAAGTCTATATATATAATTTATTTTAGCCCAAATTTATTTTAAAAAATGATTAATTATTATGTGATATATTGTGTACCTGATTTCGACAACTTTTAGGTGAATCACAATAGAATTGATCGATAATTATGGGGTTTGCCACATCAACCATTTGAATATTTTGGTAACGAACAGCTTTAACATAACCTGTTCCTCCCTGTGCCAGAAACAATTAACAAATTTATTCCATAAAATATCTAAAATATTAATTAATAAATATATTTATTAATAAAGATTAAAAAGGAAAAAAATAGCATATGTACCTGCCATGTTTTAATCCTGAGGCCATTTGTAGTGCCTTTAAGGAATGCATTATCAAGAACTATTGCTGTAACAAAACCTGTAGAGTTATCTTTTCCAAGACTTCCTATACTGACATAATCAATTTTTTGTGCATAATTGTTACTAATTATTTAATATTATGCGAATATTAAATTATTAATTATTTATTTGAATAAATAAATAAATAAGCACCTAATTCCATGGCCAGGCCCACAATATATCGACTTCATTTTGATATTAGAGCAACCACTCACGATTGAGATGCAATCATCACCTAAGTATCACATGGAAAATTAGACTAAAATACAAAATAAAATTTAAAAATTAAAATTAAAATAATGAACCTGTGCCGATTTTAGTGTTGTAAATAACTACATTTTTGGATGCAGTGAGATGTATTCCATCTGTATTAGGGCTATCTTCTGGAGCTGAGACTACAACATTAAATATTCTAACAGATTCAGATCGGGATATTGTAAAATGCATTTGTTGGCTGTTTTGGACAGTTATCCCGTTCACTTCTATAGATGAACTTTGATCAATTGTCAGTGCCTGCATATGTTAAGAAAATCATTCATTTTTTATTTTTTTATTTTTAAATAATCTTCCGAAAATTCAAAAATATACGTACCGTGGGAGCTCCTACACAAGGCTGTAGAGGACCAAAAAAAATAGTGTGTCAATATTTTATTTATTAGTTAATTTTGAAATAATTTAAATTGGTAATAATAATAATTATGTATACATTTGTTTTATTCTTTTTGCAAGATGCAGCCCACCATTTCTTCCCTGATCCATCAATAACTCCTTGTCCTTGTAAAAGGACTCCTGTGAGATTAGAAAAAGAGAGCCAATTTCTAGGGTTTCTAGGATCCCAGTTTTTCGGTTCATTTGGTGCTATAATTGTTCCATCGATCTGTTATCGTTTTCATAAAAAATTCAAAATCGAATGAGTTTAATGATGTAATTCATATGGTTTTGACTTTTGACAATGCAAGTATGTAATTTGTAAATCTTTTTTAGGCATACAAATGTGAGCTTAAATGCTTTATTATTTTCCAAATGTAATGAAGATAGAAAAAAAATTCCAAAAAATGAAATGTTACCAATTTTAATAGGAAATTAATTACCTGAACGATTAAATTTTCAGCACATGGTCCTTTAAATCTTGTTGCATTAACTAAATAAATACGATCCGGTGGAACTAAAAGTACCGAATCTTCAGTCGAACATGCTTGCTTCCATGCATCTGCAAAAGCCTGTTATGTAAAAAAAAATAAAAAAATCAATAGAATATTTTAAGCTAATAATTTCAAATATCCACAAAATTAACCTTTGTGTCATCAGAAATTCCATCTCCAACAGCCCCAAAACTATCAACATTCACAAGACTCTTGCAACAACGTTGACTTGACCATGAAGGAAAGTCAAACAACTCAATTTCGTCATCATAAATTTTCAAACTTATAATCTTGCCCGTGTTGAAAACCAACAAAAAAGCAAGAAAATATAAAAATAGGATCTTGTTCATGATTTATGGTTTTTTATTGACTTTATGATACTATTTCATGTGTATAATCAAATAAATACATGAGATATTAACTAACTTATATGTATATATTAATGATAAAAATGGATGATATTTACGGATAATGTATCTGACTTGACTTTAAAGTTCATAAATATGCAATATTTTCTACATGAACAATACTTTAAGCGTAAAAAATATACATTTTGTAGATACCTTTACTTCTCATCAAACAATGAAAATGGAACCCACAATGATGTAACGGTAAACTCCAGATGATGTCATTGTTGACTGTTTTAAATTTTAACAACCGTTCGGCTTCTTCGAGTAAACCTGTGTGCCCAAAAAGGTCAACCATGGAAGCTAAATGTTGACTTTCAGGGTCAACACTGTGAACGGTTTTCATAGAGTCAAACCAAATCTTTCCCTCTTTGACCAATTTTGAAATTTCAAGCGGTTAACACGAGCCATGTTCATGTAAACAGTCGAAAACGTAGATGAAGTTTCAACAAGTCCTTGAGATACCATTTGAGTATAGAAATATAACGCTTTTCTTGATAACCCGTTACGTTTATGGCTGGAAAAAAGTATATTCCATGTAATTACATTTACGTCTTGTTGAGGCATTTCGTCGAACAGTTGGAGTGCGTGATCAATTAAGCCAGATTTTATTAAAGTTTCGATTATTTTCGATTAGCAATTGCTGCTTCAGTTTCTCTTCATGTTTTCAAGCTGATTTTGGTGGTACATCAAGGTTGGTTATTGATTATTGGGCCGTTATTTATTTTATTTTTGTTGCTTGTATGGTTCGGCCCAGAGGTCCTTCCGTACTCGGTATTTTGGCATTTTAGTTTTTTGGTCTTTTCTCTTTTCTTCTAGAGATGAGGTGCTCTGCCTTACGGTAGTATAATTTAAAAATGGTAATTAATTTTCATACCACAAATTTTGATTCATACAACTATTTCAGCAGACTATACAACTATATAAAGCAATTATTATGGTATATGAGTTAAAACATGTGATATAAAAATCACCACCTTTTAAAATATCCCGATATCAGGTATCAAAAAATTTATCTGGCATCCGAAATTCGGAATTCCGAAAATACGTGTATCTAAAAATCCAGATATCCGAATTTCAGATACCGGATCCGGATAATATTTTCAAAATGTTTTGATATCCGATATCCGAAATTTCAAATATATCCAGAATAATATCTAAAATATCTAAAATATCCTAAAAATATCTAAAAAATCTAAAAATATCCAGATGTCCAAAAATATAGATACCCGATTTTGAATAGCTATACCTTATTGACATCAGCAATTGAAGTTATTTTAAAACCTCAATCGTAAAAATCAATAAAAAGTAAAGACTTATAATTCATAGACAAAATTAGTAATTTATTGTATTTAGGGTACAAAAGCAAGAGAGAAGATGATGAACGAAAGAAAGAAAAGGTACAAACATACTAAACATGGATAATTAGCGCACAATATCGCGTGATTGACACATTCGTGACATACTAAGCGGTGCTAATGAAGTCCCAACTACTTCCATCCTAACCGTTCATTCCTTAAAAACAGCTCCATACACCTTCTTATATAATCAGTTTTCTTATTAAAATAAGGGTTTTTCTAACATGTGCCCCCTAGACACATGTTTAGGTGCAATAAATGAAATCAATTTTCCATTCAAATTAAAAAATGCATTCAATATATATCATGAAAATGTAACATATGAACTTTATTAATGGTTAATAAGATTATATTAAGAAACTTTAAGTGAATTTATTGCACCTAAACATGTGCCTAGGGGCACATATTATAAAAATCCTTAAAATAAAACCAAATTAGTGAATCAAGTTATTAAATTGCCTATTAGTTTAAGGTAATATAAGCTACCTTTAATTAAATTTCATATGTCAACGTCACTTATAGACTTGCTAATTAATTCAACTTGCATAGCATAAAATAACAAAATCAGTGATAAGTTTAGCCATTTTTTTTGTTTACTACATAGTTTTATATAGATTTGACTTTTAAACTTGTCATGATTCATGCACATTATCCTTTTATCTAAAAAAAAAAACGTTATATATTTATCGAAGAACCTGAACTTTTAATTGCAACTTGCAAGTTAGCAAATTGGTTACGTACATATAAACAAAAAATTAATTAAATTTCGATTAGATAAATTTACTAATTTGACCCTAATATATAAATTCTACTAGTAAGCTTCTAAACCATACAAGACGCCGGCATACTTTTCCGGCCCAACGTCGACGAAGTATACGTCTCTCATCTTTTGAAAAGCATGCCACGTCAACAAGCTATCCGAACCGGCTTGATGGCACTTCCCCGCAACCCGGTTCACTTTTAAAAGACTCGCTACCCGGTCCAACCCACCATACAATCCGGTCGGGCAAAACTTCATCAAGTGCTTCACATCATACACGTTATCTCCGAAAAACACCGTCAAAGTCTCTAAAAACTCCGGCAAACCACCCGGCAGAAGGCGGCGCGTGAGAATCTTCAACAAGTACCCAAAATCGTACGCGCTGTGAAACGTCACCCAACTAACCGATTCATTACAAACCAAACCCGATGACATCATCAACTCAGCAAACTTGACCGAGTCAATTCCGTCAACTCGGTTCCGTTCAAAATCAATCCCTTGACGTTTCAGCAAATCAATCGACTCCGGCGCATAGGCATCACGCTCCAGGTCAAAATCGTTAAAATTAAACTGCCAGATGAATCGTTGGCGAGTACCATCGATGTGTGGAAGGTTTCCTGAAGCATCAGAGAGAGTGAGACCGAGCTGGATGAGGTTCAAAACGTCGACGTTAGACTTAAGAAGTTTGTAGTGTTCCTCCGGCCGGCGATGTCCGTATGACTTTCCGGCATCAGTCAACTGACGGTATACAACGCCGGGAAATTCCGTGTCCATTGAGATGTAAGAATACTGATCGATGATAGATCTGATTATATCAAACTCGGATTCCAGATTATGAGACCATACTTCCCGAATTGTGATGGTTTTATCAATACAATTAGACATAATTCGTAATTCAGTGGATTGAATTGATGTGTGTGTTAATTGGTGTGCGTGGGAATGAAATTGAAGATGATACTTATAGAAGGAAGTAAGATGGTGCTTGGAAAGAAGTGATTCACCAAAATAGTCTGTTTGACTAAATTTAGTGAAAGGAAAGGGACATGAACCTGCTTAGTTTCCTTTTTTAATTCAAGATCTCAATTGGAAACTTTTGGTGTTATTTTCCAATAAAGTTAAATTGTAAGGAGTAATCATAAAGTTACCATAATTAATTTTGCTAAAACTATTTATCATGTTAATGGTTAATCATTAATCTATAAAAATAACTTATAAATTTGGGAAAATCGTATTAGTTGCAGGAAACTATTGACAAGTTATTTTACTCAAAGCTCATAACCTCCTAAACTTACAGACTAACATATGTAATAATAAGTTACGAATAAGGGTATTATTTTATTAACATTCCTGTAATAATTGTAACTAATTTGGCATGTTTCAAAATTATGTATGCTTTTGTAAATTAAGTTAGTTGGGGACTTGGGTCAATAAGTTAACTTGATAAAAGTTTGTGTCATGTAAATAAGTCGTTTGAGATAGTCTTTCTTTGGTCCATTTTGCGAGTCTTTGGATGGTCTCCGACTCCATGTTGCATCAATCCATCGAGTGTGCGTGAATCTTCATGAGTGTCGAGTTGCATTCATTCTGTAATATTCTTATTGCTTATAGTGAATTTTTTTCCAAAGGGCCTTTGGCCCAGCGCTATGGTGTATGACTTTCATCCTTGAGGTCTGGAGTTTGATTCCCGTTATGGAAATAGGTGTTAATTAGGAGTAGATTAAATTTGCTATTTCAAAAAAAATATAGTGAATTTTTTGATGTTGGAGTAGGATTGAGGAGTCAATCTAAGGAAATTGTGTGTCGCAATGTTTTAGAAACTGGTTTTTGCATTGAATAGGTCAGTGCCTTGAATATGATCGAACCGGTTAGACTGGATAATAACATTAAGTATTTATAATACAATAAACATATAAATTGTGTAAAATAATAAAAATAAATTACGTATAAAAATAAAAAAACAAATTCTATAAACAATTCAAAAAACAAAATAACTTTTAAATTAAATTTAATACTCTTAGATTTCCAAAACATATTTATTTACTTAATTTTCTTTTTAAAAAAATGATTTTTTCGATGCGACCAACTTGTGAACCGGATTCTTATGTCAAAGCGGCCGGTCCGACCGAGTTATAATCAACAATCTAACTGGGTCATTCCGACTAGCTTCTTACTAGTTTCCCAGTTCAACTAAATTTTTTAAAACACTAATGTCACGTTTTCTTTTTTCTGGTTTCGTTTACTATTGGGCTATTTTGTGGTGTGATTTCTTGTTTTTGTAATTAATCCCAACAAGTATGTAATTTTATTTTAAGATTTTGGTCATATAGTAATATTTTATTATTAGGTATGATCAACCTTTTTTTGTGTTTCAAAGACTCAAAGATATATTGATGAGGCAAGTTGTTATGCAATATTCTATTTTCGGCATGCTCAAATATTCTTTTCATTAAAGTATTAATAATTCTATTATGGACGAAAACCAACTTGATGCAACTCGCCTACTTATTTACATCCAAAAAAGAAGTCACACGTATGACTCTTTTTAAATTGCACATGTTTTTGTGGTCCCTATAACCAAAATTCATGTGATTGGGGGACATTGAACTAAACGAGTATTGATTTACCATTATAGCCTACAGACGGCTGGATGAGTGTGATCTCAACAAACTTATATATGATTCTTTTTTCTTATTTATTGTGTCAAGTGTTATTAAATCATTTTCTTAGAAGCATGCAACAAAAGTTCATAAATCTTTAAATATTTTATTTTATTATAAAAAAGTATTCCTATTTTAATGGGTTTCCTCGTGGTGTTAAACTTTACTCGTGATGTGTGCGACCTAAATATTGTCGTGACCATTTCCAAATCTTCACATGGTCATCTAATAATGTCTAAGCCATGGATAGATCGAGTAACTTCTAAAAAGTTATTCAAAGGTTCTTACCAATAAACTATTATCAGATGATTTAATTTATCTTGTTTATCTTGATGATCATTCTTTTGGGTGTTTTTGATTTGATGAACAAATGTGAAAGGTAAAATGAGAGATTTTTAAAACTTAGGCGTATCACTGTATTCCTCCACCCGAGCTATAACCAACTGTGTAAATGGCTCATTTCCAACTAGACCTATCCCAATTCGACAAGTAGATTTTTAAAACATTATTTCATACTTTATCCTACTATCTATAAAATGACTGAGATACGATTAATTTCATCTTTTAATTTAGATAGTTGTAAGAGCATCTCCAATGCAAGCTTTTTCTAAACTTTTTACCTGTTAAGTAGGTCACTTGAAGGTTTATGACATTTTAGGAAAAAAATTTTGCTTCAAAAGCTTATTCTCCAATAAGTCTTTCTTAGGACACAAAATAAGTTTTATCTACATCTATATGTATCGGAGCAAAAACTTTTTTAAAAGCTTATTCATAAATATTAAGTAAAAAATCTATGTGTCATTTTTAATAAGTTATTGTAATGACTTAACCATTGTGGATGCTCTAATGGTAACCAATATTATCTCTCCAAAATTTGTTTGTTACTTGGTACTCAAATAAATTAACGATCACAAATCGTACAAAACACAGCCAAAGGTACGGATTCACCCTGCAAATATTCTCTCTTTTTCTGCAATTTCCGTTACTACATTATTCTGACATTTGCAGGTAACGTTGCTTTCTCAATTCTCATTATCAACTATTTGAATCAGTCGACACCTAACAAATTATCGTTACACATTTTATTCAAAACGATTAACAAACATACAAATATTTATGAAAAAATCAAATATATTGTTTCACAGTACACTCAGTCACTCACAGTCTCTCAGAGTACCGATACTTGTAGTTTTCTGCTGATATAAACGATACACAATTCACGCAAGTTATTCGAATTGCATTTGATCAAAAGAAAAAAAAAGGAACAAAACTACGAAGTTTTGAAGGTTTGAAGAAGATGATGATGGCCTTAGAGTTGCTAAGACCTTTTGTAGAGGCTAACGCATGGGATTATTGCATTGTTTGGCAATTTGGTGACGATCCTTCGAGGTAATTTTCGTACGAACATGATATTATTGCGTAATTTCAGCTTGATTAACTGTAAACGTTGTTAAATTTCAGGTATATCAAGTGGATTGGGTGTTGTTGTAATGGTAGGCAAGGTGTTTGCCGAAATGTCAAAGAGGAAATTGATGCAGAAAATCAGAATTATCCTGACCTTTGCAGAGATACTTACATCAAACACACCGTGATTACAAAAACTTGCGAGAAACTTGCTCTGATTCCGTTTTATCTGCCATTGTATTCTGGGTAATCATCTGATCCATTCATCGTTTAATTATCGACTTCCATGAAATTATTCTAATGTCTGAAATTGAAACTGTAATTAGGGTTCATGGAGAAGTTGCAATGTCAGGGCAACCATCCTGGAGTCACGTGAGCATGTTATATACATATATCAGTCTTTAATATGCAATTAATGTGTTCATATGAAACAATTGTTTTAACGTTTTCGTCTAAATTTGTTTACATTAGCAGGATAACATCGGAACACAAGTTTTGATTCCTGTTAATGGCGGTTTGATTGAACTCTACATGTCAAAACAAGTAAACCCCGTGTTTTCTCAATTCTAAAACTATAATTTAATTTGCAACCGTTTTCGACACTAATTTAACGTGAACCGTTGATTGTTTTAGGTTCTGAGAGATGAAGAAATGATGTACACTCTAATGGCACAATTCAACATGTTTTGTCAACAAATGGCGGTCCACTTAAAAACTGAAAGTTCACCAAACGGGTCGTACCCGTGGAGCGAACACTCGTCACTAGTTTCAGCTGGTTCGACCCATGTTTCACCAACTGAATCGATTGAAACACCGATTAAATGGTTGGGCACAAAAACTAGACAAAAAACTGGGAAAGAAAAACACCAATCTAAAAATCTTATGACTGAAAGGAACCGAAGAAATCGGATCAAAGATGGTCTTTTTGCTTTACGCGCTTTAGTCCCCAAGATTTCAAAGGTTTTGTAAACTAGTTTTCATATGTTTTTTTCGGTTTTAATACTTTTATGCAATAATGGTTATGTGAGTAACTGAAATGTTGAATAGATGGATAGAGCTGCGATTGTTGGAGATGCAATCGAGTTTATAAACGAGTTGAAAACAAACGTTCAAGAACTTCAAGATGAACTTAACAATTTGGAAAATGATGAATCTGAAGTTTGCAAACCGAAACGGTCACGTGAACACTCGCCTACAAGAAGAAATAGTCAAATTTCAACCGCATCAAACCGAAAAACTGAGGTCAATTTATGTTTTGGATCGAAATATTCTGTTTATATGATTAGTTAAAATGTCTATATTTTAATTTTTGTTTTGTTTTGGTGAAGGTTCAAGTGGAAGTACACGAAATTGAGGCTAATGAATTCTTGATTAAACTAATTTGTGGCCAAAAACGAGGTGTTTTTCAGAGGATTATGGAGATTATTGATTCGCTGGGACTTCAAGTACTCGATGTAAATGTCACTACTTGTTATGGTCGAGTTTTGAACATTCTCAAAGTAGAGGTATGACTGAAAATGATGTTTTCGTGACAGATAAGTTTGTCATGTATAGTTTTTGTGACAGTTAGTAGTCTATTGCTAAACATCACATTTAGTGACAAAATTGATCATTGATATGTGTTTGATGATTAATTATTGTTCTTTTTGTGAAGGCCAAAGTGAAGGATGTTGAGGCTAAGAGTTTGAAAGAGTCGTTGCTAAACAGTTGGATGTTGAGTATGACGAAAATGCCACAAGAAGCAGTTAATGCGGAAACTATGAACAGGGAAATACCAAAATTAGAAATAGTTTGAAATCGTTTTAATGTTAACAAAAATATCTGAAAGACCAAAGTAACATATATATTTTGTGTTCTGAATGCTAGGATTTTGAGGAATATTAATCTAGTTATATTTAGCACTTTTAGTGTTTGAATTTATCGTATTTCATAGATGTTTTTGGATGTATGAAGCTAGTTTAAGGCGTATATTTTACTTAACTTGATATTATAATACTTTTATTATATTGTCAGTTTTACGCGATAATTATTTCTTATGTTATAAATTTCACTTGTAGTCACTTCATAATAAAGTTATTTAGCTACTATTTTCAACAAGAGTAACGACTTTGTAAATCGTTAGTTCGGGGATCAAGAATGCCGAAAATGAAAAGCATTCAAATTGTCAGGATCGATTAACTATGAACGAGTTAATAAACACCTTAGATCTAATTGATAATAGAAGTTGCAGCGGATCAACACTATATCAATATATTAAGAACAATGAACTGTAAGAACAATATGCGAGAATATTAAGAACACAATTTCACAAAAAGCTTCAATGTATATTATCGATTAACAATACACACGTACATTTACAATTCGTAAGGAACTATTTATAATAGTCCTTGAAGCCTAACTATTTACCCTAGTTATTCTAGGACTTGATTTACATTCGAATTATAAAGATATACATTGAATTACATTCTATAACTATCTCTACGAAGATCTCGGACTTGATATGTTCCATAAACGCGTATCAGTAGTAAAACCAATCACCAGTAGTAAATATGTAACGTCAGTAGTAAGTCTGGTGACCAGTAGTAAGTCCAAAACCATCGTCAGTAGTAACTACTATTGATCAGTAGTATCTTCAATATGCCTTGATCAGTAGTAACTAAGTTATAGACTTTACCAGTATCAACTCATCAGTAGTAAGTTTCTGCCCCATCAGTACTAAACAAAATATTCATCAGTAGTAAACATGATCAGTACTAACTGCAGCATCAGTAATAAGTTGATCTGTGATTTTGTTCCAACAATCTCCCCCTAAACTTATTGATTTTCTTTCAATCACATAAGTTTCTTTTGTTCTTCTTCTACTTTCTTTCTTTTCTCCAATGTTCTTTGATTCTGTTGATGTCTTTGCTCAATGATGTATTTGCTGTTTCTCTTTGTGAAATAATTCAATTTGTTTTGGAACATAACAACATCATAAGGTTTCATCATTGTATTTGTGAATATCTGATACATAGTCTTTTCAGAATGAGGATATTCTTTTTCATATAAGTATAGCTCACATACTTTGCCTGATTTTTCAAAGAAGTACATATTGGCAGTTGGAATCACATTCCAAGCATAGACATTTCCTGGATCTGTAAACTGTTCTGGGTAGTTATCTGGATAAAATGCAGCATCTAACATTCTTGTTAAGTATCCAGCACCAGATTCTCTCCATGTTTTCTTTGCCATCCTTGGTTTTCCAATGATTAGAAGTTTAATAACATCACTTCTTGAACATGAACTAATCAATGGCAACCATCCAGTAAATCTTTGTACTACTTTATCTTCCCTTATAATTTCTATGACATTGTTAGGCATAACCCTCCAATTGATGTTTGGATTGTTCTGCAAGGGAGCAACAGGCACTTCAAGAACAGGAATGATTTGTGTTTTTGACTTCTTTTGAGTACTCTGTACTTGAGTAACAGCCTTTCTCTTCTTTGATTGGGGAGTTGATGTGGAACCAGTAGTTGATGTACTACCATCTTTAATTAAACTTGGACTGATTGGAATTAGGGATTTAGATTTCTTTGCTTCTTTTTCTTCTTGTTCAGCCAAATCCTTCTTCTTGGCAGCACATTATTTTTCAATAATAGTCATCATCTTCATTCTGCCAAATGACTTTGCACCATGCCCTTTAATCAATCATATTGGTCTTCTGTTCAAATACATCATCAGTTAGCTCACTTTTAGTTCTCTTGCATTCAGATACCAGATCTTCAAGACAATCTATATGTTCTTCTTCAACTTTTCTAAGTCTCTTGAATTCTGCTTTTTGAGCTTCTATCTGAGCATCTTCTATTTGAACAGGTACTTGAACAGGAATTTCACTTTGAGCCTTCTTTTGTTCAAGAGCTTGATACTTGGCCACTTTCTCCAAGTATCTCTTGTGTTTTACCCTCCATCTGGATTGTTTATCAGCTCTGACAAGATTTATCTTGTTCACCATGTAATGACCTTGTGCTCTGTTCGGGTAATCTTCATCATAGACTTCTTTACCCTTTCTAATATGAGCTGAAGGTGGAGGTGGAATATATTTCATATCAGGCACACCACTGATAATTATTGAAGGAGAGAATAACATAAGCTCATGTTGTTGAAGTATTTTTGGATGAGAAGGAAGTGAGCACTCATCAACCTCAAACCAATTCACATTATCATCAATGTCAGGTATGATAAGTGGTTGATCAGGTGTAGGTGGTTTGGTGATGATTTCAAATTTTTCTCTTTCAATTAGCTCTGGTAACTTCAAATCTTCCTCTTCAGTAGTAACCAAGGTAGTTACTACTGATACTTCAGGAGTTACTACAGATAGGGCATCAGTAGTATTTGGTGCATTTATTTCCTCTTCCTGACTTACTACTGCTAAGATATCAGTAGTAGGAGTTACTACTGATACTTCTTGTTGAGCTTGTTCTTCCATAGGAGCAGTAGTCATTGGCTCATCATCAACAACCATCTTTTCTGGGCCTTCATCAACATTTGTTTCTTTTAGGTTTAAGAGAGAGGATGCTGCTGCTGCAATTGATTCATCAATCATTGTTTGAATATTATCCTTCTCCCCCTTAGTGAGCTCAACTGGAGGAGCCTCACTATCATCAATCTTCTTCTTCAATTTTCTTATGATTTTAGTTTGTTGATGAAGCCTGTGTTCATATAACCTCATCCGTTTGTTGATGGTATTAACATGCCTTTTCATTACTGCAATTGTTTTCCCCTGATTTGTGAGATATGTAAGACAATCTTGTACAGTGGATTCAAGAGAATTCACTTTATCCGTCAATTGTTTGGTTTTAATACTGCCCTCACTCCATCTAGCAAGATCATCGGGCTCACTGACTGGTACATTGGCTTTAAGGTTTCCATCCTATCCATCAAATCCATAGATCTACCCTCATCACTTCTTGGTGATTCATTGGGTTGTTTAGACACCCTCTTCTTCCTAGAAGAAGCAGAGATGCCCCCCCTTGTGGTTTCTTGGCACCGGGGTCCTTTAAGTAATTCCTCAAATGAGTCATCACTTAAAGTTGCCGAGGTCTGGGTCTTAGTGATGTTTTCACTGTCCTGTGCACCCACCTTTGGGGCATCAGTAGTGAAAGCCCTCGCCTCATGTCCTCTCTCCTCCTTGGAGGACAACTCTTTGAGCCTGGGGTGTGACTCGATTTGTCCCCTGGTGTCCTGTGAAGAAGTTTTCTTTCTTTTATAGATTGTGGATATATTTTGGGTGACATTGGGCAGGTCTTCCACAGAGTGAAGAGTAGCACTCTGAGGATTTATTTCAAGTTCGTGGGACACATTCAGGACTTCTATATTTGTGGGTGATTGAGTGACTGTTTGGGGTGGTGTTTGGGCTGCATTTGGGGGTGATGGAGTGGGTTGAGGTTCAATATGGGTTGTATCTATGATTGAACCCTCTCCAAGTAGTGGTTGATCTTTGATCATATTAGGAAACAAAGGGGTTTCCTTGCCCGAAAATTTAAATTGTTTTCTCATATTTGAGAAAACTTTCTTGTTCAACTCAGGAATGATAAAAATGTTTTTAGGAGTTGACAAGTTTGTAATTCACAGTTTATGATATGTTGGAGAAATCTGGGATACATTAAAAATTTTGAGGAACTAAGATTTCCCAACATACCTTCAAAAATCATGTATGAAAAATTAAATACTTGGTCTGTGCATAAACAGACAATAGCAGAGGCTATTGCCTTATTAAACTCATTCGAAGTACTTCGTTTTGGAGAAATACAATGCTGAATAGTATGTACAAGAAATTTCCATTGTGGGGTGAGAAGACCTTTTTGAAAAGTTACTATGTTAAGTCTTCCCTCATAACCCATTTTATTTAAAATTTCAGCAATGAATTCCTTAGGAAGTGTAAACATACCTGCATCATCATGTAGTTGTAGATGGTGTCGAATAGATTGTTCAGTGATTGTGATTGTCTTTCCATCCACTGATGATTTTATCATGGGCACAGTTGCACCCTCTGTTCTTTCAGCATTGGTCCAAAAGTCCACCAAGTGCTGTTGATATGCTTTCGGTTTGACAGTTAATGCAAACTTGATATATGAATTTTTTAAGAAATTGACTATTGGACGAAAGTCTTTTGTTCCATCTGGATTGCGTAGAAACGCACACATATTTTGGAACTCTGAATATTTGAGATCTGTTTGAACATTGAGAGATTGTAGAGTTGCCATTGTTGGTGATTTGAGAGAAACACGTAACAATTTTGTTACTGATGAAGAGTTTTTGATCGTAAGCTAGGGTTTATCGAGAGGATTTAGAAAGTCGAAGTAAAGATAATGCTAAACTAATCGACTGCCGCATTTTATATCTTTCGATTTAACCTGCAAAAAGACTAAATTGCCCTTCGAATCATAACATAACGGTTATTTTCACGGGGGTTAGTTTGGTAATTTTGATTCCGAAAGACCAGTAGTAAATTTGATACCAGTAAGAGAACGTCAGTAGTATCTACGAACGTCAGTAGTAACTAAGGATTTTGACATCAGTAGTAACTATAGACATCAGTAGTAACCACCAACACACAAGACCAGTAGTATATGTGAATACCAGTAGTACTGACTTACCAGTAGTATTTATGTAAACCTAATACACACAAGTAGTATTGTCCTACCAGTAGTATTTTGTGCACATTCATACACACCAGTAATACAGACCTACCAGTAGTAAAACACTTAAATAAATAAATAACTTTTTACAACAAAAACTTTACACATGATTTTAAGTGAGATTTTAATTTATCAAAATCATTCCAATACTGCTAACCAAGAAGTTGAATCTTCCTACATCAAATGCTTTTGTAAAAAGATCTGCTAATTGATCATCAGTATGAATTTTAACCACTTTGATTAATTTCTTTTCATTGCAATCTCTTATAAAATGAAATCTTATTTCAATGTGTTTAGTTTTAGAGTGTTTTACTGGATTGTTCACAATACTAATAGCACTTTGATTATCAATAAAAATAGGAGTTTTAAGGATAGAGATACCAAAGTCTAGAAGTTGGTTTTGAATCCAGAGTACTTGAGCACAACAAGCAGATGCAGCTACATACTCTGCTTCAGCAGTTGATGTTGATACATTTGTTTGCTTCTTACATTGCCATGACACCAGTCTTGATCCAAAGAATTGACATCCACCAGTAGTGGACTTTCTGTCTTGACATTCACCTCCATAGTCACTATCTGTGTAGGCTATGAGTTCAAAGGGTGAATCATGTGGATACCATAGACCAAGTGATGGTTTGCCTTTCAAGTATCTGAATATTCTTTTGACAGCTTGCAAGTGTAGTTCTTTAGGTCTTGCTTGATATCTTGCACACACACACACACACTATACATAATGTCAGGTCTTGATGCAGTTAAGTACATCAAAGAGCCTATCATTGATCTGTACAAGTGTTCATCTACATCCTCCCCCTCAACATCTGGATGTAGGTGTTTATGTGTTTCCATTGGTGTGCTTGCACTCTTGCAGTCTTTCAAATCAAACTTCTCTAAGATGTCTTTAACATATTTTGATTGGTTTATCAAAATACCATTTGTTCTTTGACTGACCTGGAGTCCAAGGAAGAAGTTCATTGGACCCATAGAGCTCATCTTGAATTTAATCTGCATCAGTTCTTCAAATTCTTTGCATAATAAATCATTGGTTGAACCAAAGATGATATCATCTACATAGATTTGCACCAGTAGTATATCATCTTTGACTTTCTTTGTAAACAAAGTTTTGTCAATGGCTCCTCTTTTAAAGTTATTTTTCAGTAGATATGATGATAATGTATCATACCATGCTCTTGGTGCCTGATTTAGGCCATACAGAGCTTTATCCAGTTTGAATACATAATCACCATGTTTTGGATCTTCAAAACCTGGAGGTTGGCAGACATAGACCTCTTCTTCAATCTTCCCATATAGGAATGCACTCTTCACATCCATTTGATAGACTTTGAACTTTTTGAATGAAGCATATGCTAGGAATATTCTTATTGCTTCAATTCTAGCAACAGGAGCATATACTTCATCATAGTCTATTCCTTCTTCTTGAGTGTATCCTTGGGCTACAAGTCTGGCTTTGTTTTTGATCACTATACCTCTTTCATCTTTCTTGTTTCTAAAGATCCATCTTGTTCCAATGGCTCTTTTTCCTTTGGGTAAAGGTACAAGTGTCCAGACAGCTTGTAATTTGAATTGAAGGAGTTCTTCTTGCATTGCCTCAATCCAGTTTGAGTCCTTCATTGCTTGTTGAATCTTCTTTGGTTCATCCTGTGACAGAAAGCATTCAAACATACATTCATTAGCAATTAAACTTATATTACACATGTTTGCAGTTAAGCTTTTGTTTAATTTGCTTCTTGTTTGCAGTGGTGAGTTAACATCACTTAGAACAAGGTCTAATGGATGGTTCTTCTGAGTCCTTGTAGTTGTAGCTCTATCAACCACTAGTTTATTTTCAAGGTTGGACTCATTTGTCTCAGGCAGTTGCTCCTCTAGAGTTCCTTCATTGTCATTGATGTTTGGTTCATCATCATCTTGGTCAGAGTTGCTACTGCTATTGTCTTCATTGAGATCAGTAGTATTGTTGTTACTTGTTAGGGTCGAAAACCCGGTCAAACCTATTACTTTATGAATCTGATGAACAAAGGAATATATAAGTTTAACTTATATAAATAATCTTAGTGATACTCATCTCATACCGAGTTGGTCGGTATGTGGTCATACTGAGTTGGTCAGTATGAGGTGATACCGAGTTCACGGACCGAGCTGCACAATCAGTGCATGATTTCCCATGATTCACTTTATTAGTCAAAGCCTTTAATCATGGGATACACTTAATAAGAATTGGGAGTTACATTTTAAATAGGGTTAATTGTAAAACCTCTATCACTTATAAATAGAGGTTTAGTCTTTAGTTGTTATTCATCCTTTTGGATCCCGGTTGATCATTTGTGTGGATCACCGGTAACCCAATTCTAAATGTAACACTTTGTGGAGTGTTCTTGGTTATTCCGCAACCAAGAACACATATTATACGTTTGTGCTTAATAAGAATAATCGTATGACGTATATGATCTTGTCTTAATCGATGTTATTAACAACATTGGGGTTCGTTGTGACCTAACAACTGGTATCAGAGCGGTTCAAAGTTATCTACAACTTTGATGATCATATAACCCTATATATTGTTGAAGATCAAGTCTTTTCATAAAGAAGAACAATGCAGAATTTTCGTCATATTCTGCGCACGGGTAGAAGAAATGCCGGATCTCCTTCGTTAATGGTCGAATCTGTGTGAAATTTGAACAGGAGGTTCTCAACACATATAAACACAGTCTGACCGTTCAGAATTGCAATTCGAGTTTCTGGTAGAGAGATATGTATGTCGCAAAAAGTTAGATTCTATGCTTTTTATTCCTTACTTTCTGGGCAGCCATGGTAGAAAAATCAAATCTCTTTCTTCAAACTTCTAATAAGCGTGAAATTTGGACAGAAGGTTCACCATAATGTGTTTAACGTTTGCACCGTTCAGATCTTCAAAAAGAATCGTTTATTGGGAGATATATATTTTTGAAAATTTTTGACGAATATTTATGGTATGTTTTTAATTCTGCGCAACTCTGGTAAAATGGCTATTGTATCTTTTGTAACCGTTGGATTTTCATAAATTGTGGATATTATATCTATAACACATACATATACTCGGTATCAAAATTTCAGACTGATCAGAATCGTATACTGAGAGATACATATTTTCAAAGTTGATGATTTTCTGATATTGACTGTCTCATACCGATTGGTCAGTATGAGACCGCTGTGATCGTTTCAACCGATGGATCACTATGATTTTTGGATATGATGTTGAAGACAGGTATATGTATATTGTGTTAAAAATTCATAATGATCAGAAGATGTTACATGGAGATATGATTTTTTGAAGTTGCTGCAAAATTAGAGAAACGAAATTCTGAAAGCTGAATTTTACAAGTGAGTATATTTCACATGTTTTTCTCTTTTTAATCATATAAAATCATCTTAAACTGAGGAAATCCATAAGTTGATTGATTCTTTGGAGGGGTTTCAAGTCAAAGATAAAATATACCGAACAGTTGAAGGTGAAAGTATATGATTCAGGGGGAGAAAAACTCAATGCGATATATATTTTCTCATAATATGAAGCTAAAGTTCTTGAAGCTAAAGTGTTCATGCTAAGTTATTCAAGGGGGGTACATGTCACATATTATTTTACAATCATTTGAATCGTTTCAAACTGAGGAAATCTACTAGTTGAATGATTCTTGGGATATGTTTCATTTCAACTCAAATATACCGGACAGTTTGAGGAGGAGTCAATGATTGTGGGGGAGAAAAGTTAATGTGATATATATTTTCTTGAAGTACTTAGTGAATAAAGAATATGAAAAGATCTAAAAAAAAGAAGACCATACAAGACAAGATCGTTATTATTTATTAGGTTAAACATATTCATTTGTTATCATCAGATAGGGGGAGATTGTTAGGGTCGAAAACCCGGTCAAACCTATTACTTTATGAATCTGATGAACAAAGGAATATATAAGTTTAACTTATATAAATAATCTTAGTGATACTCATCTCATACCGAGTTGGTCGGTATGTGGTCATACTGAGTTGGTCAGTATGAGGTGATACCGAGTTCACGGACCGAGCTGCACAATCAGTGCATGATTTCCCATGATTCACTTTATTAGTCAAAGCCTTTAACCATGGGATACACTTAATAAGAATTGGGAGTTACATTTTAAATAGGGTTAATTGTAAAACCTCTATCACTTATAAATAGATGTTTAGTCTTTAGTTGTTATTCATCCTTTTGGATCCCGGTTGATCATTTGTGTGGATCACCGGTAACCCAATTCTAAATGTTACACTTTGTGGAGTGTTCTTGGTTATTCCGCAACCAAGAACACATATTATACGTTTGTGCTTAATAAGAATAATCGTATGACGTATATGATCTTGTCTTAATCGATGTTATTAACAACATTGTTGTGACATAACATTACTGAGATCAGTAGTATCTTGAGAATCTAGGTTATTGCTAGGACCAGTAGTATTTTGAGTACTATTACTGGTACCAGTAGTATTTGAGTTACTACTGTCCTCATTCTCAGAGTTACTACTGGTTTCAGAATTTGAGTTATTACTGTCCTCAGTATTAACTGTGGGAGCAGTATCAACTATTATGTATCTCATCTTTTCTTGACCAGTATTAGCAGATGATGTTCCTTCCTTTTGAGTGTGACAATTTGAATCACCTGCATTTAAATCCATGTTAGAATTAAAGGATTTGGTTAGATTGTCTATGTTAAATAGCCAATCTGGACCATTTCCTTGTTCATGAGGAACATTTTCATTAAAGGATACATTGATGCTTTCTTCAATTATCCTTAATCTCTTGTTGAACACTCTGTATGATTTGCTTTGAGTAGAGTATCCCACAAAGATTCCATCATCAGCTTTGCAGTCAAACTTACCAATTTGTTCTCTTGTAATCAGAATAGTACAATGGCAACCAAATTATTTTAAAAAACTTATAGAGGGTTTTCTTTTATTAAACAGTTCATATGGTGTTTTAAAATGTGGCTTTACTATTAATACTCTGTTCTGAACATAACAGGCAGTATTAACAGCTTCTGCCCAAAAAGTGATTGGTAATTTTGAATCTGCTAACATTGATCTTGCTGCTTCTATGATGGTTCTATTTCTTCTTTCAGCTACACCATTTTGTTGTGGAGTTCTAGGTGAGCTGTATTGCCTGTCAATACCTTTAAGATCACAAAAGTTAATTAAGTTAGCATTTTTAAATTCTGTGCCATTATCACATCTGATGGCTTTAACTTTTTGATCAGATGTATTCTCCAGTTTAACAATTAAGTTCTTTATGAGTTCACTTGTTTCATCCTTTGTCCTGAGAAAGAAAACCCATGTATATCTGGAAAAGTCATCAGTAATAACAAGACAATATTGTTTCTTTCCAATACTCATTACATTTGTAGGTCCAAATAGGTCCATATGTAAGAGTTGTAAAGGAACAGAAATAGAATTCACAGATTTGGACTTATGAGAAGTCTTGTGTTGTTTACCTTTTAGGCATGCAACACAATGATGATCACACATGAATTGTTTTTGAGGTAGTCCAATGACCAAATTTCTTTTTACTAAATTGTTCATGTTTTTGAAATTAGTGTGACACATCCTTCTATGCCATAGTTCTGATTCAGTGGTGTTTGCCTTGGATATAAAACAGTTGACCTCATTTGAAGAAATGAGTTCTCCCCCTATATCCAGGCAATACACATTGTTTCTCCTTGGAGTTCTTAAAACAACATATTTTTCATCTAAAATAAAGTCAGGAGAAAGAATGATGCACTCAATGTCTGTGAAAAGAATTTTGTTCTTTTTATCACACACTTGAAACACACTGACAAGATTGTATTTTAGTTCAGCTACAAAAAATACATCATTAAAGGTAATTTTGCCATTTGTAACAGTACCTTTACCTGTAATCTTACCTCCCTTTGGGTTCTCACCAAAGGCTACATAACCTCCATCAAAAGACTTGAAATCCTTTAGAATTTGCAGATTTCCAGTCATGTGCCTTGAGCATCCACTATCAATGTGCCATGTTCTTCCTTCTTCTGGGATCTGAATGCTCTGCACAAGTAAATAAAAAGGTTAGTTAAGTTTGGGAACCCAAGCTTTATATGTCTTGGGTTCATCCTTTGATAAATCAGATTTAGAACAGTTAACCTTAAACATTTTTGGTACCCATACCTTTTCATTACTGGTGTTCTGTTTTACTACTGACCTTTTGGATTTGTCTAAATTTACTACTGATCTTGGTCTATACCCATTGTTTTTAGCTTTTGAGTACTTTACTACTGATGGACCAGTAGTATTTGGGTACTTACCATATTTAGAGTGACCAGTAGTGTTTTGAAATTTTGTTTCAGTATCAGTAGTATTTTTGAAGTTAGGGTTCTTACCAGTAGTGTTTTTGTACTGGTACCAGACAGCATTATAATTAGGGTTAACACCAGTAGTAAAATTGTTACAGTTTTTACTGGTGTTGGAAAATTTAAAATATTGTTTATTTTGATTTGATTTTCCATTGTTCTTGAAGTAATTGCTGTTCTTTGGGCTTCCAACTCTTCTGTTTTGCACAAATCCTGGTGCACTTCTTCCAAATCTTGGTGTTTCAGCAATTGGAGTTTTATTTTTATTCACTACTGAAGGACCAGTAGTATCTTTTAACTTTTGTGTTTTTGCTTGTTCTTTAAAATTTTTAAATTCTTTTAACTCTTTGCAATTTATTGGATTGAAGTGACAATCCTTTGCTAAATGATTTACTTTGTTGCAAATAACACATTTTAATTTATTATCTTTAACCCTAATTGTTTTTCTTTGTTCTAAGAGTTGATTCCTGTTTCTTTGATTTCCCCTTTTTAAGATTTTTGGTATGTTTTCTGCATCATATTTAGGAGAATTTTCTTCACTTTGTGCTGTGTGAAAACTTGTATCAATTGAGTTTGGAGATTCAGTTTGAAAGATTGTAAATTCAATTGACCTTGTAGTTCTATTATCATCAGAAAAATCATTTGATTCAGATGTTTCAGTATTAGATTCAGTTTGATTTTCACTTTTTAATTCATTAATTATTCTTTCTGAACTATCTTTAAGTGGAGGGATGAATTTATATGGAGGTGGTACAGCATCATATCCCACTCCATGAACAACTTTTTCTGTAGTTTGATTATTAGTTAATTCATCAAGAATTTTAGTGCTTCTTTCAAATTTCTTAATTGTCAATTTATTTTGTTCAATTTCAAGTTGTAACTCTTCTAATTTACTTGTTAATTCTTTATTTTTTAATTCATAGAACTCTTTCTCATCTACAGCTTGAAGCAATTCTTCCTTTATCCTTTGATCAATCATCTGGTACACCTTTATCTGAGGTTCTTGATCAGCAATCACACCATCAAATTCATGGTTTCTTCTTACTGCTTTTGCTAAATCTTCATTTAATTTAGTGTTTTCTTTTTCTAAATTTTTAACAATTTTAACACATTCAGAAGTACAAGGTTTAGGTTTTACCTCAGATTTGCTGTCAATAAAGGCCATGAGAGCTTGATTTTGAGCATGCTCTTCTGCTTGGAAGCTCCAGTCATATCCTTGTCCTTGTTGTGAAACAAGAGCAGTTGATTTTGATCTTTTTTCTGGCTGAGGACATTCTTTTGCAAAGTGACCAAGGTTGTTACAGTTGTAACATTTGACTTTAGTTTTGTCAAATCCAGCTTTGTCACCTTTGTTGTAGTTGAGACTTGTCCTACCAGTCCTTTTTAAGAACCTTTTGGTTCTTAGGCTCAGCATAGCCATATGCCATTTAAGATCCATCTCCTCAAGATCATCTGGATTCAATTGTTCCAAATCATCACTAATCAGTGCAGTATGCACATGACTAGTGAAAAAGGATTCTCTTGCAGCATCTTCAGAATCTGCAGCCTTTCCTGTGGAGGTTTCTTGACCTTGACCTGTACTACATACAAATGCAGCATTATTAGAAGAAATAGAAGGGTTCTTTTGATTTACCTCAGTTTCAAATACTCTGAGATCATTGTAGAGTTCATCTAACTCCTTTTCTTCTAGTGCATCTCTCTGTCTGTATATCACTGTATACATGGCCCATTCTTCACTAAGAGACCTTAGGAACTTCATGTTGACATCTTCTTGATCCATCTTAACCCCAACCTGGTTAAGTTCACCAATTAGCTTGTTGAATCTGTCAAACACTTGAGTGAGTGTCTCATTGGGCTTTCCTTTGAAGTTTTCAAAGTCTTGCTTGAGAACAGACTTCATATTCCTCTTGGTGCTCTTGGTTCCAACGAATCTCTTCTCCAGTGCTTGCCACAGCACCTTAGCATCATCATATTCAACAAAGAGATGTTGATAGTCATTGGGGATGGCCAGTAGGAGAGTGCTTAGAGTTTTGAGTTCGATTCCTCTGTCTTTCTTCTCCTTTTCACACTTCAGTTTATCTGCTTCAGTTGCAGAACTGGTTGCTTGAGCCGGACCAGTTTTGTTTCCTTCAATGACAACTTCCCACATGGAATAATCAGTAATAAGCATGTATTGCTTAATACGATTCTTCCACATCCCAAAGTTATTGGGAGTGAGTATAGGGATTTTGTTGGCTTGAGTGCTTTCATTATTATCAGTCATGATTAATAATGTGTGTGTTTTTAAGGATTAAAACTTTTTATTGTTCTTAACAAATAGTAGATCTAGAACCAATAAGCTCTGATACCACTTGTCAGGATCGATTAACTATGAACGAGTTAATAAACACCTTAGAACTAATTGATAATAGAAGTTGCAGCGGATCAACACTATATCAATATATTAAGAACAATGAACTGTAAGAACAATATGCGAGAATATTAAGAACACAGTTTCACAAAAAGCTTCAATGTATATTATCGATTAACAATACACACGTACGTTTACAATTCGTAAGGAACTATTTATAATAGTCCTTGAAGCCTAACTATTTACCCTAGTTATTCTAGGACTTGATTTACATTCGAATTATAAAGATATACATTGAATTACATTCTATAACTATCTCTACGAAGATCTCGGACTTGATACGTTCCATAAACGCGTATCAGTAGTAAAACCAATCACCAGTAGTAAATATGTAACGTCAGTAGTAAGTCTGGTGACCAGTAGTAAGTCCAAAACCATCGTCAGTAGTAACTACTATTGATCAGTAGTATCTTCAATATGCCTTGATCAGTAGTAACTAAGTTATAGACTTTACCAGTATCAACTCATCAGTAGTAAGTTTCTGCCCCATCAGTACTAAACAAAATATTCATCAGTAGTAAACATGATCAGTACTAACTGCAGCATCAGTAATAAGTTGATCTGTGATTTTGTTCCAACACAAATCCTGACCAAGAGAGCAAAAACGTGTCCTAAAGAAAAGGAGGTGATTTTTATACCTAAAGAAAAAATGGACCGAAGATATTGTATTTGTCCATAAACTCTAGGCTTGAGAAGCCCAATTGGTTCTAACCGGCCCATGCGAAAGCTTTTAAGAGTTGAAGACTATTATTACTCGATAAAAATAGAGTTTTAATAATGACAACCAACTGTATAAGTGCATAAAAAATTGTACATTACTTTATAGGGGGAGTAGTTCCTGGAATACATGAGTTGGTTACAATGAATGTACATATTTATTATGCATGTTTAATGATAACCCTTAGAATTATCATTATCAAAATCAAAAAAAAAATAAAATATAAATTTGGGGAAATAGCCAAAATACTGATGAGGTCATGTGACACAAGGGGTACTCATGGGTCAAAGTGAAGGGTGTCACACCTTATATTAACCCCACCATCATTTCAGCATCTTTATTCCTTTGACCATTACAAGTTGACAAAAACACATGATAAAATTCTCTCTTTTTACTTATTATAATATGAGTTTTGATAATAACAGACTCTGTAATATTAGAAATTATCTCTTTCATAAATTATTGTACAATTTTTTATGCGTTATAGACAATCCTATTATTATCAAAACTCTTATAATATATATTGAGTAATATGTAATAAAATATTTTCTTAAAAGACGGTATTAATTCATATAAATAACATATGATATAACTAATAATCTAACTAAAGAATCCTAAGTCGTTAGTTCACGTTACATTTACATGGGATATTGGAAACAGGCCATCATCTACTCGTCTCTACTGGTGTTAGTGTTTCCCATAGCCTAAAATTATGGATTCAAATCACGAACAAAATTTGGATAAATTTAGAAAGCTTTCAAAAAGGATCTACTCATATCTAGTCTAATCGTTTATCTAGTACTAGCAGGTACCCGCGCAATGCGGCGGCGGGTATCTGGTGGTGATAGTGATGGTGGGTAGTTAAGGTGGGTGGCGTCAATAGTGATGGTGGACGATGGTGGTCGTAGTGATGATTCATGAAGGCAACAATGATTGGGGTGGTGTTGGGTGAAAGTAGTCAATATAATAATATGAGTTAGAGATTAACAAACATAATATGATGCATAGTTAATTACCAATTAACAGAACACCACCGAAAAATTTAACCAGTTCTGCAAATACCCTAAACATAGAAAATCAGCCATGAAAATGATACAAGTCTAGTACAATTGTATTAATAAATGTGTTGAGCAGGGGTGTTTTAGTCATTCTTGTTAATTGTTAGTTAGGGAGTTATTGTTAGTTAGGAAGTGGTTAATAAAAGCGGGAGAGGGAAAGATGAGAGGCATTCTGTCTTGTGTGTAAGAAATTACGAATTGGGAGAGATTGTTCACCTCTCGAACGTGAACTAAGTGTTTTGGTGATTGAATTGTACAAATCGATCACTGTTTTCTATCATAATTGTTTCAATCTTGAATAGTCTGCTCCCCTCCCTCATTAAACAGTACAATCACATATTCATCAGTTTCAAAGTTGTTTACAAAGTCCATGTTCTTAGGATTGATCCTAACTTCAGGCTCCAACGGGCCAGACCGACTTTTAAAACATTCTAAATATCAAATATCGAGAATCAACATCTCGTTCAAAGCGAATCCAATCCACGACCGCATGACTGTTTTTTTTTCTTATTCTTCGCAAACTCATCTTTCTTAGCTTTCTTCCTAATCTGAACCCGAATCGATTTATTACTAATTATGTCCGTAATCACAATTTTAACCTTATCATTCATTGCAGCTTTCACATCCAAAAACCACCAATGTGTGCGAAATCATTGACAAATGGTAGAATTCCAACTGCTAAGTTGACCACAACTATGTCTATGAACGTTAACACTGATGCTGCCTGCATAAAACATTCATTATTAACTCATTATTAAATACATCAACACCTCCTAATTATATCACTATGAACCCCCTTAAATAACAAAGTGAATTTATTTATTAAAAAAAAAGCTTCTTATACCATCTCTACTTTCTTCTTTTGGAAGTGGATAAAGAGCAGCTGAAATCAATCTCATTTTTTAGAAGAAATCAGATTCTCAGCGAAATATGTCACGACCTTTCCGTTTCCACCTATCAAGTATTCAATACAAGATCAAAAATAAATGAAAAGGATTATATCACACACAACCTTTTAAACATTCACCAATATAATCAATCTATTAGGCCTTTGAAAATCAAATACAACCTGAACCGACGAATCTACTTATTCAAATTAAAGTGCTTATATAATGAAAATGGTGAGAGATGATTATATGCAACTTTGTGCTTGCCATGTCGTAATAAAAGTGTCAGGATCGAATAACTCGAACAAGTTATTGAATCACAGATCTACTAACAAAGAGAAGTTACAGCGGATTAACACTCTTGTTATTTGATTAAGAACAATGAAAATTGTAATCGAATAAGAACAATAATAAGAACACAGTTATCACAAAAAGCTTCAATGTATTTGATTAAATCGAACAATACACACGTCCGTTTACAATTCGTAAGGAACTATTTATAATAGTCCTTGAAGCCTAAACTATTAACCTAGTTATTCTAGGAAACGATTACAATTGAATTTACAAAAGATAAACATTCTATAACTATCTCTACTTGAATCTCGGACACGATCTGCACCATATATGAACATCAGTAGTAAACTTGATCGTCAGTAGTAAGTCCTTCATCAGTAGTATATTGTTTTTCTGCCCCATCAGTACTATCTTCCATTAATCTTTGATCAGTACTAACTGCAGCATCAGTATTAGAATGTTTATATCCCAACAATCTCCCCCTAAACTTGTTAATTCACTTTTAATTAACCAAGTTTCTTGTCTTCTTCTTCCTTCTTCCTTTTCTCTTCTAATACAGCAGCTCTTCTTTGATCACCTTCTAATGTTTTCTGATTTTGTTTCTTCCTTTGTGCAATTATGTATTTGCTGTTTCTTTTCACAAAGTAGTTATATTTTTCTTGAAACAAAGCAAGGTCATGTGGTCGCATAAATGAGCATGTGGTGATCTGGTACATTGTTTCTTCTGAGTGAGGATATTCCTTTTCATACAAGTACAGCTCACACTTCTTACTGGTTCTTTCAAAGAAGTACATATTCACAGTTGGTAACACATTCCAAGCATAAACATTTTCTGTGTTAGTGAATATTTCAGGATAGTTGTCTGGATAGAAAGCAGCATCAATCATTTGAGTTAAGTATCCAGCTTCTGAATTTCTCCATGACTTCTTTGCCATTCTTGGTTTACCAATAATTAACACTTTTATTATGTCACTTCTTGAACAGGATATCACCATTGGTTTCCAAGCAGTAAATCTTTGAGTTGTTTTGTCTTCTCTTATTACTTCTATTACATCATCAACAACTCTCCAATTGATAATTGGATTATTTCAAGAGGAGCAATAGGAAGATCAAGTACTGGAATAATTTGTTCTGTTTGTTTTGATTTCTTCCTAGCCTCTTGTTCTAGTTGAAGAGCTTTTCTCTTTTTGGAAGGAGGTTTAGATGATTCACCAGAGAGTGGTGTTCTGGAGAGTACATTTGTGGGATCAATCTCAACTAAGACCTTTTCTTTTTCTTCTTCTGCTTCAGATTCTGCTAATTCTCTCTTCTTGGCAGTACAATATTTATCAACTATTGTAATCATTTTCATTCTGCCAAAAGACTTAGCACTATGACCTTTTGATTTTAAGAAGTCAATCATTTTGGTCTTTTGTTCAAATATTTCATCTGGTAGATCAGCTTTTTCTCTTTTACATTCTGCCACTAGATCTTCAAGGCAGTTCAGATGTTCTTCTTCTATTTTTCTTTGTTTATTGAACTCTGCCTGTTGATCTTACACCAGGAATCCTTCAACCTCTTGAATAGCTGCCTTTTTGAGTCTTTCTTCTTCAGCCTTTTTCTTATCTTCAAGAGCTTGAGTTTTTGCAACTTTCCTCAGATACCTCATTCTGTTCACCTTCCATTTATCTTGCTTTGCAGGTCTGACACAGTTTATCTTATTGAACATATAGTGACCTAAAGCTCTGTTTGGGTAGTCATCATCAAATTTCTCTTTTCCTCTTCCAACACACCTTGGAGGTGGAATGTAGTTCATATCTTTAACTTCAGGCATAACTATTGATGGAGAAAATAATTTGATTTTGTTCATTGGAAGTATATTGGGGTGAGGACGAAGTGCACATTCATCTACATCATACCAATCCACATTATCATCAATATCAGGTATGATAAGTGGTTTAAGTTCTGGAGTTGGAGGTCTTGGAATGATCACAGCTGGTTCAAGAAACTTCTGGTAGTTCTTCTTCATCTTCAGTAGTAACCAAGGTAGTTACTACTGGTGTAGTTTCTGGTTCAAATACTACCAACCGTTGTGATGAGATTACTACTGGTGTGGTTGTTGTTGTAGTTACTACTGCTAGGGCATCGGTAGTAGAAATAATATTTTCTTCTGGAGCATTTACTACTGGAGTTTCTTCTTCTTCAATGGAATCAGTAGTAACAACCTCTTGATCCTTAGCCTCAGTAGTATCCATATGATCAGTAGTCTCTATAACTTCAGTAGTGACTGGAGAGTGTACTTGTTCTGCTGTTGGTGACTGATTTGCAGACAAAAATACATCCCCATCCATACTTTGTGTTCCTTTGTACAGGTCTTCACCATAACTTTGACCTGCTTCACCATGAGCTTCTTTCAAATTTAGAAGGGAGACTGCTGCTGCTGCAATTGAATGATCAATCATTCCTTGAATTTTATCTTTCTCCCCCTTAGTGATCTCAACCTGTTGAGCCTCACTATCTGCAATCTTCCTTTCTAATTTTCTGATTAGAATAGATTGCCTTTGAAGCTTGTACTCGAACCTCTTCTGTCTTCTGTTCAGAGTATTTATGTAATGCTTCATATAAGTCATGGTTTTTCCTTGATTATTCAACAGATTCAGACAATTTTGTACAGTGGTTTTAAGGTTTTCCTTCCTATCCGTCAATTGGGTTGGTTTAATACTGCCCTCAGCCCCTTTGGGTGGATCATTGGGCTCATTTGGTACATTGGCTTTTAGGTTTTCCATCCTATCCGTCAATTCAAGTTGTTTCTTTCCACCCTTATCACTTCTTGGTGATAAAATGGGTTGTTTAGACACTCTCTTCTTCCTAGAAGAAGCAGTAGTATCCCCCCTTGTGGTTTCTTGGCACCGGGGTCCTCTTAGTGCTGCCTCAAATGATGAGTCATCACTTGGAGTTGCCGAGGTCTGGGTCCTAATAATGTTCTCACTAGCCTGTGCACCCACCTTTGGGGCATCAGTAGTGAGAGCCCTTTCCTCACGTCCTCTCTCCTCCTTAGAGGACAACTCTTGGAGTCTGGGGTTTGACTCAATTGGTCCCCTGGTGTCCTTTAAGGAAGTTTTCTTCCTTTTATAGATTTTAGAAATTTGTTTGGCAATTGGTTGGTCTTCCTCAGAGTGAAGAGTAGCACTCTGTGGATTAATTTCATGTACCTGGGACACATTCAGGACATCTGTTGGTGTAGGTAATTGAGTGGACTGAGTGGGTTGTGTTTGGGATGTATTTAGTGATGGAGTTGGTTGGGGTTCAATGAGGTGACTTGAACATTCTCCTATTGGGGGTTGATCATAGATCATGTTTTGGAACAGTGGAGTAACCTTCCCAGAAAATTTAAATTGTTTTCTCATATTAGAATACACCTTTTTATTTAATTCAGGAGTAACAAAAATATTCTAAGGTGTTGAGAGATCTTGAATTTCACAGTTTAAAAAATGAGTGAGAAATCTTGGGTACATTAAAAATTTAGAAGATGATAAATTTGCAAGCATTCCTTCAAAAATCATGTTTGAAAAATTGAATACTTGTCCTGTGCACAGACAAACAACAGCAGATGCTATTGATTTGTTGAACTCATTCCAAGTACTCTTTTTAGGAGAGATACAGTGCTGAATAATATGAACAAGAAATTTCCATTGAGGTGAGAGAAGACCCTTTTGAAAAGTAACAATGTCTATTTTTCCCTCATACCCCATCTTTTGTAAAATTTTAACAAGATCTTCCTTAGGCAAAGAAAACATACCTGATTCATCATTTAGTTGCAGATGATGTCTGATGGATTGTTCAGTGATAATGATGGTCTTTCCGTCTACCACAGATTTGATTTTTGACATGTTTGTATCTTCAATCCGTTCAGCATTTTCCCAGAAGTCAACAAGATGCTGTTGATAGGCTTTAGGGTTGATTGTGAGAGCAAACTTGATGTATGAGTTCTTTAAGAACATGACTATGGGTCGAAAATCTTTTGTGCCATTTGGATTTCTTAAGAATGCACACATATTGTGAAATTCAGAATATTTGAGATCAGTTTTTACTTCTAAGGTTTTTAGAGTAGCCATTTGTTTGATGTTGATCTTTGAAATTGATTGAAATTGTTGATTTCAGAGAGAGTTCAATCGATTTTGCTAGTGCGAGTGATTTGAGGAATGAATTTCTTTGTTACTGATGCAGGGTTTTGATCGAGATTTGCAGAGATTAGGGTTCATCGTAGGGTTTATCGAATCGAGGTGAGGATAATGCTAAACTAATCACATTCAGCTATTTATATTTTTCGAATTAACCTGCAAAAGGACCGAAATACCCTTCGAATCATAACCCAACGACTATTTTCATGGGGGTCAGTATGTTAAAATGATGTATTTTACAAATAACGGTCGATCAGTAGTAACTAAGTATCAGTAGTAGAAACGTCAGTAGTAACTGTTGTTTCTATACTTATCCTAATTCTAAAAAAAACCCTATCAGTACTAAGTAGTAAGAGTAATTCATGATCAGTAGTGATGAATAACCAGTAGAAAAACATACTTATAAATATAACTATTGTACAAAAACTTTACATATTATATTAAAAGTGAAATCAATTGATTAAAATCATTCCAATACTGCTAACCAAAAAACTGAATCTTCCTACATCAAATGTTTTTGTAAAAAGATCGGCTAATTGATTATCAGTATGAATTTTCTCTACTTTAATTAATTTCTTTTCATTAAAATCCCTTATAAAATGAAATCTTATTTCAATGTGTTTTGTTTTTGAATGTTTTACTGGATTATTCACAATACTAATAGCACTTTGATTATCAATAAAAATAGGAGTTTTAAGAATAGAGATACCAAAGTTTAGGAGTTGATTTTGAATCCATAGAACTTGAGCACAGCAAGCAGATGCAGCTACATACTCTGCTTCAGCAGTTGATGTTGAAACATTTGTTTGTTTCTTGCATTGCCATGACACCAATCTTGATCCAAATAATTGACATCCACCAGTGGTAGATTTTCTATCTTGACATTCACCACCATAGTCACTATCAGTGTAGGCTATGAGTTCAAATGGTGAGGCATGTGGATACCAAAGACCAAGAGAAGGTTTTCCCTTTAAATATCTGAATATTCTTTTGACAGCCTGCAAGTGTAGCTCCTTAGGTCTTGCTTGATACATGGCACATACACAAACACTATACATAATGTCAGGTCTTGATGCAGTTAAATACATTAAAGAGCCTATCATTGATCTGTAAAGATGTTCATCTACATCCTCCCCCCTCAACATCAGGATGTAGGTGTTTGTGAGTTTCCATTGGTGTGCTTGCACTTTTGCAGTCTTTCATTGCAAATTTCTCCAATATGTCTCTGACATATTTTGATTGGTTAATCAAAATACCATCAGATCTTTGATTTATTTGGAGTCCAAGAAAGAAGTTCATTGGACCCATTGAGCCCATCTTAAACTTGATCTGCATTAATTCTTCAAACTCTTTGCACAGTTGATCATTTGTTAATCCAAAGATGATATCATCTAAATATATTTGGACCAGTAGTATATCATCTTTGACCTTTCTTGTGAACAAAGTTTTGTCAATTGCACCTCTTTTAAAATTGTTCTTCAGTAAATATGATGATAATGTGTCATACCAAGCTCTTGGTGCCTGATGAAGGCCATATAGAGCTTTGTCTAGTTTGTACACATAGTCATCATGTTCTGGATCTTCAAATCCTGGAGGTTGACACACATACACTTCTTCTTCAATTTTCCAATATAGGAAAGCACTTTTCACATCCATTTGATAGACTTTGATCTTCTTGTATGAAGCATATGCCAGAAATATTATTGCTTCAATTCTAGCAATAAGTGCATACACTTCATCATAGTCTATACCTTCTTCTTGAGTGTATCCTTGTGCTACAAGTCTTGCCTTGTTTTTTATCACTATACCTCTTTCATCTTTCTTGTTTCTGAAGATCCATCTTGTTCCAATGGGTCTTTTTCCTTTTGGTAGAGGTACAAGAGTCCATACAGCTTGTAATTTGAATTGAAGAAGTTCTTCTTGCATTGCTATGATCCAGTTTGAGTCTTTCATTGCTTGTTTAATTTTCTTAGGTTCCTCCTGTGACAGAAAACATTCATACATACATTCATTAGAGATTAGACTGATGTTACAAACATTGGAATTTAATGATGAATTGAATTTGCTTCTTGTCTGCATGTTTGAATTGACATCACTTAGGACTAGGTCCAAAGGATGATTCTTTTCAATTCTGGTTCCTCGAACTTTGTCAACAAGCATTTGACTATCTAGGTTTGACTCATTAGATTCAGGAATTTGGGCATCTGTCCATGTTTCTTCTTGATTGTCTGGATTTTGTGGGGATTCTTCATTGCTACTGGTGTCAGTAATAACAGTTTCTTCATTAAATTCAGGCGGTTCATTGTTGTTACTGACATCATTATTGTTAGGTTCATCATAATGTCTTTGAGATTCTGAGTTACTACTGGGATCAGTAGTATCTTGAGAGTTGAAGTGGTTACTGGTGTCAAGAATGCTAGGGTTATCAGAGTTACTACTGTCCTCAGTATCAACTGTAGGATCAGTATTAACTAATATATATTTTATTATGTCTTGACTGCCATTGAGTGATGATGATCCTCCTTGTTGGCTTTGATTGTTTGAATCTCCTGCATTATAATCATAATTAACATCAAAAGACTTGGTTAGATTATCAATGTTAACTAACCAATCTGGACCATTTCCCTGTTCATTCATTAATTTTTCATTGAAAGATACATTGACACTTTCTTCAACGATCCTTAGTCTTTTGTTGAATACTCTGTAAGATTTGCTTTAAGTTGAGTATCCTACAAACATTCCGTCATCTGCTTTGCAGTCAAACTTACCAATTTGTTCTCTTGTAATTAAAATAGTACAAGGACAACCAAATGATTTTAGAAAGCTAATTGAGAGTTTTCTTTTATTGAAAAGTTCATAAGGTGTTTTAAAGTGAGGCTTAACTATTAAAACAATGTTTTGAACATAACAAGCAGTATTAACAGCTTCAGCCCAAAAAGTTATTGGTAATTTTGAATCTGCAAGCATGGATCCGGCTGCTTCAATGATGGTTCTATTTCTTCTTTCAGCTACACCATTTTGTTTTGGAGTTCTTGGAGAGCTGTACTGCCTGTCAATACCCTTAAGATCACAAAAATTTATTAGATTAGTATTTTTAAATTCTGTGTCATTATCACATCTAATGGCTTTCACTTTGAGATCTCTTGTGTTTTCCAGTTTGATTACTAGATTCTTTATGATTTCACTTGTTTCATCTTTGGTCCTAAGAAAGAAAACCCAAGTATATCTGGAAAAATCATCAGTAATAACAAGACAGTATTGTTTCTTTCCAATACTCATTACATTTGTAGGTCCAAAAAAGTCCATATGTAAGAGCTGCAAAGGATTTGAAATAGAATTGATTGCTTTGGTCTTATGAGAAGTCTTGTGTTGCTTACCTTTTAGGCATGCAATACAGTGATGATCACACATAAATTCTTTTTGTGGTAATCCAACTACCAAATTCTTTTTGACTAAATTGTTCATATTTTTAAAATTTGTGTGACACATCCTTTTATGCCAGAGTTCTGATTCATTTGTGTTTGCCTTAGATATAAAACAGTTGATCTCATTTGGGGATATGAGTTCTCCCCTTATATCCAGGCAATACACATTGTTTCTCCTTGGTGTTCTAAAACAACAAATTTTTCATCTAAAATAACATCAGGAGAAAGAATGATGCACTCAATATCTGTAAAAAGAATTTTGTTCTTTTTATCACATACTTGTGAGACACTAACCAGATTGTATTTAAGCTCAGCAACATAAATACATCATCAAAAGTAATCTTACCATTTGATAATGTACCTTTACATGTAATCCTACCACCTCTTGGATTTTCACCAAAAGCAACATATCCACCTTCAAAAGACTTGAAATCTCTGAGAATTTGAAGATTTCCAGTCATGTGCCTAGAGCATCCACTATCAATATGCCATGTTCTTCCTTCTTCAGGGATCTGAATGCTCTGCACATAAAGTAAATGGATTAGTTAATTTTGGGAATCCAAGTTTGTTTTGTCTTGGGTTCATCATTTGAAGAGTAACATTTTCTAAATGAATGAGCTTTGTATGCAGTTTTGGTCATCATTTGTTGTTTAGTACTGGTATTCTGTTTTACTACTGACCTAAGTTTATACCCGCAATTTTTGGCTTTTGAATATTTTACTACTGATGGACTAGTAGTATTTGGGTAATATGAATTTTTTGCATAGTCAGTAGTGTTTTTGTAATTGTACCAGATAACATTGTAATTATGGTTTTTATCAGTAGTAAACCTGGAATAGTTCCTACTGATGTTTGAAAACTTTGAGCACCTTAGAAATTGATTTTGTTTTCCATTATTTTTGAAATAATTACTTCTGTTAGGGCTTCCAAGCCTCATATTTTGCACAAATCTTTGTGCAGTTCTCCCAAATTTCGGAACTTCAACATGTTTGATTTCTTTAGCTTCTTTAGTTTGTTTTAATTTTAATTCTTTTGCTTTTTCTTTGTTCTCTTTAAATTCTTTAAATTCTTTGCAATTGATTGGATTGAAGTGACAATCTTTAGCTATGTGATTAACTTTGTTGCAGATTAAACATGCTAATTTTGTTGATTTAGCACCGTCAGACTTTCTTTGTTCTTTTAACTGATTTAGATTTCTTTGATTTCCCCTTCTTAAAATAGTTGGTATATTTTCTAAATTATATTTAGGAGATTCAGTTTGACTTTGTGTGGTATGAGAACTTGTATCAGTTGAATCAGTTGTTTGATCATCATCTGATGAATCATTATTGGTTTCAGTTTGATTTTCTATTTTTAATTCATTTAATATTCTTTCTGAGCTTGATTTTAGAGGAGCGATAAAATTAGTTGGAGGTGGAACTGCATGATATCCCACTCCATGCACAACTTTTCAGTGGTTTGATTACTGGTTAATTTATCAATGATTTTAGAACTTCTTTCAAATATTTTAATAGTTAATTTATTATGTTTTAATTCCATTTGACATTCTTCTAATTTAATTAAGGTTTCTTTTAACTTTAACTCAGCATATTCTTTATCATAAGTTGTTTGTAAGAGTTCATCTTTTATCTTTTGATCTGTTATTTTATAAATTTTAATTTGATTTTCAAGATCAGCTATACAACCATTATATTCAATTCTCCTATTTCTGTTTAGAATCATCTCTTCAAGTGTTTCTTTGTTTAGTTTCTCTAATTCTTTATATGCTTTAATGCATTCAGGAGTGCAAGATTTAGAATGTACCTCAGTCTTAGAATCAGTAAAAGTCATAAGAGCTTGGTTCTGAGCATGTTCCTCTGCTTGAAAGCTCCAGTCATAACCTTGACCCTCTTGAGATACTAAGGCAGTTGAGTTTGAGGTGTTGTTTTTGTTGTAATTAGATCTTTGATCTTTGCTAGGACATTCTCTAGCAAAGTGACCAAGATTACTGCAGTTGTAGCACTTGACTTTGGTTTTGTCAAATCCAGCACGATCACCTTTGTTGTAGGTCAGATTTTGTCTGCCAGTTCTTTTGAGAAATCTTTTTGTCCTTAGACTCATCATAGCCATCTGCCATTTGATATCCATCTCTTCCAGATCATCAGGATTAAGTTGTTCCAAATCTTCACTAATCAATGCAATGTGAACATGACTAGTGAAAAAGGATTCTCTTGCTACATCTTCAATTCCTGCATTCTTTGTAGCCTCTTGACCTGTTCCTGTACTAGACACAAAAGCAGCATTGTTTGAAGGTAAATTGGGAGTTTTATTACTTACCTCAGATTCAAACACTCTTACTTCATTGTATAGTTCATCCAACTCTTTCTCTTCCAGTGCATCTCCTTGCCTATATATAACAGTGTACATAGACCATTCTTCACCAAAAGATCTAAGGAACTTCCTGTTGACATCATCATTGTCTGGTTGAACACCAACTTGATTGAGTTCACCAATGAGCTTGTTGAACCGATCAAAGACTTGTGACAATGATTCATTCTTCTGGCCTTTGAAGTTTTCAAAGTCTTGCTTCAAAACAGACTTCATGTTCCTTTTAGTACTTTTAGTGCCAACAAACCTCTTTTCCAAAGCCTACCACAACTTCTTAGCATCATCATATTCAACAAATAAATGTTGATAATCATTGGGAATAGCAAGCAGAAGAGTGCTTAAGGCTTTGAGTTCAATTCCTCTGTCCTTCTTTCCTTTTTCACACTTGAGTTTGTCGACTTCAGTTGATGTGGTAGCTATTTGAGTCTGGATAGTTTTGTTACCTTCAACAACAACTTCCCACATGGAATAATCAGTAATAAGCATGCATTGCTTAATTCTGTTTTTCCACATCCCAAAGTTGTTGGGAGTGAGAATTGGAATTTTGTTAGCCTGTGTGCTTTCATTGTTATCAGACATGATTAACAATTTTGAATTTGAAAGTATGAAACTTTTTGATGTTCTTATTTCGTAGATCTAGAACCTTAATGCTCTGATATCACTTGTCAGGATCTAATAACTCGAACAAGTTATTGAATCACAGATCTATTAACAAAGAGAAGTTACAGCGGATTAACACTCTTGTTATTTGATTAAGAACAATGAAAACTGTAATCGAATAAGAACAATAATAAGAACACAGTTATCACAAAAAGTTTCAATGTATATTGATTAAATCGAACAATACACACGTACGTTTACAATTCGTAAGGAACTATTTATGATAGTCCTTGAAGCCTAAACTATTAACCTAGTTATTCTAGGAAACGATTACAATTGAATTTACAAAAGATAAACATTCTATAACTATCTCTACTAGAATCTCGGACACGATCTGCACCATATATGAACATCAGTAGTAAACTTGATCGTCAGTAGTAAGTCCTTCATCAGTAGTATATTGTTTTTCTGCCCCATCAGTACTATCTTCCATTAATCTTTGATCAGTACTAACTGCAGCATCAGTATTAGAATGTTTATATCCCAACAAAAAGTATTATAAAAGCATAAATAGCGACCTCAGCATCATATCTTCAAGCTTGCCATAACACGTGTATGACCTTTATATGCATGAGTGAAGTATTCTAATGCATGTGTTTGAACAAGCAGCCCAATGTGTTAACTGTTGCAAAAATGGTGAATCTTCATCAACTGATTTAGGCCCTCCGAAAGCAAGCTTCATAGTTGTGGTTTCAGGTACAGTTAGAGCCCTAGATATACGCAATCACTTCACTGTAAGCTCTCATGTTATGCCCCTGTTTAAATTTATTAAAACAAGTAAACTTTACTATTTTAGGAACACATTTAATCAGTAAAATTACAATGATAAAATTCAAATTAAATTGTACCTTGTGATGTCAGTAACCCCATTTAACTCAGATTACCTGCAACATACAAAAATAAGAAGACAAAATCTCGAATTATCAAGCTTCAGTTGTGTTATCAGTAACCCCATTTTGTGGTTCACATAAACCCTGATCAGTAAACGATCGCAAAAAAAGGAAAAAAAAAGGAGATATCGGAATGTAGCAAACCGTGAAAATGGCAGGAGAAGGAGGTGGTGGCGGAAGGTGCGTCGGCTGAATAGACCCGTAGCGTTTCTCTTTTGACAGAAATAATCAAAATACGACGGTAGTTGACCCTGTGGATTATAAAAATGTATAGCCTGACATATACGGATGAACAAACGTTTCGACATGCGAAACCGTCTTCGGAAGTAGTCTGGGGGAAAACGGCATTGTCGGCAAAGTAATCATTCCATAAACGTTCAGCAGCACTAACGCGATCTCTTGGTATATATCTTCGTGGTGCTCTTGGCACGGTGGAATTCCCAGCTTTTTCTTGATCCAGATAATCAAGCCTTTCAATAGTTTGGTTCAAATCGAAGACGGATGTTGCATTAACATAATCTTGCCATTAATCATCGGCGTCATCGTTTGGATCCATTGAATGAGATAAAATTTATGGAAATTAGGAAGTGAGGAAGAATGTGATTGTGAGTAGATGAAAATGTGATTGTGTGTTTAAAATGGTAGAGTATGTGGATTTTTATAGAGGTTATGTGTGATATATTAATTATTTGTATTAAAAAAAAATAAAAAATAAAAAAATTGAATTTGAATTCAATTTTAGACGCTCCCCCGGACCCACCTCGCACCCTCGACGCCCGCTCCACCCCGTCCTCACCCCGACGTCCCCCTCACGACGGCACCCACGACGGCACCCACGACGGCACCCACGACGGCTCGGAGCAAACGCCGTCGTGGGGCGACGACAAAAAAAAGCCCTCGACGGGCTCCCCGACGTGCCGTTGGCACGGATCTTATAGTATTGGGTCCTACTAAAAGGACCCTATATATTCAAAAATTCTGAACTTTTGACTTTTAAAATGTTGCTTGGGATGCGCGCGTGCTGAGTTAGTCACCATCATCAATTTAAATACTTTTTTCTTTTTTTCATAAATCCTTAATACAAGTATATACGAAGTATATATCTAACATCTTTTTTATTAATATTTATTATAAATAAAATATAGGGTAAATTACAGTTTTTGTCCCTGACCTATACCCGATTCGGGGTTTTTGTCCGTAAACTTTTTTCTTCCGTTTTTTTTGTCCTTTAAGTTTTTAAAATTCTGCTTATTTGTCCTTCCGTCTATTTTTGGCCGTTAAGTGACCTCAAATGCAAAAGATATGAGGGCATTTGAGTCTTTTTTCCCTTTTCCTTTTTTCTTTTAATTTTTCTTTTTTCATCTTCTTCCCCAACCCACAAACCTTAATCCCTAAATTAAGGAACCATAAATTACAAGATCACTGCATATTTCTTCCCCAATATCCTTTTCTCTCAAAATTTTGAAACCTTCATATCACCACTTTACCATCCCTCGAAGCTTCTAGTAATGAATCAAAGCGGTCATGGGTCATCAAGTGAGTTCGATGAAGTCATCAAGTGAAACCTTCATATCACCACTTTACCAGCGCCTCACCGCCATCACAACCGCCACACCGCCATCACCACCGCCGCACCGCCATCACCACCGTCACTAACCTCCGCCGGAGAAGATGAAGTTATGCGGTGGTCTACAAATCTAGATTCTACAAATCTGGTCTACAAATATGAACTAATTTAGAGAAAAACCTTCAAAAAAAGTCTTCACCCTTCAATAAAATCCTCACGAAATGCACAGATCTGATGATTGAAGGTGGAAAAGTGGATTTTTGTTTCATACGTTTTTTGCTGCATTCGTTTTTTCTGGGTTTTGATTGTGGTGATTTTTTTTCGACTACAACGACTGAATCTTCTTGGATATTTGGGGTTTTTTTCTGGGTTTTGATTGTGATGATTTTTTTCTGGGTTTTGAAGTTTTGAAGATTTTGAAGATTTTGAAGATTTAAAGTTTTGAAAATCTGAAGATTTGATGTTTCTTTAAAAAACTGAAGATTTGTGTGTATGTATATCATCAAATCTGCAGATTTGTTAAAAAGGGGATTTTGAAGTTTTGAAGATTTGTTGCAGATCTTCGAAGATGAAGAAAAAAATGTCAAAATAAAAAGAAAAAGATTAAAATAGGGGTAATTTGGGTAATTAGACAAAAAAACCGTCAGTTAACGACTAAAAATAGACGGAAGGACAAATAAGCAAAATTTTAAAAACTTAAAAGACAAAAAAACAGAAGAAAAAAGTTTAGGGACAAAAACCCCGAATCGGATATAGGTCAGGGACAAAAACTGTAATTTACCCTAAAATATATATCTTAATATAATATTAAGACAATAGAATTTATGTGATTACGTGGAATTGAGAAATACATTGTATTAAATATATTCAAAGATATTAAAGAAAATTAATATATGTGTAAAATGGAAAAAGGAAAAAAATATTTTTTTTGTCAAATTAATAAATATAGATTCATAACGTTAGATAATGCAAAATTAACTAAGAATTTTAAATGAAATAATTAGTTCATTACACGGTTACACAATTAAATAAGTATTATATTAAATAAGTATTATATATAAATGTATAATTTTAAATTGTGATTTTACAGTTAATAATTTTATTGCATTTATTACCATTAAATAAGTATTATATATAAATGTATAATTTGTAAATTGGATAAAGCTTATTTTATATTAATTAATTATTTAAATTTAACCTTATCAAATTAGAAAGAAAATAGAAAAAAAGATGACAAAGAAAAGAAAAAGAAAAGTCATGTCACCTTTAGTCACCTTTATAGGAATTAGAAAATGTAAAATGATTATAAAATTACTTGGGGTCTATTTAGACTCACCCTATAGTATTTGGGGTAGAAAGAATAAAAGCATTAAGCCTTAGTTCAATTGGTTAGCATCTCTTGTGTATTGTGCTCTTGGTCTTAAGTTCGAACCCTGTTAAAAAGTTGACTTGGATCTCTTGGAACAACACCATTGCTTCCAAGGATCAAGGTGGTCTTGGTGTGGGTAGTTTAAAAGCTCTATACATTGCTCTTCTTGCAAAATGGTGGTGGAAAATCAAAGTTGATTCAAATTCTCTATGGTCTAGTATTATCACCTCTATACATGGGTTCTACCGTTGATCACCGAGGGATCCCACTCTCTCTAAAAAAGGTGGTTCTTGGGGAGCGATCATTTCTATTAACAATCAGATTCTTGGTTGCAATCTTGACCTCAGATCTATGTTTTCACTTAATGCGAATGGATTATGGGTTTGGTCCCTTGATCAAAGTGGTGCGTTTTTCGTTTCTTCTCTTCGTAGCCGGTTGGATTCTTGCTTTTGCATAACAACTTGTGAGTTAAAACCTACTGGAATAATTTTATTCCAGGAAAGATTTTTATCCATGGTTGGAAAACTCAACATAGGAGGCTCGCTACTTTTGTTAATCTTTTCAATCGAGGTTTTCTTGCAAATCCAAAACCTTGTCCTTTCTGTAAAATGTCACCGGAATCGGAAGAACACATATATGTTGATTGTTTTTATGCTAATCACATTTTGAGAGAGATCGCCTCTTGGTGGAGCTGCCCTTTACCACATAATTCTTTGTCTGGTATTCTTTCATGGGATGATGTTAACGGCTATGTTGGAGATAAACTTCACATTTTTAATTCAGTCATCTATATTTTTCTTTGGCAAGTGTGGAAAGCTAGGAATGCTTTGGTCTTTGATAAAAAAAGGAATCGATTGATAGGATGTTCATTTTGATCCAAGGTTTAGCTTTTTTTTTTTTTATCAATTCTAGGCAGAAACTTAATCGTAAGCTAGTTTGGAGTGTTTGGTGTTGTTCTCCTTATTCAGTTATTTCTTTGTAATTTTCTTTGTATTGTTTGCTAGCTTCTTGCTAGTTTGTTTGTTTCCTTTTAATAAAATTTCTGCTGCCATTCAAAAAAAAAAAAAATTGCATTAATTTTTAAATCCGGTTCAAAACAAAAATAGAAAGTTTTTGGCTGAATTTTCAGCCATCTATTTAAAGAAAGGTCCTAAATGCATTATAGATAGTAGAGATACCAATACCAAGCAAGACAGTGCGAATTTTTATGTTACAATAATGATGATGTTTAGATATGATACCTTTTCATCTTTTAAGAGGCGAGCCATTGTAGAAGATGGTTATATAAAAATTATAAACATATGTGTGTTATGAGTGAGGTATTTTAGCGTCACATATGTATGTAATGACTTGAGCTATGACTTATAAGTGAAGAGGTATTTTAGTTTGTAAATATGAAAAAGAAATTCTGAGGTGACATCTAGGTGGCTCTTTAACTTAAGCCACCATACCTAATACTCTAAGTATGCAAATCACATATATCTATTTAATTAATTGTATATGATTTAGTTTCTGATATATTGTTTGTTAGTTTTTTACTAATTAATAAAATTTAAAAATAAAAATAAAAAACATAATGATTATTATGGAGATTGTCAATAGTTGTCTAGACAAAAATCTAGTCTAGTTAATTATTAATTATATATTACAAATAAACTATTGCATGTATTTGTGTCAAACTTGAAAAAAAATATCAGGGTGGTGGCTAAAGAGGGTGTGACGCTCATTGGGCCCTTGGGACCATTAATCTCATGACATCACTAATTTTCTTTTGACTTCATGTTTTGTGTTTAGGTGACACATTAGCCATCATGTGACAAAACCATTTCAATAATACTCCGTAATATTTTATGCCATATTGCAAGCCACAATGGATTAAACCGGTAACAATTGTACTTTGGACAATGTAAAACTTGTAACATGTTTAGTTGTTATTTCAACACTTCTCCATTCATACCCCTCTGGCCCTCTTCATCAAAATAGGAAATCCGAAAGAAACCTCTAATGTTTTGTTTTTTTTTTTTTCTAAAAAAAAAAAAATTGGAGATCTGGTAATTGAGTTAGGGTTTTTTTAGGTATTCCCGTTTATAACGACTCCCCCAGGGCTGCCGGGTTTATGCTCACTGGTTGTCATGACAGTTCTTGAACCTTTCTCTTGCATAGGATAAATGTTTACCATCGATTGATTGAACTTGTGACCTTTAAGGAGTCATTTTGGAGCGCTCTTATCACTAGATCATCACTATGATTCCGGTAGTTGAGTTAGGACATCTTCTATAATTACGCATCTCTTAAAAGTTGAAAAAGTACCATATACCAGAATGTATGTATTATAATTCTTTGTAACTTCAAAATTCTCATTTTCATGTTACAAGTCACATATTTTATGAACAACTGTTATTAGCCACTAAGCTTGATTTACGTGATAGCATAGAGGAGTTCAGCAAAAATTAAAAGTTAGTTTAAAAGCCGGTCAACTCGAAAAGTCAATCTGGAAAGCGAAATCCAAGTCAAATTTGGAATTTGGTGGTGTGCATATGTCCTAATCAATGGCCACAACGACTATGTTTTCAGGTATACAAGTATACAACATTTCAAAAACATGACGCCATATTCAACATTTAAAGTGAATAATGTAGCAGAATAGTACAAGATACATTTGACCACCAATGATTATTTTTCTTCTCATATGTATAATAAGTTCATGATATTCTGTTTCAAATTAAGATATTCTTTTTCATTTTTGTGTAATATTTAAGATGAATATATTGTGGTTATGTGCAAATTTCTGAATAACGTGAGGCGTGGCGTGGCGGCATGGTCAAGCCTTAAGTCTTAGCAAGTTATGACGAAGCCATGACGAGTCGTGACGTTTCATAAGGCGTGATGTAATACGATAAATTTGTACATAAATATGAATTATACATAAACCATTGTTATATTCGGCATATCCAACCATTGTTATAACTAATTAATTATATATATAGCTCGATTGTTTTAATACGCTTAAGAAACAAAACTTATTATGAGTAAATGAGAGTCAAGTTAGACCTCAGCATGCGCATGCCTTACGTCCCGAGCCTTGGACCATGGCGTGACAGCATGGTCAAGCTTCGCGCCTTAGTATGCTATGGCGGTAGTTAAGGCGAGCCTTTTAGAACCATGGTTATGTGTGACAATTGTATTCATGGGCTCCTCTATACAAGCTCAAATAAACTACACATACTCACCACAAGATAACATGTGTACTGCATTAATTCTATTCATCATATTATCCTTTAATTTTGACACTTGTTATCATCTAATAAGTATGAAGATAAGTAGGAAGAAATACCAATTCTCTTTCAGGTATACAAGATTTCAAAAACATGTACCATTTAAAGTGAATAATGTAGTACAATAGTAAAAGATATCATTTGGCCACCAATGATTCTGTTTCTTCTCACATGTATAATAAGCTCATCATACTCTATTTCGAATTTAGATTTTCTTTTTCATTTTTGAGTAATATTTAAGATGAATAGATTGTGGTTATGTGTGACAATTATATTCATGGGCTTCTCAGTACAAGCTCAAATAAACTCCACCTGCAATTCCAATGATTCCATAATATTGAAGGGTTTCATGAATGGAATGGAAAAATCAATTGATGGGTGGGCCTCAAATTCTCCCAATTGCTGTAATTGGGCTGGCATTACTTGCGATTTTCACGGTAAGGTTGTTAAATTAGAACTCTCAAATAAAAAATTAATCGGTTATTTGCCTGATTCATTAAAATATTTAAACAGCCTTAAAACCCTAAATCTTTCTATCAATTCACTCCAAGACCCAATTCCCTTTTCAATTTTTCAATTACCCAAGTTACAGATTCTCGATTTGAGTAGAAATCATTTTTCGGGTTGTTTACCGGTAAGTGCAAACCTACCAGTGATCCGAATTCTAGACATTTCTGATAATAACTTGAAAGGTCCAATTTCGTCGGGGTTATGCCTAAATTCAACTGAAATTAGGGTTCTTAAATTAGGGGAGAATTACTTGAATGGTGAAATCCCACCGGAATTTGAATACTGTAGCTCCTTGGAACAGCTTTCTCTAGATGCTAATTATGTTTCTGGAATCATACCAGAATATATATTCAGCTTACCAAAATTGTCACAATTGTATCTTCAAGATAACAATTTAACCGGTGAGCTTCATTATAGTAATGATAATGATCATAATCGTACTTCTAATATTGTTTATTTAGATGTTTCGTTTAATTGGATTTCGGGTAATCTACCTGATTTCTTTCATGCATTCCCAAATTTAATGTATTTTGCTGCTCATTCAAACAGTCTTTCGGGTAGACTACCATTTTCGTTATCAAATTCTCCAAGTATTTCTAGGATGATTTTAGGAAACAATACGTTTATCGGTTCAATCGATCTAAATTGCTCGTCGATGATAAACCTTTCGTTTCTAGATTTATCTTATAACAAGTTATCAGGAATCATTCCCGATAATCTTCCTTCTTGCACGAAATTAGGAATCATATATCTCGATGGTAACAACCTCACGGGACAAATACCCGAAAGCTTCAAAAGATTTAATTCATTATCTCAGCTTTCTGTCGCGAGATGCAACTTGAAAAACCTTTCGGTTTCACTCAAAATCCTCCAACATTGTAGGAACCTTACAACGTTAGCAATTACCATGAGCTTTAAAAACGAAAAAATGCCGTATATTGATGACCTTCAATTCAAATCACTCGAGAATCTTTTGGTTAGGAATTGTAGTCTCACGGGTATGATTCCCGTGTGGTTAAACAGTTTAACCAAACTGAAGATTTTGGATTTGTCCTGTAACCGCCTAACAGGACAAATCCCACCCTTTTTACAACATTTACCCTCTCTACTTCACTTAAACTTATCAAACAACTTTTTAAGTGGAGTGATTCCCGAAAACCTCACGCGATTACCGGGTCTCCGATTCCACGATAACTCGGTATGGGTATCACTCGAGTTACCTATTTTCACAAGGAGAGGAATGAGTGGAAAAAAGGTGCCATGTACTTATGGTATTTCATTCCCACGAACGTTAGACCTTAGTAACAACTCGCTCACGGGACCAATATGGCCAGAATTTGGAAATCTAATAAGCTTGGAAATTTTAAATCTTAAATATAACGAGTTATCGGGTAATATTCCAAGTCGTTTGGCGGATTTATCATCGATACGGACTATGGATTTGTCGCATAATAATTTATCTGGAGAGATACCTCGTTCTTTGGTGAAACTTAACTTTTTGTCCAAGTTTAGCGTTGCATATAATAATTTAAACGGGAATATTCCTTCTGGAGGCCAATTTTCAACGTTTTCAAATTCGAGCTTTGAAGGAAACCCTAGTTTGTGTGGTGAATTTGTTTTAAAATGTGATAAAGGTCGAGAGTTTTCGCAAACTCGGGTATATGAGAATAAGGAAAATTCTATTATTGGTTTTCCTGAATGGATTGGGTTTAGTATCAGTTTCTTGATCACCATTGTTATATTTCTTGTCCTTCCAACGATTAGGGACATCCAGAATGAGGAGATTTGAGTAATGATACGATGTAATGTTCTTGCATGAAGTGTTTAGTATGTAATGTGTTATAGTATGTATGTGTGTTTGTTTCATTGGCCAATGCACTCAGTAGTAATACTACATTCCAAAAAAAATTAAGTTTTTTTTTGTTTATTAAATTCATTATAGTTATAAAACCAATCATTTAACTCACCAGCAATAATCAGTGACAAATGATAACATGGTTAACTTAATAATTAAAGTTAACTTATATAGAAAATACGATAAAAACTTCATGATCTTGAACAACGCCTCCCCGGTTGGTGTGTTAAATCTAGTTATAAAATTACGTTCTAATTTACACATAATCTAGACTACCACACTATTAGGTAAATATGACATAATCATGTATAGTATAGCGAAGGTAAGTAAAAATGAGTATCGTTTCATAAGGGAATGGTTAAGTTGACTCATAAACTAGAACTAAGTAAATTAATTTGGACATATAATTTAAAATGGGTTTTCATTAAATTGATTGAAAATGATTTAATTAACTAATTTAGCTTTGAAAGTAGAATTGACAAACAATTTAATAAACTATTGTCAAGATTTAAAAAAGGGCATTCATTATGAATTAATCCATCTAGGTATAAGTTTGATTGTTAAGTTCCGATTAATTTAATATTCAAAAAAGCACGGTATTAGATTTCTCTTAATTCCATTTAATAACCTAAATACGACTAATATGAATTTCTTCACTTAAAAGTCATAAATAGGTCACACCTCATTTTGTTGATCTTACTAGACTTGGATTACCAAAATCCTCTAAATATAAAACTTTTGTTACTAAGATTATACTTCTGGTTTCGCCTAACTTGTTGATTTCTAATCTCAAACCCCTATTTCTAGTGGGTCGCCAACTAGGTCACTAAAGTGAAAAATTGAGGAAATCACTAATTGATTCAAGTGTTGTCAATACTTAAATGAATTAATAATAAACGAGATAAAAACCAAAGACCAAAGGGTTAACCAAAAGAGTAATTCATTAACCAACATATGTTCAAACATTAAAACTATAATCCTAAAAATCAACTAAACTTAAACTTAGAATTTCATCAAATCATAATGAATAAAAATTCTAGCACCAATCAAACATTAAACAAATAATAATTCGTTACCTCCTCATGGCTGATCAAACATTAAACAAATAATAATTCGTTACCTCCTCATGGCTGATCAAACATTAAACAAATAATAATTCGTTACCTCCTCATGGCTGCTTAAATTAAATCCCAAAGCCATTGTCCAATTGCAAAGCCACCGTATTAATTATGTGGCCTTATGGTAAAATTGATTCTTTGTAATTGTGACCTGCCAATAATTCATGTGGCCTTAACTTGTTATTAATTTGACCAGCTTCACAATTTAATTCCATGAATCACAATTCAATGTTTGGTCTTCAATTGGAAATTTAATCACCTATTGACCTACTCGGCTGCTTCTTTTAATCCAATTTGACCAACTTTTAAGTCCATGTCTATTTAACGCATTTTTTATTCGTTTCTTCTATATTTTGGAGTTATGACCAAAAACTTTATTTTCCTTAATAATCATGCATAAATAGAAGAATATTGATGGACAAAAACATGTCTAAATCCGTCAATATCACCGGTCATATCTAATCTAAGTATTAAATAAAACTTCATGATGTATAAACCTCATCATTTACGTCTATTTAATTAAGGGAGTGTTTGGAATTGCATTTCTAATAAATGAATTTCCAAAATGAGGCGTAAAATGCAGATAATCAATTATTTGTTCTTCTTATCTAAACACTATACACACAATAAGCATCATATGATATCATAATCCTAAATACCATGACCTATTCAACCCAACTATCTTAAAAGAACATTATAGAATAATAATCTAGAATCACAAGTGTTATAATCATATTTGTTAATACCCTTTCATCCCCATTCCCCACTAATACAAAGTCAAATTGAATAGTAACCATGACATTATTGAAAATGAATCTATTAATAGATCTCATGTAAATGCTCTTAAAAAGCAATGTGGAGCTTTCGAATCGATCTAAGGCATTTTGTTCCTGAATTTCGTTAGGTTTTAGTGTATTTCAGTATATGCATACATATATAGTGAGATGGTAGTTATAGGGAAGGTGCTTGTGATTATTCTTGCGTTATCTCTACAAAATCAGATTCTTGTGATTTCACAGAATCTGACATGCAATTCTAATGATTTGACAGGATTACAGGGTTTCATGAATGGAATGGAATCACCAATTGAAGGGTGGTGGGGTGCAAATTCACCATCTTTATCCAATTGCTGCAATTGGGTTGGTGTCACTTGTAATTCCTCTTCAGGTAGGATTGTTAAATTACAACTACCAAAGAAAACATTAACTGGTCATCTCTCTGATTCAATTTCAAGTTTTGATCACCTTACCACCCTCAATCTTTCACATAATTACCTAAATGGCCCTCTTCCGATTACCCTATTTTATCTTGCTAATTTGGAAGTAATTGATTTGAGTAGTAACAAATTTAACGGCGTTTTACCAGTTAGTATAAATCTACCTGCACTTCAAGTGTTGGACATATCTGGTAATTCCTTTACCGGTTTCCTTCCATCTGGTTTATGTGTTAATTCCACTCAAATTCGTAATCTAAGATTTGCTGTAAATTACTTCATCGGAATTATTCCACCGGAATTCCGGAATTGCAAATTTCTCGAACATCTATCCCTAGGTTCCAATTATCATTCAGGAATCATTCCAGACTTCTTATACCGATTACCACGATTGCAGGAATTGGCTATCCAGGATAACAGATTCACTGCCTTCTCCGGAATCGGAATCGGAATCGGAAACTCCACTAGTCATCTGGTTCGTTTGGATGTTTCATCCAACATGATTTCAGGAAAATTACCAGATTTTTTTCAAAGCTTTCCGAATTTAAAATATTTCATAGCTCATTCGAATAATCTGTCTGGTGGAATACCACCATCGTTGTCCAATTCGCGAACCGTTTCTTCGGTTAATTTGAGAAACAATTCGTTATCCGGTTCGATAGATTTTAACTGTTCGGTTATGGTTAATCTTACCTCACTTGATCTAGGTACTAACAGCTTTTCGGGTACAATACCTGCAAATCTTGCATCTTGCAAACAGTTAAAAGCTATAAATCTTTCTAGAAACAAACTCAAAGGCCAAATCCCCGAAAGTTTCAAGAATTTTGAGTCTCTTTCTTACCTTTCACTTTCGAATTGCAGCTTCACTAACCTCTCAAGATCTCTCAAAATCCTCCAAAACTGCCCAAATCTAACTGTTTTAATTCTCAGCATAAACTTTTATAATGAACAACTGCCATCCGGTTATGATCTACATTTCAAAGCCCTAAAAGCTTTTGCAATCCCTGATTGCAGGCTGACAGGTAATATTCCGTTATGGCTAAACAGTTTAAAACAGTTACAAATTTTGGATTTATCATGGAACCACTTAACCGGAACGATTCCAGCTTATTTGGGCGATTTTAAGTCTCTGTTTTATTTGGATTTATCGAACAATTCGTTATCGGGAGAAATACCGAAGAAATTAACAGAATTACAGAGCTTAATCTCAAGAGATATCTCATTAGAAGATCCATCCATGGATTTCCCATTGTACAAGAATAGAAACACGGGTAGTAGAGAATCAATATTGCAGTACAATCAAATAACAAGATTACCACCATTGATTGACCTCAGTAGAAACTTCCTAACGGGCCCAATTTGGCCCGACTTCGGGAACCTGAAAAGGCTACAAGTTTTGGATTTGAAACACAATAATTTATCAGGTATGATCCCGAGTTCTTTATCGGGTATGACGAGCCTAGAGACACTAGATTTGTCATATAATAGTCTAACGGGAACAATCCCGACATCGTTGGGTAAACTACATTTTTTGTCAAAGTTTAGTGTTGCTTATAATAATCTAACAGGGATTATTCCTTCTGGAAGCCAGATTTCGACATTTTCTAATTCTAGTTTTGAAGGAAACCCTGGTTTATGTGGCGATCTTTTTGGAAATTGTGAGAAAACTCAAGAACTGTTGCAATCTACAAAATCTGAGAACAACGAATTCTTTATCCTTCGTGTGTTTGTAATCACTGGATTTGGAACTGGTTTTGTTGTAAGTGTCATCTCATTACTAGTTTTTCCAATATCGATTCGTGTTCTTCCATTGTAGGATTGTATGAGAGTAGTTTACAAAAGTAAAAATTAGTAGCAGAAGCGTCCACAAAGTCGACCAGTGGTCATTAATTAGCATCTGATAAAATTAGATATTGAGATTCGCAGTTACTGTGCGAGTTATATATGTCTAGATCTAGTTTTGTTAATCACTAATAGCACAAGCATCAAGCAATTTCTACTGCTAATTCAACAGACAATCTGTTTTTACTGACAAGCATAAGCTATTTCATTTAATTTAATTCAAAATGAAGGTGAAATGTACCTTGTTTGAAGCTTCAAATCAGCGGTAGTTTCCTCAGATATGTCGACAGTACTTTTAATTCTCCAGCGGATACGTCAAATTAGTTGATTCAATGGCGAAAATTTTGAGTGCACCTGCATCAGCAAGCTTCTTCTCACCGGAATCTTCTTATCATCCTTCTGTAACAAAATTTAAAACAGCATTTAGTTAAATGCTTATTGAATTTCAAAACCTTTCTGGAATTGATACAAGTCGTGATTACCGTATAGAGAATCAGCGACATACAAACTTATTATAAATAAATCTGATCGTAGATTTGATTCATCATTACCGTCTTTCTCTTCCTGATAACCCTACACTTGAAGACAGCAATTGTATCTACGGACTCCCGCTACTACACGACCACCGGAAACTCTGAATGAGGGATTCGTCCGCCGAGCTCGTTTCTGGTTCGAATTACGCTTCTAATACGGACATGTTTGGGAATGTTTTTGAAAAGCTACTTGTTATTATTGAGTTATTGGCTTCTTGAGAAATCAAAATAAAAAAGTGGCTTCTTGACAAACCAAAATAAAAAAGTAAGGAGCTGCAAAATCAAAAAGTAAAGAGCTCCTTACTTCTTAATTTTGGCTTCTCAAATAAGTCAATAAGTACTTTTGAAAAGTTTACCCTGCCCTACGACTATTTCAAACAGAGAGCGCGAGGAAAGTGGGGGTGTTTTGAAAATAAAGTATTTGGTTTTGAATATACAAAATGAGAATGGCCTATCAATAATAAGTAGGGGTGAGCATAAAAACCAAAAAACCGAATTAATCTGTTAAAATCGTCAAAACCAAACCGTTAAAACTGAAACCATTTCGAAACCGCCGGTTCGGTTTCGGTTTCAACTACAAACCGCCCCATTAAGAAACCGCCCCACTAATATTTAATATATTTTCTATTTTATAGTTATTAAATAAAAATCGACCCATTTAAATAATTTTTAAGTCCATCTACTACGGTTTATTAATGTTTATATTGCTATTATATGCTACAAAATACGTTTATAGTTTGAATTTCGGGCTAAAAATGACATTAATTCTTGAAACTTGTATGTAATTTTAGAAAAGTGAAAATTAGTGCATGAAATTATATACTTCCTCCGTATCAAAATAAGTGACACAAATGAGCTTACACGTTTTTTGAGGTAAAAGATTAAAGTCTAGCTTAAAATAGATTAAAGTACATAGTTAGTGGAGTGGAGGATGGGTCCCACTTTTCTTGAATAAAGTGATATTAATGAGTTTTAAAAGTAAAAGTAAGGGTATAAGGGTAATTTCACTTTATTAAAGTGGATAGTTAGTGGGTATGGGCCCCACTATTTTTACCAAATAAGGAAAGTTTTCAAAGTGTGTCACTTATTTTGATACACCCCAAAATGGAAAGTGTGTCACTTATTTTGATACGGAGGAAGTATTTATTTTCAAAACAAGGTGGATTCGGTTTTAAAACCGAAACCGAACCGTTAAGGGCTAAAAATCGTTAAAACCGAAACCGATAGAAACCGAAACCATTGGGTTTGAAAATCCTAAAACCGAAATTAGCGGATTCGGTTCGGTTTGAGCCTAAAACCGCCCCAAACCGCCCCATGCACACCCCTAATAATAAGGTAAAAAAAATGTAAAAGTCGCCCTCTAAATTTTAGGAAAATTACTCTATCAATGAATATATATAAACATTTTATGCATGTTAGAGACAAGTGAGACAACCCTTACAACATTTGTTATTAACAAAGCCCTTTAAATATAAGAGTTTTCATAATGACAGCCATAAGGGCTGTCATAAGACATGCATAAAAAAAATTGTACATTTATCTGTAACCGAATACTGCATTTTAGGAATTACTCATTCGTACCATTTTTAATGCACTTAATGACAGCCCTTAGAGCGAACGGTATGGTCACGAGAGGGGGTGGGCGCCAGAGGCCACCTCGGCGCGCCGGAACCGCCACGACACCGCCCGCTACGCGAGCGAGGCGGGGCGCCAGACTCTCGACGAAGGCAGCGAACCAATGGGGTGATGCCACGTGTACTAGCCGTTGGCAACAACTAGTTTTCCAGAAAATTATTTTTTTTTAAATAAAACCTATTATAAATAACCCCTTTAACCATAATCTTTTTTCACACCATCTTCTACACACAAAAATGTCTCAACCACCACATCCCGATTGGATGAACGGTATTCTTGGATTTGGAAGTTCCGGCTCACCGGCGTCCAATCCGTCAACACCTTCGTCCCAACAATCGGTATCGTCCACCCAAAATACCGAAATGCCGGCGTCCAATCCCTATGGTACCCAATATGTGATGTCGACATTTTCCCAAGAGCATTTCAACCAATTTATGCTCCAACAACAATGTCAAAACCTTCAACAACACCCCCTCAAATGTGGTCACAACCACAATCTTCACAACCACAACCTTCACAACCTTAAGACCCCGAGGCCGCTGAAAAGGCGAGAAGAAAGGGGGGAAAAAGTTGCCGTCAACTTAAGTCGGACGGTCATGCGGTGGGACGCCGCACAAGAAGTGTTATTGGCCGAGTGTTTGGTTAACGTTTTCGAGGACCGCGAAAAGGGCGCCGACCAATCCGATGAATGTTTTTGGAACAAAATTCTTGTTGAGTTCAACATGGATGTTGATACGCCGCGTACCAAAGACATGTTGACAGGGAAGTGGATGACTTTAAACGGTAATTGTCAAAAATTCAAGGGTATCTACAAACGTTTACAACGTACAAGCCGAAGCGGTGAAAATGAGGTCGACTTTTTGGCCCGTGTCCGACAAGCGTACCGTGACGAGTCGTCGTAAAAAAAAAAACAATTTAACAACGAAGGTGCATGGGAAGTTTTGAGACATTGCCCGAAATGGGACGCCCCTGCACCCATTTCGCTCTCCGATAACGAAGAACTTTTCGGGGAAGATACGAGACCACGTCCGGCGGAAAAGTCTCGTAAGGCAAAAAAAAGTAGATCGGAAAGTTCATCCGGCACTAACACCGCCGGAAGTGCCGCACCGCCGGACCTTGGCGAGGCTATGATGGCCGAGTTTAGGCGGAAAAGTGAAGCCGCTCAATCGGCTTACGAAAGGTCAAAGGCGCGGGATGACGTTTCCGTGCGGTTGGAAGAATTGCGATTCCTAAGCACTAACACCCACGGGTTGGGGCGCCAGGATAAGGCGAGAATCGTCAAGGAAAAAAAGCCGATCCGGTAAAAATACCCCATCGACGAAAATGAACTTGACGTGGACGATGACGATGAGTAGTTTTTTTTAGTTTATTTTTTCGGTATTTGTTTCTTATTTTTCGGTAATTTTTTTTTATTTTTCGGTAATTTTTTTTATCTTTTTTAGGTATTTTAATTTGTATTATGTAATTTTTATTTTAATGAAGTATTATGTTTTTTTTTAAAAAAAAGGGTGATGTGGCGCAGAGGTGGCGCATATGTGGCTTCCGACTTGGGGTGACCACACCCCTTGCTCTTAGAGCTGTCATTATTAAAACCCTAAATATAAAGGGTGTGATATTGACGTTTTTAGACACGTTCAAACCCGTCAATACCGTTCATTTTGAGTACGTTTTAGAAGCAAATGCATGTGATATTACTCAATTGTGTATATTTTACATTTCAGGTGATATAGCGGAAAAGATGTCAAAAACGGGTCAAAAGACAAGAAAAAAAAAATACAAGAATTGAAGATTTAAAGTTCCCGATCGTGAACTAAACGTGAACTAGTTCACGATCAATACCCAAATTTTCTGTCTGCTTTTCACGTTCGGGAATAGAAGTTAGCGATCGGTAATTCTGAATCATCAAGAGTTCACGACGCGAACATTAGTTCGCGATCGCGAACTCTGCGTCCGAAAGCTGATTAAATAGCAGACCAAGTCAAGAAATCAGTTATCTTTTTCCTCTAGTACGTATTTTGGTAGTTGAGAACGATTTTGAGAGCCTTTCATCAGGAAATTCTTCAACTTTACAGCAATTATTGATCTTCAAACATTTTGGATTAATTTAATGGTTGTCTTTCTACTCTTTATTCCTTGTATTGTGATTTCTAGCATGTCTATGTGCTAGTAATCTTTTTATTCATTATGTGTGGATGATTCTGGGCTAAGTATGGTTTAAATTTAGGGTTATGTTTACGTTCAAAACAATTGTTGATGTTTAATTACTCTTTTGGTTTAATCTATGAATTTTCGTTTCTTTATCGTTGGTAATTGATTTAATTAGGTATTGACAACACTTGGTTTAATTGATTACTTCCCCAACTTTTCATTTATGACCTAGTAGGTAATTCACTAGAAATAGAGATCAGAGACAAGATTCTAATAAGTTAGATTAAACAAGAAGTTCAACCCTAGTAATAAAAATTCTAGGTTAGAAGTCTTAGGTAATTCAAGACGGTAATTTCAACAAGTAGAAGTGTGATTATGTAACATCCCAAAACCCGACCAAGTAGTTTATTGACCTTAAGGTATCTTATTAAATGATTATCTGATTAAATGCTTAGTAAATCTAATTAGCCTCCTGTCTTTTACGGTATTTTAACCAAGGGGTTAAAATACCCAATGTGTGATATAATTAGAATGAAAATGTGATTTTTATATTTTTAGATTCCTTGTGGAATTTCGTTTCCGGAAATGCTTTCGTTTTTAAAATTGGAGTCCGTTTGCTATTTTAAATAAATTAACTACGAAAGGGACTTTTCAGACATATATTGTTAAAGTGGAAAAAGCCAAGATGGGGCCCCACCCTTGCTTGGCCGGTGTCGAGAGAGAGAGAGAGAGACTCTCTCTTTTGTTTTACACTTCATTATTTCAAACATTATCCATACTATTCCATTGCTTCCTCCTCAAGAACCTCCATCACTTCTCTTTGCTTCTTCTTGCTATTTTGTGGTCAATCTCTTGCTTGAATCCGAAAATCCTACATAAGTTGGTGTAGAAGGAGTGTAGAAGTAAGTCACACCTTTTCTCTTACTTGTTCTTGGTGTTCGTGAGTTATGTCTTGACCTAGGGTTATGTAGCTTGATGATTGGTTGGTGATTATTGATATGGATGTTGTTTTATGTGTTTATGCAAGCTTTTACATCATATGTATGGTTGATTGTTGAAAGAAAGCAAGATTTGATGGAAATCACCTTCAACCTCCATTAATGGTGGAAGTTGAAGGTGGGTTTTGACAAATCTTGGATTTTTTGATGTTTGAATGGATAGAATTGTTTGTTAGGTTGAGAAATCATGATTGGTAAGTTATGGATGGTGAAAACCTAGTATAGATGATTGTGTGAATTGAACTAGTTAGTGTGTTTGGGTCATAATGGTTAACTAGTGAATATGTAAGTATGATACTTGAAATTGTGGTGATTGTAAGCTTGATGAATTGTTAGATGATTTGGAATTCTTAACCTATGGAATATGTGCTAGTTGGTGTAGTCTTGGAAGTATTACAACCATATTCGGGGTTTTGGCCCGTTTGGGTCAACTAGTTGTAAAGAATTGCTATAGATGGTCATAATCGGTCAATTGACTTGTTGTTGATGATGAAATGTTGGTTAAGATCAATTGAATGTGCTTTAGTGATATTGAGTTGGTAAATTGTTAAATTGACGGTTTTAACAATTTGTTAGATCGATCACTAACTCGGTGCAATTGTTGACAGGAACCGGGAAGGATACTCAGTGATACTAGCTCACTGAGTTAAGGAACCGAAGGTTGAAAGGTGAGTGGATTTAACCTACAACTCGGGTTTCGGTTTATTCGGTTGGTATTGGCATACTAGTAAAATGCAGGGAATTACCAGACGAGGGGAGTTCGCGACGCGAACTCCACTTAGCGATCGGGAAGTCGGTTCAGAGAATTTGGTTGTTGCTCGCGAAGTAGTTCACGATTCGGTTCCCGACGCGAACATTAGTTCGCGAACACGAACTAGAGTTCGCGTCTGGGAACTCTTTCGTGACGTTTTTCGCCGTATTTTTCGTAGCTAGTCTACTTCTTATGTATGCCTAGTGTTAGGGAATACCATACATGACTATGTGCACATTCGGGATGAGGTCAGTGTCGGAAAGATATCGGCTGAGGATAGTGTATCGACTAATAGGGTATCCGACCTTACCTGTATACGTTGCACGGTTAAGGGGAGGGATTTACCTGGGGTGTTGGATACATGCTATCGGTTACCGTGGTTTTGGCCGACCATGGTTTAAGGCCCGCAAAGCCACCGATCCTCTCAAATAAGTGATTACCGAACCGGAGATTTTTTTATCTTCTGTGTTTAAGTGATTAGCGTAGTTGGTAGTGCTAGTAATTCATTCACTTAGCTTTTGTGCTAATCCCTCCCTTATTGACACATTTCAGGTTGGAAGGCTTGAACGGGTCAGGCTTGGACGGGAAGTTTGACCATGCTTAAAATAGGTGTTTTGTAAAATGAGCCGTGTTTTGTAATACCGTCTTTTAACTAACATTTGGATGTATTATTTGTGGGACCACGGTTTGTAAACTTAACGTAATTAGGAACCTAACTATATGCTTCCGTAACCTTAGCTTAATACTAAATTGGATATCTTTAAAAAAAATGGTTTCAAAAATGCGGTGTTACAGATTAGTTATAACTTTTGAGAGAAGAAATTCCTATTAGTTGTAATCAGTTTATTAAATGGGATTGAGAGAAATCTAATACCATGACTTCTGGAACATTAAACTAACCAGTGGTTAATAACCATGCTTAAACTAGATTAATCCATACATAGTGAATATCCTTTAAATCTCAAATCAACGTCCAAATTTGCGTTCTTTGTCCATTCAATTATTAATTACGTTTCATAAAAATCAAAACTTGATCAACACTCTTTCCTTGATTAATTCTTTAGCTTTCTTTAACTGGATTACATAAACTGTTCCATGTGGATTCGATAACCCTAAATACTTACCTAACCTATATTACCCACGATTAGGTATACTTGTCTATGAATATGGTAGTCTAGAGTAGTAGTATTTAGGAGCTTTATTTTATAACTGGATTTGACCCATCAAGTTTTTGGCGCCGCTGCCGGGGAGCGGTTTTATGTTTTTAAGTTTTTGAAAGTTAATTAGTTAATCATGCAATCAAAAAGTTGATCTTATTGAAAATATTGATCCTTGTTTAGGAACTTATTCTTAAATAAGTTATTTTATTTGTAATTTCTGTTTTCCTTTATTTTTTTTATCAGTTGCGTGTTTACTCTTTGCTTTGAGTTGTGCAGGTGCATGAGCAATAAGAATACTCTTAGAGGCAAAAAGTCTAAACCTGATCAACCCTCACCGTTCTCCGATCCAGAGAAACTTTTTCGAAGGAGAAAGATGACTCAATTAGAAGCGAGATACAACGCAACCATAAAGAAATCTCAAAATATTGGAGAACCAAGTCTTGAAAATCAAAATCCGCCTTTTGAAGTTCAAGTCCAAAGTTTTGAAAATCAGGAGCCAATTCCTGTTACATTAGAACCAATAGTCGATAATCAAGAGCCGATTCTTGATAACCAAATGGGTGACCGAGATCCACCACCAGAACGTCCGATGTGGCAAACGAGGCAAAATGCCCCGGTTGATTCCATTCCGGCAATTAGACTTCCGGAAATAAATGGTATAAATTTTGAAATTAAAAGTCAATTCCTCAGTATGGTTCGTGATTTGGGTTGTGATGGTAGACTCACAAATGACCCAAATCACCATATCGAGTGCTTTAATGACATTTGCCAATTATTTAGAATACCTAACGTTTCGCAAGATGCGATACGACTTAGACTATTCCCTTTTAGTCTAATTAGAGAGGCAAAAATTTGGGTCAAATCTCTTGAGCCAAACTCCATTTCGACTTGGGAAGAACTCCGAAGTCGATTTATTCACCGTTATTTTCCACCCACGAAAGTAGATAAATTAAAAACTGACATTATGGCTTTTCAACATGAAGCTGGGGAACACATTAACGGAAGCATGGGAACGTTTCAAAGGTATGATGAGAAGATGCCCAAACCACGGGTTTGAAAAGAGCGATATCGTCCATCTCTTTTATAGGGGTTTATCCAACAATGCACGATCCACCCTCGATTCATCGAGTGGTGGCATATTCATGTATAAAACCCCTACGGAAGGATACCTACTTTTGGAGGATATGGCAATGCACAATGCGGAATGGGCCACCGATAGAAGAGCCGGGAAACAAACGAGTTCGGTAAATGAGGTTGATGATAGACAAAGTGATGAAGTTGCCGCCATAAAGAATAACCAAATCTTGTTAGAGCGTAAGTTGGATAAAATAACATCTTCTTTACATGCTATACAGGTTGGATGCGACAAATGCGGTGGACCACACCTTGCAAAAGAATGCCAACAACATCAGCCAATGATGACCGAAGAGGAGGTCAATTATTTGAACCAAGGTTATGGTCAAAACTATCAACGAGGAAACCAAGGATACAATAACAATAGGGGCTACAACAACAACAATAATAACAACAATTATCTCCCTAGACCATCACATCCACCCGGTTTCCCTCAAAATAACCAATCCAATTACCCTCCTCGAAATAATTCTAACACTCCCGGCTCGAGTTCTAAACCAGAAGAACAAATGTATTTAGAGAGTATGTTTGGACAATTTACGGCTAGCCAAGCCAAAACAAACGAAGAAACCAAACAAGACTCTAAAGAGATAAAACAAAGTATCCGAAACCAACAAGCAACCATTCAAAACTTAGAAAGAGACATTGGGAGGATTGCACAAGCCTTAACCGAAAGACCACAAGGCAATCTACCCCCTTCTACCCAAGCCAATCCCAAAGGAGAATTCAACAATTCAAGGGATGTCAAAGCCATTACCACACGAAGTGGTAAAGAGGTAAGTTCACCAATGATTAAAATTAAAACTAATAATTCTAGTGAACAGGTACTTGTAGAAGATGGGACACCATTGAATGAAGAAGAGGTGCTTGTTGAGAAAATTGTAGAAAAAGATGAACCGAAGAAGAGTGAATCCAAGAAGGAAGCAACAACAAGTTCTTACCTACCTAAAGTTCCTTTCCCACAACGGTTGAGAAAGGAAAAACTCAAAGAAAAATACGGTAAGTTTGTTGATATGATTAAACAGGTACGCATTAACGTGCCTTTGGTTGATATGTTGGCAGGTATGCCAAATTATGGAAAATTTATTAAGGATTTGGTGTCTAACAAAGTACAAATGGAGGAAGCATCTTCAGCTGTGTTGAGTGAAGAATGCTCGGCGATCATACAATCCAAGATGCCACCAAAGCTAGAAGACCCAGGGAGTTTCATAATCCCTTGTCACTTTAATAATTTACCAGTTTGCAATGGTCTAGCAGATTTAGGTGCTAGTATAAGTTTAATGCCCTTGTCTATAGCTACAAAAATATGATTAGCTGATTTTAAGCCAACTGGGATGATCTTAATATTAGCAAACCTTTCATACACATATCCCATTGGCATAGCAGAAAATGTCCCTGTTAGAGTAAACAAATTCGTGTTTCCTGTAGACTTCGTTATCCTAGAAATGGATGCGGACCGAAAGTCCCACTAATTCTAGGAAGACCTTTCTTGAACACAGCGGATGCCATGTTCCATGTGTCTAAAAAACAACTAAGTCTAGGAATTGATGATGATAGGGTGACCTTCTCTATTGAGAAAGCCATGAAGCATACCTCCAAATCCGATGATTCTTGTTATTTCATTGATGTTATCGATTCATGTATCGATGTGGACGGTACTTCCTTTCTTGACCTCGATTGTGATGATGTCACCACAAAAGGTGATTTCACCATTGATTCCGATGAAACAATCCGAGATCTCCAAGAGTTCGAGGATTTGCTTCATGTAGATGGTGAGGAATCCGAGGTAGGAGATGTTGCTTTTGAGAAAATTGACCCTAAAGACAACCTTCGAATCAAAACTTCTTTAGAAGAGCCACCTACTCTAGAGCTATAACCGTTACCAAACCATTTAGAGTATGCCTTTTTAGAAGGTGATTCCGATCTTCCGATCATCTTTTCATCTAAGTTATCCTCCACCGAAAAAACCGATCTTATTAAAATTCTCAAAACTCATAGACAAGCCATTGCTTGGAAAATGGCTGACATTCTGGGTATCAATCCCGCCTATTGTAGACACAAAATCCTGAGGCCCCAACACATTATGAGGCTCCGATCATGGTACGTTTCTCCGATTGGGAATTACCATTTGAGTTGATGTACGATGCGAGTGATTATGCATTCGGTGCGGTGTTGGGGCAACGAAAGAACAATCACTTTCAACCAATCTATTATGCTAGCCGAACACTCAATGGTGCTCAAGAGAATTATACAACCACCGAAAAAGAATTACTTGCGGTTGTGTTCGCTTTTGACAAATTTTGACCCTATCTTGTGTTGTCGAAAACCATTGTCTACACCGATCATTCCGCATTAAAACACCTCTTTGCTAAGCAAGACACCAAACCTCGACTCATACGTTGGATTCTCCTCTTGCAAGAATTCGACATTGAGATCAAGGATAAGAAAGGGGCGGAAAACCTTGCAGCCGGTCATTTATCCCGCCTCGAAAATCCATATTTGGAGGAATGTGATGAAAATGGGATAAATGACAAATTTCCCGATGAATTCCTTGAAGTAGTTAATGCTTTACAAGTGTCTGATGACCCGTGGTTCGCCGACATGGAAAATTATTTGGCGACGGGTGTCCTTGTAAAGGGTTTAACTCATCAACAAAAGGGGAAATTTTTCTCGGATCTCAAGTACTATTATTGGGAGAATCCTTACTTATTTCGGGTTGGGCCTGATTTTGTTCATAGATGATGTGTGTCCGGTGAGGAAGCTTATGTTATTCTCAACGAATGTCATAAGGGACCCACCGGGGGCCACTTCGGTCCTAACCTTACCGCCCGGAAAGTTCTAGATGCGGGATTTTATTGGCCAACAATTTTTAAAGATTCATTTAAATTGGTCAAGGCTTGTGATGCGTGCCAAAGAACGGGTAGCATCTCCAAACGAGATGAAATGCCTCAACATAGCATTCAAGTTTGTGAGGTGTTCGATGTTTGGGGCATTGATTTCATGGGCCCATTCCCGAGCTCCTATGGTAATAAGTACATTCTTGTAGCCGTCGACTACGTCTCAAAATGGGCCGAGGCAAAAGCATTACCAACAAATGATGCCCGTGTCGTAGTAAAATTCGTTCAAGCTCTCTTTTGTAGGTTCGGTTGTCCTCGTGCTCTCATTAGTGATCGGGGCACTCATTTTTCCAATCACTTAATGGAGAAAACTTTGCAAAGATATGGTGTCCATCACCGTTTTTCAACTTCTTATCATCCACAAACAAGTGGACAAGTTGAAAACACTAATCGAGCACTAAAGAGGATCCTTGAGAAAACAATTGATAAAAATCCCAAGATTTGGTCCCAAAAATTGGATGATGCTCTTTGGGAATTCCGAACCGCGTTTAAAACGCCTACCGGTTACACTCCGTACCATATGGTTTACGGGAAAACATGTCACATTTCAATTGAAATTGAACACAAAGCCTTTTGGGCTCTTCAAGAATGTAACATGGATGTAATCATGGCGGGTAACAACCGAAAATTCCAATTGAATGTTCTTACCGAAGAAAGATCTCATGCCTACGAGAATTCTCGAATTTACAAAGAAAATACGAAACGTTGGCATGACAATAAATTGAAAACCATCGAATGTTTCAAACCGGGAGATAAAGTCTTAGTTTATCAATCTCGTTATAAGTTTTCTCCCGGAAAACTGAAATCCAAATGGGCCGGTCCTTACACCGTTGTTCAACAAAACCCATCCGGGTATGTGGACCTCATTTGTGATAGTGGCCGTTTTAGCATAAATGGTCACCGTTTGAAATTTTATCATGAGGGAAATGGTAATTTTGAGAAGGATAAGTTGGAAGAAGAGGATTTGATTCATTTCATCTCGGTTGGTGCTCGTAAGTAAGAAGAGAGTAGCATCGAGTCGAGCTTTAGACTCAATAATCTTTGAAGCGCTTCTCGGGAGGCAACCCGTGTGTAATGTGGTTTATTCCCTTTCCGTTCTGCATTTTTTTATTCGTTAGTGTAATTTTTTTCTGCTTCCTTAGACGTTTTGTAAGTGTTTGTTTTTGGAAATTTCTGCTGGCATCTAAAAAAATTCGTAAGTGTGGTTTTGGTGGAAAGTTCACGCCGTGAACTTTCTTACCGATCGGGAAGTGCGAACAGGGAGTTGGGCATTTAGTCATGAAGAGTTATCGATCGGTTCACGTTTCAGTTAGCGACTCGGATCCGGGTCGACCCGGTTTGATCCATACGGGTGTGTCTTAGTTCCCGATCGGGAACTAGGTGGCGACGCGAACTTTGCGACTTATATATGCTTCGTTTCCTTCTCCAGCATTCATAATCGTTAACCCTAGCCCCAAATCGCGATCGACCACACCTGGGTATTCCAAATCCAGCCGATTTCATCTCTTTCTTGCTTAAATCTTCCGATTTCTTCCTCAAATCCCCATCTTCATGGCTCCAAGGGTTCGTTTTTCTACTTTTCTCGCAGATTTGTCAAAAATTTCGGTATTTGGTCCGAAAATGTTGAATTGTTCTTGAAGTTTTTGAGATAAATCTTAGTTCTTTGTGCTTAATAGTTGATTTATAGTTGAACCCTAGTTGAAATCTACAATCTTTGTGTTTAGTTAGTTAAAATCTCTTAAGTTTAGTAGATTTCATAGCCTACATTATTGAAATTGGAGGAATTGTAGAAGAGTTGGGTAAAATTTCGGATTTTTACAAGTATTTTGGTTGGGGTTTAGTTGTTGAACTAGCATAACTTTTGCTTAGTTATATTCTTTTGAATGCTAGTTTGACAACTCGGGTTGGATAAATTTGGACACCAAATGTCAAGTCTTTTGTTCAATTATGTCAAGAATACTAATAAAGACAATATTTTTACAATGTTAATATGTTTATAACACTTAGTTATTTTTAAATCAAATTGAAATAAAATATAATTAACAATGTCAAATCTTTAATTTTATTTTCAATTTTCTTATTTTCAAAACTAAGTGTGGGAAGGGGTAACGTCTTTTACATTTCATGTTATACATAATTGGACACCCTTCTATTGTTTCATATTTATATTCTTAACATTGTGAAAATTGTCTTTGATGTAGAAACAACAAAAGACCGCTGCTTCTGAAGGATTTATGTGCACAGTTAGTCAATCTATGATGATACATCCATGCCTACGAAACACTTAAGGGTCACACCGGTGAGTGCATGTAATACGAGCAAGATAAGCAATGATACTACGAAGAGGAATGATTCATAATAGTCATTATGAATCAGTTAAAGTATTAAGTTAAGTTTAACTTATTACTAGATTAGTTTAACTAACTATTTAATACAAGTGTTTGTACATTTACTAGTTGAGTAAATATACAACGTGTTAATTATAGATTATCCATGATATGATTTAAAGCTATTAAATCATATAGTAATTGGATAATATTGTTGTATAAATTATATAAAGGTTATTATATAATTAATTATTAAAAGTATAAATACAAGTATATAATTCGTGTATACGGGTACCGAATTATTAATGTATAAATACTAGACATTTAATAGTTAAGTGCAACAATAATAATTAGTTAAACTATAAGGGATGGAAGTGATAAAAGGAAGTTTAATTAAAGATCTAATATTAATTAAACTAGAGGGTTCTAAGCGTAACTTATTTGTATATAAATAAGAGGCTTAGGGTAACCCTAAACACCCATACACCACCTCACGAAATCCTTGCCCCCTCCTCTCCCTATTTCGGCTGAACAAGCAACAAGGGAAGAACACAAGTTTGTGTTCTTCGTGTTCTTCGTTCGTTCTTCGTGTTCTTCAAGTAGTGAAGAACAAGTTCATTGCTTAGATCAACTAGAAGATCACTCGATTTGTTCATCATCAGTGGACTAATCTTAAGCAAACAACAAGGTATGTTTTGGGAAACTTTTTTCTCCCTTCTCCCCTCTTGGACGAATTCGGCCGTTCTTTGGTTGATGGTCGAACGAACCACACAAGCAATGTGTGTGTTCGAGTTCTTCGTACAAGGTTTCTTTCTTGTTATTCAAGTTAGATTTCCAACATCCCAATCCTTTAGGGTTTAAGGATTAGGTTTAATCCCAATTCCGCTTTTAGGGATTAAATCAGCTAGTTGGTTTAACCGGTCAAGAACAAGTTCATGTTCTTGGTCAGCATGATTCGAACCAAGCATGCTAGGCGGTCGGTCCTATGGGTCGATCGAGTACAGTAAATCCCTACAGTGGTATCAGAGCGTTGGTTTAGAAATCTAAATTAGATTAACAGTTTCTTTTGTTTGTTTAATTTTAATTACAAGTTTTTTTTTTTTGTTCCAAGTTCTTCTTCTTCTTCTTAGATTTCGAAAATGGGTAAGAACCCTAGACCAAGAACATTAAACTAGTTTAGTTTAATTGGTCGAAAGGTTTCTAAAGAACCCTAGTATTTTTTTGAAAAATCTAAAGAACCCTAGGATCAAGTATGTTAAACAAGACTTGTTTAATTGATCAAAAGACTTCTTTTCCTAACCCTAGTGTATTTCGAAAAATTGGAAGAACCCTAGGATCAAGAACATCAAAGTTCGTGATCAAGAGGATTCTTTCCTTATTAGTTGATCTTCCAAATCTAGGATCAAGTATGTTAAGCCAAGTTTTGGTTTAATTGATCAAAAAGGATCCCTTCCTTTTTCCCTCAAAGATTTCGAAATCAAGGAGGATACTTGGACACCAAGTTTGTTAAACTAGCTTAGTTTAATTGATTGAAAAGTTTCCTAGGCTTTAAGGAAATTTTTGAAACCCTAGATATAATCTAGGATTAAATTAGTTTAGTTTATTAAAAGAATTAATTAGAATAATAATAATAATCTAAAACCTAGATAATTAAACAAGTTTATGTTTAAAAGGTTTAATTATTATTTTAATAGATTTATTAAGACTAGTTCTTTAAACCTAGTAATTTAAACAAAGTTTTATTGTTTATAAGGTTTAAATTAAAAAGTTTAAATAAATTTATTAAGGTTACAATCTATCTTAGAATTTAAACAAAGTTTATTGTTTAATAGGATTGATTGAAATTAATCTTTTAATAAAATAATGTCCTTGATCAAGAAAGTCAAAACCCTAGTTTTGATTGATCAAGAACAAGATTAGGGTTTAACTAATTAATAAGAAGTGTTAATTTTTAAGTTCTAAAATTAACAAGATGTATTTATTTGTTTATTTATATTATTTCGGAAATTTTAAATATTTAAAGAAAATTTATTTTAAAAGATATAATAAGTTTATATGTATTTTAATTAGATTAAGTTAAAATACATACGTATAAATTAGATGTAATATTCTTATCAGAATGTTACCAGTTTACGATAAATAATATATATATATATATATACGAATATATTAAATACAAGATAAAATGGAACAATTAAAAGATAATGTTATTTTGATCTTTAAAGAATAATAGTATAACTAGTTATTGTATAGGTTACTATATAATTAAAACTAGAAAGTACAAAGTTATATTTTCATTATAACTAGAAATTGTACAAGTTGAAATTATATGGTTAGCTAGAAATATACAAAGTTATATTATTATAAGGTGTATAAAGTTATAAGTTATAACTAGATAATTATACAAGTATAATATAAGTATTTTACAAGTCATGTAATATACTAGATTAATGATCAAGAATAAATAACAAAGAACCTATATTTAACTAGTTCAAGTTAAATGTAAGAAAGGTTTAAACAAACTAAGAATTATTATATATAGTCTTTATATAATAAGTTTATTAGTTTCACAAAGTATAAACCGGTGATTGTGTTAGTTTAAGTTCCATCATGGTTGTTGGAGCTAGTGGGAGCTACACAAGAAAATCACAAAGTTTATAAGTGTATCATTAAGACATAAGTTTTGGTCGAATCTAATAAGTCAAAACAAATGTCTAATTTCGTTATTAGACGTATGAAAAAACTAGATGTGTTAAACTAGATTTATGATTCAAGTTTATGAATCATAATAGGATTAAAAGTTTAACATAAGTTTTAAGTTTTTCAAGTAAGATAAAACAAGTAAGTTGTATTATAGATAAAGGTTTATCACAAAACCTAGTAAAACATTTTGTACACCTCGTATTAGGTATACATGTAAAATCGTGCAAATTCTTGAAACTGTAAGCTTTAAAGAATAGTTCTTATACTTTAAAAAGGTGTCTTGTATAATTCTTCAATTCACAAGTCACACATTTTAAACAAGGATTAAGATTGGAATAAAGGTTTAAGTTTAGTTTAAGACTTAAACAAACCCAAGAAAATCTTAGATCGGAGTACTATCCACCTAATGGAACACCTCACATGTTCAACGTTATTCATATTGTAAGGATAAAGAACCTTAGATATGGATTCAAATCATTGCGAGTGTTAGGGTGTGTAAGGTTCTGTGATAATTGGGAGTCCCGATGCAGAGCATCGCATTGTCTTAGATGGTTTGATCTACTTTGGTGATAATCGGGAGTCCCGGCACAAAAAGTACTTGAGTAGAATAAACATACTAGACTTTATTACTAACTTAGATATGTACAATTAGATTGTACAAGGTTGTAATAAGTTATAAGTCTAAAGATTCTACGCCCCCTAGGAATCGTGTCAAGTCTTGATACGATCGGTAAGGATGTTACCTACCAGAAAAAGCATGTCTTGTCGGGAAGTGCCCAAACCTTGCGGCGAGAATGTGATATATGGATCCTAGGCCTAAAATATTAATTATGGGTTTATAATATATTTTAGAGAATGTTTATTGATGATTACTAATTAAACTGGGTTTGATTTGTAGATGGCAGTAACAACGCAATCGCGACGACAAGTACCAACAATCTCTCACTTCGCTCAATCCTCGAAAAAGACAAGTTGACTGGGTCAAACTTTCTCAACTGGGAGCGCAATCTTCATATTGTGCTCAGGCATTAGAGAAAGTGGTATGTATTGGAAAGAGCAGTGCCAAGTACCCCTGCCGTTAATGCTAGAGCTGAAACGAGGCAAGCTTATGATAAGCATGTCAGTGATGCACTCGATGTGAGCTGTCTAATGCTCGCCACTATGAGTCCTGAGTTACAAGCGGGACTTACGGATGTGCCTGCATTTGAGATGATCCAGCAACTTGGGGATTCATTTCAAGAGCAAGCTCGCACTGAGAGGTTCGACATCAATCGAGCCTTCAACTCTTGCAAAATGGTCAAAGGAACGCCGGTGAGTGCCCACGTCATGAAAATGAAAGGGCACTTGGATCACCTCGCTAGACTTGGTCACCCCATACCGTTGCAAATGGCAACAGATACTATACTCAACTCGTTGTCTGATTACTACAAGTCTTTTGTGGTCAACTACAACATGCATAATATGGAGAAATCCATTGTTGAGCTACATTTCATGCTCAAGACAGCTGAGTTAAGTTTGGGGACCAAATCTAAGGACGTTCTCATGATCGGTAATGGCGGTGGCGGTGGGGAGAAGAAAAAAGGGCATGGTGGTAAAGGAAAGGGTAAAACCTATCCTAACCAAGGAGTGCCAAATGGTGAAGGTGTCAAACAAAAGGTCAAGAAGGTTAAGCCTAACACTGCGAGGACCGAGAACCGGTGCTTCAAGTGTGATGAGGCTGGGCATTGGAAAAGGAATTGTCCAAAGGGTGCAAGTGGTAGTGGAGGAAACGCAAGTTCCTCAGGTAAAACAACCACACTTCTTAATCACTTTAAGATACTTGTAAAGTACGTTACGAGTAATCTAACTTTTGCAATCGTTTATTGCAGGAGGAAATGGAAAGTGATGACGACCAACATGAGATAGTGATAATCCCACGAGCACCATGTTTTTGATTCAGTATTTTTGTGGATTCGTTTTAAACAATTTTACTTTATTGTTTGGATAATTTTAATTTTTTTAGTTTTAATAAATTTCGAATCCATGGTTGAATTATATTGTGTGCATATGTGATAATTACACTAGTCAAGGTTTATGCTAGATTGCAAGTCAAGTTTTGATTTACTTATATTTCATGTTATATACTTGTTTGATTGATGTATAAATAATGTCTTGATAGCTCAAGGTATTTAGATACTAGTAAATTAGAAAGTTTTTCTAATGAAAGTATTTAAAAGTTTATGGAAGCATAAAGTTCAAAGGTTATTGAACTTAGTTAAAACATTTTAAGTAATAGTCATTACTTATGATAGAAAGTTTTAAAGTATTAGTATTAATATAGTATGATTATATTGGATATAATCAAGATAGACTTTAAGAGTGTTATTACAAGTCTTTTATACTTGTAGTAAAGGATTTAATGAAGTCATAATTCCCTAATAAGAATAATTGGATATTCGTATAATCCAAGCAAAATGACTTAGACATTAAATAAACTCTTAAAAAGAGAAAAACTATATTAAAGTATTTAAGAATTAAAAAGGTATTATTGCAAGTCTTTTATACTTGTAATAAATACAATATTTAATCAAGTCATAATTCCCTTATAGGAATAATGGATATTTAAGAAATCCAAGGAAATGACTTTGGCATTAAATAAAGTTCTTAAAAGAATACTAATGTATTTAAGAATTGGAAGTATCGTTTCAAGTGTTTTATACTTGTTAAATACAGTAATTAATAAAGGTCATGATTCCCGAAACAGGAATGTTGGATATTCGCAAATCCAAAGGATGATCTTAATTATTGATAGAATTCTTAAAAGGTTAAACTACAAGTTATTGACTAGGTCAAAGTAGTTTAAGAGATGCTTAAATTCCATAAAAGTAAGTGGGAGCTAAGACTAACGCAATTCATTAAAGATGTTAATGAATTCAGTAAGTTAGTAAGACATTAACAACAAGGTTTTACCAAAGAGTTAAGAGAAATAAATGATCATTGATTAGATTATTGCAAACCTAATAGCGTGATCACAAGTCTTGTGATTAATTATTGCATATCTAATAGGTTGTTAACCCTTCAGTGGATAACATAATCATTTAAGGAAATTTCTTTAACTAGTAAGAATATCTACAAAAGAAAGTAACTAAAAGAGGCTTTAGTTACAAGGATAATTTTATGAATTCAAGAAACTAAGGAGTTAATTTTCCAATCCTCCTATGTTTGTCGAATTACATAAAACGCAAGACTAGAATATGTTCTAAATGTTGCATAAACAATATCTAGCAAAGACAAAAGAAACAGTATTCCTAAATACTCGTCTTGTGTCTTTAGTTTAATAGAAATGATTGGTTTAGTGATAAAGTTACAATTAAAATTGTAGAATCATTAAGTAATCAACACGAACAAAAGGAATAAGTAATGACCCGGTAATAATTCAGTATCTATGTCCAGTGAGGAATAATACTTGAGTTAGTATCATTGTTATTCAGACTTTGTATGTTTTACTATATCCATGAATAAAAGTCCTTTTTATTCAAAAGATATAAATCCGTGACTACTCGTCTTGGTGGGAACCTTGATGGGACGTTAACGTCATCGTGATATTTGGTGGTAGATTCGAAGTTCTTCGAAGATAACTACACAAGTTTTGTGTAAACCAAATATCGGTGATATTCTGTTGGAGCTCAACGAATATTGGATCGACCACCGTGACAATACTTTGTGGCTGAAAAGTTCAAAAGTATTGTTCACTAGGATTGTCCTTAAGCCTGAGGTATTTGGTTTAGGATACAATGACTAATGTGCTTTGGTTCGTCTTAGACAATTCTGAAAAATGTTTGTCATACGAGGCGATACTGGGTACAAAGGAAGTTGTACTTTAAATCGAAATATAACAAGATGGTAATTGCACCTCCTTTTTAGGAGAGATATCTTTAGGTTCTTTGACATGGTGAGAAATTGACAAGTGCACGGCCGTGCCCAAACGAACTGATTTGTTCTTTGTCGTTTATCACAACAGTTTGAATCAAGAAGTCATAAAATGATTTCGAATATAGGAGTTGATATTTTCTACCATGCTCGTATTCGTTGTCACAAATATCGTGCTGCAAGGGATAAGCCTAACATATTTGCCCAAGAAGTAAAGACAGAGTGTTCTTTACTAGGAGACGCTATTAAGAGTTTCTCATAAACTATACCTGGGTTACGTAAGCTGTTTTTATGGGATTGGTTACCTACATGCCCATCTAGAAGGCCACTGTAACTCGTATCATTAAGACAAAGGTTACGAACTTGCACAAGTGGGAGTCTGAAAGATTTATGTGCACAGTTAGTCAACCTATGATGATACATCTATGCCTACGAAACACTTAAGGGTCACACCGGTGAGTGCATGTAATACGAGCAAGATAAGCAATGATACTACGAAGAGGAATGATTCATAATAGTCATTATGATCAGTTAAAGTATTAAGTTAAGTTTAACTTATTACTAGATTAGTTTAACTAAATAATTAATACAAGTGTTTATACATTTACTAGTTGAGTAAATATACAATGTGTTAATTATAGATTATCCATGATATGATTTAAAGCTATTAAATCATATAGTAATTGGATAATATTGTTGTATAAATTATATAAAGGTTATTATATAATTAATTATTAAAAATATAAATAAAAATATATAATTCGTGTATATGGGTACCGAATTATTAGTGTATTAATACTAGACATTTAATAGTTAAGTGCAATAATAATAATTAGTTAAACTATAAGGGATGGAAGTGATAAAAGGAAGTTTAATTAAAGATCTAATATTAATTAAACTAGAGGGTTCTAAGCGTAACTTATTTTTATATAAATAAGAGGCTTAGGGTAACCCTAAACACCCTTACACCACCTCACGAAATCCTTGCCCCCTCCTCTCCCTATTTCGGCCGAACAAGCAACAAGGGAATAACACAAGTTTCCGTTCTTCGTGTTCTTCGTTCGTTCTTCGTGTTCTTCAAGTATTGAAGAACAAGTTCATTGCTTAGATCAACTAGAAGATCGCTCGATTTGTTCATCATCAGTGGACTAATCTTAAGCAAACAACAAGGTATGTTTTGGGAAACTTTTTTCTCCCTTCTCCCCTCTTGGACAAATTCGGCCAAAGAACCCTAGGGTTCTTTTGTTGATGGTCGAACGTGAAGGGTTTCACATAACCTGATCGACCACTTGGGTCAACCACCTAGTACGCTTGGTTCGACCATACTGACCAAGAACATGAACTTGTTCTTGACCGGTTAAAACCAACTAGCTGATTTAATCCCTAAAAGCGGAAGTGGGATTAAACCCAATCCTTAAACCCTAAAGGATTAGGATGTTGGAAATCTAGATTAGATTAACAAGAAAGAAACCTTGTACGAAAAACTCGAACACACACACATGCTTGTGTGTGTTCGTCGAACACTCACCAAGAACCCTAGGGTTCTTGGCGTTCTCGTTCGATCGTACAAAAGGAGAGGAAGAAAGTGTGTTCCATGAAACATACCTTAGTTAATGCTTAAGATAGATCCACTGATGATGAACACGACGAGCGATCTTCTAGTTGATCACTTGCAATGATCTTGTTCTTCGAAACTCGAAGAACACGAAGAACGAAAGTAGAACACGAAGAACACGAAGAACGAACGAAGAACACGAAGAACACAAACTTGTGTTCTTCCCTTGTTCGTGTTCAGCCGAATGGAGGGAATAAGGGGGGAGGGATTTCGTGTAAAGGGGCAAGGAATCAACCTCTAGAGTTAAGTCATAAGCCTCCTATTTATAGTAGAAGATCTTACACTTAAAACCCTTCTAGTTTAATTAAGACTAACTTCTTAATTAAACTTCATTTTTACACTTCTATCCCTAATAGTTTTAACTAGTTTATTATTGTTGCACTTAACTATTAAATGTCTAGTATTAATTCACTAATAATTCGGTACCCATATACACGAATTATATACTTGTATTTATACTTTTAATAATTAATTATATAATAACCTTTATATAATTTATACAACAATATTATCCAACTACTATATGATTTAATTGCTTTAAATCATATAATGGATAATCTATAATTAACACATTGTATATTTACTCAACTAGTAAATGTACAACTTCTTGTATTAATTAGTTAGTTAAACTAATCTAGTAATAAGTTAAACTTAACTTAATACTTAACTGATTCATCTGATGGAGGATATTCGATTCTGCTGGGCTTGTTTAGAGAAACAAGAGCCGTCGAAGATCCAGAGGGACTCACCTTAGAGTCCTTTGGAGGTTGAAATTTGTTGAGTACAGTTCTCTCATGGCTTAGAAACATACCATAGAGAGAGGAAAGAGTATAATCTTTCAAAGTAGGAGACGTACTCATGCAAGTTATGATGGTAGCCCATTTAGAAGGTAAGGCAGCCATAAACTTACACATTTTGGACATATCGTCCTTATCAACCCCATGAGACTTCAGCTCGTTTAACAGAATGTTATAACGATTGCATGTTTGAGAGATAGTCTCACTAGGCTTGGCTTTAAACAGTTCATAATCACGTATGAGCATGTTTTTGTTATGTTCACGCACAACAGATGTGCCTTCATAAACTTCAGCCAGCCTCTCCCACATCTCTTTAACTGAATCACAAAATTGTATATTGTGATACAGTTCATCACCAACTGCTTGAAAAAGCATATCCCTTCCTTTATTCTCAATATGAACAAGGCGTTTTTCAGCGTCTGTCCATTGAGCCTCAGATTTCACAACATAGTGTTATGGGACTTCAGGAGTTCCAGGAATAAGTGTTTTGGGAACGTATTTTCCTATCATTATGTTATCTTGAAGTTTTGGGTGATAGGTAACCATGTGGGACAACATACGTGTTTTCCACATGGGATAGTTGGTTTGAGTTAGTTTGGGAGGTTTTCCAGATGATGGAAGATCTGATGATGTAGGTTCAGCCATAACAGATGCTCAAAATTGATGGAAAAACAATTTTGACACCCGCTCTGATACCAGTTGTTGGATCCCAACAACACAACCGTGTTGCGTTATGACCGAGTAACGAAGATACGATAAGTAAATAACAACAAGATTTCAATGATTAAGAGTTTTATTAAAAACAGCTTAATACAATACAGAGTTTGCGGAAATAGATAGTACACACTACCTAAACTCTATACTTGAGTTGACACTTTAGACCGCTCAAACTAGAAGGGTATACACTGAGAGTTATATCAGCTGGTACTAACAGCTGATATTAATGCCTTAGTAATAACTATGGAGGAGTTAATACTTAGACAATAACTAACTCTCAGAGAATATTCTTGTGCTTATGATTTCTAAGGGTGTTCTAAAGGTGTTGTAAATGCAAGCATTTACGTCTGTATTTATAGCCCAAGATCCATGTTCCTTAGTCCACAAGTTTGACGACGTGTAAACATATTATTCGTCGATGTAGACTTGCCATGGATCATTAAATGCTATTGCACAAGTTATTGTCCGAGTGTACTTTGTGTCCACTTCTTCCGGTACCTTTTCTGACGCACAGTGAAAGGTGTACTACATAAGTACAGAAGTTGTTGACTTTCTCTTTACATGCTTGAGGGACAAACGATGAAGTTGTACTGACATTATCTTCTATTCCAAAATAGAAGATCTTCATCGTTTTCTTCTTCTTTGAGTGGGAACGGGAAATGTTCAAGGTGTCAATGAACATTTCCTTTAAGTCTTCATCTGCAGCAGGTACTATCAGCTGATTCCACAATCAGCTGAATAGTCTTCTTCTTGTCTTTGTCCTTTGGTCATAGACTTCGAATGAACTCTCGTTAATAGCCGCTGATTTGACTTGTATCCTAAAGCTAAGTACGTACTCAGGTGAAGGTTTATTGTATATACTTGCTTCAGCTGAGATACATACTTCAGCTGTTATTTATTCTTCTTGGCTATCGAGCATCAAATCTTATTTACTTAGTCTTGGGACTAACAATCTCCCCCTATTTGATGCAGTCGAATAGCCGTATAAGTGTAACCCTGTAATGATTCAGCTGAAAGAAGTCAGCTGAATACTTATGTACTTTGACCCTTTGTAACATCCCAGAACCCCGTAGCATAATATTGTCCGCTTTGCCCACCGGCGCACGGTTTTGTTCTTGGTATGGACCACTTCCACCCAAAAGGCCTCATGCTAAGAGAGGTATCCACATCCTTATAAGGAGTGTTTCGTTCCCCTCTCCAACCAATGTGGGACGAATCTTACAATTCTCCCCCTTGGGACACAACGCCCCCGTTGTGCACATCGGTCCGGGTCTGGCTCTGATACCACTTGTAACATCCCAGAACCCCGTAGCATAATATTGTCCGCTTTGCCCACCGGCGCACGGTTTTGTTCTTGGTATGGACCACTTCCACCCAAAAGGCCTCATGCTAAGAGAGGTATCCACATCCTTATAAGGAGTGTTTCGTTCCCCTCTCCAACCAATGTGGGACGAATCTTACAATGAGAAAAGAATGGTGGAAACCACTAGCAGCGTCCATGACCGAGGAGCAACTGACCTGGGAGGTGTTCGTGGACAGGTTCAAGTTGCAGTACGTGCCACGTGTGGAAGTAGAGCGGATCACTAGAGATTTCCTGAGCCTTCAGCAAACCAACGAATCCGTTAGTGCTATTACTACAAAGTTTAGAGAACTGGCTTCCTTTTGTCCCGATTATGCTGCTACTGAGGAAATGAAGATGGCTCGATATCTGGATATGTTGCGTAGTGATATTAGGGAATATGTGGGGATGATGCCCCGTAATTCCTTGGCCGAGATGATAGAGGCGGCACGAGGCCGTGAGATTGAGCTAGACCGTCAGAAGAAAGATTCCAAGAGGTCCCTACCAGCATCTCAAGGGAACTACAGTCAGGGCAATGAGAAGAAGCGTCGGTTTGAGTTCAAACCGTACAAGGGCGGTAATTCGGGTAAGAGCGGTCAGACGGGGGGCTATACGCGTTATGGTAACGCGAATCGCGATGAGACGAGGAGCACGTCTCGTGATGCACCAGGTAGAGATGAGGGGAGAGTGAAACTTTGTTATAAGTGTGGACAGACTGGGCACATGGCGAATGCCTGCAATTTAAGAGGACTGATGTGTTTCTACTGTAAGGAAGAAGGCCACACGAAGGATGACTGCCCGAAGAAGAAAGATACTGGGAGAGGTATCAAATTCAAACTTTTTACTAACTTTTCCATTCCTCGAAAAAAAAAATTGTTCTTTATGTTTGATTATATAAATTTAAGTATATAAATATTTAGGTGTTGCTAGAGGGGGGCCTGTGATGAATCCGGCCCCGGCTACGCTCAGGATCGCTGAGGGGGCTACTACTCGGGCTCGAGGACGAGCCTATCAGATGACCGGGGAGGAGGCCAAGAAGGCTCCTAATGCTGTTGCTGGTAAATATTTTACCTTCTGAGTTATTATTTCATTCATAATTTGAGCTATTATCTGAGTTAATCTGAGAAAATCTGCACGAGTACTACTGTGTGATTCTAATTCTGTGTGCATGTTGTGATCTCTGTGTAATAGGTACTTTTTCTGTGAACGACATACCTGCTTTTGTGTTATTTGATAGTGGGGCAACCCATTCGTTTGTCTCTCATGCTTTTAGCAAACTGATGTCTCATAAGTTAGAGAATCTTTCCGAGCCTTTAGTGATAGAAGTCGTCAACGAGAAAACTCTAACGGTTACAAAAGTTTACCGGAAATGTCTGATCGAGCTTTGTGGGAAGAAATTTCCCATAGATCTCATTCCTATTGCCATGAGAGAATTGTGTGTGATCGTGGGGATGGATTGGATGACTGAATACCATGCCGAGATTCTCTGCCATCAAAAACAAATCCGTATCAAACCCCCAAGTGGGATTGAGTTGGTAATCCAGGGCGACATAAACCGATTGGTGCCGGCACTGTGTTCGGCTGCGAGGGCAAGGAAATACCTTCAACACGGTGCCGTGGGTTATCTAGCTTATGTTATCGACACCATCCTTGAATCAAAACCAAGGTCGATAGAAAGTGTTCCCATTGTTAGTGAATATGCCGATGTATTTCCCGAGGATCTGCCGGGAATACCACCAGAGAGGCAGGTGGAATTTCGAATTGATTTAGTACCGGGTGCTGCACCGATTGCTAAGGCTCCTTATCGCCTTGCACCGCCAGAAATGAAAGAATTGTATGACCAGTTACAAGAGCTACAAGAAAAAGAATTTATCCGACCGAGTTGTTCACCGTGGGGCGCACCGATTTTATTTGTGAAGAAGAAAGATGGGTCGCAAAGAATGTGTATCGATTACCGTGAATTAAATAAATTGACGGTGAAAAACCGTTACCCATTTCCGAGAATCGATGATTTATTCGACCAACTCCAGGGTGCGTCATGGTTTTCAAAGATCGATTTACGTTCAGGGTATCATCAGATGCGGGTAAAAGAGGAAGATATTGAGAAAACCGCTTTTCGAACACGTTATGGTCATTATGAGTTTGTAGTGATGCCCTTCGGACTCACTAACGCACCAGCGGCTTTCATGGATCTCATGAACCGGGTGTGTAGTAGTATGTTAGATCGTTCGGTGATTGTGTTCATAGATGATATTTTGGTTTACTCCAAGACCAAATCGGACCACGAGGTTCATCTTCGCGAGGTGTTAGATACGTTGAGACGCGAAGGTCTTTATGCGAAATTTTCCAAGTGTGAGTTTTGGCTACGTGAGGTGCAGTTTCTGGGGCACGTTGTGAATGAAGAAGGTATAAAAGTTGATCCCGCAAAAATCTCAGCGGTGATGAAGTGGGAAGTACCCAAGACGCCATCAGAGATTCGTAGTTTCTTGGGTTTGGCTGGGTATTATCGTCGTTTTATCCAAGATTTCTCCAAAATCGCGTCACCTTTGACAAAGTTGACAAAGAAATCAGCTGCATTTAGTTGGGGTAATCAGCAGCAAGAAGCTTTTGAAGCATTGAGGAATCGGTTATGTGAGGCACCGATTCTAGCCCTGCCAGAGGGTGTAGAAGATTTTGTGGTTTACGGTGATGCGTCCATTCAGGGTTTGGGTGCCGTTTTAATGCAAAGGGGTAAAGTGATTGCATATGCTTCTAGACAGTTGAAGTCTCATGAGGGAAATTACCCTACGCACGATCTCGAGTTAGGTGCCGTGGTGTTTGCCTTAAAAATCTGGAGACATTATTTATATGGCGTGAAAATCACCATCTACACTGATCATAAGAGTTTGAAATATTTGATGGATCAGCAAGATTTGAACATGAGGCAGAGGAGATGGCTTGATGTGTTGAAGGATTACGATTGTGAGATCCTTTATCATCCGGGTAAAGCCAATGTAGTGGCTGATGCGTTGAGCAGGAACCCTATTCGGGGTGTTTGTATGAGGTTGACAGCAGTGGCATCGTTATTGGAGTCTATTCGCAGTGCACAGGTAGAAGCCTCAGAAGCCGAGCAGGCTAAGAAAGAGCGAGTTGTAGGTGTGATTGGCAGTTTCGTGAAGGACAATAGAGGTCTTTTGACACATCTTGGTAGAGTTTGGGTTCCTTCACACGGTGGTAACCGTGATGTTTTATTAGAAGAGGCTCACAAGTCTAAATTCTCTATTCATCCGGGTTCGACTAAGATGTATCGAGATCTTCGCGAAAATTATTGGTGGCCGAGTATGAAATTAGAGGTGGCCGAGTATGTTGAGAAATGCTTGACTTGTCGCAAAGTCAAAGCCGAGCACCAGAAGCCACATGGTATGTTGCAGCCGTTAGAGATTCCAGTGTGGAAGTGGGAACAGATCACTATGGATTTGATCACCAAGTTACCGAAAACGCAAGGAGGATATGATGCTATTTGGGTGGTCGTTGACCGTTTGACTAAGAGTGCTCATTTTATTCCGATTCGAGAGAGTTCGTCAGCTGAGAAGATGGCAGATATTTTTGTTCGCGAGATTGTGGCTAGACACGGTATACCAGTCTCTATTGTATCAGACAGAGACACTCGTTTCACATCGAGATTTTGGGAGAAATTCCAAGAGGAGATGGGCACGAGACTTCATTTCAGTACTGCGTTTCATCCACAGACGGACGGCCAGAGTGAGCGGACAATTCAGACGCTCGAGGACATGCTAAGAGCATGTGTGCTTGATTTTGGTGGTAGTTGGGATAAGTACTTACCATTGGCGGAATTTTCATACAACAACAGCTACCACTCGAGCATTCGTAAGTTTATTAACTTTCTCTCTTCCTTTAATTTTGTGTAAGAATGTTTTCCTAATCCTTTCTCTGAATTAGGTAAACTGCCATTCGAGATGTTATACGGCAGGAAGTGCCGGACGCCTATTTGCTGGGGCGAAGTCGGGCACAAAGTACTGGGTAGTACTGAGATCGTGTTGAAAACTACCGAGATGATTCAGATGGCGCGTGAGAGGTTGATTACCGCACAGAGTCGCCAGAAAAGCTATGCAGACAAAAGGCGTTCTGTTCTGGAATTTCAGGTTGGGGATTATGTGTTGCTAAAGGTTTCCCCGTGGAAGGGGGTAATTCGGTTCCGGAAGAGGGGAAAGTTGGGACCCCGTTACATTGGTCCATACCAGGTGATCGCCAGAGTTGGTAAAGTTGCTTATCGTCTAGATTTACCAGAAGAACTCCACCTCATTCATAACACTTTTCACGTTTCCCAACTGAGAAAATGTATTGTCGATGAGTCCGAGGTCGTGCCATTAGAGGACATCCAGATTGATGAGAAGTTGAACTATATCGAGCGACCAGTTGCGATTCTTGATCGCAAGGTCAAGACTTTGCGCAACAAAGAGATTGCGTTAGTTAAGGTACAGTGGCAGCACCGTAAGGGTTCTGAGTGGACATGGGAACCTGAGTCCGAGATGCGTGAGAATTACCCCGAGCTATTTCCGAGCGATGACTTCGGGGACGAAGTCTGATTCAAGTGGGATTGAGTTGTAACGCCCCGAATTTTATAAGTTAATTTAATTACGTTTTATTCAGTTAAAACATTATTGTATTACCTATTTGATATTATTAAGGGAAATAATAATTGACGTTTTGATTACGTATCTATATGATCTTTACTGTGTGACGCCTCGTTATTCCAGTATTTAATTATGTGACGTTTCGTCTGCTGTAATGAAGACATTTAAATTCCCGAGTGTTGAGTGTCGGGTCAAGGCCGGCCAAGGGCCAAGGCCGAGACTCGTATTTATGTCCCGATTAAAAAGAACGATTTAAGAGGCCGGACCACTTGCTATGCTATTTTATTTGTGTGAGTGTAGAAATCGAAGAGGGGCCGAACGTCTTTTCTCCATGATCCATTTTTGATCATGGATTTATTTAACAAGCCAGCTTTGCATCAGCTCCTTTGGCCCAATCGATGAAGGCCTAGGGCCCATGCACGTGATATATCAACCAAATTAATCCCTTGTACGTTTCTAAACCAAATCAATTGCAGCCGTTTGAGTACCCCTTTCTCTCTCGTTTTCTCTTTGTCGCAAGTTCCATCGAACGAACTCTGGTGGAGGATAATCTCATCGGTAAGTATTCCAGAAATTCCTTTCTCGTCGAATCAGACTCTCGGTTCTAACCGCTGCTATGATGATTCGTTATATAGCTGTGATCCAAGCAGAAGAAAGGCTCGAGTAGGTTGTTTGGTGTCTGTTTCGTCGCCGATTACCGGAGTGCTTGAAGTGTTTAGTTATTCTCCGGTGAGTTGTTTCCCCTCTTATTTTGATATTTTTCTGGATTATGGAAGACTCGAGTAATAGTTTATTGTTGTACTAATCCGTTGTCTATAGGAATCATAGGGATGCAGGCTAATAGTTTGACACCAAGCCCAAAAACCGAATTCGGTTTGACTCGATTGTTGTTGTGACGTTTATTGTCTCGCGTGACTAATGGGCCCTATTTAATTGATTGATCATTCGGGATGGGATCTGCGATCCGGGCAGCCGAGGCCGAGCCTCGGGGTGTCCCGGTGGGATGGGTTGTTAAACTGTTTAATGAAATCGGGAATTAATAACCGAAGGGAAACCGAACCCGTAGGGTTCTTGGGTTCCAAACGGGAAAATTGGTAACGTCTAATTCTATACAAGTAAACTTTAAACCTAGTTAGAATGTGATGTAGGAAGGGTTGTCGGGTAATGAATTTAAATGCTCGGGTTTCCGGTGACGAGTCGGGTTGTTAAAACGAGTTTAATAAAGCAACATCTTCGGGCAGAATCTGCCCTACTGTTCTAACCTGTTTTTGAAATATTTAAAATAAGATTTTGGAATTTTGGCCCGTGCTGGGACCTTGGTTTTTGAGTTAGCTTTCCAACACCGCAACCCTCTCGTCAATCCGAATTACGGTTTAAAAGTTATAGTCGAATTAGTATGCTGCTGTTAGGAAATTGACCTGTGCAGTATGTCTGTCTTGCATCACTGTTTTGAGACACTTAGGGTCTGTTTTGACCAGTGACCGTCTCACAGTAAATTGGAGTTCTGATTGTCTTCTAGTCATGGTAAAAAGATGGTGAAAACCTAATAAACCGTTTAGGAGTTATGGCAGTTTCCGTGAGACTGACGGGGGCTGCAAATTTTCTGAAATAAGACCCCGGGTGGGATTTTAATTCCGGGTTTCACTTTTTGGTTTTAGGACCGTCTAGGAGATAACGTGCTATCCTTCTGATTGTCGGGAACCTTTTGGAGCTTACGTTTACCAAGGTGAGTATTCTCACCGTGTATTCAGTTTTAACGTTGTACATGCATGACTTATGTGTTACATTTCTTGCACCATAATTGTTATCTGAGTTTGAGCTGTTATCTGAGTTTGATCCGTTATCTGAGTTTGACCTGTTATCTGAGTATCTGAGCATCTGTTTATTTATTCATGATCTGAGACATTGTGCCTGGGTAACCGAGCTCGGCACAGAGTCATTCTGTGCTACTACATGCTAGAGCAATCTGAGATAATTATGTTAAAGAAATAATAAAACATAATAACACACATCTGAGTTTTTGGGATTATTCCCGTCTGAGTTTTTGGGATTATTCCAGTCTGAGTTTTGGGATCACTCCCGTCTGAGTTTTGGCTTATGCCTATCTGAGGTGTGAGGAGGTACGAGGTTGATCTCTCGTCCCAAGTCACACAAGCGCGCTATATAAATTTAAAATCTGAGTAATAAAATCTGAGAAATAAATCTGAGTAATTAATCGAGTAGATTTTGACTAGGAGTACACCAATGTGCCCTCATGTGTTGTATGTTAAGATTGCTTGCATTTTGAGATATTCACTCAGCTTCTCCAGCTGACCCCTATTTTCCCCACTGTTTCAGGTACTAGCAAAGGGAAGGAGAAGGTGGACGGATGACCGCTGTATTCTGCCTATGCTGATGTGGACAGCAAATTATTATTATTATAAACATTTTTCTCTATTAAACTATTTCCGTTTTTAAGATTTTTGTTAAATACGATTTTACTATTTTGGGATTTTAATAATTGAATTATTGGGACATTTACATTAAAATATTATATTTAAAAAGTTTTAAAAATCTTGAAAATTTTAGGGTGTTACACCCTTAGGGTTCTTTTGTATATGTTTATCTTTTTACAATTTTTACAAGTATATTACAAAGTTTTGATTTTCTATTGATAAGGAAATTGAAATACAAGGAAAATCAAAAAAAATATAATGCCTTGGATATAGCTTATCCAACGACATGGAATGTAGCTCATCAATGGATTGCTCCATGTTGACCATATAATGCTTATAGTCATCTGACAACGAGTTTAATATCATTACTGTTGCTAACTGCAACGGTACTGGGTATTCTATTCATTCAATATGATCCATGTGCTCTTTCATTTCCATGACGTGAGCACTCACCGATGATCCTTTAACCACCTTGCGAGATTTGAACACCCTACAAGCGTAATATGCTTGTCCTGGTTCATTTCTAGCATTCGCGTAGGAGCATTTAGTATTGCTTTTTCTAGGACATTTCCTTTTCTCTTATGCCAAAGCATAATCCGAAGATCACACTTCCAATTGAGAAACATTGACCCAGTCAATTCGTCCTTTTCTAGAAACAAGCGTAGTGAGAGATTATTGGTACGTGTCGTTATGGTTGTTGCTGCCATCTACAAATCAAACCCAGTTTAATTAGTAATCATCAATAAACATTCTCTAAAATATATTATAAACCCATAATTAATATTTTAGGCCTAGGATCCATATATCACATTCTCGCCGCAAGGTTTGGGCACTTCCCGACGAGACATGTTGTTTCTGGTAGGTAACATCCTTACCGATCGTATCAAGACTTGACACGATTCCTAGGGGTCGTGGAATATTTAGACTTATAACTTATTACAACCTTGTACAATCTAATTGTACATTTCTAAGTTAGTAATAAAGTCTAGTATGTTTATTCTACTCAAGTACTTTTTGGGCCGGGACTCCCGATTATCACCAAAGTAGATCAGACCATCTAAGACAGTGCGATGCTCTGCGACGCGCACTCCCGATTATCACAGAACCTTACGCACCCTGACACTCGCAATGATTTGAATCCATATCTAAGGTTCTTTATCCTTACAATATGAATATCGATGAACAAGTGAGGTGTTCCATTAGGTGAATAGTATTATATTCAAGATTTTCTTGGGTTTGTTTAAGTCTTAAAACTAAACTTAAACCTTTATTCCAATTTTAATCCTTGTTTAAAATGTGTGACTTGTGAATTTAGGAATTATACAAGACACCTTTTTAAAACTTAAGAACTATTCTTTAAAACTTATAGTTTCAAGAATTGCGCGACTTATATGTATACCTAAAACGAGGTGTACAAAACGTTTTATTAGGGTTTGTGAAAAACATTATCTATAATAAAACTTACTTGTTTTATCTTACTTGACACTAGTACAAAAATAGCTTTTAGCCATGGTTTTTTTTTAACAACCTCGCCACAGTTTGACATGTTCATGTGGCTAAATGTCACAAATAATGTTCTAATGTTGTTTTAGCCACATTTTAACTAAAAGACTGCGACAATTGTAAATTAGATTTGAAAACTTTAGCCACGATTTAACATGATAAACGTGTCTATTGTTAGCCACGGTCATGTAGCGTGGCAAATTGTCACACTTTTCGCCATGGTTTGTTTTGTTAAAACGTGACATTATTTTGTGACGCTTAATACATGAGCCGAAAGACACATATTTAGCCACATGAATCAACTGCTTGTGTGTCCAAAAATTGGTATTCATTCGCCACATGAAACTATTGTTGTTGAAAGAAGTATACAACCACTGTCATTATTGTGTGTGTTATGTGGTTGTACGATAAACAATAGTCACTCAAAATTTCTTTTGTCTGTGTGGCTATATGATGGATATTTTCCATACACTAAATCGAGTCATGATAAAACTAAAATTACGTGTGGCTATAACCTAAATAATAGCAATGGTAAAAGTAAAATTAAAATTATGTCTCTACAATTAGTTTATAACCACGATTTAATTGTATATGAATGTGAGTGTACAAGTAGAAAATTGTCACATTAATGATGTTAAATATGACTTAATATTATTAGGGGTCACATATATGTCATAACGACTTATGTGGCTAGAGGGAAAACAATAGTCATGATTAAGTTGTTGTTGAAAGTTAGTATACGGCCACGATCATTATCGTGTGTATCATGTGGCTATACGACAAACAATACCCACAATTTTTTTTGCTTGCGTGGCTATATAATAGATATGTTCCAAAAATTGGTATTCATTAGCCACATGAATTCATTGTTGTCGAAAGTAGTATACAACCATGTTCATTATTGTGTATATTATGTTGTTATACGACAAATAATAGTCACTCAATTTTATTTTATTTTTTTTGTGTGGTTATATGATGGATATGTGTCATACCCTAAAAGATAAAACTAAAATTACGTATGACTATAACGTAAATGATAGCAATGGTAAAGCTAAAATTATAACCATGTATAAAAAAATAGAAATATTATGTATAAAAAAACCGTATAGTTAAATATTATATACTACCTCCGTATCAAAATAAGTGATACATTTGGGAAATTGCGGTTTTTGAGGCAAAAGATTGGAAAGTGATTTAAAATAGTATAAAGTGGATAGTTAGTGGATAATGGGACCCACTTCTTTTGGATGTAGTGAAATTAATAATGTTTAAAAGTAAAGGTAAGGGTAAAAGAGTAATTTTACTTTATTAAAGTAGATAGTTAGTGGAGAAGGGGTCCCACTTTTTTGCCAAATAAGGAAAGATTTTGAAGTGTATCACTTATTTTGTTCCACCCCTTTTAGGAAAGTGTATCACTTATTTTGATACAGAGGTAGTATTACGAAATACAAATATTAATATCATATTGAAATTTCCCAAATTAAAAACCTCAAATACTCAAATGTGGCGCCTAACTTTTGACACACCAAAATTAAAAATTCAAATTGTTTATTGGCGCATCACTTCCGTAAAATCGGATTCAGTTATTCAGAGAAATTATATTTTCCATTTCCATCCTTAATAATAGGAGAAGTTATTATGCCTTAACTATCGCTATATATCTTGCCCTAGTTTACGTTTATTCTTTTTACGCTGGAAATAAAAAGAATTGGCGTTTTACACGAATTTGTTGCTGCTATACGACTCTGCTGCTACTCGAATTTGCTGCTGCTATACGACTCTACTACTATAGGAATCTGCTGCTATACGAATTTGCTGGTATTTTTTCCAATTTGCTGTTGTTATACGAATTTCATTGTTGCTTTATACGAATTTTCCGGTTTCTGTTAATTTGGGATATCTCGAATTAAATCAACGACCTACTACAATAATCGTGAGATTTGGGTTTATTAGAACGTAGTATATCTCAGATCTGATTTTTGCTACTATACGAATTAGCTGGTAATTTATCCAATTTGCTGCTGATATACGAATTTTGTTGTTGTGATTTTGGATTTTTGAAGTTTTGTGTTGGTTTCAATCAAAATGTTGGACTGAATTAACTCAAAATTTTATTTGGGTTGATGTTAGTTGCACACGAATTTCCTGCTTCTGTAAAAAATTGGTTGCTTTTGTGGTTGCTCGGTTCAATCGACTTTTGAAGTTTTGTTTTGGTTTCAAATCAATTTAGAAATGCTGGTAACTTCTCAATGTCTGTTATTCGGAAGTTGTAATTTGGAACTCTATTGGTGTGCTAATTAGCTGATGGTATATCGAATGATAAGTAGTAAGTTTTTTTAACTGTAAAGATGATTGTTATAGAGTTTCAATTGATGAACTAGTAAAAGCGGCCTCCATTCAAGTTGGTGAGCACAAAACGGTAGAGGATGCTCTTGGTGTTTCGTAGCTTGGTCAAAAGACCTTGTCATTTGTGACTCGAATGTTAGTTGTTTAAGTAATTTTAATTTATTGTATTGTTATTTCATAAACTCTTTTCATTGTTACAAAAAATTTATTTTAGGAACCACAACCATATTCTACTCAAGATAACGAGATACAAGGTTTGAAGAAGAGGAAGAAACATACAAGATTGCAAAAGAGAACAAGGAGCAAATGTAAAACAACAAAGTAGGAATGGTCGTTAGTATTTGAACATCGAATTTTTTTAAATGTCTTGTACACTTTTTTTGTTGTTTTAAACTTTGTTATTTTGTTATTATTATTATTATTATTATTATTAATAGCATTTCATTTTAGTTATATATGATTGTATTAATAGCATTTCGAGATAACTACATGTGACTATAAAGTGCACATTAGCCATCATTAATAAAAAAATGTGTGTTTATAAGTAGGATTGCAGCCACGGTTAACATAACTACATGTAGCTATATATCACGATTTGCCATAATATATAAAAAATTTGTGTATCTAAAAGTACGATTATGGCCACAATTTTCACAAGTAAATGTGGCTATATGGTAAACCTAGTCATATTGTAGAGAAAGTGTGTCTAAAATTGGGGTATTGCCACATTAAATATAACTACATGTGACTATATGGTATACAATAGCCACATTTTATAGATAATAACGTGTCTATAATCGGGTTTATGGTCACCGCCAACATAACTTCATGGCTATATGGTGACTATTAGCCACGTTATAATAAAAATAGTGTCTCTAAAAGTAAGATTGCAACTAGTGCCACTTTAACTATATGCGACTATATAGTACGAAATAGCCACGATTGTATATATAATTACATGTCTACAATCGGCCTTATGATCACCACCAGCATAACTGCATGTAGCTATTTGGTGACCATTAGCCACGGTGTATAAAACATAGTACTCTAAAAGTAGGATTACAACTACTGCCACTTTAATAATATGTGGCTAAATTGTACGAATTTGCCACGATTGTATGTATAATTACACGTCTACAATCTGGCTTATGGTCACCACCAGCATAACTGCATGTGGTATGACGATTATTAGCCACGTTGTATAAAAAATAGTGTCTCGAAAAGTAGGATTACAACTACAACCGCTTAAATTATACGTGGCTATATAGTATTAAATCGCCACGATTATATGTAATGGCTACACTTTTCCTAAGTTATGTTCTGCGTAGCTATATATGTACTTTAAAACGCGAGAGAATAGACTACGCTTTTGATGTAAAATAAAATTGTGGCCAATGATCTATAGCCACAGTTTTTTGTAGTGGCGATAGACTAATTTTGTACTAGTGTGAAAAACTTTAAAACTTATGTTAAACTTTTAATTCTTTTATGATTCATAAACTTGAAACATAAATCTAGTTTAACACATCTAGTTTTTCATATGTCTAATAATGCAATTAAACATTTGTTTTGACTTACTAGATTCGACCAAAACTTATGTCTTGACGACACACTTAAAAACTTTGTGATTTTCTTGTGTAGCTCCCACTAGCTCCAACAACTATGATGGAACTTAGGCAAACACAATCACCGGTCTACACTTGGTGAAACTAATAAACTTATTATATAAAGACTATATATAATAACTCTTAGTTTGTTTAACCTTTCTTACATTTAACTTGAACTAGTTAAATATAGGTTATAAAGTTTTCTTGTTATTTATTACTTGATCATTAATCTAGTATATTACATGACTTGTAAAATACTTATATTATACTTGTATAATTATCTAGTTATAATAACTTATAACTTTATACACCTTAATATATAACTTTGTATATTTCTAGTTAATCATATAATTTCAACTTGTACAATTTCTAGTTATGATGAAATCATAACTTGGTACTTTCTAGTTTTAATTATATAATAATTTTATACAATGACTAGTTATAATATTATCCTTTAAGATCAAAATAACATTATCCTTTTAATTGTTCCATTTTATCTTGTATTTAATATATATTCGTATATATATTATTTATAATAAACTTGTAACATTCTAATAAGAATATTACACCTAATTTATACGTATGTATTATAACTTAATCTAATTATAATACGTATAAACTTATTTTATCTTTTAAAATTCATTTTCTTTAAATATTTAAAAATCCAAAAAATATTATATATATACATATAAATAAATACACCTTGTTAATTTTAGAACTTAAAAATTAACACTTCTTTTAATCTTATTAATTCCCGATTAATAATTACTTAAACCCTAATCTTGTTCTCGATCAATCAAAACTAGGGTTTTGACTTTCTTGATCAAAGACATTATTTCATTAAAAGATTAATTTTGATCAATCCTATTTAAACAATAAATTTTGTTTAAATTCTAAGATAGATTATAACCTTAATAAATTTATTTAAACTTTTTAATTTAAACCTTGTAGACAATAAAAACTTTGTCTAAATTTCTAGGTTTAAAGAACTAGTCTTAATAAATCTATCAAAATAATAATTAAACCTATTAAACATAAACTTGTTTAATTATCTAGGTTTTAGATTATTATCCTTATTAATTCTTTTAAACTAATTAAACTAAACTAGTTTAATGTTCTAGGGTTCTTTAGGGTTTCCAAAATCTAAAGACTAAGAAACTTTTCCACCAATTAAACTAGGCTAGTTTAATCAAACTTGGTGTCCAAGTAACCTCCTTGATTTCGAAATCTTGAGAAAAGGAAAGAATCTTTTTTGACCAATTAAACCAAAACTTGGTTTAACATACTTGGTCCTAGATTTTGAAGATCAATCAATAAGGAAAGAATCCTCTTGATCAAGAACTTTGATATTCTTGATCCTAGGGTTCTTCCAATTTCGAAATACTAGGGTTAAGAAAAGAAGCCTTTTTGATCAATTAAACAAATATTGTTTAACATACTTGATCCTAGGGTTCTTTACAATTTTCGAAATTTCTAGGGTATTAGAAACCTTTTGACCAATTAAACTATGCTAGATTAATATTCTTGGTCATAGGGTTCTTACCCTTTCCGAAATCTAAGAAGAAGAAGAAGAAAAACTTGGAACAAAAAAACTTTAATTGAAAATTAAACAAACAAACTTTGTTAATCTAGTTTAGATTTCTAAACCAACGCTCTGATACCATTGAAGGGTTTCACATAACCTGATCGACCACTTGGGCTAACCACCTAGTACGCTTGGCTCGACCGTACTGACCAAGAACATGAACTTGTTCTTGACTGGTTAAAACCAACTAGCTGATTTAATCCCTAAAAGCGGAAGTGGGATTAAACCTAATCCTTAAACCCTAAAGGATTGGGATGTTGGAGATCTAGATTAGATTAACAAGAAATAAACCTGGTACGAAAAACTCGAACACACACACACATGATTGTGTGTGTTCGTCGAACACTCACCAAGAACCCTAGGATTCTTGGTGTTCTCATTCGATCGTACAAAAGGAGAGGAAGAAAGTGTGTTCCATGAAACATACCTTAGTTAATGCTTAAGATAGATCCACTGATGATGAACACGACGAGCGATCTTCTAGTTGATCACTTGCAACGATCTTGTTCTTCGAAACTCGAAGAACACGAAGAACGAACGAAGAACACGAAGAACACAAACTTGTGTTCTTCCCTTGTTCGTGTTCGGCCGAATGAAGGGAATAAGGGGGATGGATTTCGTGTAAAGGGGCAAGGAATCAACCTCTAGAGTTAAGTCATAAGCCTCCTATTTATAATAGAAGATCTTACACTTAAAACCCTTCTAGTTTAATTAAGATTAACTTCTTAATTAAACTTCCTTTTTACACTTCCATCCCTAATAGTTTTAACTAGTTTATTATTGTTGCACTTAACTATTAAATGTCTAGTATTAATTCACTAATAATTCGGTACCCATATACACGAATTATATACTTGTATTTATACTTTTAATAATTAATTATATAATAACCTTTATATAATTTATACAATAATATTATCCAACTACTATATGATTTAATAGCTTTAAATCATATCATGGATAATCTATAATTAACACATTGTATATTTACTCAACTAGTAAATGTACAACTTCTTGTATTAATTAGTTAGTTAAACTAATATAGTAATAAGTTAAACTTAACTTAATACTTAACTGATTCATAATGACTATTATATATGAATCATTCCTCTTCGTAGTATCATTGCATAACTTGCTCGTATTACATGCACTCACTGGTGTGACCCTTAAGTGTTTCATAGGCATGGATATATCATCATAGGTTGACTAACTATGCACATAAATCCTTCAGAACGAACCATACAAGCAATGTGTGTGTTTGAGTTCTTCGTACAAGGTTTTTTTCTTGTTAATTAAGTTAGATTTCCAGCATCCCAATCCTTTAGGGTTTGAGGATTAGGTTTAATCCCAGTTCCACTTTTAGGGATTAAATCAGCTAGTTGGTTTAACCGGTCAAGAACAAGTTCATGTTCTTTGTCAGCATGGTTCGAACCAAGCATGTTAGGCGGTCGGTTTTATGGGTCGATCGAGTACAGTAAATCCCTACAGCTTCTTCATCGGCCGGTGGCCGCGGGCGCGGGGTGCCCGTGCACCTTCACCTGTACCTGCACCAGGACCCGCACTCCTAGCCGATGGGTTCCCGACCGTGCTTAAAGTTGATAGGACACATGTGTTCCTAAATTTCGATAATGCACCTAGAGAAGAACTAGCACGGGATTGTGAAAGTAGGAGAAATAAACTTTCACATAAACAAGTAGCAGTTGGAAGGTGCCCAGATTTGGAGTTATTACAAGCAGTAGGTCAAAGAGCAGCGATTGAGGAATACTTGGTTAGATATCACAGGGATCATGATGGTGATGTACTTTTTACATGTCGGGCGTGGGAGAGAGCTCTTCTCATTAACGAGCCAACTTATGACGAGCTCTTCCTCGAATTCTACTCTACCATAAAATTTGAACCCCGTGTAGCCATGAAGGATCTTCGCGGCCCATGCATCCAATATCGAGTGGCGAACCAATGGGTCCACTGTAACCTCATTCAATTTGCTATCAACTTATGTATATATACCCAAGAAGAAACCACAGCCAGGAACTTTAACCATTATATGAAGTGGTGTGCAACCAATGAAGTTAAAAATATTGATGGATATTGGCGTCAAATTGGGGTAGGTGATTACCGAATGGCTCATACCAAAGAGTCAAGCATTAGAAGTGGCACCCATTGTTATCTCCATCGGATGATTTCATACACTATCTGCCACCGTAACCAAGGTCCCGAAAAAGTCAACAAGTATGATATGTGGTTGCTCCACCAACTGATAGACAAGAATGCGAGAACGAATATTCCATTTGTGATCGCAAAATTTTTGAGCACGGTATCAAAGGGACTAAAGGGGAGTAGTCCGATGGGTGCCGGTCATTATATTACACGTTTGGCTCGAGCCGCAATTGCCATTCCTCAACGAGTGTGGGATAGCATGAGGTATCGACCTATGGGCTCAATGGACGAGACATTGTTATCGGGTATGCATGTAATTGTTAAATTTGCGGGTGATTATGTTTGGAATGCACATTCCGATGTGGAAGAACCGGAGGGTAGTAGTAGTAGTGATGATGATGATGTGGATATGGACGATGCACCGGGTAACGAAGTACCCGTGGCGGGTCAAGACTTTGGTCAACCGGGACCAACGGGTCCCCAATTCTGGCATTCGGGCGCCTCGGGATCCGGGTCGGGTCCATCCTCGTTCGATCCTTACTCTTCGTATAATCAAATGGTCGAGAGGATGGATGCAATGCAAGTCGATGTCTCCTATGTCCGATCATCCAACAACTATTTGCAATCAAATGTCCAAAATCATATGCAAAGGTCATACTACAATCAGATGCGGGTCGGTCAACAAATGAATTGGCAGACTGATGTCGCCAATTATAACTTATATCCCGATCAATTTATCCGTCCTCCACCCTTTGATTATTCCACTTTGCCAACTTGGGCACCGAGGTACCCCGCACCACCGAACTACCCAGATTACGATGCTTGGTACCAAGACTCCAATACTTGGTACCGGTTACCCACCACCGCAATGAAGGCAGCATAGGCAGAAATAAAAAAAAAAATAAAAAAAACGTTTTATGTTTTTTTGTATTTTTTTTTTTGTATTTAGGTGTTCATCATGATTGCTGTTTGTTGCGGGATCTTGTAAAATGCTCCGGAATTCAAAACTTCACCGAGAATGAACATAACACACCCTCAGGTCGTATACTTTCTTATGACCTCGATTTCCTAAATTTTGTCACGTTTATTGCATTGGGGACAATGCAAACACTTAAGTGTGGGAAGGGGGTGCATTTAGAAAAGAAATCCACCATTTAAAATTTGTGAAATCTTCAAAAAATTCATCTAAGTAAGAAAACCGATTTAATGGTTAAATTTTTTTTTATGACACATCTCGATGCTTTTGAAAACAATTTTGGGAGACAAAGTTTAATTTAAATGATAAAATTTTAACTAGCTTTTATGTTTCAATCTTTGTGGCTTTTCATAGATTTAAGAATTTTAGCTCTTTAATTATAGTAATTTTAACGTAGAAAAATGGAAATGTCTTGCACAATATATAAGAATCATCTTTAAGAGAACTAATGTTAGTATTACTAGCTCCCAATGACATTAGGTTAAGATAAGGGCCTTTAGTTTACGGTGCACATCATTGTGAATAATAAGCAAAAATATATTAAAAAGTTATTAATCAAATATTGTGGAAGAACAAACAACCGGCCTTGTGTCACTCAGACAAGTAAGCCCGAGGGGTCCTTCAAACCTAGCATTCTAAGGTCAACTGATCTGGACATGTTGGTGGAAAGTCTGCTACGCGGGTGGCATTCGAGCTGAGGTTCTTCCCACCAAACAAATAAAAAAAAGAAGAAAAAGAAAGAAAGAAAATAAGCAAAATAAATAAGCTTGAATAAAGCATATATGAATAAAGCGTTTACGCTACCCAATGATATTTAAACTAATTTTTTTTAATTTAACCCTACTAATTGGGTGGTTTTCATAAAGATGAAATTTGTAGATTATGCAAGAATGAAGAGATTCAAAATTAAAATTAGTATAATTAAGGTAGCCAAAAATTAATAGGTTTATGAAAAGTTAACTAGTTTGGTACACAAAATTGGATATAAAATCTAGGTGAAATTTTATTTGCTAAATTAAACTAAATTCTAAAATTGTCATTGATTGTGATTGAGATGCTTGTCATATGCATTGGATTGGTGTCTTACTAACAAATTTTTCAGGATGATTTGCTTGAGGACAATCAAAGTTTAAGTGTGGGGATTTTTGATATTGACGTTTATAGACACGTTCAAACCCGTCAATATCGTTCATTTTGAGTACGTTTTAGAAGCAAATGCATGTGATATTACTCAATTGTGTGTTTATTTTACATTTCAGGTGATATAGTGGAAAAGATGTCAAAAACGGGTCAAAAGACAAGAACAAAATACAAGAATTGAAGATTTAAAGTTCCCGATCGTGAACTAAACGTGAACTAGTTCACGATCAATACCCAAATTTTCTGTTTGCTTTTCACGTTCGGGAATAGAAGTTAGCGATCGGTAATTCTGAATCATCAAGAGTTCACGACGCGAACATTAGTTCGCGATCGCGAACTCTGCGTCCGAAAGATGATTAAATAGCAGATCAAGTCAAGAAATCAGTTATCTTTTTCCTCTAGTACGTATTTTGGTAGTTGAGAACGATTTTGAGAGCCGTTCATCAAGAAATTCTTCAACTTTACAGCAATTATTGATCTTCAAACATTTTGGATTAATTTAATGGTAGTATTTCTACTCTTTATTCCTAGTATTGTGATTTCTAGCATGTCTATGTGTAACGACCCGAAATTTGTAACTAAATAAATTGTATAAAATTATGATAAATAAGGATAAATCGTTTAAAGAACGTAGGAATTGGTTTCGTGTCGTTTGGAGACCGTATGAGAAAGTTATGGACGAAACCGGGTCGAGACAACAACCGAAAAATGCAGCCCTGCTGCATGAGGAAAGTTCACGGCGTGAACTTGGGGTTCCCGATCGGGAACTCCATTCAGGGATTGATGTTCTCTGGCGATCGAAGTTCACGTTCAGGTAGCGACCGGGAAGAGTTCACGACACGCAGAGTTCACGGCGCGAACTATGGGTTCACGGCGCGAACTCGGGTCGACAGCATTAAAGTCGGATTTTGACTCATTTAATGCAATAGTAAACCCTAGTTCTCATCTTTGGCGATTTTTGAGCTCAAGTGCAGATTGAAGGCGATCTCTTCACAAATCTTTGGTAGATTTCACTCCTAGTGGAAGATTAAAGGTATATCTTCACTCCTTGATCTTTGTAGTTTAAGATCTATGTATTTGGATGCTTGGGTTTGAAACCCTAGTTCTTGGGGTTATGGGTTATGATATTATAAATGATGTATACACTTAATAGATGGTATATTTACAAAGGAAACAAGTGTATGATTAAGATTGGTAAGAATCTTAAGGGTTGGTTAAACCTAGGGTTTGGTAAATCACCATAATTGGGGGAAAGTGTTAGTTGATGGTACCTAGTGATAAATGGATACATTATTGGTAGTATGTGATGTTGAACATTGTATGATTGTTGTAATAGGCTTTCGGTGAAGCCTTGGAGGTTGACCGAATTGTTGGAACAAGGAAACCGGCGGAAAGAATACAGTTGGAGCATTATATTGCTAAGGTGAGTACGTGTGGACTTTATTGAGTACATAGCCGTGAAAATTTCTTTATTTACATATGTCGAGTCTATTGATAATTATGTAGAAATTTAGTATATAGAGTTAGTAATATATTGTTGAATATAGTTAACTAACTTGCTTGATGATTGACGTGATAGCCAAGGGCTTTGTTTGACATAACCATCGAGTTATGGTAAGGATCAGACGTTGTGATGACGTGGGGGATCCCTTGGTCATGAGGATATGGAATGGGGAGCATTTGGGCGGATCCCCATCGGCCCATTCCATGATAGTAGTCTTGCTAACTGGAAGTAGTCCGGCGAGTAAGGCAGGTATAGGTAGACTGGGTGATTCCCTCTTGCCTTTACCTTGAAGCTTATTAATGCGGGGGATCCCCGGATAATAAGTTAATGTGGTTCTAGTTAGTTGGGGACGACCCGATAACTAGATATGATTGCTAGGAAAGCAAGGATTATAGAGTCACAATAGGGTGACTAGATAGCTGGACGAGTTACTCGTATGTTTGTTTATATGCCTTATGATTATTATTATTATTAGGTCTAAACCCATGTAGCTCACGAGACGTTTATGTCTCACGTACTCCTTGTTGTTTTGCTATGTACGCATGTTCGGGATCGAAGGTGTAGGTACGCATGGATAGAGATGCGGGGCCTATAGTAGAAGAACACTAGAACGGATTTAGACTTAGCTTTGGTTTTGATATATTTTGTAACACCAAACTTATACTCTGATTTTCATACCAAAGGTTTTTGTAAATCCGTATTTTGGGATAGTTCTCCTCTTTATTAAATGATTATTTTGGCCAAATATTTTGTATTAAAAATTGAGGTGTTACACTATGTGCTAGTAATCTTTTTATTCATTATGTGTGGATGATTCTAGGGCCAAGTGTGGTTTAAATTTAGGGTTATGTTTACGTTCAAAACAATTGTTGATGTTTAATTACTCTTTTGGTTTAATCTATGCATTTTCGTTTCTTTATCGTTGGTAATTGATTTAATTAGGTATTGACAACACTTGGTTTAATTGATTACTTCCCCAACTTTTCATTTATGACCTAGTTGGTAATTCACTAGAAATATGGATTAGAGACAAGATTTCAATAAGTTAGATTAAACAAGAAGTTCAACCCTAGTAATGAAAATTCTAGGTTAGAAGTCTTAGGTAATTCAAGACGGCAATTTCAACAAGTAGAAGTGTGATTAGTTATAACTTTTGAGAGAAGAAATTCCTATTAGTTGTAATCAGTTTATTAAATGGGATTTAGAGAAATCTAATATCATGACTTATAGAACATTAAACTAACTGGTGTTTAATAACCATGCTTAAACTAGATGAATCCATACATAGTGAATATCCTTTAAATCTCAAATCAACGTCCAAATTTGTGTTCTTTGTCCTTTCGATTATTAATTACGTTTCATAAAAATCAAAACATGATCAACACTCTTTCCTTGATTAATTCTTTAGCTTGCTTTAACTGGATTACATAAACTGTTCCCTGTGGATTCGATAACCCGAAATACTTACCTAACCTATATTACCCACGATTAGGTATACTTGCCTATGAATGTGGTAGTCTAGAGTAGTAGTATTTAGGAGCTTTATTTTATAACTGGATTTATCCCATCAGGGTGATAGAAATATATTTTAGCGGATGGTGTTTAAAACTTCAAATGTGATTGAAGTAGTAAACACTTGGCTGATCTAGAGTATGCATTATGCCCAAATACGTGGGTTTGATGCCTAATTTAAAATTCAAAGTCATCGACCAAACAACTTTACTAAGGAATGAGACTTATTCATTCATTCTCATACCGACAAATCAAACATACGGGTTAACACATACTACCTACTTCTTTCGATTCAAAATAAGTATTACACTTTCCATAAATGGGTGATTCAAAATAAGTGTTACACTTTCCATAAATGGCAAAAAATAGTATGATCCATACCCACTAACTATCTACTTTAATAAATCGAAATGACTCATTTACCCATACTTTTACTTTTAAACACCATTAACCCCACTTTATTCAAAAGGTGTGGGACCCATTATCCACTAATCATTCAATTAATCTAATTTAACCATTATTACACTATTTGGTTCAAAATCCGTGAAAGTAGAAGTGTAGCACTGTCACACCCCGCCAAAAATGAGTTTTACTTCATTTAAAATGTTTTGCGGAAGAACGAGGGTGTAACGTTCATGACAACATATCAAAAATTAAGTAAACAAACAACCATGCAATAATGAAAAATAAAGTTTTGTTTCACTTTCCAAAAGTAGAAAGTTTCCAAAAATAGTAAGTTTCCTAAAATAGAAATTGTTTTGAAATGAAATGATTGTTCGTAAACTTAATGTTTTAATCATGGCTCACGACAATCCCAATGTTCATATCCTCCAAATTCCACTGCACCTAATTACCTGGAAAAACATAAATAGTAAAAGGGTCAACAATAATGTTGAGTGAATCCACAGGGTTAAAGTAAAGAGTAAAGTAAAGTAAAGTAAAGTGTTTTGCTACTCAAAATGTTTGTTATGAAAATGGTTTATGACTGAAAAATGTATAAGGTTCAACACTCATATGATATGAGAAGTAAATATGAAAAGTGAAGTGTAATTGTAGAATATCTACAATTACTAGTTATGTTTATGAAAATGTGTTGAACAAGTTGTTATGTTTGACATCGCATGAACTGTTATCCCCAACAGGTAGCTAGTCTATTGAGTTAATATACCAACCCCTAAGTCCACAATCAATACTTCAACTCCAGTATGTTATGTTATTTTATGGATATACACTCCCGGAGATGTCTTGGATAAACCAAGTAAAGATCTAACGTTTGTTGGGAGGATGAGTGTCAGCCAATAGTACTATCTGCATATCCATGGTCTAGATCCACTAGTTAATGATTGATGGCAACCTTAGTCCGGTATAATAATTGTTTGTCATGCCAATGCGATAATGAAAATGTATAGATGTTGTTGTACAGTCATAGTAAAACAGTAGCAGTTGTGTTTATGTTTTCCACCCCAAAGTTAATAAAAACAGTAAAAGAGTAAAGGGGTCTGTGGACTCACCTGGAAAAGCTTAGCGACAAGTACTTAAGACAGAGGAATCCTTTGGAGACTCCTAGCTTCCTAAATAATTTAACTAATGATTAGACTAAGCTAACACAGGCGATTCTATATACGATATATGTTAAGTAATATGTATTTCATTTTATGTTTTGTGACATCGAATGCATTTGGGTTATTAGACCTTAACAGGTCAAAATGAAATGAAATGAAATGAAATAAACTTCCAAATGAAATGAAATAAAATGGGCTTGGGTTAGGCTTACTGGGCCTAGATTGGGCCTAATGGGCCTAAATGGGCTTAATGCGCCACTAGGTTGGGCCACTTGGGCCTCTTATTGGGCTTAGGTCCACTTAGATTGGGCCATGGATTTGGCTTGGCCCAATTGGGTTCGGTTTGGTTAGGAATGGGCCAAAGGTTTGGGCTTTGGTCCAAATGGGCTTGGATACTAATGGGCCAACTAAGGTTTGGGCCCGATGGACTAAAATAGATCGATATGGGCCAAGTACGGGCCTTGGCCCGATTGGGTATTCGGGTTTGGGTTGATCGGTTGGGTCAAGATCCGGCCTCGACCCGGTTTGACTTATTAGTCACATTGGTTAAAATTAGTCAACAAAAGTCAACACTTGGGTATTAGATTCCGGCTAGGGTTTAGGGTAGGCTATAATTCGGTCAACCAAAGTCAACTACGGTCAATCTAGCTATCGTATGGTCAATTAGTCAACCCTAAAGTCAACTAGGGTTAGGGTTCGGTCTAGGGTTGGCCGAAGGCCAAAACCCTACGGTTTTGTGTTCTAGGTCGAGTCTAGATCGGCTTGGTTCGAGGTTTAGGGGTCTAGATCGGGTCTATAGTTCTAGATCTAGGGTGTTTCGGTCATAACTAGCAAGATCTAGGATTCGAGTATGAGATCTAGGGTTCGAATAATCAACAACACGAATTAATGATCAAGGGTGATGCATGCTACGGTTTCAAGGGTGTTAGGGTTCATACCGAGACCAAATGGCCTTGGCCATGGTCTCGGGTTCAAGCTAAAGGTCGAATAAACAAGATAGAACAAGCAAAACAAAGGATAAATCGGTATACCTTGGATCGAATGAACGATATCAAGAACAACACAAAGGGGCTTCGGGTTTGCTTGCTTTGAACACGAACGGATGAATGGTGACGCTTGGGGTTTGCTTGGCCGAATAGGGAGAACAAAGGGGATTAGGGTTCGGTGTTATGGGATTTATATAGGGGGAGATTTAGGGTTTAGAAGGAGTATTATAGTCTAAGTAGGACTCTATCAAGTTATGGATGGATAAGAGTTTAAGTCTTTGGATAAGAACAAACAATTAGAGCACATGGCCAACACCACAAGGGTGTTTCGGCCAAGGGAAGGTCACGAGCAAGGTGTAGGCCGGCCACATGAGTGGTCGGTCTAGGTTCGAGTCACGTTTAAATTAATTTGTAACATTTATTGTTTAACCGGTAAAAATTACTATTTTTGAAATGTTTTAAGCTCAATGTGTCACCATAAGTAAATAAAATGTTGTGTTGACTAAAATAATCAAACACTAATGTATGGTGTAAAATATGTATGTTTGTTGTGTATAAGGAATGCCAAAAATAGAGATGTCTAAAAATAGAAACTTTCTAAATAAGGAAAGTTCTAGAAATGAAATGAAGTTACATACCAGAAATATCGAGTTGTCACATTCTCCCCTGGTTGAAGAAATTTCGTCCCGAAATTTAAGACGAAGCACGAACAGGAGAGACAACGAGAAATAGATGAGGATATTTCTTTCGCATCTGGTCCTCACGTGAATTCAGGACCTCTTTTGGAGTTCCACCTGACTTTAACAATTTTGATCTTGCTTCTTCGCAACTTTTGCTCTTTCCAGTCAGATATCTCGATTGGTTCCTCAGTGAAATGGATTTTGTCGTCGATAATAATTTCTTCAGTAGGAACGATAAGCGAAGGATCATGAATAAACTTCTTCAGATTAGAAACATGAAAAGTGTTGTGAACATTGCTGAGCTCATTAGGAAGACGAAAGCGATAAGCAACAGCACCGATTCTTTCAAGAATCTCGAATGGTCCAACATAACGAGGACTGAGCTTTCCTTTCTTACCAAAACGTACAACACCTTTCCAAGGTGCTCCTTTTAGCAAAACATGGTCGCCAACAGCGAACTCTAAAGGCTTTCGACGATTATCAGCATAACTCTTTTGTCGATCTCTTGCAGCCTTGATACGATCTTTGATCTTAAAAATCTTGTCAGTCGTTTCTTGTAGAATCTCGGGACCAGTAATCTGACGATCACCAATTTCAATCCAACAAAGTGGCGAACGACACTTTCTTCCATAAAGGGCTTCAAACGGTGCGGCCTTAATAGTTGTATGATAACTATTATTATACGAGAACTCAGCTAAAGGGAGATGAGAATCCCAACTTCCATCAAAATCAATAACACATGCTCTCAGCATGTCTTCCAAAGTTTGAATTGTTCTTTCAGTCTGACCATCGGTTTGGGGATAATAGGCAGTACTCATATCGAGATGAGTACCGAGAGATTTTTGCAATGATTGCCAAAAACGAGATGTAAAGCGACTATCACGATCAGAGATGATCGCGACTGGCACACCATGTCGAGATACGACTTCCTTTAAATAGATTCTTGTTAACTTCTCCATTTGATCAGTTTCTTTAATAGGAATGAAATGAGCTGATTTGGTCAATCGATCAACAATTACCCAAATTGTATCATGACCATTAGATGTTCGAGGCAATTTAGTTATAAAATCCATAGAAACTTCTTCCCATTTCCATTCAGGGATCTCTGGCTGTTGTAGAAGACCGGAAGGCTTCTGATTCTCTGCTTTCACTCTAGCGCAAGTTAAACATTTGCTGACATAAACCGCGATCTTTTTCTTCATATTTGGCCACCAATGTAACTCTTTGACATCTTTATACATCTTGTCGGCACCAGGATGAATTGAATATTTGGATCGGTGAGCTTCATTCAAGATGACGTTGCGAACACTTCCAAAATTAGGAACCCATAAACGATCCATGAAATAAAGAGTTCCATCCACCTTTGCTTCTAACTGCTTCTCCATACCACGCAAAGCTTCACTTTTGATGTTCTCTACCTTCAAGGCTTCAGTTTGGAATTCATGAACTTGGGAAGATAGATTAGAACGAACAGAGATTGGAAGGGCTCGAACACGACGAGGTTTAGGTTGCTCTTTCCGACTTAAGGCATCAGCTACAACATTAGCCTTCCCAGGATGATACTTAATCTCACATTCATAGTCATTCATCAACTCTATCCACCTACGTTGTCTCATGTTGAGATCTTTCTGATTGAAGATATGTTGTAAACTCTTGTGATCGGTGAATATTGTGCACTTGGTACCGTAGAGGTAATGTCTCCAAATCTTCAATGCGAATATAACGGCACCCAACTCAAGATCATGAGTTGTATAATTCTTCTCGTGGTTCTTCAGTTGTCGAGAGGCATAGGCGATCACTTTGTCATGTTGCATCAATACACAACCTAGCCCTTGGTGCGAAGCATCACATTACACCACGAAATTATCGGTTCCTTCAGGGAGAGATAGAATAGGAGCAGAACATAATTTAGATTTTAGAGATTGGAAGGCTGATTCTTGCTTTTCACCCCAGACAAATTTCTCATCCTTATGTGTTAACATTGTTAAATCCTTTGCAATCTTCGAGAAATTTTCTATGAATCTTCTATAGTAACCAGCAAGACCAAGGAATTGTCTTACTTCAGTTGGGATCTTCAGAGCTTCCCAATTCTTTATAGCTTCTATCTTCGCAGGATCAACGTGAATACCTTCTTCGTTGATAATATGACCCAGAAATTGGACTTCACGCAACCAAAATTCACACTTGGACAACTTGGCGTACAACTTCTCTTTCTCCAACAACTCAAGAATGATTCTTAAGTGCTCTTCATGCTCTTCTCTCGAATGCGAATAGATAAGAATATCATCTATGGAGACGATAACGAATTTGTCGAGATATTGCTTGCACACTCTGTTCATGAGATCCATAAACACAGCAGGTGCATTGGTCAAACCAAATGGCATTACCAAAAATTCGTAATGACCATAGCGAGTTCTAAAAGCAGTCTTGGGCACATCTTAATCACGAACTTTTACCTGATGGTAGCCTGAACGAAGATCGATTTTAGAATAGAAACTCGATCCTTGGAGTTGATTGAATAGATCATCAATACGGGGAAGAGGGTATCGATTCTTAATTGTTACTTTGTTCAATTCACGATAGTCGATGCACATTCTCATTGAACCATCTTTCTTTTTAACGAAGAGGACCGGAGCTCCCCAGGGTGAGAAACTCGGTCGAATGAAACCAAGATCAAGAAGTTCTTGTAATTGCGATGAAAGTTCTTGCATTTCAGACGGTGCAAGACGATAAGGAGAACGCGCAATAGGTGCGGCTCCTGGAATCAGATCAATACGAAATTCGACTTGTCTCTGAGGCGGCAGTCCAGGCAATTCACTAGGAAATACACCAGGAAATTCACGAACAATAGGAATGTCCTCAATCTTACGATCTTTGGACTTTGTGTCAACGACATGAGCAAGAAAGGCTTGGCATCCTTTACGAAGATATTTTTGAGCTTTCATAGAAGTTATGATTTTTATGTTTTTGTTTCTTTGTTCACCTTGAATTATTAAAGTTTCTATTTTGGATAAGGGAATTCGGATTTGTTTGGTGTAACATATTATTTCAGCACGGTTTTTAGACAACCAATCCATCCCTATGACGATATCAAAACTACCTAGCTCTACAGGCACAAGGTCTATATCAAAAATGTGATCATCTAGGTCAAGCTTACAACCTTTAAAAACTTCACTAGACCTAACAACTTTGTCATTTGCTAACTCGATTTCATAATTCACTTTCAAACGATCAGGATTCAAATTTAAGAAACTTTTAAAGTCGGTTGATACGAAACTCAAGTCGGCTCCCGAATCAAATAAAATAGAAGCAAAATGATTGTTGACGATAAACGTACCAGTGACGGTATCAGGATTTTCACGAGCTTCTTGAGCATTCATAACAAATGCACGACCACGACCATTTTGATGATCATTGTTGTTGTTGGCATTACGATTGTTGTTGCGATTGTTGTTACGATTTCCATTGTTGTTGTTGTTGCCATTCTGGTTGTTGTTGTTCTGAAGTTTAGGGCAACAATTACGATAGTGGTTAGGATCACCACACTCGTAGCAGACAGGATTCTTAGGAGGATTGTTGGACGAACACTTTCTGAAATTATGACCCCAGCGGTCACACTTGAAGCACTTCTCACACTGACCACCATGATGCCAGTTACATCTGTTACACAGGGGCTTGCTTCCAGCATAGGACTTAGATTCTGAATTTGATTGATTGTTGTTCTGAGTAGAGGCAGCATAATTTTTAGTCTTTTGATATTTGTTCCCTTTTTGATCACGCTTGTTGTCGTAGGAACACTTTCCATTTTCATTGCTCACATTATCAGTAGATTTGCTAGACACCACTAGCTTGTCTTTGAACGATCCACTTCTCATTGCATCATCAGTCAACCTTGTTGCACGATTCACAACATCTTCAAATGTTGTCGGTTCAGAAGCAATAACATGAGTACGAATAAGATCATGAAGACCTTGAAGATGCTTTTCAATACGCTTGAATTCAGGAGAAACCATATGAGGAACGAGACGAGCGAGTTCTTGAAATTTAGTCGTGTAGGTAACAATATCAGATCCAACCATGGACAGATTCCATAGTTCCACTTCAACTTTTTGTAGCTCTATCCTTGGACAAAACTTCTGAGTTAACTGATCCTTGAATGTATCCCAAGTCATAGCATCAATAGTTGCACGACCTAAGACTTGCACTTGAGAATTCCACCAAGACAACGCTTCATTGGACAATGTACTAGCAGCAAACTTCGTCATATTCTCAGGGGCACACTGAATGTCACTGAAAATGGATTCCACCTTCTCAATCCAGTGGATGATAGCAATAGCACCTTCAGATCCAGAGTAGGTCGGAGGATGACAGGACGTAAAGGTCTTATATGACTGACCTTGACGATTGGGATCTGAAGTTTAAACAAATAAGGAAAGAATATGAACAATAGGTTAAAATAAAATGGAAAATAAATGAATCTTCTTTTGTGGAGTCGAATAATATACCGTTGTTTCCCACATTAGATGCACCAGCGGCATTTCCTCTTGCAGCGTTCATTTGAGCCATTGCTTCAGCGATTCGGCGTTCCACCATTTGTTCGACAGTCTCAGCGTTTCCTCCTCGAGCCATTGATGAATTGCTGATACAAATAATACGATTTAAATAAAGAATTTAGAAAAGAATAGTATAGGAGGACTATAAAGGAAATATACTTATAATAAGGATCAAAGAATAGATATACAATAGACGTAATAGTAGTAGTAGACGTAGATATAAATAGTCGTAATTATAGTAGTAGTAGAGACGTATCGAAAATACAATTTATAAGAACAATAGAAATTACTAAAATATCACTTTATTAAACACATTCCTAATACATAATAGTTTTAAAACTTGGGCACATACGCCAATACTAAAGAACAAAAATACTAAAATAGCTAAACATAAAATCTAATAATAGTAATAGAAAACAAATATAGACGATATGTAGATGACTAATCATCTTCCTCTGGCTCAGAGTCTTCCATAGGCTCTGACTCTTCTTCTGGTTCTTCCTCTGGTTCTGATTCTTCTTCGGGCTCAGAGTCTTCTTCAGGCTCTGATTCTGATATCACTTCTGGCTCTGGTTCTCGACGTCGTGGAGTTCTTAGAGCAACATCACGCTTGGGTTTAGCAGGCGAACATAGATAAATAAGGCCGCACTCACGCTTACGATAGACAATAGGACGCTGACCACGAGCTGGAGTAGGAGGTCCATCAGGAATAATAGGAAAGGGATGTCTTCTTGGGCGACGATGCCATGGGACAACAGAAGGTTGTACCACTGTTGGCACTGGAGCAACAGGCACTGGGACTACTGGGACAGCAGCATCACGATCACTATCGGAATCAGACGAAATATCGAGGACACTAGCAGGCGACATTCTACTAAACACGACGCATAAAAATTTTATTAGATTAGGAAAACTTAAGGCTCGCTGACGAATACTAACTATAACACTAAGGCAATACTAACTAAGGCAAATATTCTAAACTAAGAACAATGGAACTTCAGGATATGAGACTGAGCATGCCATGATTATTTTGATTTTATAAAAGTGTTTGTTTTTCCCAAAAATCTTTTGTAGTTATAGACTAGGCTTGCTAATTCACTATAACTTAAGCTCTGATACCACTCTGTCACACCCCGCCAAAAATGAGTTTTACTTCATTTAAAATGTTTTGCGGAAGAACGAGGGTGTAACGTTCATGACAACATAGCAAAAATTAATTAACAAACAACCATGCAATAATGAAAAATAAAGGTTTGTTTAACTTTCCAAAAGTAGAAAGTTTCCAAAAATAGTAAGTTTCCTAAAATAGAAATTGTTTTGAAATGAAATGATTGTTCGTAAACTTAATGTTTTAATCATGGCTCTCAACAATCCCAATGCTCATATCCTCCAAACTCCACTGCACCTAATTACCTGGAAAAACATAAATAGTAAAAGGGTCAACAATAATGTTGAGTGAATCCACAGGGTTAAAGTAAAGAGTAAAGTAAAGTAAAGTAAAGTGTTTTGCTACTCAAAATGTTTGTTATGAAAATGGTTTATGACTGAAAAATGTATAAGGTTCAACACTCATATGATATGAGAAGTAAATATGAAAAGTGAAGTGTAATTGTAGAATATCTACAATTACTAGTTATGTTTATGAAAATGTGTTGAACAAGTTGTTATGTTTGACATCGCATGAACTGTTATCCCCAACAGTTAGCTAGTCTATTGAGTTAATATACCAACCCCTAAGTCCACAATCAACACTTCAACTCCAGTATGTTATGTTATTTTATGGATATACACTCCCGGAGATGTCTTGGATAAACCAAGTAAAGATCTAACGTTTGTTGGGAGGATGAGTGTCAGCCAATAGTACTATCTGCATATCCATGGTCTAGATCCACTAGTTAATGATTGCTGGCAACCATAGTCCGGTATAATAATTGTTTGTCATGCCAATGCGATAATGAAAATGTATAGATGTTGTTGTACAGTCATAGTAAAACAGTAGCAGTTGTGTTTATGTTTTCCACCCCAAAGTTTATAAAAATAGTAAAAGAGTAAAGGGGTATGTGGACTCACCTGGCAAAGCTTAGCGACAAGTACTTAAGACAGAGGAATCCTTTGGAGACTCCTAGCTTCCTAAATAATTTAACTAATGATTAGACTAAGCTAACACAGGCAATTCTATATACGATATATGTTAAGTAATATGTATTTCATTTTATGTTTTGTGACATTGAATGCATTTGGGTTATTGGACCTTAACAGGTCGAAATGAAATGAAATGAAATGAACTTCGAAATGAAATGAAATGAAATGGGCTTGGGTTAGGCTTATTGGGCCTAGATTGGGCCTATTGGGCCTAATGGGCTTAATGGGCCACTAGGTTGGGCCACTTGGGCCACTTATTGGGCTTAGGTCCACTTAGATTGGGCCATGGATTTGGCGTGGCCCAATTGGGTTCGGTTTGGTTAGGAATGGGCCAAAGGTTTGGGCTTTGGTCCAAATGGGCTTGGATACTAATGGGCAAACTAAGGTTTGGGCCCGATGGACTAAAATAGATCGATATGGGCCAAGTACGGGCCTTGGCCCGATTGGGTATTCGGGTTTGGGTTGATCGGTTGGGTCAAGATCCGGCCTTGACCCGGTTTGACTTATAGTCACATTGGTCACAATTAATCAACAAAAGTCAACACTTGGGTTCTAGATTTCGGCTAGGGTTTAGGGTATACTATAATTCAGTCAACCAAAGTCAACTACGGTCAATCTAGATATCGTATGGTCAATTAGTCAACCCTAAAGTCAACTAGGGTTAGGGTTCGGTCTAGGGTTGGCCGAAGGCCAAAACCCTACGGCTTTGTGTTCTAGGTCGAGTCTAGATCGGCTTGGTTCGAGGTTTAGGGGTCTAGATCGGGTCTATAGTTCTAGATCTAGGGTGTTTCGGTCATAACTAGCAAGATCTAGGATTCGAGTATGAGATCTAGGGTTCGAATAATCAACAACACGAATTAATGATCAAGGGTGATGCATGCTACGGTTTCAAGGGTGTTAGGGTTCATACCGAGACCAAATGGCCTTGGCCATGGTCTCGGGTTCAAGCTAAAGGTCGAATAAACAAGATAGAGCAAGCAAAACAAAGGATAAATCGGTATACCTTGGATCGAACGAACGGAATCAAGAACAACACAAAGGGGCTTCGGGTTTGCTTGCTTTGAACACGAACGGATGAATGGTGATGCTTGGGGTTTGCTTGGCCGAATAGGGAGAACAAAGGGGATTAGGGTTCGGTGTTATGGGATTTATATAGGGGGAGATTTAGGGTTTAGAAGGAGTATTATAGTCCAAGTAGGACTCTATCAAGTTATGGATGGATAAGAGTTTAAGTCTTTGAATAAGAACAAACAATTAGAGCACATGGCCAACACCACAAGGGTGTTTCGGCCAAGGGAAGGTCACGAGCAAGGTGTAGGCCGGCCACATGAGTGGTCGGTCTAGGTTCGAGTCACGTTTAAATTAATTTGTAGCGTTTATTGTTTAACCGGTAAAAATTACTATTTTTGAAATGTTTTAAGCTCAATGTGTCACCATAAGTAAATAAAATGTTGTGTTGACTAAAATAATCAAACACTAATGTATGGTGTAAAATATGTATGTTTGTTGTGTATAAGGAATGCCAAAAATAGAAATGTCTAAAAATAGAAACTTTCTAAATAAGGAAAGTTCTAGAAATGAAATGAAGTTGCATACCAGAAATATCGAATTGTCACAAGCACTTATTTTTAATCGGAGGAAATATTACCTAAATGGCTAAATGTTTATAAAGAAAAACTTTAGTGTCCAATTTTTTTTATGTGAAACTTGATTGTTGTTTAATGATATTGATATATAAAGATTGAAACGTGGATTGAGAAATATAGTATTAGATTCGATTATAATCTAATAAATTTTGTAACCATAATCAAAATGGTCAGCTTAGCTGGTTTGAGGCACTGGGTTTATACACATTTGAGCTGCAGGTTATGAGTTCGAATCCCTTTGGGGCGTTGCATTTGCGTAATTTAACTAATACCTCAAACGGGCACATATGGGGAATTTTCCTTGGAAATCCCTTTGGGGGCTGGGTTTGCCCGCTTATGCGGAGCTCGAACTCGGGGTGCTCGCTAAAAAATTGCGGGTAGGCTTCCGTTATTTCATTTGCCGTTTCCAAAAAAAATAACCAAAAGGGAATTCATTTTGGTACCACACTTTTTAATGCCCACATCACAAAGTACAAGTTTTATAGCTAATGGTACAACCACCTAAAGCAATAGTTGTGGTGTAACCATTAAAAGTTGTGGTGTATTTATCACCACTTTAACCAAAAACTTAAGAAGCTAAAAAGTTAAGAATCTTATAAAACAAAATCAAATTACCAATATCTAGTAATAATGTATTATCAAGACGTAAGCAAATTTATTGGATTATAAATTATTTTTACATAAACGTTATATATACTCGAAACCCATATGGAAAATGACTTGTGCATTTCAATTCAATAGCAATTAGCAAAGACTCATTCAAATAAATTATGACAATTCATACGTGATTGGAGAACTAAGCAAACTGCTAATAATTTAGCAGTAACAACGTTTAAAATAATCTCTTAAAGATTATGAATTCGACTTGAAAACAGTAATTTAGCAGTAACAATGTAAATATTTACCAAAATTATCAGTGTAAGACTTGAAAACGGTCAAGACAATGATTAGGTTGTGTATATCATGAATAAAGCTTAACCATATGAGACCACCCGTTATGGGCGACCGAACGAACGGTCGCGACCGCCACGTCCTCCGTTCCCGACGCGTCCCCACCGTTACAACCCGTGCTCGCCGATGCGTCGCCGAGGCCCAACGGTCGACTAGTCGACCGTTGCCAGCCCGCTCGAACAGCTCCAAAACATCCACTTCCAACTTAATTTTTACCCCTTTTTTTACCTTATAAATACCCAATCTTTTTCTAAAAAATTTCACACTTCTCATTTCTTTTCTTCATACTTACTCACATCACACACACTATATTAAAAATGAGTTCCGACGATGAAATGAATGTCGCTAATTTCATTTTTGGAGACGAGGAAGAGGACATGGTTATACATCTTGGTTTTTTACAAACGGCGGTCGCGTTTCTTGAAGGTTCTAGTTCTACTATCCCTAGAACTCCTAGAAGATACGTGAATAGGGACCGTGGCGGTGCGAATGACCGTCTCGTGGCAGCTTACTTCGCTGAAAATCCGACGTATAACGAGCATGATTTTCGCAAACATTTCAGGATGAGTCGTGATCTTTTCACACGCATTGTTAGCGATCTCACTAATACCGTCCCATTATTTGCGCAACGATATGATGCACTTGGGAACCCAGGTACTTCTCCGCTAATGAGGTGCACGTCTGCAATTCGTCAGTTAGCATATGGGACCGTACCGGATGCTCTAGACGAATACTTACAAATTGGTGAGAAAACTAGCCGTGATAGTCTCGCAGAGTTCTGTAAAGGGGTTATGCACTTGTATGGAGATGAGTTTCTGCGAAAGCCTACTCATACTGATGTGACGAAGCTATACGCTTTTCATGAGGAGAAACATGGGTTTCCCGGTACGCTAGGAAGCATTGATTGTACTGATTGGCCTTGGGCTCAATGTCCAAATGCTTACCGTGGGCAATATGTTAGAGGGGATCACGGGAACGAACCATTCATCTTAATTGAAGCGGTTGCCTCACAAGATTTGTGGATTTGGCACGCGTTCTTTGGGGTCGCCGGGTCGAACAACGACATCAAGGTGTTACGAGCATCCCATATTTTCAATGATCTCAAAGACGGGAAAGCACCTGAGGTACCCTTTTTGGCAAACGGGATGTCTTACAAATGGGGATATTATCTTACTGACGGGATATATCCGGAATGGTCTGTTCTTGTTAAGTCCATTTCACACCCAAATGCGAATGATGTTAAGCGGGTGAACTACAAGAAAGCACACGAAGCTGGAAGGAAAGACGTAGAACGAGCATTTGGCGTTCTAAGGAAAAATTGGGTATAATAAAAATGGCTGCAAGGTCCCCAAATGTTAACAAAATAAGGGATATAATGTACACTTGTATCATATTACATAATATGATTATCAAAGACAAAGGCAGGGCCATATGTCATGACTTTCATCCGGAAGAGCGACATAGTGAAGCCGACCCCGTACGATCACATGAAGAGGTATTACAAGTTATCAGGGAGATCAATAATCAACAAACTCATCTTAATCTTAATCTGATTTGGTGGAACACATTTGGAATCGACAAACCCACCAGTAGTTTTTTTAATGTTTTTTTAATTATGTTTAATGTAATGTTTTAAATTATTTTTAATGTAATGTTTTAATTATTAATGAAATTTAAAAAAAAAAACAAAAAGTTGATCGGTCACCCATTACGGGCATTTGGTCGCTGTCTGATCATGTGTTTGATCAGGAGAGAGAAAGCTGATGTGACGCAGATGTGGTAGGACCATTACGCCCAGTCTGAGAAGCCTGTTATAGATAGAAATATCCTTTAAAAATAAAATTAGTAAAATAAGTGAATCCTGAACTAAAAAGGATGGATGCTAATGAAAACCGCCAAAAGCTTTTAATATTACATTTGAATAGTCTACACATACGTTAAGTCAAATGATTTTTCAAAAACTATTACAAGATAATACATTTATGTTTTGACATTTGTGGGAAAAACTGGCATGTATCATTTTTCGCCAAGTATAATTTATTTGTCGTAAGAAGACATATAATGTGATCCAACTATTGGTTGACAATTAGCAAACTGAACATAGTTAATTATGTGGTTCAATTAGCATCACAGAGTAACAAACTAACAATCACCTCACTAACCACTTTGATGTTGATCGTAATTATGAATGCTACCATAATTCTTCCATCACCATTCCAACATCTCTCAAGTAAAACTTGTCTCCTCAGCCTCGCTCATTCCTAAACATCAGTTGACTAAGGGGTGTTTAGGAAAGCTTATGTAAGGGTGTTTACGACTTATAATCTTATATAAGTTTAAATAATTCCTAAACATCAGTTGACTAAGGGGTGTTTTTGGCCTAATCCACTATGACTGAACAATTACACAATTATAGACCCTTTTGAGCCTCTCTCTTTTTCAACATGCCATCTAAGCTTACAATTTTCAACTGTGTTTTACAACCACATGCATATTCAAAATTTAAATAACCATGGATGATACTATGATAGATCCTCATTTCATTCCGCCTTTAAAGGTTTTTTTATTGTCTTCAAAATTAATTCAAAATTTATCAAAAGTTTGAAGGGAAAATATATAAAGGCTCGTGTGATCAATCTAATTGGTTGTTTAGCTGTTGTCTAAATTAGTTCTGACTGAATCTGAACTCTAACTAAATATGTATCTATTGAAACCATAATGTTTGATTATGTCTCTTACTAACAAATTGGATGATCTGAATGACCATTTTACCATTATATTTATTTACATAAGATGTTAATTATTAAATTAAAGTAAAAATCATAACATATTAAACCAACATAAAAGTCTTAACATAATATGTAAAAGTTATAAGGGCACATCTTACATGATTAACAATGTTTTTTCTCCAATTACGTCAGATGATGAGTCATAACATTGAACCGAGTAAGAGATGAAAAAGATACTTATTAAACACTCTAACTAGGACCGAGTCAAATATCATCTCTTACTAGACCAGTAAAATATAAATTAGATAACCTCTAACTCTGTTTTTTTTTTACAATTGTTTTAGTTAATTTTGCAACGTCATTCACCATATATATGCACACGCTGATAATTTGTTTTTCTTAAAATGTTTTAAAGTTCTTTTAAACAAAAAATAAATTGTTTTCTTCACAGCAGCTAATGAAAAGTATTACAGTACTTTATTCTCTTTTAAATCAAATAAGTATTACAAAACACAACAAATTCTTTAATTAGTCGTTCTCCAATATTATCATATTAAATAAATCCAAATAAAGGGGTGGTGGACTATGGTGCATTTTGGCCACTTGGGATAGATTGTTAACAAACAAAAAAGAAAAAAAGAAAGTAAAACCGTGAGCTGTAGCTGTAGCCTGTATGTCAATTGTCAAGTCGTACATATTATAAAATGGTTTATTGTTGTTAATTTTTATTTTTCAACTCAAATCTTTGACTTTTGTTTATTCTTTTCTTTGTGTTTTTCATATTTTTTCCTTTCATATGTCCAAACTTCAAAGTCCAGCAGGATCTCTGGCTCTACATTAATTACCTCCTTTTTTTTCTTTTTTAACATCAGAACATATTTTTTTTATTATTAATGAATTTAAATCATTTTATCTATATATTATGAGCAAAATTCAACATTATAAAATAATACGTTATGAGTGATGACGTAATCGAAGCTCTCGGATGCCCTGTTGCCGTTCAAAAAAATAAGATAAAATAATACATTATAAATGTAGACATCAATTTAAAAATAAAAAACTTATTTTTCTTGAAAGACAAAAATAAATTATAAATATTGTATGGATAGATGTAGCATTCATTAATGATCATCTGCTTCCTAATTCTTAATACTACCACCTCTCTGCTTTAAAACCTTCACTTCTCTCAAAAGTACGAAAAGAAAACCCAAATCATTCAATACCAAACAAACCCATATCTGAAAGTCAATTTAATACTTCTCTATATCTGTGTTTTTGCATTATTAAATGGTATCCTTTTGTATTTACTCATAACAAAAGAGGTCCAAATTAGAACCCTTTTTCTCAATCTCTTCATTTTTACATTTCGCCTTTTCAGGTTCTTCTTTGAAACCCAGATTAAGAAATCTCATTTTTCAAATGGGTTATGTCCCAAATCACTGAAATTTCATCAAAGTTCAAACCTTTCGTACTTCTTATTGTCTGGGTTTTGCAAATTTCAGTTAATTTCTCACCGAAATGGTGATTCTGTTCGAGATATGGCTACTTGTAATAGCTCTCGTGTGTTCTCTACAAGATCAGGTTCTCGTGAATGCACAGAATCCGACATGCAATTCCAGTGACCTGACAGGATTACGAGGGTTCATGAACGGAATGGAATCACCAATTGAAGGGTGGTGGGGTACAAATTCATCATCTTTATCTAATTGCTGCAATTGGGTGGGTATCACTTGTGATTCCTCTTCAGGTAGGATTGTTAAATTACAACTCCAAAAGAAAAGATTAACCGGTAATTTCTCCGATTCAATTTTCAATTTAGATCAACTTACAACCCTCAATCTTTCACATAATTTCATAAAAGGCCCTCTTCCAATTTCCATATTTCATCTCGCTAATTTGGAAGTAATTGATTTGAGTAGCAATAAATTCAACGGGGTTTTACCAGTTAGTATAAATCTACCTGCACTTCAAGTATTAGACATATCTGATAATTCCATTAATGGTTTCCTTCCATCTGGTTTATGTCTTAATTCCACCGGAATCCGTGAACTCCGACTTGCTGTTAATTACTTTACAGGAATCATTCCGACCGAATTCGGGAATTGTAGTTTTCTCGAACACCTGTGTTTGGCTTCCAATTTTCTTTCCGGCGAAATCCCGGAATTCTTATTCCGATTACGGGAATTAGCTCTCCAGGATAACATGTTCACCGCTATCGCCGGAATCGGTAATTCCTCGAGCCGTTTGGTTCGTTTGGATGTTTCATCCAACCGGATTTCAGGAAACGTACCTGATTTTTTCCAAAGCTTTCCGAATTTAAGTTATTTCATAGCTCATTCAAATAATCTGTCTGGTGGAATCCCTCCATCGTTGTCGAATTCCCGAACCGTTTCTTCGGTTAATTTGAGAAACAATTCGTTATCCGGTTCGATCAATTTTAACTGTTCGGTGATGGTTAACCTTACCTCACTCGATCTGGGTACTAACAGCTTTTCAGGTACAATACCTGCAAATCTTGCATCTTGCAGAAAGTTAAAAGCTTTAAATCTTGCAAGAAACAAACTAACAGGCGAAATACCCGAAAGTTTCAAGAATTTCGAGTCTCTTTCTTATCTTTCACTTTCCAATTGCAGTTTCAACAACCTCTCAAATTCACTAAAAACCCTCCAACACTGCCCTAATTTAACCGTTTTGGTTCTCACCATGAACTTTCACACCGAACAACTGCCATCTGATGATGAACTGGAATTCAAATCACTCAAAGCTCTCGTGATTGCCAATTGCAGGCTCACGGGTAACATTCCGTTATGGCTAAACGGGTTAACACAGTTACAGTTATTGGATTTATCATGGAACCGGTTAACCGGAACGATTCCGGCTTATTTGGGTGATTTTAAGTCTCTGTTTTATTTGGATTTATCAAACAATTCTTTGTCGGGAGAAATACCTAAGAAATTAACAGAATTACCGAGCTTAATCTCGAGAGATATCTCATTAGAAGAACCGTCACCCGATTTCCCGTTTTTTAAGAAAAGAAACACAAGTGGAACAGGAAGAGGGTTGACTTTACAGTACAATCAGATCATGAGTTTTCCACCATCGATTGACCTCAGTAGCAACCTCCTAACGGGCCCGATCTGGCCCGAATTCGGGAACTTGAAAAAGATACATGTTTTGGATCTGAAACACAACAAGTTATCGGGTACAATCCCAAGTTTTTTATCGGATATGAGGAGCATCGAAACGTTGGATTTATCGTTTAATAATCTGACGGGAACAATCCCGCCATCTTTGGTGAGATTAAGTTTTTTGTCAAAGTTTAGTGTTGCTTACAATAATTTGAGTGGTTTGGTTCCTTATGGAGGTCAATTCTTGACTTTTACAAACTCGAGTTTTGAGGGAAATCAATGGTTATGTGGCGCTGGGCATAAGATTTACACTTGTGAAACCGAAACAATCCCGTTGTCCACAAACGGGAAATCGAAGAAAAATGTCGGGAAAATTGTTGGTATGGCGATCGGGATTTGTTTCGGGATGTTAGTTTTGCTTGCTTTGATATTCATGGTGGTTATTCGGTTAACCTCCCGACAAGTAATCGATCCCGAAAGAGAGGACGGTTATGATGATGATAGCAACAAGAAAATAGAAGAAACCGAGTCAAGATTGGTACTTTTCCACAACAATAAAGAGCTATCAATTGATGACCTTTTGAAGTCAACCAACAGTTTTGACCAAAGCAATATCATCGGGTGTGGTGGGTTCGGTCTAGTCTTTAAAGCTACTTTACCCGATAACCAAAAAGTCGCCATCAAACGGCTAACCGGTGATTCTGGTGAAGTTGACCGTGAGTTTCAAGCTGAAGTTGAAGCATTATCACGAGCTCAACATCCGAATCTAGTCCTCCTTCAAGGGTATTGCAAACACAAAAACGAAAGACTACTTATATACTCGTTTATGGAAAACGGTAGTCTAGACTACTGGCTGCATGAAAAACCAGACGGGCGGTCCAGATTAGACTGGACCACCCGTCTGCATATAGCTCAAGGAGCTATAAGGGGTCTAGCCTACTTGCACCAATCTTGTGAACCACACATCCTTCACCGAGATATAAAATCAAGCAATATTCTTCTAGACGAACATTTTGAAGCCCATTTAGCCGATTTTGGTCTTGCAAGACTTATATTACCATACGACACTCATGTGACAACCGATCTTGTTGGGACATTGGGTTACATTCCACCCGAATATGGTCAAGCTTCGGTTGCATCATATAAAGGCGACGTTTATAGTTTTGGGGTCGTTCTTTTGGAGCTTTTAACGGGAAAGAGGCCAATGGATATGTGTAAACCTAAAGGAAGTAGAGATTTGATCTCATGGGTGATGCAAATGAAGACCGAAAAAAGGGAAACCGAGGTTATTGATTCGTTGATATTTGATAAAGATTATGCTAAAGAGATGCTTTTGGTTCTTGATATCACGTGTGTTTGTTTGAATGAATCGCCAAAGTTACGGCCTTCAACTCATGACTTACTTTCTTGGCTCGATAGTGTCGGTTTCGGCAAGTAGTTAACCTTTTCTTTTTTTTTGGTGGGGTGTAAATAGTATACAAGATAACTTGAAGGTGAATACATCTGAATTTTGAGTATATTTTAATTTATTTTGTTTAGATTATTTACTAAAGTATTGATGGAAGATGAACAAAAACTCAAAAAGACTATATCGCAATTAGTGTTTTGATAGAAGAAGTTGTGATTGAAAGGAAAGTAAATCTAATCTCCGGAGGTGGCGGGTCAACGCTGCTACCCTTGTTTGGGGGAAACCAACGTCAAACTTTCCACCACAACTCAAAAGTCACATGCAAACTTTCAAATGTATGGTTCCATCCACCCATTAAATAATACACAATATTTTAATTTATTTATTTTGAATTATATATAGTATAACAACAAGAAGTTTAAATGTATCTTTTGAATTTCTTTTATATTGTATTTATTTGAAATGAGAAATGATATTTTATCATACTATTTATGCATACTTGCATGTGTTTACTCACTTCTAAAGTTGACATGTGTATTCCACTAGTTCTCTTTTCTCATATTATCTCTTGATTTCGATACTTGTCAGATCAAATTGATAGGCACATGAGTAGGAGCAAATACCATTACTCAATTGAAATTAATGGTAACCACAAATGGGGTGCCAACTAGGGCATAATTATTGTGGGATGATGATAATGATCTTTTTTTTTTCTTTTTTGTGAACGGCAAGTTAGTAAGTTAGTGGTTCGAGCCTAGACAGTGACATCCACAAGGGGCAGTATGTCTTCCCTCAAACCTTCCATCTTTTTGTCCATGACGGGACTTGAACCCATGACCTATTGGTCATGGGCAACACCTTAAATCCTCCTTGAATACCACTAGGATAGAAGCTTTGGGTATGATGATAATGATCTTAGTTGTGATTATAAATACGCTTTTATATTTATAGGTGAAACGTTCTGCTCTTCTGCCTCTACCTTCATTTGTCGCAAACATAGCACAGATATTCAATAATAAGTAAATGTGTTGATTGATTTTTAAGCATTTCTATGCAGTTTCATTGGGTTGATTGTGGTGATGATTTTGCCGAAGTGTTAGGTTAGTTTTCCTTTTGTTGTTTAAAAAAAAGCATTTTTATTTATGAAAAATCTTAAATACATTATAGAGTAATTTAGTATAGATAGAAGACTATGTTTTAATCTCATAAGTTTTAAATTGAATGTAACTTTATTAAAAAAATATTCAAAATTCTAAAATTTTAGTGTCATAATAACATTTTTTACAAATGCCTCAAATAAACTGTGGAAACATAACTTATTTAAATTATTAAATAATACACAAAACTAAAAAAAATCACATTTATATACGAAGTATTACTTATGAAAAATAACAATTTCCATTATTGGATCCAAAGAACTAAATCTAGTGGACAGAACATTCAACCCTGTAACGGGGTTCAATCGAGATAGGGTTGGGCCTAAAGGAACTGGATTTTTGGGCAGGAGTGCAGGACTCAAAATTATGTTTTATCTCTAGTGACAAAACAATGAGTGTAAATAGCCTATTAGACATATGTACACTAAATAACCAAACTGAACCTGCGTATTGATAAAATGATCTTATTTGGATTAAACTAATATATGACGTCTTAGATAGGAACGAAAATTGATATTTTCCAAAGAAAAAATCAGTTTTGGACCGGATTGAACCAGATCGAGAATCAATTTTGCATGAAAACCAAAATCAAGAACTTAACTGATATAACTCGTTCGTTCATGTTCGGATTAGCGTTCAAACAGGTTCTGGGACCAGTTTGCACATGCCTATTTAATACTTGTGGAAGGGTAGTATACAAATCAAAACATAAAATATGAATAGGTAGACCTTAAAAAACAAATTGAAGAGCATAACAGTCATTTCAACCGAATTGTCATTACTAATATAAACGATTATAAGTTCGTTTGTAGTTAATTTTTTTTTTTTTTTTTGATGACTCCTTTGTTATATGTTTCCGTCTCGAATTCCAGATGGCACACAGAAAATATAGAATAAAATGAACACATTTAACATCATTCAATCACTTTTATAAATCACAAAAAAACTTATCTCAAAACACTTCAATCCCAAAATTACATTCACAAATTCAAAATCAAATTCATGTAATCAAACATTGCATATTACACAACAAAATTAACACAACAATAACATGTATCCATAAATTCGTTCTATTCAACATCATCATCCATTTCATGAACAGCTTGAAGGGGCCCACTTCCCAAAACTAACCCACCCTCATTCTCTGAAACACCATCTAAACCGCCATTTCCAAAAAGACACATTTGTGGCTCTATTTGGTTTAACCGTTTGTATTCATCGTCCGACAAACTCCAACTGAATATATCAATGTTCTTCTTTATCCTTTCAGGGTCCACACTACATGGTAGCACACTTGTCCCTCTTTGTAGGCCCCACCTTAAAATAACCTAAATACACAAAAAATTTAATTATTTATCTAGGGATTTGGCATATGTTTTTAGGTTAGTTTACATAAATTAGCAATGTACTTGCTAATGTGGTACAAATGAAAAAGTATGTTGGTATTTTATGTAATTTGTCATATCTTTTTTATTTCTTAAAGATGAAATGTACCTGTTCAGGGGTCTTTTTATGTCGGTCTGCTATATCTGCAACTACAGACAATTTAAGCATAGGTGCATGTACGGATCTTGACCTTTTAAAAGACATATGAGGTGTTCCAAGTTCATGATCATTTGACCCATTTTCGGGTAGCCCGATATTACAAGTTGGTACTCCTAATGGTGTATGAGCAGATACGTGTATGGACTTTGATTGACAAAATTTCACAAGTTCGTCTTGCCTCCAAAAAGGGTGCAATTCCACCTACATAATCTCACACTAGTCACTTTAAGTATGTATATATAATATGTGGAGCAAGTAAAACATATAGATCTAAATATAAAAAAATGTTAAATTAATTCAATAATAAATAGAATTAAATAGTTAGAACTTTAAGATCTAAAAAACATGTTATGGTTAACAAAAGGTCAAAGTCAAACCTGATTAACTGCAGGTACAATTTTTGCATATTTTAGTACTTCTTTGATCTGTTGTACGTCAAAATTACTCAATCCAATAGCACGAACAAGGCCCAATTCAACCAATAGTTCCATCGATTTCCATGTGGTTTTCAATTTACTCCAAAACTGCCTGTGTTCGCTACCGGAATTTGCCGGTGGATCAGTGGCATCGCCGAAAGCTGAACTTTCCGGCCAGTGCATTAAATAAAGATCTAAATACGAAACCCCGAGATTCTTAAGAGAAACCCTAACAGAATTCTCAATCTTATTTATCGAATTCATCGTACAATACAGCTTTGATGTTAAAAAAATATCCTCGCGTTTTAATGAGCCATCCTCGAAAACTTGAGATAGTGCTTGACCAACTTCAGCTTCGTTCCCGTACAGATGTGCGCAATCGATGTGACGGTATCCGACTGATATCGCCGTTTTCACTGCCTCTACACAGAACCCACCGCCGCTCTGCCATGTTCCGAGTCCGATTGCCGGAATCTTGGCGCCCGTGTTCAACGGGAAGTAAGTCCCTTTTGCCCCATATTTCCCTTCCATTGCAGAACGATAGCGATCAAAATTCACGAGCTTTTTAAGAATCAATAACCCAGAAACTATGAATCGTTGAAGTGATTAATATTTGAAGTGAAAAAAAGGTGCACACCAGCTGTTTGTTGAAATGTCGATGTGAAAATAAATCTCTATTTAGTGAAGGTTTGATTGAAAATTGTTTTATATTTATAAAGAGAGTGAAAAATGACTCTTGAGAAACTGAAAATAAGAGTTGAATTCTAATGGAAGAAATAAAAAACTGAGGATGCAACCCAGAAACAAGCATGTGAACAAGCCAACAAAGTGGGCCAGCAGACCTTATAAAAAATCGATTAAAAAAATGGAATCGTCGCTAATTGCATCTATAATTGTTGGTATATGGATTAAGAAAATGATAATGAAAATTTTGGCCAATAAGAATGGGCGACCAATAGCTAGAAAACGTCGTGATAAACAACAAATTAGTTCGTTTGATTTAAATTTATGTGATATTTAAATTCCCCCATGGGAACAGGAGGGCAAATTTGGCAGGGACCATTTTATTTGTTATTTGCTCGACAAGAAAATGATGTATTGACAAAACCTAACTAACACAAACTTCTAGAATTAAAATAATTGTAGCATTAGTCCTCTTACATTTGGTGATAAACCAATGGGGTATGATATCTAAAATGAATTTTAGTCACATGTATGATCTTTTCATTAGATAAATATTATCAGATGGTCATTAAAATGTTTGAAAATGACCTTGTGTATAGTTATGTCACATACAAGCAAAACCCGCGTATCGAATCTAAAAGCCCTTTATATTCAAGAATATTCTTTTATTTTTAAAAGTAGGATTGGTCCTTTTGAATTATGATGATAACCTTAATGGTATTAAAAAGGTTTTAAATAATTGATATTTTTAGTTACGATATTACTTTTAGATTCGAGCTCGATCTTAGCCAGAACTAAGCTCAAAATGAATGGGCGATTCATATGTGCGAAACGAGTCAAATGTCGTGTAAAGTAGAGTTTCATTGCAGAAAAACAACGTCGTTTTATAAGTTTGTCGGCAGCAATAAGCAATGTTTGATGAGGATAAATGTTAGAAGCTATCAAGCATCATCATTATTATAAAAATAACATACTTTAATAAATATGAATCATGAAGTATATAAAGTATGGGATTCGCTTAAATACAACTCAATTAACATGTGTGTATAAAATATGCATTGATAATAAAATAGTTCCGACAAATTTATTTATTTTTTCATAAAAGCTGGTGTACAGTGTCCAAGTTGTGTTTTGGAATGTAATACTCCCTCCGTCCCTTAATAAAGTTCTCATTTGTGTTGGGCACAACATTTTAGGAGATAGTTAGTGGTGGGGTATTTGATATTACTTTTGATTAAAATATAAGGTTTGATTGGAGAGAGAAAGTGTTTTAAGAGATATTTAGTGGTGAAAGTATTTGTAATAATATTATTATATTAAGTGGGCCCCTTATGTTTGAGAAATGAGAACTTTATTTAGGGACAAAATTTGAAGGCAAAATGGGAACTTTATTTAGGGACGGAGGGAGTATAAAGCTTAGAAAACATGCTTAATGCATATTAAAATATTCTAAACAATTTTATATGCAAAAATTATATAAATGACATTACATTATGTATACTCTGAGAGAAAAGAGATTGAATTGTCAGTTTTTTAAACCACTGTACTGATGATCTATGAGTCTGCACTAAAATAATAAAATGGACATAACTTAGTCTATACAGATTCGTGTCGGGCCCGAAATCAGTCAAATCGAAGCTTGCAACAAGGAGAACATCATGATAAACAACCGCAAGTGGTTTACAAAACTTTCGGGCCCATATATGTTGTATTTCAAGAGTTATTTGCATTTTAAAGTTTTTTCTTTATGTTTGACTTTGTTTGTGGGCCAGTTTTCAGCTCGTTTGTCTTTTTATGCTCATTAGAAATTCTACGTCTGTTTTAGAGTTAATTAAGATGATGCAACATTCCGTTTAAGTTTTTATGAAATTTCATTTTTTCCCCTCAGTTCAAATAATCTGTGTTTGATTGGATAATCACTGTGATTATCGATACTCGTTGAATCAAAGATAATTATTAGACTTGTTCCTGGTGTTCATGTGAATCAAAATGTTCAATTTATGTTTATCTGGTTTTTAGTAGGGGTGTTCACTATTCGGATATAATCGGATTGTCCAATTGGACATTTTGGATCGGACTATTTGGATTGGTTATTTGGTTTTTTGGATCGGTTTGGACTTGAACCAAATTAATAGTTTGGATTTCGGATTGGATTTGGTTTCCGTTGTGAAAACCGGATTGTCCAAAAAAACCCGGATTGTCCAAAAAAACCGAATAGTAATATATAGTAAATTGATTTATATACTAACACTTGTTGGTTTATATTGTAAGCAATTATGGTTTCCATTTTCTTTACATTTCTTATAGTAAATTGATTTATATACTAACACTTTTTTCATTTTATATTGTATCAGTTGGTAATGTACCAATCTTTTTGGAGATTTTGATAAAGTTGATGTCAAAATTTTTATATGATTGTAAATTTCACAAGCTATGAACTAGACTTGTTTTTATGTATAAAGTAGTTTATCATTTTGGAATTTTACATATTAACTTAATATTATTTATATTATATACTTCTGGAATATTTTGAAAATTTTAAGGAAAACCAAAGGGATAAAACCAAACCAACCAAATTGTTATTTCGTTCGGATCGGTTTGGTTTTCGAATTAGTTTGGACGGTTCGGTTTGAACTTTTGAAAACCGGATTTTATTTGGTTTCACCTATTTGGTTCGGATAAAACCAAACCGTCCAAACGAACACCCCTAGTTTTTAGTGTAGGTCAGAATCACTATTGTGTTCTTTCTTTAAACTTATCCAACATTAATATTTTATTTTTTTCTACAAATTTCGTTTTTTTATTGCTCTTGAGTATTCATAGTTTTCTTCATGGCATTGATCATCCTACATGCAGTTATGAAATAAGTTAAAAACTGATATGACCCGTTACGGCAAGGTCTACAGCCGGCGCAAAAAGAACAAAGGCGAAGGACCAGAACTGTCAGCTATCAAGATATTTTTTATTAATTAAATTAGTGTTATGTTTTATTTTAATAGGGACCCGGATGGAACAATTTCGTTTTGGGTTGCCCTATTAGGGTGGGGCGCCGTATGTGGCCAACCCCATTCGGAATATTGTGTGTTTTCTTTTACGTTCTTAGGGAGACCACCGACTTCTTCAATTGCCGGCACTATCATTGTTTACGTTTTGTCACGAATTAATATCAATCCGAGTTGATTCTATCAAATTGGTATCAGAGCAGTCTTCCTCAGGAACGTGGAATTGGAGTTGAGATGGCCAGAAAAGTTGTCGAAGTTGAGGCCGATCTGTTTCAGTTTAAGACTGATGTTGCGGCTAATCAGGCCGAAACCAGGGAGCAGCTGTCGTCTATGCAGGCTTCCATCGATCGAAACAAAGCAGATAACGATAAGCAAATTGCCGAAATCCTCAAAATATTAAAAACCCTACAACCGCCGACGAGCAGTGTAGCGGCTACGGCAGCGCCGCCCGCAGCAGGTAGCAGCGGTACAGTTCCGATCGTTAGTTCCCAATACCGTGGTGTTGTCCAATCGATAGTTTCGATCGTAGGCTCAACAGTGACGCAGTCTGTGGCATACACTAGTTGGCTTACACTAGTTTCTCATGTTTGAAATTCGATTCACAGGGTTTTCCGCAACCCACCTGGGAGATTCCGCAGCGATCTAGACACCATGAACGGACAAACCAGAATTTTCCACACATGTCCGGGGGTTTCAACAGCGGGTTTATCGGTCAGACGCACCCAAACAATTCGGGTATTAGTCACGATCGAGGTTGGGGTCAAGGTAATGACTATAGGATGCGAAAACTCAAGATGCCTATTTGTGATGGTGAAGATGTTTTCGGCTAGGTTTATAAGGCGGAGAGATACTTTGAGGTTCAAGGGCTGCAGACGTCCGGTGACCGACTCCGGGCAGCCGTACTGAGCCTGGAAGGTTCGGCCCTAGCGTGGTTTAGATGGACCGATAATCGAAGTCCCTTCCGGAGGTGGGAAGAGTTGAAATCCCAATTGCTACTTAGATTTCAACCCTCACAAGAGGGCAGCTTATTTGAACAATTCCTCAATATTCGTAAAGAAGGTACAGCCTGAGATTTTGTGGCATTGTTTGAGAAAATGACAGCGCAGTTAGGCGGGTTACAGGAAGAGGTACTAGTGGGTACATTTATTAAAGGGCTGAAACCTGAATTACGTGATGTGGTACGTACCATGCAACCGAAAGGGGTTACCGACGCGATTCAATTAGCTTTGGTGGTACACGAAAACCGATGAGGTGGCGAAGGGGGCAAACAGTCGGCTGCTAAGTCAAATACTAAAAGCAGTAACAATATGAACCGGTCATATGCGCCACCCACGGGCCCCACGAGATCTAAAACAGGGACAGGTAACACCGGGCAACCATTCCGCCGAATGTCGGACACGAAATCCGCGGACAAGAAAGCAAAGGGATTATGCTTCCGCTGCGACGGTCGATATATGCCCGCGCACAAGTGTCCAGAGAAATCTTTACAGGTGATGGTCGTTTATGGTGGCGAATCCGATGAAGAAGAAGATCCGCCGGGAGAAGATACCGAACCGATCCAGCTAGAAACGGTCGAAGTGTCGGCTAATTCGGTTTGGGGATTTACGAACCCCCGATCCATGAAACTCAGGGGCAAGTTGGGGAAACAAGACGTGGTTATTTTGATCGACAGCGGCGCGGCGCATAACTTTGTGCCATTACAGATGGTGTCGTAACTCGGGATACGGGTCGATAATACCCAACATTTCAAAATTCGGTTAGGTAACGGGAAGTTTGACAAAAGTACAGGATTATTCCGTTCCGTGGTCCTACGCCTACCGGGGTTGCGAGTAGTGGAAGATTTATATCCCCTCGAATTAGGTAGTACCGATATGATATTGGGGTATGTTAGTCCCAAGACTAAGTAAATAAGATTTGATGATCGATAGCTAAGAAGAATAAATATCAGCTGAAGTATGTATCTCAGCTGAAGCAAGTATATGCAATAAACCTTCAGCTGAGTACGTACTTAGCTTTAGAAAACCAAGTCAAATCAGCAGCTATTCATGAGAGATCATTCGAAGTCTATGACCAACGGACAAAGACAAGAAGAAGACTATTCAGCTGATTGTGGAATCAGCTGATATTACCTGCTGCAGATGAAGACTTAAAGGAAATGTTCTTGACACTTTGAACATTTCCTTTTCCCGCTCAAAGAATAAGAAAACGATGAGGATCTTCTATTTTGGAATAGAAGATAATGTCAGTACATCATCATCGTTTGTCCCTCCAAGCATGTAAAGGGAAAGTCAACTATTTCCGTACTTATGTAGTACACCTTTCACTGTGCGTCAGAAAGGGTACCGGAAGTAGTTGACACAAAGTACACTTGGGACAATAACTTATGCAAGAGCATTTAATGTTCCATGGACAAGTCCACATCGACGAATAAAATGCTTACACGTCGTCTAACTTGTGGGCAAAGGAACATGGATCTTGGGCTATATATAGAGACGTAAATGCTTGCATTTACACACACCTTTTGAGCATTCATAGCACAAGAACATTCTCTGAGAGTTAGTCATTTGTACAAGTATTAACTCCTCTATAGTTATTACTAGCACATTGATATCAGGTGTTAGTATCAGCTGATATAACTCTCCTTGCATAATCTTCTAGTTTTGAGCAATTTAAAGTGTCATTTCAAGTATAGAGTTTTAGTTAGTGTGTACTATCTATTTCCGCATACTTTGTACTGTATTAAGTTGTTTTAATAAACTCTTAATCATTGAAATCTTGTTGTTCATTATCTTATCTTCGTAAATCAGTCTTAACGCAACACGTTAGTGTTGTTGGGATCCAACAGGGTACAACTGGCTCGAATCGTTGGGTGACATGTACGTAAATTGGAAGACATTTACAATGATTTTTGATGGGCCGGATGGAAAGGTGACTCTTAAAGGTAAACCGGGTTTGACACGAGCAGAGTCGTCGCTGCGAGCCATGAGTTGACCCATGACATGGAGGGAGTATCGAGTGGGTTTTTAGTAAGTCTAGCCCACGTCGAGGCAAAGCCGACCTCGAATCAGTCAACACCCTCGGAATTGGAACCAGTTGTAGAGCGATTTTCCGAGGTATTTGAGATGCCGGATGGTCTACCACCAAAACGCGATCACGAACATGCCATAATGCTAAAAGGGGGTACCGAACCTATTAGCGTATGCGCGTACCGCTATCCTCAGTTGCAGAAAGATGAAATTGAGGAACTGGTAGGAGAAATGGTAGAATCCGGAATCATCCGACCCAGCACGAGCCCATTCTCGAGCCCTGTTCTTCTCGTCAAGAAAAAAAGATGGCAGCTGGCGGTTTTGTGTGGATTACCGTGCCCTGATAAGGCGACGGTACTCGACAAATTTCCTATCTCGGTTATAGACGAGTTGTTGGATGAGCTGAACGGGGCCACGATCTTTAGCAAACTCGATCTGAAGTCCGGTTATCATCAGATCAGAATGCGACCGGATGATGTGTCGAAGACGGCCTTTCGCACACATGAAGGTCACTACGAGTTCCTGGTTATGCCCTTTGGATTGACAAACGCACCGTCTACGTTTCAATCCCTGATGAACCGTATCTTCCGTCCTCATTTACGGAAATTTGTGCTTGTTTTATTTGACGATATTCTTGTGTATAGCAGGTCACTTGAGGAACATTTACAGCATTTACAGGTGGTGTTCGAGAAACTCCAAGAGGAACAGCTATATTGCAACCGGAAGAAACAGGAGCTGGGCCGATCACAAGTGGAGTACTTAGGCCATATCGTATCTAAAGAACGAGTGATGGCAGATCCGTCCAAAGTAGAGGCAATACTGACATGGCCGATACCCAAAAATATTCGCGGACTGCGCGGGTTTTTGGGATTGACGGGGTACTATCGGAAATTTTTGCAAGGGTACGACAAAATCGCACGACCATTGACTGATATATTAAAAAAAGACGGATTTGTTTGGTCCCCAGAGGCAACCGAGGCTTTTCAGACACTACAACACGCTATGACCCAAGTACCGGTTCTCGCGTTACCGGATTTCTCGAAACACTTTACAGTTGAGACGGATGCCTCCGGCTACGGTATTGGGGCGATGTTGATACAAGAAAAACGCCCCATAGCATATTTTAGCCAAGTCTTGGGAACTCGCGCACGGTTGAAGTCTGTATACGAGCGTGAGTTGATGGCCATCGTGTTGGCAATACAGAAGTGGCGTCCGTAACTATTGGGCCGCAAGTTTACGGTTATCACCGATCAAAAAAGTCTGAAATTTCTGTTAGAACAACGAGTAATCGCAGGTGATCATCAGAAATGGATATCAAAACTATCCGGCTATGATTTCGACATTTTGTACCGCCCGGGTAAAGAACATGGAGTGGCGGATGCACTGTCTCGCCGGGAGGGTGGTGCGACCCTCTCCCAATTAACCGCCACTGTGACAAGGGTGCATCCGGGTTTAGAGCATATATACAGCAAAATCCCCAAATTTTGGAGTTACGAGCTCGGGTAAAAGCAAACGATGAGGGGTTGATCGGGTATTCGATAATGAACGTGTTGGTTTTGTACAACAACCGTGTGGTCATACCACGTGACTCACCGTGGGTAACAACATTGTTTCAAGAATATCACGGCGGCCCAATTGGTGGACATGGCGGTACTCAGAAAATGTACCAACGCTTATCCACCGAATTTTATTGGACGGGTATGAAAGCGGATATTGCTAAGAGAGTGCGGAATGTGACGTGTGCCAACGCAACAAGTGTGAAAATCATATAATCACTGAATCAATCCATACTCAAGTGTTGGATGATGATTTTAGATGGAAACTTGAGAAGAAAGTTTAGGGTTTTAGAGAGAGAAAGGTAGAGAGAAGGGAGAGAACAATTGCTGGAATATTGAAAGTGATTAATGAGCAAAAGTTAGGAATTAAGCCTTACACTTTGGTATATATACCATGGCTTAATTCCTTGGTTAATTAGGACTAATCCTAATCTTTTCTAAACTTATATACAATGTTTCAATATACCCCCTAGACTATCTTTTACAATATATTTAGTACCTAACAATCTCCCCCTTTGTAATAATAGTCTAGGTTGCATATCTTTGAAGACTTCTGTGTTTGTAAGGTTGGAGCTGAGATTTGAACCGCTGAGCAGTTATGTTCATAAAACAACATTAGCCTTTGATCATCGGTGACAGACATACTTTTAATTGGCTTTTAAACCAATATAAAGTATTCCAGAATACTTCATGCAAATCGACTGAATGTAGACCCATAGATAGAGCGGTTAGCAGCGGAAGTCCTTTCTTGAAGTTGTGGCATTTGTCGATTTGCGGCAGATCCTTGGTTCCTGATGTTTGTTGAAGTTGAAGCAGTGCGGAATATTGATATGTTTTGGATTTTCTTACCGTTGTTGATAATGTTGGAGTACGGTCATAGAATCCCTTATCTAGTGTATTGACTGTTGTTGATAAGATTGAAGTACAGTCATCAGATTTTCTATCAGACAAAGTGACCATTGTTGATAAGAATGGAGTACGTTCGTCTGATCTTCGCACGAGAATGTATCAGGGTAACCCAGGATCACATAGATTGTCTGTTAGCACAACAGTTACAGAAACTGTGTGACCTACGTTCAGTGTTGGCATTGATGTTAGCACTGGTAGGATTTCCATTCAATCATCGTGGAATACCAATATTTTTTGGAATCACTATGAATGTCCCGGCAATATCCCAAAGATATGCTTGGTGGAGTGCCTGTGTCCTAGAGAAATTTAATTCGGTTCTAGACTCTATACGTGGACAAACGAAGGCGAGGACTGGAGGTGGGTCCTCTTTTTCAATATCAACGATATCCAAATGAGATGTCGATAGTGGATGTGGTTATCTCCGTGTTTTTGAAACAAGTACTTTTTGTACTTGAGTGGTCAGTGGGGGTTGTGCATTGCATCACTGGGTCCATGATGTCTTAATCAGAAAACAACATATGCAATCCGATATAGATGAGGTTACCCGGTCATTTGTTCGGTTCAGGGAGGGTTTTCCGTTTTCTTTAACCCTTTCACACACGCTCCTCACTCAACTCACTTTTTCATTTTCAACCACACCCTCGTTTTTGTTTTTACCATGTGATAAGCTGATTTGCACCCCATACTTCATAGTTCATACCCCCTCTCAATTTTTACCTCAGCGCACCCCAATCAGGATCCCTTGATACTTGATTCTGCTCACCTAGACCTAGGGACCCTCACTTTTTAGTTCCTATATTGTCGGTGGCTCCGGGGAAGATCATGCTGGGTTTAGCAGATCATGGGAGTAATTTGAGAGTGGACTATTACGCTCATGTGCATTTTAATCAGCTTTCAAGATGTTGCATTTTAGTTCACATGGATTTTTCATCGGAATTTTATGTGTTTCCGGTATAAGTTGTTGCCTGAATGATTTTGAAGTTTAAGGCACAGCAACTTGTTCTTTTAAGGTAACACCGGACTCACATAGAGTATCCGTTAGCACACGGTATGAATCTGTAGTCGTTTGCACAACCGTTGATTCAAATGTGTGACCTGCGTTTAGAGTTGGCGTGATTTTAGCTCTAGCAGGATTTCCACTCGATCCTCGTGAAACATCAGATTGTGATGCCACTACAAGTGTTCCGATGGATTCACTGAGATCCATTTTTGTAGTGCAAGTGTCCTATATTGGAAGGTTCTTGAGGGTGAGAACTAGACACACTGTGCATACAAATGAGACGTAACCCGGGGCAGGAGGTTATATTTTCAATACCGACAAACTCCAAATGAGCAGTCAGTAGATTATGTGCTACGTCCCCTTATCAAATGAAACAAATTCCTGTTGGGAGGAATTTCAGTGGTTGGTGGTGGTGTGCATTTGCTTTACTGGGCGAGTAAAGTCTTGTGAAACATTCAACGCATGAATGATCACCTTTTTGTGTGGTTGCCCGGTTTATTTTACGGTTCAGATGCACTCAAAGGTGTGTTTTCTTAGATTTATCATGTTTTCACATCACCTTGCACTCACCTAGTTCTATACCCTAGACGTATACCCTCACAATTACCAGTTGGCTGAAATATTTCCCTGAGATAGGTTAGGCCAGATCTGGCAAACCATGGGAAGGTATTGTCTTTATGAAAATATTTTTCGTTCGTTTATTCATGTTGGGTATATTTGTTTTGATTTTTTAAATTTTCTCCCCCTAGAAATTGTAATTCTCCCCCTAGAATTAGTATTTCTCCCCCTCGACAAATCAAAAGTATTAAAAGTTTTGAGATTTGAAGACGTACCTTAAACATCATCGGAGGGTTGGAAGAGAGTTTTTGCATTGAAGGATGATTGAGCTTCGTTGTGCTTTCTTTAGAAGTTCGGGTTCTGAGTCTGTTTTGATCAGAAGCCATTTTTCGTTGAGGACCGGGTTTCAGGCTGAAGTACTTGAAAGCCATTTCTTTGAAGCGCGGGTCATACACTGAAGCGTGTAAGAACCATACTGTTGTAGTGCGAGTTATACACTGAAATATGTATAAGTCATTCTGATGAAGCTCGAGGTATACACTGAATTGTGTATAAGTCATTCTGATGAAGCTCGAGTTATACACTGAATTGTGTATAAGTCATTCTGATGAAGCTCGGGTTATACACTGAATTGTGTATAAGTCATACTGTTAATGAAAATTTGAGATATATATATATATATAAATAGAATTTGAAAATTTAATTTTATTAATAATAAAAGAAAATTTAACAAATTAAATTTATATATATATATATATATATATATATATATATATATATATATATATATATATATATATATATATATATATATATATATGTATATGAGATAAATTAAAAGAAAAGGATACCTGGTCGAGACTGGTAACTATCCCCAAATATTTATCATGAGTGTTGAATAGGAGAGCTCTGTTTCCAGTCATGTGCCTTGAACATCCCTAGTCAAGGTATCTCAGATTCTGCATAAAACAATTAAAACATGTTTGGTACCCAATTATTTATGGATCCTGAACGATTAGTGATTGATGTTTTATGTAGAATTATTTTATGATGAAATTAGAGTTTTGGAGAACTGCAAGGAGGCAGTTCAGAAGTTGTGGATTTAACGACCCATGTAAAGATTTTTCAGAGGATTGAATAATCCAATGAGAGTTTTCATTTTTGATCCAGCTAAATTTTACAAACGTTGAAGATTTGGTGGGTGTTTTGTTGTCGCATTTTGAGGAAACTGAAGATTTTGGCTTAGGTGCGGAATTTCCTCGAGAAGATTTGCGACGAGTGAACGAGTGAGTATCAGAGGTTGGTGGGTTTTTGGAAAAGAATTTCGGTTGTTTGGAAACTGGAGATGATGAAATCTTTTGATTTGATTTTGCTGGTTTAGTGACGTATGATTTGCATTGATATGGATAGCACGTTTTGCATGTGTTTATAAGTTTACCAGATTTATGATATACTATGTTCTTATGAATACTGCAAGGTGCATCAATTCTTACAAAAAACGTTTATCAGTTTGAGTTATCTGTTTCTTTGTAATTTTATCAAAAAATCTTTTTGTTCCAGATTTGTCAGTTTTAACATACACATCACCAAAGTCAGGAGAGTATCGGACGGGACGATAAACAGTTGAATCATAATCAGTTCTAAAAGCCGTTAAAAGAGTTTTCACACAATTAGAGTTATTACATTTATTTTGAACAGAAAAAGAAGATTCTGCAGACGGATGAGGACTAGACTTCTTAAGTAGGCTGGGCTTCTTAAGCATACTAGGTCCAGTCTGAATAGACTTCTTGGACTGCTTGGCTCTTGTGACTCCATTGGGCTTCTTGACCTTCTCTCTCTGAGACTCTAATTTACTATTGGAAGCATTTAAGAGTGGTGAATTAGAGTTTCTCCTCAAGATGATTGGTACTGGATTAATCGGTGCCGGTCCTAATACAGAGGATTTAGAATTTTGAGAAACAGGTTTGTTCGTTTTAGGTTTTAGTTCTAAAATGGTATCCTCTAAATTATGTAGTTTGTTTTGAAGATTTTCATTTTCTTTATCAAAGGCTTTTTGTGTTTCATCAATTTCAGATTCTAATTGTACAGTTTTCTTTTCTAAAATTAATGGAGGAACATAAAGCTTTGGTTCTTTGATTTGTTTTAACACTTCATTTTCAGGAATGGAAAATTCAGCTGGTGTGATGATCGGAAAATATTCGTTGTGTTCAAATTTTGCTTTCTTCTTTTCGTACGTTGAGTTTAAGGCATCATAATTGAAGCTAATTTGAGCATATTCTTCCTTTTCCCGGTTGAACTTTTCAACTTCTGCTTCTTCATCTGGCATATGAAGGAAGCTTTGCCAGATTCCCAAGTTCATGTAATCGTAGTTATATAACGTTGGAAGAATATCTGCAGCTTTTTCCAGAGGGCGGATGTTTTCTGCTCCAAGACCCACTTTTGACTTGAAAGATCTGAACTCTTTAGGCTGGTTTAATTTTATCGTTTGTTCAGTATGACCAGCTTTCACAATCGTCTGCTCCAGTTTTGAGATGTGTTCTTCAGCATTTTCTTTTCTGACAGTAAGACTGTGTATAGTTGTTGATTGTTCATCGATTTCCTTTTTAAAATCGTTTGTTATGTTTTTGATTTATTCATTCAATTTTTGAATTTCGATGTCAGCCGTCTTCAACTGTTCTTGGTAGTCTTTTATCTTGATGTCTGCGGACTTCATCCATGTTTGCTGTCGATTTAGTTGATTCGCCAAGTCATTTATCAGCTGCTTGGAGTCGTCTTTATCACTCGACACCGTTTTCATGGTTTTTAGGTGTAACGACCCGAAATTTGTAAATAAATAAAATATGTAAAAATATGATAATTATGGATAAATCATATAAAACACGTGGAAATTGGTTTCGTGTCGTTTGGACATCGTACGAGAAAGTTATGGGCGAAACCGGGTCGAGGCAACAACCGAAAAGTGCAGCCCTGCTGCACTGGGTAGTTCGCGACGCGAAGTCGTGTTCCCGATCGGGAACTGTTAGCAGGGAATTGGACAATCAATCGCGATGTAGTCACGATAAGTTAGCGATCGCTAAGTATGCGTGTAGGGGGAGAGTTCGCGACGCGAACTATGTTCACGTCGTGATCTTTTGTCTGGCAGCATTAAAATCGGGTTTTGGCTCATTTGGAGCCATATCAAAACCCTAGTTTCTTCTCTCGAGTTTGTGGACGATTTTGGGTGTAAATCATCATTTGGAGCAGATTTCTTGGTCAAATCTTGTGATTCTTCACTCCTAGTTGAAGATTTAAGGTATATCTTCAATCCTTTGTAGTTGTAGCTTTAGATCTATGGGTTTAGAAGCTTGGGGTTATGGATTATGGTGATATAAATGGTGTATACACTTAATAGATGGTATATTAACAAGGAAATCAAGTGTATGGTTAAGATTTGTAAGAATCTTAAGGGTTGGTTCAACCTAGGGTTTGGTAAATCACCACATTTGGGGGAAATGGATTGTTGGGTGTTATCTAGAGGTAGATGAACACATTGTTAGTAGATTATGATGTTGAACATTGTATGATCATTGTTTTAGGCTTTCGGTGACATCTTGGAAAGTCGGTGAAATTGTGAAGCAAGAGCTTGGGTGTCAAGAATACGGTTAAAGCATCCTTGTTACTAAGGTGAGTACGTGTGGACTTTACTGAGTACATAGCCTATGAAATCTATTTTTATTACTTGTGTTATGGTCTATTTGCTTAATTGTGTAGACTAGTAGCTAGTAGTTAGTTATACCGATAGTTGTATTGAACTAACTTGTTTGATGATAGACGTGATAGCCGAGAGCTAGATTGACATAACCATCGAGTTATGATATGGTGAGATGATGTGATGATGCGGGGGATCCCCGGTCATGAGGTATGGAATGGGGAGCATTTGGGCGGATCCCCATCGGCCCATTCCATGATAGTAGTCTTGCTAACTGGAAGTAGTCCGGCGAGTAAGGCAGGTATTGGTAGATTGGGCAATTCCCTCTTGCCTTTACCTTGAAGCTTATTAATGCGGGGGATCCCCGGTTAGTAAGTTAATGTGGTTCTAGTTGGTTGGGGACGTCCCGACAACTAGATATGATTGCTAGGAAAGCAAAGTATTAGAGTCACAATAGGGTGACTAGATAGATGGGTGATCGCTTATATGTTTGTTGTTTGCCATTCGGTTGTTATTACCAACTTTGGGTCTAAACCCATGTATCTCACGAGACGTTTTTGTCTCACGTACTCCTTGTTTTGTTTTGCTATGTACTCAGGTTCGGGATCGAAGACTTAGGTACGCATGGATAGAGATGCGGGACCTAGAGTAGAAGAACTTTAGATTGGATTTATGCTTAGCTTTGGTTTTGATATATTTTGTAACACCAAAACTTTATACTCTGATTTTCATACCAAAGGTTTTTGTAAATCCATATTTTTGGGAATAGTTCTTCTATTTATGAAAAATGATTTATTTTGGGCAAATGTTTGTATTAAAAATTGAGGTGTTACAACTTGGTATCAGAGCTATAGTTTAAGTGAATTAGGTTGGATGTCCATCCTAGTCTTAGACTGTAGCATTAGGAATGTAAGATTCCTTGAGATCATAGTTTGACCTTGAGACTTTATAATAAGTTTAGGGTTGAACCTAGGGGACCGATGAGAATTGATATGATTATGGATATTGAGTCTTTGAGACTAATGGGTTGTACATAAGGTACTAAATGTTTAATGTCTTTCGTTTAGTCTTGATCGAAAGAAAAGATGACCACGCATAGAAGTGGTAAAGCCCCGGAGGGCCGGGAGGAAGAAATACCTCATGTCGAGGTTGTGGTTGAACAGGAAAGTCAACCGTCGATGCATCGGATGGGTGAAGCGGAGGTCGGAGCTAATAGGACTCCGGTGACCATGGCGGACCTCCAAACTATTATTGAGCAACTCAGGGGAGTGGTGGCCGATGAGGTGCACCGCATCATTGGGGACCGTGAGAGGTCGGGTGGAGATCGTGTATCCGAAGATAGATCGGATGAGAAAACCAGGGATGGTGGCACTCGAGTGGAAAAATCCTCCACAGGTGGTTGTAGTGATGCAAGGGCGAGACCCGATGAAAATTATGGTTGTTCTTTTAAGACATTCATGGCTTGTAAGCCAAACATGTATACGGGTAGTTCGGACCCGAAGGTAACTATGAGGTGGATCCGAGAGACCGAGCGGGTCATCGGAAGTAGCAAGTGCAAGAAAGCCGATATGGTGTTGTATGCATCGCAGTTGCTAAGAGGGAATGCTATGGTCTGGTGGGACATAGTTTATGAGACCCTCGGGAGGGAGGTGATAGAGAGAATGTCATGGGATGAGTTCACCGCGAGGTTGAAGAGGAAATTTTGTCCCGAGGAGGATTTGGAGAAGATGCATGAGAGGTTTGTAAACCTAAAGAAGGGTGATAGATCGGTTGAGGAGTACTCAAGGGAGTTCACGGGATTGCTCCCGTTTGTTGCAAGAACTTATTTTGAGGAAAGATCGAGGGTAGTTCGATATGCTTGTGGGCTACCTTGGGATTACCAATTGGAGGTAAGGAGAGCGGTCACACTCGATGAGGCCATTGGTGCCGCCCATGGTGTGGAAGAGGTGGATGCGACAAGGAATGCCGAGAGGGCCCATGTGGTCGAGAAAAGGAAAGCCGAGAGTGGCTCGGGAACTTCTAAAAAGGGGAAGTTCACATCAAATTCCTTCAAGCAAGGAAGCGTTGTCCCGTGCAAGAGATGCGGGAAGAACCATGCCGGCAAGTGCCGAGGAGCTTCGAAGGTGTGCTATATTTGTGGAAAGACGGGGCATATAGCACGGGATTGTAGATCCAAGACGCTCTCCGAGGTGGAGTGTTACTCGTGCCATGAAATGGGACACTATAGCAATGCGTGCCCGAAAAAGAGGATCGAGCCAAAGGTGCCCGCGGCTCAAAAGAAAGAGGAACCGGCTCAAGTGAAGGGACGTTCCTTTCAGGTGACTCGAGAGGAAGCAGGAGAGGTGCACGATGTAGTATCAGGTACTTTATTCATTAACTTCATGCCATCTTCTACATTATTTGATTCGGGTTCTACTTATTCGTTTGTGTCTTATGAGTTCGGTTGTAAATTGAATGTGCCGTCCGAAATGTTAGATGAGGTTTATGAGATAGAAGTAGCCGACGGGAAAACGTCTATGGTTGAATGTGTTTATAGAAATTGTGAAATAGAAATAGACGGTAGAAAGTTTAAGGTGGATTTGTTGCCCATGGGAATTAGGGCGTTTGATGTGGTTATCGGTATGGATTGGTTGGGTATGCACCAAGCCAAGATATTGTGTGGTTATAGCTTAATGGTTGGATTATCGCACGGATTGGTGGTTATAGGAATTGGAGGTAAGTTATATGACGTGGATATTTATATTGGGGAGTGATTTTCCCGGTTAGTTATGTGTATGGAAATTATATTTTTAGAAAGGAACATGGTGCGGTGTGTCGCAGATAGTATGGATATAGGGATTGATGTTATTATATGGTATCAAAAGATGAACCGCAAGGACGGTAAATGTGTTTCAACAAAGGATAGTAGTACAAGGAAGTACTAAGCGTTGGTAAAAATGTTAGTGTGAATTGGAATTCTAGAAATAGAAACCTTGGGGAATGGAACTTTGAGGTTGGCGAGAAGCCGGATAAGTAACATAATGGTTGTTACACGTGAATGGTAAAGACAAGAATGACTAAGGTATAGTGATGTCGTAGAACTCATAAATGGGAAATATGTGGAAATGAATGAGTGTCGGGAACGTCGAATTTTGATGGTCAAAGATGATTGAGTAAAAAAAAAAAAAAAAAAAAAAAAAAATTTAATTAAAAATTTTTGGCATATAGCTATGTCAAGTTTTGTGACACTAATGATGGATTCGATAACGGTAAGAAAACAATTATTGGTTACATGTCATGGGAATGGCACGACGGTATGGGGCATGGGGTAGTGTGATACTACAAACGGAAAATAAATATTTCAATGTACCGCGATGTATAAAGGTAGAACATTGAGTGTTGAGCTATTAGGCGCTAAAGCATAGGTTGCAAGAGTAGACCGGAGTCGATTGGTTGACTCAAGGATGACCGGATTGACCGGCAATTTATGGTGAATGGAATGGATTGGAGATTACCCCGGTGGCGACAAAAGATTTGGAAAGTGGTAATAAGGAAATGAACCGTTTAAGGGTGATTAATGTGTAAGTGAAACGGTAAATGGTAATCGAAAATTTTATTGGTTACCCGCGGGGTTCAATGCATGTGCATTATGTGATGGCCTTTGAAGGCATATGATAATGAAAATGGAGGGTTATAGGAAAAGTATTAAGTTGTATGTTCAATGAGAAATGTGTTGGATATGAACGAAAAATGTTAACGTGATATTGTGGGAAAAATGTGCTAAGTACTATGTTCGATGGGAGACATATGAATGGAGAAGAAAACGATAATGCGATTTTATAGGAGAGGTGCTAAAACGCACAATGAGCGATTTAATGATCGAATGGGTAAGATAGCAGCAAGGCTACGCGATGCGAAAAGATGAATGTCAGATGACATTGATGTGTCATATACATATGGTTGTGTATGCGCATGTGATGATGCTTAGATGGTATTGGTGACATATACACATGTCCGTATATGTGCACAATAGATACATTTAGATTGAGTTGGCGTGATATATATATATATGTAGGTGTGTATGCTTATGCGTTTATATGACGAAGATAGCACCATGTGGTTAATGAGTATTGCTATTAGGTTATGGTAAATGAAAATTTGGTTGGAGATGCGGGTTGCATTAGGTCACGTATAGGTATGGGATGCCTACGACTTCTAGAATATGAGAAAAAGGATGTCGTTAGAAAGCAATTGTTATTGGGAACCAGGATATGGTCAACTTGTGTGAAATTATGGTATGGGAGGCGAAGATGATTGAAATAGTACTAAGAAATGGTATAGGTGACCAAATGAAAGTTAAGAAACGGTAAAGGGTGATGTGACCATGAGGGAATGTGAGAACTTGGGGAAATTTGAAAAGATTTGAAATTTGGAGATATGAACGATTGTTAAGGGAACAATTATGAGTATGATTGGGGGTGATAAGTCGAGAATGATATCTCGAGTGTAGGGAAACTGTTAATTGAAAAAAAAAAAAAGAGGGGTATGGTTGACTTTATGCAAAAGTCAAGATTAGTCAACATGTGATTAGTTGACTTGGTTAAGGATGGGTTGTGACTTTCGTTTCGAATGACTCGCGATGATGAGAGTATAATGTATTAGTTGTGTGTATGAGAAAGGGTAATGAAATAATTAAAAGAGTTATGGTCAAAATTATGGGACTTTGACCCGTTGGGCGTTTTTGAATTTGGAATTGGGTATCTAATGGTTGATAAATCATAATTAGAGGTCGATGGTAAAAGAAATTGTTAAAGTATAGTTGACTTTGTTCTTAAGTGAAGGGTTAGAAGATGTTGGAATATGGTAACTTGGCCGAAGCTAGACTTTGACATTGGTGTTGGTCAATTAGTTGATTATAATGCGTGGGTCATGTCATTTCTATGTGTATAAGATGATCGGTTAAAGGATTGAAAGTCTTGTGGTCAAAAATTGTGCAAGTTTGGCCCATTTGGGCACTAAAGGCTTAAGATTGATTTTTGACCCGTTTGGATCTAACGGGATTAATTGAATGTTTACATACATATTGTTGACTAATTCGGGATGAGAAAAAGTTTGACGGTAATAACCGCGGGAGAAGGAGAATGGATACTCGGTAGAATGTGGATTGAAATTCTTAGCGATTCCGAGGACGGAATCCTTTTAAGGGGTAGATAGTTGTAACGACCCGAAATTTGTAAATAAATAAAATATGTAAAAATATGATAATTATGGATAAATCATATAAAACACGTGGAAATTGGTTTCGTGTCGTTTGGACATCGTACGAGAAAGTTATGGGCGAAACCGGGTCGAGGCAACAACCGAAAAGTGCAGCCCTGCTGCACTGGGTAGTTCGCGACGCGAAGTCGTGTTCCCGATCGGGAACTGTTAGCAGGGAATTGGACAATCAATCGCGATGTAGTCACGATAAGTTAGCGATCGCTAAGTATGCGTGTAGGGGGAGAGTTCGCGACGCGAACTATGTTCACGTCGTGATCTTTTGTCTGGCAGCATTAAAATCGGGTTTTGGCTCATTTGGAGCCATATCAAAACCCTAGTTTCTTCTCTCGAGTTTGTGGACGATTTTGGGTGTAAATCATCATTTGGAGCAGATTTCTTGGTCAAATCTTGTGATTCTTCACTCCTAGTTGAAGATTTAAGGTATATCTTCAATCCTTTGTAGTTGTAGCTTTAGATCTATGGGTTTAGAAGCTTGGGGTTATGGATTATGGTGATATAAATGGTGTATACACTTAATAGATGGTATATTAACAAGGAAATCAAGTGTATGGTTAAGATTTGTAAGAATCTTAAGGGTTGGTTCAACCTAGGGTTTGGTAAATCACCACATTTGGGGGAAATGGATTGTTGGGTGTTATCTAGAGGTAGATGAACACATTGTTAGTAGATTATGATGTTGAACATTGTATGATCATTGTTTTAGGCTTTCGGTGACATCTTGGAAAGTCGGTGAAATTGTGAAGCAAGAGCTTGGGTGTCAAGAATACGGTTAAAGCATCCTTGTTACTAAGGTGAGTACGTGTGGACTTTACTGAGTACATAGCCTATGAAATCTATTTTTATTACTTGTGTTATGGTCTATTTGCTTAATTGTGTAGACTAGTAGCTAGTAGTTAGTTATACCGATAGTTGTATTGAACTAACTTGTTTGATGATAGACGTGATAGCCGAGAGCTAGATTGACATAACCATCGAGTTATGATATGGTGAGATGATGTGATGATGCGGGGGATCCCCGGTCATGAGGTATGGAATGGGGAGCATTTGGGCGGATCCCCATCGGCCCATTCCATGATAGTAGTCTTGCTAACTGGAAGTAGTCCGGCGAGTAAGGCAGGTATTGGTAGATTGGGCAATTCCCTCTTGCCTTTACCTTGAAGCTTATTAATGCGGGGGATCCCCGGTTAGTAAGTTAATGTGGTTCTAGTTGGTTGGGGACGTCCCGACAACTAGATATGATTGCTAGGAAAGCAAAGTATTAGAGTCACAATAGGGTGACTAGATAGATGGGTGATCGCTTATATGTTTGTTGTTTGCCATTCGGTTGTTATTACCAACTTTGGGTCTAAACCCATGTATCTCACGAGACGTTTTTGTCTCACGTACTCCTTGTTTTGTTTTGCTATGTACTCAGGTTCGGGATCGAAGACTTAGGTACGCATGGATAGAGATGCGGGACCTAGAGTAGAAGAACTTTAGATTGGATTTATGCTTAGCTTTGGTTTTGATATATTTTGTAACACCAAAACTTTATACTCTGATTTTCATACCAAAGGTTTTTGTAAATCCATATTTTTGGGAATAGTTCTTCTATTTATGAAAAATGATTTATTTTGGGCAAATGTTTGTATTAAAAATTGAGGTGTTACATTAGGTTAGAAATTTCAAGGTTTTTTGTATTAATAATGTGATTTAGACGATTGACCTCACTGGTGTGAGCAGCATGAAACGATGACAACTGTTGTTGTAACTCTTGTGTTTTTTGATTCGAAAGGTTATTTTGATTGACTTGAGGAACAAGAGTTTCAAGTTGACGACGAAAGGTTAAATTTTCTGCCTTTAGTTTTGTGATTTGTGTATTTGATTCATTGGTTGTCTTAACTTGTGTTTGTAGACTATTTTGTAATTCAGAAATTGAAATTTATAAGCAGATTTTGACGTAAACAACTGATTTTGTAATTCCTTGTTTACTTGAGTTATTTGAAGAGAACATTGACTTAAATCACTTAAATCATTTAAAAGTTGTTCCTTTTCGGATTCTAAAGAAGTAATTTGTTTTGTCAGTCGTGATTTCTCATCAATTTTAAGAAAAAGTTTCTCATTAAACAAGGAATTCTCTGATTTATCAGTGTCTGAATCAGATAGAAAAGAGTCAAAAAAGGAAGAGTGTACCTCATTTTCATCATTTTGTGGAACAACCAGATCATCCATCGGTTCAGTGGGATTATCAGAGTTTGATGAAAAAGTACTGATTATCTCAATTTCCTTGTTGGCTTCTTCATTGAATCTATCAGAATCCTCAGTAGTCTCTCTTGGCATACTGCACAAATTCACTCTTTGTTCTTCATCTTTAGCTAACACTTTTTCAGTCTGAATTTGTTTATAATATTCGCTAGCTTTTATCGCATCTGCAAGGTCTTTATCCATATTTTTGCAATTAGGGGTAAAAATCCTTGTGTTTTTAAAAATGTGAAAATTTTCTTTTAAAAACCCTAAAAAAATGTAAAAATTTAAGGTGTTTAAAAAGTTAAAAAAGTCGAGAACTTATCGGGTTTGGAAAGAGAGAAAAAAAAATTAGAATTTTGAGTTCGTGTTAAAATGTAAGGTTCTCGGGTATGGGTCGACTTTAGATGATGATATTTCAAAATTTTAAAAGTGTTGATTTTGATTTGGAATTAATATTAATTAGAATTAATATTGATATTTGATTGAAACTAACTGGACGTAAGTTGATTTTGTATTTGAAGTGTGATTAAAAAGTGTCAAGAAGGAGAAAAACAAGTTTGGGCTAAGTTAATTTCTTTGGATTGATATTAATATTTGGTTGGGCTGAGAAAAAGTTTGAGGCGAGGACTGTTTTGGGCCGAGTTCTGCTGGCGAGGACTGTTTTGGGCTTAACAGGTATTAGGGCCGAACACATGAAGCACTTAAGAAAAGGGGCCGAACACTTTGTTACCAGCTCAAACTGCGACGAAAATAGAGAAATTGATTCGGAATTGCTTCTGGAATCAAACTGAAATTGCTGATCGAATCAAACAGAAATTGATTCGGAATTGCTTTTAAAAATCGTTTTAGTCGGAGTCAATTTCTGATCGAATCAATTGCCCGAGCACAAGCAGACGCCGAACTCAATTGCCGAACACAAACGCCGAAATCAATTGAAAACCCAATTACGTTCACAGTTGTTTTGATCAATTGCAAACTTTGATTTTTGAATTGAGAACGATTATGGAATTAAACTCAGATTACGAAGTCAATTGCAAAGGCCGAACTCTATAGAGAATGTATGAGCCGAAGTATTGTTGAGCCGAACTTGTATGAACCTGAAGCCGAACAAATTTGGAAGCTGAAAACTTGGAAGTTCGGGCCGAACTTGATTGGGCCGAAATTAAAGTTCGGGCCGAACACTATGTTCGGGCCGAACACTATGTTCGGGCCGAACACTGTTGAAGCCGAAGAGGTTCTTGAGCTGTTCATTCTTGACGTAAGTTCCAAAAACTTCACTATTTTGATGCTATTTTACTCAATTCTTAGCCAAATACAGTGATTCAAATCACAAAATATTAGAAATCACTTTTCTAACAGTTTGATACAATCAAACAACTTAAAACGGATCAAAACAGCCATCGATTTTTGATTTTACAGTCAATATTTTGAGTTTTTCAAGTTTTTACAAAAATCTCTAAATTGAGATGAATACTTGATGGATTGCGACGAAATTTGATTCTAATATGCTTAGAATCAATGGAGAAACATGATCATCCAATAAAAACAACAATTTCTAATAAAAAAATTGACAATTAATTTCACAGCTCTTTTTCTAAAAAATTTCAAAAACTTCAAATATGGATCAATTGAGCACGAATTTGGATCTATTCCAAGTGGATTGTGCTCTGATACCAATTGAAAAGCATATAATCACTGAATCAATCCATACTCAAGTGTTGGATGATGATTTTAGATGGAAACTTGAGAAGAAAGTTTAGGGTTTTAGAGAGAGAAATTCTAGAGAGAAGTAGAGAGAACAAATGCAATGTGAATTTGATTAATGTGCAAAAGTTAGGAATTAAGCCTTACACTTTGGTATATATACCATGGCTTAATTCCTTGGTTAATTAGGACTAATCCTAATCTTTTCTAAACTTATATACAATGTTTCAATATACCCCCTAGACTATCTTTTACAATATATTTAGTACCTAACAAAGTGCTGTAACCTCGCACCCGCAAGGTTGCTGCAACCGTTGAGCCTTCCGGACCGTATTTGGGAGGATATTACTATGGATTTTGTAGAGGGGTTACCAAAATCAGACGGGTTTACAGTCATCTTTGTGGTAGTCGACAGGCTCAGCAAATCTACTCAATTCATTCCTCTGAAACACCCCTTTACGGCCGCAAGTGTCGCTACCTCCTTCATCCGCGAGATTGTCCGGCTACACGGAACACCCCGCTCTATTGTGTCTGATCGCGATAAGGTGTTTCTGAGTTTATTTTGGCGTGAAAATTTTAAACAGCAAGGCACCGTGCTGGAGCGCAATACTGCATATCATCCTCAGACGGATGGCCAGTCGGAGGGGGTAAATCGAAGTTTAGAAGTGTATTTACGTTGTTTTCTTCACACCGCCCGAAAATGTGGAACAAATGGCTACCCTGGGCCGAATATTGGTACAACACCTCATACCACTCGTCGTTAAAAACGACTCCGTTCCGAGTGTTGTACGGACGGGATCCACCGGCACTACTACGGTACGATCACGGGTCAGCGGTTACCTTCGAGGTCGATAGTTATCTAGTTGAGCGTGATGAATTGTTAGATGAGCTCAAGGGGTCGCTGCTACGGGCCCAGCAAATCATGAAAGTAAGGGCAGACGGACACTGGCGGGATGTTCAATTCGTTGTGGGGGATATGGTGTATTTAAGGATGAGACCCAACCGCCAACTCACAGTTACTGGCAAACGGAATGAAAAATTATCTCCTCGGTTTTATGGTCCATATCCGGTTTCGCAGAAGATTGGTGCAGTTGCATATAAATTGCAATTACCAGACAGCTCACGCATCCACCCCGTTTTTTATGTGTCACAGCTCAAGAAGAAGGCGCTGGGTACGGACGAAACCGTATCTCCACTACCGCCTAATCTGACAAATCCGCAGGAGGACACGGGTTTTATCCAGTTTCGGTTTTGGGCGTGCGGGTTAAGGATGATCATCGAGAAGTATTGGTGGAATGGCAAGGTCAATCTCCAGCAGAAGCGACCTGGGAAAGTTGGGAGGTAATGCAACGCCAATTTCCATCTTTCCACCTTGAGGACAAGGTGGGAGTTTGGGGGGGGGGGGGGGGGGGTGATGATATGACCCGTTACGGCAAGGTCTACAGCCAGCGCAAAAAGATCAAAGGCGAAGGACCAGAACTGTCAGCTATCAAGATATTTCGTATTAATTGAATTAGTGTTATGTTTTATTTTAATAGGGACCCGGATGGAACAGCTTCATTTTGGGTTGTCCTATTAGGGTGGGGCGCCGTATGTGGCCAACCCCATTCGGAATATTGTGTGTTTTCTTTTACGTTCTTAGGGAGACCACCGGCTTCTTCAATTGCCGGCACTATCATTGTTTACGTTTTGTCACAAATTAATATCAATCCGATTTGATTCTATCATAAACATCATGGAAAACAATATTATTCACTAAAAACATAAACTTCTACAAAAGAATTCACATTCAAAATCTTTGTACTTACTCCATACGCCTCCCTTCTCGATTCTGTTTTTCTATTTCTTCAAAAATAATTCCATTTCACGAGATTTTTTTACGTGTTGTGTATACTCGTATCATGATCATGATAATTTCTCGTTAACAGGTATTATTATGATATTAATTTAGTCCCTCTTTTAGGTGGTAACTTCTTTAAAACAAAGAGAACTAGAGCCGATGGTAGTATCTCCACCAACTGTTCAAATAAAAATAATAATTAGTAAAATGCAAATCATTACATATAATGTATATTAATCACAATATTGTGACAATATGCACCAAAAATGCAAAAATACCATAAATTTTCTAAATGGATATGAAATTTACCAAGTAATATATAAAGTTCAGAACAGGATGCTCCAATAAATCCAAGTTGGCAGCTTTATTAAATGCATTAAAGCACATCTAACCATAAAAAACAAAAACAAAAGATGAGATAAAATAAAGGGTTCCCTTTGGCCTGTGGTCATGGGTTCGAGTCCCGCTGTGGACAAAATGGTGTAGATTTAGGAATAGTATATAGAGTGTGTGTGTTTGGCGTTCAAAAAAAAAAAGATAAAATAAATTAGGGTAAATTACAGAATTTATCCCTTTGCTATTTTGGATTTTGCATTTTTGTCCCTAAACTTATTTTCCCGGGATTTTTGTCCTTGTTGTGTAGGTGGTGGTGAATGACGAAATAAATGAAAAATGAGGACCAGAGGGACAAAAAACCTGGGAGAAAAAGTTTAGGGACCAAAACACAAAATTCAAAATACCCAGGGACAAGTTATGTAATTAACCAAATAAATTAATATATAAATACTGCAAATCAGTCCATAACAATTTAAAGTGACAACTAAGAGACTCACCATTACACATCTTATAAGGAAACACACAAAACAAATACTAGTAACGTATCCAACCTGCATCAACAAAATAAATCAAAATATTAAATACATAAATATAATTAATTAAGGGGTTGTAAAAATTTATAAAATGATTTAACAAAAATAATAAAATATATTTGCCTCCTGCAGCTTCTTTCTTCGGCCTTTAGATTCCACAGGAAACCGTTTCAACATTAAAAAGAGCCTGCACACATACAAATAAGTATATGAAATTTTATTTATAATGCAGTTAAATATATTTTAATACTCAAACTTTCACCTATTTGCAATTAACTTTAAAATATAAGTACCAACTAAATTTCTTAAATATAATATGAAATTACCTTCCTCCATATAACAGAAACCCCAAGGCAGCAAACAAACACACCCCTGCAAAAAACATCTTGGAGAGAATCACCATACCACGCACCGGCCTCCACCAGATTGCTACCCACAAACCTATCTGTTTACAACAGATCATTAAATAATAAATACGTTAATTACCCGATGTTATATATTTTCACTAAAAATAAATAATAATTTATACTTGAATTGCATAGATAATTCCATTGACTGTAAAAAAGGTCGGTCTAAGACCATCAGTTGAAACACCCCGTGCCTGTAAAAGATTGTTTACATTAATAATTTGTCACCAAGGAAAAATAATTAACGATTAAATAAATTAATTAATAATTATTAGAAACCGAACCTGATAGTAAATTTCAGCCCAGAATAAAACCAATAGAGCGTAGGTAGTGAAAAATGCAAGACTTGGAACATCAATCAATATATGTTGTACAATCTGAACAATAAAATACAAGATTAAGAAATGGCATAATTAATGAGTAATTAATGAAACCATATATTATTGTGAAATTAGGAACATTCTTTACCTCGGGTTTCAAGTGTTGAATATCGCGACGGAAAATGAAGATGAAACATCTAACTGCAGTAGAAATATATTTATAATCAGTAAAATAAAATAATAAAAACATATTATACAATACACTTTTGGAAAGATATAAGAAGTTAAAAATTAAAATACACACCTGCATTAACCAAGAAATTTAGAAAATGGAAGACCTTTTGTGTAGTCCAACCATACTCAGGCACTCTTTGTTGTATTCGTATCAATTGCATCTGCAACAGTCACAAAATTACACATTTTTACTAAATAAATCAATTGCATATGAAACATGATATTATCAATTCTAATTACTTCGTATTATAATAATCCTCCTAAAACGAAACCCTAAGAAGCAAAAACATAGGAACAGAAAATTGAATCCCAAAATTTAACAAATGGATGAAATCATAGGAACAATAACGAATTCAAAACCGAGAATCACCATTGCAACGATTGATACGATGCCATAGAGAACAGCGAGTCCGTAAAAAATCCGATCTTGCCAAATAGGGGTGTGGTTTAATATATGCCACCATTTATGAGCATCTTTCAAGGTGTACATCATTATCACAGTGGATTCAGACGGGCCTACGAAGGCCCTATACATTGTCGGAGATGAGATAACCGGCGACAGTTGAATTGGTGGTCGGAGGGAATGATCGGAAGGAAGTTTTTCAAATTATGGTTGGAAGTTCCGGCGAACGTGTGACAGGTGGAGACGGTAGAAGCCGAACGCATTTACGTATTAAAAGTTCAAAACTATGAATAAATATTAATTTTGGTAACATTTTTTCAAGATAAAAACGGTTAAAATTAAATCGAAACAGTGTATTTGACAATGTCTTTTTCGTTTGCGTCTTGTACTCTAGTAGTCTAGTATCTTTTAATTTAATTTTATATTGAAATTATAACTAATCTTAATAATGGAACTTAATAAGTACATCAAAAAAACCCAATAAAATTAGATTTGTCTAAATCATACATTACATTAAATCTACTTTTTTTCATATATTAAATCTATTTTTAAATAACAATGTTAGGTTTGACTGTTTGAGTTCGTTAAAAATTCTAATTTTATGCGCTAGATAAACCCATAAAAAATAACTTGGTTTGGTTGTTTTGTGATGGTTTCTGAAAACCTTTATCATATTTACTAGTTTTTATATTTATTTTAACTACAGTATACTTATGTTTATTGTTTTATTTTAAGCTTCAAATAATAAAATAACTGTTTGTGAGTCAGTCCACTAAAAGGTTTACCCGTAACTAAGTATGACAAGAAACGTCGATGACAATTTTCTATAGTCATTTTAATTTATCCAACCAAACAGAATATGTTTCAAATACTTTTTCAGTTAGATCTATTTGAAACAATGGTACACAAAAACATGAAAAACAAAATTTCAGGAAAACCTATATATACTATAAGACAATGCATCCTCATGTACAATTCAAATATAACAACAATCATACTTAAACCCTTAAAAGAGGGAATGTACAGCTTCAATACATTTTTCAATCGTCATGAATTTGTAATCATTATGTTCCTTGAGAATGAAATTTATTAAAAAAACAAAAAAACGAACTTGTATACATCTGAATATATATATTTCGTATAAACCATGACTCCATGAGTCTTTGTATCATTGTGTATCTATGTTTAACAACTAATCATTGAGGTAAATGTAAATTTTCGTATAATTTTTTTCAATGGTTTTTCTTCTCAATTCAAATACATCAAACTCCCAATGGCTTCCAAAACTACATGCGAACACAAATAACTCCTAATATATAAGAACCTGTGTGACAGTGTACTAATATTTAATATATTAATAATGATGATAATACGTACCATATACAAGAATCCTACCCTATATATGAGGCCTAAATTTGAAAAGGGTTTGACACCATGGCAATTCCAAGCATTCCTATTCGTCCATAATGCCACTTGGAATTCCCTGATTGGTCCACGTCATTTGTACTAATACAAACAAATCTGGTACAGCTTACGGTCTACATTCATATGCTCCATATACGGCAAACGAATCTGGTACGGCTTACGGTCTACATTCATATGCTCCATATACGGCTTCCTACATATAGGGAAACAAATAACTATTTAAAAGATCGTACATACAAATAACTATTTAAAAGATCCTACATAAAAGGAAACAAATAAATATTTAAAAGATCAATCAGCGACTCAATCGTATTTATTCAGAAGTGATACACGACTCAATATAATTTCCATAAAAACCGGCATTCTATGATTATCTTCCCATATTTTAAAGATCAATCACCTTATATTAGTCCTCATGCTTTCGGAATTAACACACTCATTGCAAAAACCGGTTTTCTCACATGGTCAGCTTTATGTAGCTGTATCTCGAGTTAAGAGCAAGAAAGGATTGAAGGTCATTTGTTGTGACAGAGATGGCAATTACACTAATTCAACAGCAAATGTCGTTTACAAAGAAGTCTTATTTTCGTTTGTAAATTATATGTAACATTTCTTCATTTACCGTTTTTTTGTACAAAATCATCATCACATCTATCGATTATTATGTCATTTAGAAATATATAAAGTTTTTGGACATTTTTCTACATACTAAAATTTACAGCATACCCGCCCATCGGGCGGGTTTTATAGCTAGTTAGGTTATATGCTGCAATCTCATGGACTTCTGATTAGTGCTACCAGACAAATCCCATGGCTGTAAGATAAAATACATATACAACTCTATAAGTAAGTATTCACAAAAATAACAAAAAAATAAAATATTTCATAAATTTACAAACAGTCGTGAAAACAAGCAAAATCCATATACCTTAGTTGACAGCTGGATAAGGCTTGATTGAAAATAATTCTCTTCAATCTGTAATAATCGGTAAGTTTGACCAATACCCAAAGTCAATAACCGGTTTCCTGTAAACACACACTTGAATCTTGATCCAAGAATCATGATTCCACATGCTGATAGGAAAGTGACAAGTATTAATTTAGAAGGGTCAAAGTTGTAAAATAGGTTAATAAATAGAGGATAGGAGGTTGTGTGCTAGGGTATCGTTGATTGAATCGTTAATTTGGCTCTTAGCATTCGGCTAGAGATTTGGCTCATTGGTTTCACCTTTGAGAGAGGGATCATCCCTGGACCTAATTCTTCCAATTTGTGGTTGATTAGGGTTTATCTTTTGTTTAATTTCAGTATTATTAGTTTAATTTCTGTTCTTCAATTTCACGTTTCGTATCATTGGTCCGACCTGCCTTAGACCTGCCGATTTGAGCATCAGAGATCCTAAAATCACGATCCTAAGACTACCCGTAATGGGTGACCAAACTAAGTTTGGTCACCCCTGCCACCTCTGCGCCACATCAGCTTTCTCTCTCCTGATCAAACACATGACCAGACAGCGACCAATAGCCCGTAATGGGCGACCGAATTGGCGACCAAATTTTTTTTTTTATTTTGCAGATTATTAATATATATATCTATATTACTTATTATATATATAATATATTATTAAATTATTAATTATTAAATTATTAATATATATATATGTGTGTGTGTGTGTGTGAAAGAGGGCAAGACGAACGGTCGACTGGGCGACCGTTCGGCCAGCGAACGGTCGCGACCGAATTCCGTGTAACGGGGAGGGACGCGTCGCCGGAGGTGAGGTGGCGGTCGTGACCGAACGAACGGTCATGCGTTACGCCCAGTCTAAACTCACCGCATCCTTAATCGCTGATGGAAGTTCATTCTGCAGTGTATCGAATTGAACATGAGGTTCAAATTCAGCAACTCCAATCGGATATCACAGATATCAAATCGCGGCTTCAAATATTGGTGGCTGATCGACTTGAAGAACGTGAGTTTCGTAAGACTATGTTGGCATTGATAAAGGGTGAAGAACTTGTGCCCGATTTGGAATCTGATTTCGATTCTAATATTGTTGTTAACGAAGGGGGAGAGAATGGAGTGGGACGTGAACCAGATCAGCCACTCAATGAATTGAGAAAATCAGATTTGATTGATTTGAAAGACGAGGAAGAAAATGACGGTGTTCAATGTACACTATTCGTTTCTGGTATGGAATTGATTGTCGATTCTGATATGGTTGAATGTGGGGATATTCTCGATCCTAATGGTTGTTCCGACGGTGGTGTAGAGCATCATCTTGGTGGCGGTGGTGTGAATATTTTTTATTCTGATATGGTGACCAACTTAGGTGAAATTGTTGCTGGTGCTTCGGGATATGAGGTTAGAAGTAGAAACTCATCATTAATTAAAAGAGCTCAAGACACTGAAGCTGATACAACAGAATTCACTGCTATCAACATGGAAAAGATGTTGAGTGAGGAAGAAAATCCAGATGTTGATTATCATGGGGTGGAGGTGAAACCTAAACTACCAATTGAATTGGAAAAGTCTACTGCACCAACTACAGTATGTAAACAAGTGTCCCAACTCAATTTTTTCATTGGTGTGTATAAAGAGTCAGATTTTTGGAATGCATATAAGCTGTTTGATGAAAGTCTTTGGCTGAAATTGTCTAGTCAGCTTGAGCAAACCGAATTTTTTGGGGTTTTACATGTTGTATGGGTTCTTAAACATCGTAAACCACCAGATTATATGAATTCATTTTTATTGGATAACTCTTACGTGCATCTTGAGAAGTCTATCACATATCCACCACCTGATTAATATCCTCATTCGAATGATTATTCTCATCATTCGGATCAGACTCGGATTTGGCAGCTACTGATGACGGTTGAAGTGCCCTTTGTTTGGGTTCGAAATGGAATTGAATATCATATTTTCACGGTTGATGGAATTTCTTTAGTCGTGGGGCAGATTTATGAAAGGGTTTACAAGAGTTTAATTCTAGCTGTTGATATAATTGACAACATCTTAGTGCATAATTTGAACACTAAGCAACCACACCATATTGGTATTCAGTTTTTAAACACACTTGAGAGAAGTTTCCCATATGTTGCCAAAGAGAATTACATGCAGAAAAGAGGGAAGAGATCAAGAGAACAATCGGGCTCAATTAAATTGGAAAAAACAGTTAGGATGCTATGGATGATTCCATGGCGGGTAGGTACCATCGAAATTGCTGCAATCAGTTTTTTGGGGGAGGGCAACGATGACAGTAAGGATGGTGGTAACACGGATTATTGTCAATTTGAGGAAATTCGGGTTCGTGATTTACCTCCGCGAAAACCACCAGATCATCGTCATTGGACTCTTTTGGATGCAAGTCTTGATGACAAGACTTTTATCAGTCCAGTTTTTTTTTTTTTTTTTTTTTTGTTCATTTTAGAAGCAAGTCTTGAGGACAAGACTTTTTCGAAGGCGAGAGTAGTGATAGGAAAGTGACAAGTATTAATTTAGAAGGCTCAAAGTTGTAAAATAGGTTAATAAATAGAGGATAGGAGGTCGTGTGCTAGGGTATCGTTGATTGAATCGTTAATTTGGCTCTTAGCATTCGGCTAGAGATTTGGCTCATTGGTTTCACCTTTGAGAGAGGGATCATCCCTGGACCTAATTCTTCCAATTTGTGGTTGATTAGGGTTTATCTTTTGTTTAATTTCAGTTCTATTAGTTTAATTTCTGTTCTTCAATTTCACGTTTCGTATCACATGCACCAATATCACCTTTCTGGTATCAATTCAGTGATCTTGAATCTTTACATCAAAACCCTAATCATTGACTTTTTTATAAGATGGTTATCAAAACCCTAATCATTGACTTTTTCTATAAGTTGTCTTCCAACCATTTCATTTTGCAATTCTTCGGCTTCTTGTATATTACCAATCTCATAATACTTTTTCACAAGACAACCGTAAATAATATCATCTGGATTAATACCATTTTTCACCATTTCATTAAAAAAAATTCTTGCTTCCATAATTCTACCACATCTACAAAGCCCACAAATCAAACAAGTATACCCATAAAGATCAAACTTCACACCACTTTTTACCATTTTACCCCTCAAATCCAAAGCTTCTTTAACATTCCCATTTTTCAAATATCCATCAATCAAACACGTGAAAGCAGTTACATCCGGAATCAAACCCATTCCCACCATTTCACCAAACAATTTCATACCATTTTCCAATTTCCCATTTTTACAAAACCCGTCAATAAGAGATGTATAAACAATAACATTCGGTATTAATCCAATAACCGACATTTTATAAAAATAATCTAAAGCCTCTTCAACATAACCAAGTTTGCATAAACCATCAATTAACACACTAAATGTCACAACAGACGGATTATTAATTTCTTGAAACAAATCAAGAGCTTCTGCACGTTGTCCAGATTTCAAATACGCATCCATAATCGTTGTGTAAATGACGAAATTACCCTCGATACCATTTTCCTTCATCTCCTCAAGTAAAACCTTAACATCTTCAAACTTTTTTTCACTACAAAGTCTTAAAACAAGAGTACCATATAACAACAAATCCGGTTTAATATTTTTACCTTCGATTTGTTCCCAAATATTCGTAATGTTATTTATATTTTTCGATTTTACATACCCGCGAAGAAGGGTTGTATAGCTAATTAAATTAGGGTTTATACCCGTTTTAATCATTTCTTTTAAAAAATCCTCTGCTTCCTTCATTTTACCTTCTTTAATAAGGCCATCAAGTAAAGCTGTACATGTAACCGTATTAACTGTAATACCTACCTCAGACATTTCTTTAACTAACTTAACCGCTTCCGGAAGATTACCAATTTTACAATTTGCATCAATTAAAGAAGTATAAGTATATTCATTGGGAATAAGCCCGACCCGTTTCATATCCATGAAAAATTTCATTGCTTCGGGCATCATTCCATCTTTACAAAAAGCATCGATAAAAGTACTGTAAGTTACAACATTCGGTTTTAAACCGTTTTTCTTCATATTATGAAGAAATTCAAAAGCTTGTGGCATTTTTTCAAATTTACAGAAACAATTTATTAATGCATTGTATGTGATCACATCTGGATAACAACCGAATTTTTTCATATCGTTATATATACAAATTGATGTATCTAATTTCCCGATTTTACTGTATCCATCGATAAGTGAATTATAAGTAACAATATCTGGTGTTATGTTTAACACTTTCATATCAGTGTAAAGCCTATTTGCAGCTTCCATATCACCTTCTTTACATAAATAATCGATCATAATATTATATGTAAATACCGAACACTTAATTCCAGCACGAATCATTTCTTTGAAAAACTTCTTTGAGAAATCTCCGTGGCCCGTTTTGGTCAATTTACCCAAAAGTAAATTGCACGAACGGGCTTTTGGTAAAACTTTGAATGTTTTCATTCTGGAAAAACACTCATTTGCTTCCTCAAATTGGCCTAATTCGACTAATACGTTGAATAATGTGTCAAAAACACCCCACCCGAAACGACAAGTGTTTCTAGTTGACCGCATTATATCAAATACATCACAATTTGGTAAAATGATGCTCGATTGAAGTAATTTTTTCAAAATATTTTGAGAATCAGTATAAAGTTTATGAAAAAATAAAATGTGTGCAAGAATACAATAGCTTTCACTAGTATGATTGAACTTAGGTCTAGTTTCAGCCCATCTGAAGAACTTTAGGGCTAAATTAGGCTCTTCCTTTAACTGTAATAATATTTTTGAAACCCAAACTGGGGCTAAAGCAGAATCAAATAACTTCCTAATCCTAAAATCATCCCATCGATCATTCTTAACAATTTCACAAACGGATTCCCGATCAATTTCGTATCCGATTTCATCACATTTTGCTTTGCTCGAAAATGGATACCGAAATAAGCATAGTAATCCAGTGACACAAAATAAGAACGTGTATGATGATGCGGATGATAATGGTGATGAACAGTTGCAAAAAATTAAATTTTATGATTCGTTGAATACGGAGGTTTTACTGATGATGAAGATGATGCTGAAAGTAAAAGGCTTACACGATTATTAGGGCTTGTTCTTCTTCCCATAATAACAAGGCTGAGAAGAAAGATGAACATCGTCCGATCAAATTAAGGGGGATAGCTTCCATTCATCGATGAATTATGAGTATGAGGTTTGTACAATGGAATTTAGGGTTTTAGTTGAGCTGGTAGGGGGTTGAAGACGACGATAGTTAGGGTTTAGCCACCAAGGGTTCAGGAAGACAAGCGGCAAACTCCATTGTGCTACTGTAAATACGGTTCGGGTTTTATTTGACCAATTTCGGATTAGTTGGTTCTTGGGCTAATTTCTAGTAGTGGCCCAATACTCCGTCTGCAAAACGCCAAAATTTAAATAGATATGTAGGCCCAATACTCCATCTTCGAATTTTTCTCCATGGTTATAAAAAAAGGATAATTTCATACACATCTTTGCAAATTTCTAATATTACGTATATTTTTTTTAAATTTTATCATTACGTATATATCCTTCCAAAACTTCAAAATTCTCATATATATCCTTTTGTCTAATTTAATAATATTTAAATCTTTTAAAATTAATAAAAAAAACATAAATCATAATCTAAGTTAATGGTAAAATAGCTTGAATACCCATGACGAAATAAAATGCACTTGTCAAGTATGGCAAAAAAGTACATTTGATGAAAGAAAAACCCTTGATTTTTAAGGCTATTTAGGGCATTTTACCATTAATTTAAATTAAGATTTATGTTTTATAAGGTTCAAATGATTTAAATATTAGAATTTTAAAGAAGTATTAAATTAGGTAAAAAGACATATGTTAGAATTTTAAAGTTTGCAATAATATATACGTAATATTAGTAATTTGTAAGGACGTGTATGAAATTATCTCATAAAAGGAGGTAACATCATAACCTTCTACCTCAAATGCATGATATTTGCCTTCATAAGAGATGCAAATTGATTTATGCTGCTCATTTATAAATAAACTGTCTAAATTAAAAGGTGGAATAAGGGACAAAAATTAATGGCTTTTATATGTTAATTATTTTATACTTAAGGTTTCTAGCCTAGTTGTCATGAGTTCAAGTCCTGTTGTGCACAAATTATGAGGTTTATTCCTCATAGGTGGAGGGTTCGAGGGAAAACATATTGCGCTTGTGGATGTCATTGTTTAGACTCGAACCACTAACTTACGAACTAGTTGTTAAAAAAATCATTTATGAATATAAAGATGAACCGGAAGATTTAATATGAAATACTACAACTTTTCTTATTTCAAATATGTTTGGGAAAATTTGTCTAAGAGATTTATAAACTTAGACTATAAGCTTAATTTAACTAAAACTTAATTAATAAACTTATTTAAGTTTATCTTATCTTACTACTTAATAATGCATTTAGGCCTACCTCTTTTAGTAAGTTTAAGGAGCTCCTTAATTTTAAGTTTAAGGAGATTTTCACTTTTAGTAAGTTTTTTAACTAAAAAAATAAAGTGTTGCTTACAGGATTCGAACACAAGACCTCTCCTAAGTAGCCAATGTGTGTTAACCACTTCAACTACTTGATTATTTTGATTTATTCTAGATACTAATATATATAAGCTTTAACAGCACCAGAACTCAACCATCATTTCTTTATTTAAAAGACTCATATTTACTTTGACAAAAAGGCCAATTTCAGATCTGATCCTACGATCACTAATGTCAGCACCTACCATCACTACGCACCACCACTCATCACCATCGCTATTGTCACCACCACCGGTACTGTCGTCACTTCGAAATATAGTTACGGGGTACCCGCCGCCGCATTGCGCGGGTACCCTGCTAGTATTAACTAATAAGCTTATTCACTTTAGATAAGTTTTCTAACACGCCATTAATCTGAAAATACTAAAAGTTGTTTCACTTGTTTGTATAAATTTGTGAATATCATGTAAAAAAGTTATATTAACAAAAATAGTTTAGATATAGACATTAATCACTTCCTAGTTCCTACCTACAATTAGAAATTAAAAAAAAAATTAGAATAAACTTTCAATTAGTAAACACACTTTTCAAAACTAGGACGCAGGATCTTGGTTCTTTTTTCTTTTCTTTCTGGCTATTAACTTCCATCATCTCTTTCACACCCAAACCCTAACAAAACCATATAATTTAGAAGAAGAAAAGAAGCTCTAACCTGCATCAATGGAGTCCGCTCTCTCAATTACATCAAAACCATCATTCAATCACCGGAAAGCCCCAATTTTGAATTCACCCAACTTAAAGCTAATCAATTCAAACCTCCCTTATCCCCTCTCAAAACCCAACCGGCAATCCACGATCAAAATCAAAGCCTCCTCCGCCACCAAAACCCCAAATAATTCAATCATTCAAACCATCAAACACACCGCCCGCGCCCTCGTATTCGCCGCCGTAATCTCCAAATTCCAACAATACCCCGCTATAGCCGAACCAATTCCAACGACAGAATCCGAAACCCTAGAAGAGACCAAAGAAGAAACCATATTACCCGAGTTTCTAGAATCCAATTCCGAAGCAATCACCGCCATGCGAACATTACTCCAAGAGAAATTGGAAGCAGGAGAAGATGAAGAAAGCTTAAAACTTCTAAAAAAACTCGTTGCAGCCCAACCCGAAAATCCCGATTTCAAATTCCTATTGGCGAGATTACTAAACGAAATGGGCCAAATTGAACCAGCTCGAGAAGCGTTAGAAGAACTATTAACACAAAATCCGTTTTCATTCGAAGCATTATTCGAAAACGCATTGATAATGGACAGTGTCGGTGAGGGTGAATTAGTAATTAACAGATTAGAAAAAGCTTTGGAGCTTGCAGAAGAACAGAATAAGGAGAAAGAAGCAAGGGATGTGAAATTAATCATAGCACAATTTAAATTCTTACAGAAAAATATCGATGAAGCATTGAAGAGTTATGACGAGTTAATTAGCGAAGATCCTGATGATTTTCGACCGTATTTTTGCAAAGGAATGATATATTCGTTAATCGATAAAAACGATGAAGCTAAAGTTCAATTTGCTAAGTATCGCGAGCTTTCGCCTAAGAAGTTTGATGTTGAAGGATACATTCGATCGCCATTGTCAAGAATGAAGCTTTTTGGGAGTGATGAACAGAATTAGTTCATGTGTGTTTTCACAAAAAAGAGTTATTATGCTTTGATCTTAACAGCGGGAGGTATGTTTTCTTTTTTTGTTATGATTGAATCCTTGTTAGCTTGAGATTCAGCAAATTTGTGTTATCAATTTTAATAATTTACTCTGTAATAAAGATTATGATACCATTATTGATGGTTAGTTTTATGGATAACATCATGTTTTAATATGTTTATTTTGACTACTAGTCAGGCATGTGTACGGTTAAAAACCCGAACCGAATCGGTTGGAACCGGACCAGAAGCTGGACTGACAACTGGTTTTCAGTTTTTTCCAGTTTTGGACTGGACTCAGAACTCAGAATTGATTTTGCATGAAAATCATAATTGAGAACCGGCCCGATATAGCTCGATTAGAGGATTCGGTCTAATATGCCTAGTTTAAGTTATGCATAAGGAAATGGTTTGCAATATTTTAGACCCAAAAATTGGATCTTTATTTTTGGGTTAATATTATTCTATTCTGCAATCCTATTTTGAAAGTTATATAATAACTATTTTTTAAATCAATTAAATTTTTTCTATCTCCTAGTTTTTTTGGTACCCATACCCAATTCTATCAACAAACCAAACACACCATAAAAATGTTACGATGGAGGACCAGTTTTGTAAAAGCATAAAGTTAAGGGTATAATTTGTAATGTTCTATGAAAAAGAGCACCTATCTATGATAGTTGGTGCATAAACCAACTACTTTTTGTGTGTATGTAATTCACTAAACAATAATCTCAAAAGGATGATAAGGTATATATACACACACTCCTTTATTCTTCTTCCTTCCAATTTCGATTTCCTTATCTCATCCAATAAAAATGGCAATTTCCCCTTCTTCTTCAGATTTCCAATTAGCTTCCATTAACAAAAATCACAAGAAAATCACCATTAATTCTTCAAAAACCTCACCAGTTCTTCTCTTTCTCTCTCCTCTCTCTTCATCTTCTTCAAGAATCTTGATCCTTAACTCATCTAGCAGCAGCTATCCACCACCCATTTTAGAAGATAATATTCAAGATTTTCAAGATTCTCAAGAATCTTTGATACCCGAATCGGAAAATCTTAACGTCTTGATTCGTAATTGTTTAAAAGATTCAAAAAACGAAGAAATGGGATTTATACGTTACCAAAAAGCTAAAAGAAACCCGGACTTTATACCCGAAAGATCGACTTTGCATAATCTAATCAGGTACTTGTTACGATTAAACGATTGGAATTCAGTTTGGTCGATTTCCGAAGATTTTAGAAAATTTAACGTTTACCCGGATGCTTCATGGTGTTGTAGATTAATCAGTAGTTGCATTAGAGGTAAAAGATTTAAACTTGCTAATAATTTGCTTAATATTTTGAAATTTGAGAAAGAAGTTGCTTGTTCAAGCTTTAATGCTGCCATGAAAGCTTATAATAAGCTTCATATGTATAGTAGCACTGTTAATGTTTTCGAAATTATGAAATCTTCGGGTATCGAATTAGATTCGGAATGTTATGGTCACACAATGGAAGCTTATCTTAAAATGGGTAAAAATGAAAACGTTTTTTCATTGTTTAAGGAATTCGAATCTAGTGAGATCAAATGCACGTCTTTTTGCACTCACATTTATCGGGTTTTATGCGAATCTTTAGGGAAATCGAGAAAACCCTTTGCAGCTTTAGATTATTTTAGGGAAATGACGAAAAAGGGCTTCCCCGAGGACCCGTCTTTTTACGCTTCTTTGATCTCTTCGTTCGCGAGTGTTCGGGAAGTGAAATTAGCCGAAGAGCTTTTGGAAGAAGCCGTTGGTAAAAAGATGTTGCGGGACCCATCGGTGTTCTTAAAGCTCGTGTTGATGTACATTGAATTAGGTTTAATAGAAAAGACTCTTGATGTTGTTTCTTCTATGAAGAAAGTGAACCTTAGGGTTTCGGATTGTATCTTTTGTGCAATTGTGAACGGTTTTTCTAAGAAAAAAGGACCAAATTTAGCAGCAAAAGTGTACGAAGATTTAGTTTCGGGCGGGTGCGTACCGGGCCAAGTGACCTACGCTTCGGTCATAAACGTGTATTGTAGAATCGGGCTTTACGAAAAAGCCGAAGGGGTATTTTCGGAAATGGAAAATAAGGGGTTCGACAAATGTGTGGTGGCTTATTCTAGCATGATTGCAATGTACGGGAAAACAAACCAAATTCGAGACGCAATGAGGCTTGTAGCTAAAATGAAGGAAAAAGGGGTCGAACCGAACGTTTGGATTTACAACTCTCTCCTCGATATGCACGGGAAAGTGTTAAACTTAAGACAATTAGAGAAAATATGGAAGGAAATGAAAAGAAGGAAAATAAATCCCGATAAAGTGAGTTACACGAGTGTTATAAGTGCGTATAGTAAGGCACGAGAGTTTGAAACGTGCATAAAGTATTACACCGAGTATAGACTCAATGGTGGTGAGATCGATAGGGCATTGGGCGGGATAATGGTGGGAGTGTACTCGAAAATGAGTAGAGTCGATGAATTAGTGAAACTTTTGCAAGATATGAAAACGGAAGGTACGAGTTTAGATTTGAGGCTTTATCGATCTTCGTTGCATGCTTTACGAGATGCCGGTGTGCAAATTCAACCTAAATGGTTGGAAGAAAGTTTTGATCCAAGAGGTTGAAACTATAGCAAAGTATACAATTGTAGATTAATAATGAGTTTTAGTTATAAATTTAAATTGATTTAAAGCTTACTAAACATTTTCCATGGACCATGATTGTGTATGTGGATTCATGGTTGCTAAGTTTCCACATACCAACCAATCATATATTATTTTTTGGGCTAAGATGATAACATAACCTTAGCCACTTGTGTACATGTCTACCTCTGCCTCTACCAAACAATCATACATTGTTTAGTTTAGTTTTTTATTCTTGTACTGAATTTTGAATGAAGTTTTTAGAAAATTTTAATTAAATTTGGATCCATGTGTTATTGCTAAAGATATATTTTTCTTGAGGTTAAAAATAAACAAATATCGATGCTATATGCATTACTTCATACTATTGTATAATTCTTGTTAAAAAAGGAATTGCTTTTTTCTAAAAGTTTTTTACTAATGTATTGTATTATAATTTAAACTTACTCCTTATATAACAATTTTGAAGGGAAAAAAGGCTTTTATCATAATAATATTAGTTTTATATTTGAAAATCACTTTCCTTTTGCCCACACTAAGCTATATACCAGTGTTTGATAATTGATAACTGAGATATGCTAATTACATCAGTTATTGAATAAGTTAAAACTTATAGATGAAATCATATTGTTTGATTATATCTTTGATTGAATGTCTTGAATGACAAATTAAATGAGTTAGGATTAAGTCAGAGATAAGTTTAGACTGAGTGCAACCTTTTTTTATTCGGACCGGATGAAGAGACAAGTTTGGACAGAATCCAAAGTTTGGACCGATTCAGATGAAGTATGGGGAAATCAAACATGAAGATACAGACCATGTCCGAAGTTAGACCCGGCAAATCAAACAAAACCTCAGTTTAAATGAAGCTATCTACATTTCAAACAAATTTCATAACTTAAAAAAAATAAGAAGTTGATACATGTTTAGTACATGAAGATATCATTCTATAAGCATGTTTTAGAATTGTTACATCAATGGATAGAGTTAGCCTTTTTCTCCATGATGAATTCTCTTTTATCTCCTATATCGTGTCACCTTCTATCGCTTGATCGACTTTGCTCTATTGGGATGGACCGTTCCCTTCAACGTCTCTTTGCGTGCTTCTCTTTTTTAGCGATGCTTATACTCGCAGGTCTAAATCATTGCATTTGTTTTCTTATTGGGTTATTACCGTCGTTTTTACCAAATTTTTTTTTTTTTTTTTTTTTTTTTTTTTATGTTTATTTACTATGTAGAGATGAGTTCAAGCACACGAGAGGAGACAAAATCATGCAACCATTCGAGTAAAACATACAAAGGCTTGTGTTTTTACAATAGAAACTGCTATATCATTTGCATGGCTGAGGGTGCTCCAAGTGGTGGTCGTTGCCATATCTTAACTATGCGTTGTTTTTGTAATTTTTGTGAACCGCGTTAGCTATCGGTTTTAACACATTCCTCGAGGCTTTGCACGATTTTGATTGTAAACATTCTTGTTGTTTTTGAGTTTCGAATTTTGGTATGTTTGGAAACAAGGATAAAGTGATGAATGATTAGTTATGCTTGGTAATTGGTATTGTATAGATGCATAAAAGAAGTTGGTCATCTTAAGGCTCCTTTTGAGGCATGAACCCAGATAGTTTTATTATCTTTATCTTTATTAAATGAAAGTTTTTTTGAATTTCATCTGCCATCATTGTCGAGTCATGTATGCCACGTTTAATCCAACTGTGGTTTTGGTCGCCAACTATGCATCACCACGGTTCCAAAACTGGCACATCAAACTCTTTACTTAGAAACCGCCCACTTTCTAAAACTGAATTAGAGGAACTTCCATCCATTTATTTCAGGCAATTAAAACTGAACTATGCCTTTCACATCGGTGAGTTTCATCTGATCTTCTCAAATCTCAATCCCTAACCATATAACAGCCTTTCATCATTTAATCAATTACAACTTACCTTTTCGAATTCTTATGCGACCGCTGTTATGCGGCCTTCACCAACGCAGCATGTCAATTTCAATATAAATATTATGCGACCGTTGTTATGCAGCAGGTTAATTTCAATTTCAATTCCAATTATGGAATTCTTGCTTCACACACAACTCTTAAGCCCAGGTCACGGCTGGTTGATGTTAAACACTCGGTATTTTTTCAAAAAGTTTGCTCGTCGGCCTGATTGAACGTGTATAGTGGGAATATTTGTTTGAAAATTAGGGATTTGAAATGGATTTCAATTTCGTTTTGGTTCTTTCTTAAACAATACAATCATGTTGCATTTCAATTTGTTAAGTTTTTAGGTAATGTGTTTTTATGGATCTGTTTTCGACAATTTAGGTTAAATCTCAAACACGTGAATTTCATATCTTCCAAATTCACGTTTGCAATTTGGCTTCAATGGTCGAAGAAATCAGTGTTCATATTTAATTGCAATATTATCAATTTTTGGCTTCAAAGTCGCCTGGCCTTGATTTAAGGAGGAATGGGTGGTCCGCAATCTATTTTATTTATATTTATTTAAGTTTCATGCTTTTAAATTTAGGAAGCTTAGACCATCTTTTACAGAAGCTGGTGGTTGTCTAACTGCTGGCAATTCCTTTGGTATAAAGTAAGCCATTTTCCACTTGAACTTTATATTTAATCTATTATTTTTCTGTAATTATTATTTTTTATATATTTTTTATGAAAATTATGGTGCTGCTGCACTTGTATCAAATTGATGGTGTTAAACTTCAGTTAGTAACAAAATTCGAGCAGTTCTCATCGTGTTTGAAGTTGAAATTAGTGTAAGCGATTGAACGAAACCATTCAAGTTTATGGTGATTGATAGAATTAAAGCTTATGGTGATTGACTATTTGTAATTGATAGTATTGTAATATTTTAATTTTCGTGCTATATGTTTTGTTTTTTCAGGTTCCACATCTTCATTGTTTTGTACACAGAAAGCTTTCACTCAATGACATGATTTTAAGTTCACTAACAGTAGAGGTTGGTGAAATTAATCCCATTTTCTAATAAATTAATTCCTAATTATTGATGTGCAAATGTTAAATATTGTTTAAGTTATGCGATTTACAGCCAAAACCACATTTGGTGAAAGGAATACGTAAATCTATTATTTTTTCAGTTCTTCATGATAGAAAAATATTGTTTCTTTTGTTGACAGGGGCAATTTGGTGATTATAGACACACGAGTAGACCATCTTCGGGTCAAACTTTGGCCAACTGTACTAATTTTGGAGATGTGCCAAGTAATACACGAATTAGATGGACTCAAGATCTTCATGATCGGTTTGTGGAATGTGTGAATTGCTTAAGTGGTGCGGAAAGTACTTATACTTTTTATAATGAAGTCTGCAACGCCGAAGGCGATTTTAAAATTAATGGACTCAGAAGGGTTAGCATCTTTCATGTTAAATCATAAACCGAGTGGACGTGGATCGTAAGTAAATGTATCACTGGTCAACACGGGTTATTTTTTGTACGGGTCAGATTCGATAGTTCCTCGGCATCTTTCTTTCAAAAAACCAAGTATTAACAAAATATTTAATACTACAAATTACAAAGATTGTTAAAATTATGAAGATATTATGTAAAATTTTATAAGTCGCCCGTGATTTATCACGGGTTATAGGCTAGTTAAAGTATATAAATGAACTATAAATAAATACATAACAATATAAGATAACAATAGAGGCCCAGTCATCTTAAGGCCCATTACTTGTGATGTATATGTATTATAACATGTGCAAAACTGTTACGGATGTAGAGAAACGTTCAAGAAGGTCTATCATCTTTAGAAAGTCCCAAGGAACAAATCTCAACCATTGATCAATAAGATCTAATGGTCAAGATTAATCACATATTTTATATATTGAGGGGTATTTTGGTCACTTTTTAAAAAATAAATTTTTTTTTATTTTTATTTTTTATTTTAAAATTTTTATTTTTTTAATTTTTTATTATGAAGGGGTATTTTGGTCATTTGGCACTTAAAAAAATTTTCATTTTTTATATTTTTTATTTTAATTTTTTTTATTATTTTAATTTTTTTAATTTTTTTATTTTTTATTAATTTTTTTAATTAAAAAATAATATTTATTTGATAATTACGTGTATAACTTAATCACATATGTAAAATCACATGTGATTTTAGTGTATAATCACATGTGATTTTAGTGTAAATCACATGTGATTTTAGTGTAAATCACATTTGATTTTAGTGTAAAATCAGGTTTTAGTTAAATCACATGTGATTCAGAATGCAATCACATGTGATTCACTATGGAATAACATTATGTGTCATTAATTAAAATTTAATAATTTTTAAAAAATAATAATAAAAAAATAATATTTTTTTAAAAAAAATAATTTTTTTAAAAAAAATTAAAAATTTTAAAATAAAAAATAAAAAATAGAAAAAAAAAATTCAAAATGACCAAAATACCCCTCAGTTAAAAATTAAAAATTAAAAAAATTAAAAAAATAAAAAATTTTAAAATAAAAAATAAAAAATAAAATAAAATAATTTTTTTTAGTGCCAAATGACCAAAATACCCCTCTATGTATAAAATATGTAACACCTCAAATTTTAATACAAAACATTTGCCCAAAATAAATCATTTTTCATAAATAGAAGAGCTATTCCAAAAATATGGATTTACAAAAACCTTTGGTATGAAAATCAGAGTATAAAGTTTGGTGTTACAAAATAGATCAAAACCAAAGCTAAGCATAAATCCAATCTAAAGCTCTTCTAATCTAGGTCCTGCATCTCTATCCATGCGTACCTAAGCCTTCGATCTCGAACCTGAGTACATAGCAAAACAAAACAAGGAGTACGTGAGACAAAAACGTCTCGTGAGCTACATGGGTTTAGACCCGACAATAAAATGAAATGTCACGTTTCATATAACTAATCAATATACATATATATATCCAACTATCCAGTCTAGTCACCTTAGTGTGACCCTATCAACCTTGCTTACCTAGCAATCATGTCTAGCTATCGGGTCGCCCCAAACTAGCTAGAACCACATACATATCTAGTTATCGGGTCGCCCCCGAGCTAACTAAAAACAAGGTACCGGCAATAGGATCGCACACGCTACCGATACCTGCCTTGCCCACCGGAATACGTCCAATGAGTAAGACTACTAACGTGGAAGAGTCGATGGGAATTCCATCCCAACTGCCCCTCAATCCACACCTCATGATCGGGGAGTCTCCCGTATCATCACATCATCTCAATCTCATCATAACCCTATGGTTATGCCAATCTAGCTCTCGGCTATCACTTTCATCATCAAATAAGTTAGTTCAATACTATCATCGGTATAACTAACTATCAACTACTAGTCTACACAATTAAGCAAATAGACCATAACGCAAGTAATGAAAATATTTAAAAGGGCTATGTACTCAGTAAATTCCACACGTACTCACCTTAGCAACAAAGATGCTTTAACCGTATTCTTTCCGCCGGTTTCCTTGTTCCAACAATTTGATCAAACTCCAAGACTTCACCGGAAGCCTAATACAATAATCACAAGGTTATCAACATCACATTCTACCACCAATGTATCCATTTATCACTAGATACCATCCATAAACACTTTCCCCCAATTATGGTGATTTACCAAACCCTAGGTTTAACCAACCCTTAATATTCTTACAAATCGAAATCATACACTTGTTTCCTTTGTCAGTATACCTTCTATTAAGTGTATACAACCTTTATTTAACCATTAATCACCAACCCAAGAACTAGGGTTTCAAACCCAATCTTCAAGATCCATAGATCTAAAGCTACAAAGGTCAAAGAGTGAAGATTTACCTTAAACTTCAGAAATGGAAGAAGAATCACGTGATTTGGAGTCCAAAATCAGCTCCAAATGCTCTTTTCCACTCAAAATATGTATAAGCACTTAGTGAGAGAGTGAGGGGGTGGAAAATTGAGCTCAAAATGACCAAATCCCGTATTTAATCTTGTACCAGACGATCCTCGCGCCCAGATTCCATTCCTCGAGTCGTGAGGTCAATGGCCGCGCATCCTCGCGTCGACCTCGCGTCGACCTCGAGTCGCGAGCCTCAGTGGGAGCTCGACTCTAGGCCTTTCGCGCCCAACATAAAAATCGATGTTTGCCTTCCTCGCGATGGGAGCTCGATGGGAGCCTCTGCTGAAATCCATATTAATATTTCCTTCACAATTACTAACTCGGTTCGACCCGGTTTCGTCCATAACTTTCTCATACGATGTCTAAATGACACGAAACCAATTCCTACGTTTTTAAACGATTTATCCTTATTTATCATATTTTTGTACAATTTATTTATTTACAAAGTTCGGGTCGTTACAACTATCTACCCCTTAAAAGGATTCCGTCCTCGGAATCACTCAAAAAAATTCCAATCCACATTCTACCGAGTATCCATTTTCATTCTCCCGCGGTTATTACCGTCAAACTTTTTCTCATCCCGAATTAGTCAACAATATGTATGTAAACATTCAATTAATCCCGTTAGATCCAAACGGGTCAAAAATCAATCTTAAGCCTTTAGTGCCCAAATGGGCCAAACTTGCACAATTTTGACCACAAGACTTTCAATCCTTTAACCGATCATCTTATACTCATAGAAATGACATGACCCACGCATTATAATCAACTAATTGACCAACACCAATGTCAAAGTCTTGCTTCGACCAAGTTACCATATTCTAACCTCGTCTAACCCTTGACTTAAGAACAAAGTCAACTATACTTTAACAATTTCCTTTACCATCGACCTCTAATTATGATTTATCAACCATTAGATACCCAATTCCCAAATTCAACTTGAAAACGCCCAACGGGTCAAAGTCACATAATTTGACCATAACTCTCTTAATTATGTCATTACCCCTTTCTCATACACACAACTAATACATTGTACTCTCATCATCGCGAGTCATTCGAAACGAAAGTCAAAACCCATCCTTAACCAAGTCAACTAATCACATGTTGACTAATCTTGACTTTTGCCTAAAGTCAACCATACTTTTTCCAATTAACAGATTCCCTACCCTCGAGATCTCATTCTCGACTTATCACTCCCGATCATACCCACAATTGTTCCCTTAACAATCGTTCATATCTCTAAAATTTCAAATCTTTTCAAATTTCCCCAAGTTCTCACATTCCCTTATGGTCACATCAACCCTTTACCGTTTCTTAACTTTCATTTGGTCACCTATACCATTTCTTAGTACCATTCCAATCATCTTCGCCTCACATACCATAATTTCACACAAGTTGACCATATCCTGGTTCCCAATAACAATTGCTTTCTAACATCATCCTTTTTCTCATATTCGAGAAGTCGTAGGCATCCCATACCTATACATGACCTAATGCAACCCGTATTTCCAACCAAATTTTCATTTACCATAACATAATAGCAATGCTCATTAACCACATGGTGCTATCTTCGTCATATAAACGCATAAGCATACACACCTACATATATATATACTTATATATATATATATCTATCACGCCAACTCAATCTAAACGTATCTATTGTGCACATATACAACCATATGCATATGCCACGCCAATGTCATCTGACATCCATCTTTTCGCATCGCGTAGCCTCGCTACTATCTTACCCATTCGATCATCAAATCGCTCATCGTGCGTTCTAGCACCTCTCCTATAAAAATCGCATTATCGTTTTCTTCCCAATTCATATGTCCCCCATCGAACATAGTACTTAGCACATTTCATATAATATTATCTTTCCATTATTATATGCCTTCCAAGGCCATCATATAATGCACATGCATTGTACCCCGCGGGTATACCAATAAAATCTCCGATTGTCGTTTACCGTTTCACTTACACATCAATCACCCTTAACCGGTCCATATCCTTATTACCGATTTCCAATCCTTTTATTACCACCGGGGTAACCACCAATCTATTCCTTTAACCAAAGTTCACCGGCCAACCCGGTCACCTTTGAGTCAACCAATCGACTCCGGTCTACATTTGTAACCTATGAGTTGGCACCCATTAGCCCAACATTCCATGTTCCCGTCTTCCTACAACGCGATACCTTGAAATATTTATTTCCCAGTCGTAGCCTCACACACACAATGTCATATTATATCACATCATTATTATGACATCTTGCCCATACTCGTCATCTTACCCTTAATATCAAATCGATCATCCCTTGTCACGAAACTTGTTATGGCTACATGCCAATTTTTACTCCACTCTTTCTAACAATTAAAATATGCCATTCCTGACACTTACTCTTTTCCACCTATGTTACATTTATTTGTTCCAAGGCATCACTATACCTTTAATCATTCTTTTCTTTCCCATTTACATATATTAGCATTACATTACTTATCCGGATTCCCGCCAAATACTCAAGTTTCAATTCCAAGATTTCTATTTCCAAATTTCCATCCTTACTACAATTCTTACCAAAACTTAGTACTTCATTGTACTACTATCCATTTATTGGAAACATTTACCGTCCTTGCGGTTCATCTTTTGATACCATATAATAACATCAACCCCTATATCCTTACTATCTGCGACACACCGAACCATATTCCTTTCTAAAAAATATATAATTTCCATACACATAACTAACCGGGAAAATCATTCCCCAAAATAAATATCCACGTCATACAACTTACCTCCAATTCCTATAACCACCAATCCGTGCGACCATTAAGCTATAGTCACACAATATCTTGGCTTGGTGCATACCCAACCAATCCATACCGATAATCACATAAAAATCCCTAAATCAATTTTTTTTTTTTAAACTTTTTCCCATCTATTTCTAAGTCACAATTTCTATAAACAAATTCGACCGTTGAGATTTTTCCCATAGGCTACCTCTATTTCATATTTTTCATCTAACAACATCGGTCGGCACATTTAACTTTCTACCAAACTCATGAGACACAAACGAATAAGTAGAACCCGAATCAAATAATATAGAAGATTGCATGAAGTTAATGAATAAAGTACCTGATACTACATCGTGCACCTCTTTTGCCTCCTCTCGAGTCACCTGAAAGGAACGCCCCTTCACTTTAGCCGGTTCCTCTTTCTTTTGAGCCGCGGGCACCTTTGGCTCGATCCTCTTTTTCGGGCACACATTGCTATAGTGTCCCATTTCATGGCACGAGTAACACTCCACCTCGGAAAACGCCTTGGATCTACAATCCCGTGATATATGCCCCGTCTTTCCACAATTATAGCACGCCTTCGAATCTACTCGGCACTCGCCGGCATGGTTCTTCCCGCATCTCTTGCACGGGGCAACGCTTCCTTGCTTGGAGGAATTTGATGTGAACTTCCCCTTTTTAGAAGTTCCCGAGCCACTCTCGGCTTTCCTTTTCTCGTTCACATGGGCCCTCTCGGCATTCCTTGTCGCATCTACCTCTTCCACACCCCGGGCGGCACCAATGGCCTCATCGAGTGTGACCGCTCTCCTTACCTCCAATTGGTAATCCCAAGGTAGCCCACAAGCATACCGGACTACCCTCGATCTTTCCTCAAAATAAGTTCTTGCAACAAACGGGAGCAATCCCGTGAACTCCCTTGAGTACTCCTCAACCGACCTATCACCCTTCTTTAGGTTTACAAACCTCTCATGCATCTTCTCCAAATCCCTATCGGGACAAAATTTCTTCCTCAACCTCGCGGTGAACTCATCCCATGACATTCTCTCTATCACCTCCCTCCCGAGGGTCTCATAAACTATGTCCCACCAGACCGTAGCATCCTCTTTTAGCAATTGCGATGCATACAACACCATATCGGTTTTCTTGCACTTGCTACTTCCGATGACCCGCTCGGTCTCTCGGATCCACCTCATAGTTACCTTCGGGTCCGAACTACCCGTATACATGTTTGGCTTACAAGCCATGAATGTCTTAAAAGAACAACCATAATTTTCATCGGGTCTCGCCCTTGCATCACTACAACCACCTGTGGAGGATTTCTCCACTCGAGTGCCACCACCCCTGGTTTCCCCATCCGATCTAGCCTCGGATACACGATCTCCACCCGACCTCTCACGGTCCCCAATGATGCGGTGCACCTCATCGGCCACCACTCCCTTGAGTTGATCAATAATAGTTTGGAGGTCCGCCATGGTCACCGGAGTTCTATTAGCTCCGACCTCCGATTCACCCATCTGATGCATCGACGGTTGACTTTCATGTTCAACCACAACCTCGACATGAGGTATTTCTTCCTCCCGGCCCTCCGGGGCTTTACCACTTCTATGCGTGGTCACCATTTCTTTCAGTCACGACTATACGAAAGTCATTAAACATTTAGTACCTTGTGTACAACCCATTAGTCGCGTAAGACTCAATATCCAAAATCATATCAAATTCATCGGTCCCCTAGGTTCAACCCTAACCTATGATCTCAATGAATCTTATATTCCTAATGCTACAGTCTAAGACTAGGATGGTCATCCAACCTAATTCACTTAAACTACAGCTTTGATACCAAGTTGTAACACCTCAAATTTTAATACAAAACATTTGCCCAAAATAAATCATTTTTCATAAATAGAAGAGCTATTCCAAAAATATGGATTTACAAAAACCTTTGGTATGAAAATCAGAGTATAAAGTTTGGTGTTACAAAATAGATCAAAACCAAAGCTAAGCATAAATCCAATCTAAAGCTCTTCTAATCTAGGTCCTGCATCTCTATCCATGCGTACCTAAGCCTTCGATCCCGAACCTGAGTACATAGCAAAACAAAACAAGGAGTACGTGAGACAAAAACGTCTCGTGAGCTACATGGGTTTAGACCCGACAATAAAATGAAATGTCACGTTTCATATAACTAATCAATATACATATATATATCCAACTATCCAGTCTAGTCACCTTAGTGTGACCCTATCAACCTTGCTTACCTAGCAATCATGTCTAGCTATCGGGTCGCCCCCGAACTAGCTAGAACCACATACATATCTAGTTATCGGGTCGCCCCCGAGCTAACTAGAAACAAGGTACCGGCAATAGGATCGCCCACGCTACCGATACCTGCCTTGCCCACCGGAATACGTCCAATGAGTAAGACTACTAACGTGGAAGAGTCGATGGGAATTCCATCCCAACTGCCCCTCAATCCACACCTCATGATCGGGGAGTCTCCCGTATCATCACATCATCTCAATCTCATCATAACCCTATGGTTATGCCAATCTAGCTCTCGGCTATCACTTTCATCATCAAATAAGTTAGTTCAATACTATCATTGGTATAACTAACTATCAACTACTAGTCTACACAATTAAGCAAATAGACCATAACGCAAGTAATGAAAATATTTAAAAGGGCTATGTACTCAGTAAATTCCACACGTACTCACCTTAGCAACAAAGATGCTTTAACCGTATTCTTTCCGCCGGTTTCCTTGTTCCAACAATTTGATCAAACTCCAAGACTTCACCGGAAGCCTAATACAATAATCACAAGGTTATCAACATCACATTCTACCACCAATGTATCCATTTATCACTAGATACCATCCATAAACACTTTCCCCCAATTATGGTGATTTACCAAACCCTAGGTTTAACCAACCCTTAAGATTCTTACAAATCGAAATCATACACTTGTTTCCTTTGTCAATATACCATCTATTAAGTGTATACAACCTTTATTTAACCATTAATCACCAACCCAAGAACTAGGGTTTCAAACCCAAGCTTCAAGATCCATAGATCTAAAGCTACAAAGGTCAAAGAGTGAAGATTTACCTTAAACTTCAAAAATGGAAGAAGAATCACGTGATTTGGAGTCCAAAATCAGCTCCAAATGCTCTTTTCCACTCAAAATATGTATAAACACTTAGTGAGAGAGTGAGGGGGTGGAAAATTGAGCTCAAAATGACCAAATCCCGTATTTAATCTTGTACCAGACGATCCTCGCGCCCAGATTCCATTCCTCGAGTCGTGAGGTCAATGGCCGCGCATCCTCGCGTCGACCTCGCGTCGACCTCGAGTCGCGAGCCTCAGTGGGAGCTCGACTCTAGGCCTTTCGCGCCCAACATAAAAATCGATGTTTGCCTTCCTCGCGATGGGAGCTCGATGGGAGCTCGATGGGAGCCTCTGCTGAAATCCATATTAATATTTCCTTCACAGTTACTAACTCGGTTCGACCCGGTTTCGTCCATAACTTTCTCATACGATGTCTAAATGACACGAAACCAATTCCTACGTTCTTTAAACGATTTATCCTTATTTATCATATTTTTGTACAATTTATTTATTTACAAATTTCGGGTCGTTACAAAATATGTGATTAATCTTGACCATTTGATCATATTGATCAATGGTTGAGATTTGTTCCTTGAGACTTTGTAAAAATCATGGACCTCCTTGAACGCAACTCATATAGTCACATTGTGTCAAGTTTGAGCTCAACTTGACTATAACTTTTAAAGTTTAAAATTTGATCCGAGCTCTATCGAGCCTTTATTTTCAAGTTTGAGCTCGTTTTGGTTAAATAATCGAAACTTTCGATCTCGCCTTGATTCGGCTCGGTTATCAGTATAATGTATTGATTAACTCGATATATTTAAGCTCGATATGACTCGACTCGATACTTTCAAGCTCTACTAGATTAGAAATATATTTTATGAAAATATGCACATACATAAAAGGTGAAAAAGTAAAATAGCATAAACTCGATGAAGCGCACGAGTCTAAACGAGATGGATATTTTACATTTTCATACTAGTCTGCTCGAGTAGCTCGACTCGACTTAAATCGAGTCGATTTCTAGTATTTTCCGAGTCGGTCTTGGTTAGCTCACGAGTTAACTCGACTTGTTTACACTTCCAAATATTGCAGGACCAACTAAGAAAATTAGTTATTTTTGGGAATAACTTATTTTATTTTTAGTTATCCGCAATAATGCATTAATTCATAGTATTTGAAAGATCAGCACAATGACTGCTAACTGAAATTTCTCACAACTAACCGTCCATTTTCTGACCATGTGTGTTGTGAATGCACTTTTTTTTGCGAATCTTGCAAGATTTTGAAATTGATTACTCAAATTGTGAAAAAGTGTATACTTTTGCGAAATACCTAACTTTTCGCTAAAGATTGGGGTTTTTTGTTCAAGGTTTCTTATTGTCTTTTAATACTACATGCTCCAGTTGAGATACTAATATCCCACATCACACATATATACCACTAGTATGTACACATGTTTTTTCAAGGATACTTGTGTTTATAACGTATCATCAGGGTGGTTGAGCTTATTCTTGATATGTAGACAACTTAATTGTTGTAGTGAATGTTTTTTAATTTCATCTAACCGGATGTAAAATGTTTAACCAGGGAGAGGTCGAATACGTAACCTCTAAAAAATCATTCAGAAACTTTTATCACTCATGTACTACTAGTAACCCACATCAATGTCCATAAGCATTAGGTACACTATCAACAAATATTTCAAGATCTAGTCATTGATGAGAGAAGATTACATTTACTTTTCATATCATCATATTTATTTTACAAAAGGTGTAAGGTACAAAAACAAGATCATTTCTTATCTTCCACTTTCATACAACATTGGGTTTCATAAGAACATAGGGGGCTTAATAGCAATTCTCCCATAGCTGGAGGGTGGTTTCTGTGAATTTAACGATAGTGGTTGAGCCAAAAATGAACCCACTTACGGGTCTAGCCGTTGTCTCTGTTTGTCCTTTTTCCGTTTGTTTAACTTATAGCAAATAACCCACCACCTTCAAACAAATGGTAGGGTCCATTTCATGCATTATTGTATTGTACCAGGTTATTGAACCATAACATCTAGAAAAGAGGCCCAAAAATTCAAAAATCGATTGCAATAATAACTCCTTTTTCAGTGACAAGATTTATTTACTTTATGAGTTTTATTGTATAAAAAAAAATATGGTTATAATCTATCGGTAAGTTCATTCCAAATGTTTTTCTAAAAGTCATGTGTTCATTCATTCTCTAAGTAAATTTTATCAGATGTTCAGTGGAATAATTATAAACGACTACAACAGTTAAGTCACGTTATCACGACTAAAATTCAGCCATCCCCAAAAATCCTGTTATAAACCGAGATATTTTTTAAAAGGGAAAAAAAGTTACACTTTATAAATACTTCTATTCAATTGGCCAAAAAGAAAGTCGAATTCTTTCATTTGCCTTTACTTTTGACCCTTGTATATATAAAAGTTACATTTGAGCCCACACAATCTTTTCTTTTACCTTTGACTATGGAATTTACGCAAGTTACATTTTTGTCCCGCAAGATTGATTTAATTTCGCCTCAACACAAGGCCAATAAAAACTTTATTAGTTAGCATTTTATTTATCAAGGTGTTTGTAGCGTAAGGTGTTTGAAAGTGTTTCTCATTACTATATGATCATGAGTTTGAGTTCCAATGTCGACAAACGATATAGATTTAAAAATACGTTTTTGTGTGTGTGTGTGTGTGTGTGTGGGGGGGGGGGGGGGGGGTATGTTACTCTCGTGTCACTAGTGAGCTCGGGGTCCCCTCAACTCCTTAACCGAGCCCTTAAATTTATTAGGAGACCACTGGAATCATAAGTTGGTTTGTACTATGTGTTATAACATCATTGAAACATCAATGAGAAGCATCTACACAAGTTTGGTACACAAGAGAATTGTACAATGATTACTCATACGTTTTTTTGTTTTTGCTTTTGTTTTTGGTTGTGTTATAAGATGAGTGAGGCAGGCAACATCATAAAGCATGGGCCTGTTGTTTGAGTCTTTACAAGAAAGATACGTTTGATGCAATGCCAATAATGCACACATGGGTGAGGGTCCAACTCTGCTAAAGTTAACCAACTTCTTCATGGAAAATGGAAGGGACAATCATGGATGGAAAAAAGGAAAACAACATCAATGCATCAACTACTTGTACCTTTTTTTTAAGTTTTTTTAAGGGTATTTTCGTTTATAATGGGTTATCCAACTGTAGGCGAGCGTTTTTCGTGATGTGCACGACATAACTGTTGTCATTGTTGTTTTTGTACCTTCTATTAATCATCTAGTAAATGTTTACATAAGGAAGAGATCAGAGCATAACATATAGAAGATTATTCCAGACTTATTTACCGTTAGACCATCACCATATTGTTGTATAACTACTTGAGCCTTAAACCCACTATTAAATTCCCATTAATAAAATCTCAAGATTTGACAAATTCATATCAAAATTCCAAGAAACCACCAAGGTGTAGTGTTGTGCTGAAATGACGCATTAGGATGCTTGTACATTTCAAACCCACTATTAAATTTTCAAGATTTTACAAATCTGTACTAAAATTTCCAAGAAATTACCAAGGTGTAGTGTTGTACTAAAATGATGCATTAGGATGTTTGTACCGTACAACTAGTGATGTGATGGTAACTAGTGATGGTGAGGTTCAAGATTAACACTTGATTGCTAACATTAAGAAGACTTGTACCCTACAACCCTCAATTCAGTTCCAAATAAATGTTCATTGTGTAAAAAAGTTCATTCATACAGTATTAATTTTGAATCTTGATTCAACTATTGAAGTAGTTACATCTCAAGATTTTCTGAACTCATAAAGTTGGGAAGAAATGATGCATTATGATGCTTGTACTGTACACCTACCAATGCAATTGTGATCTAGAGGTTCAAGATTAAGACTTGCTAGCTAACATTGTGTAAAAAGATCATTTATATTCCGTCTGAATCTTGATTCAAGTAATTACATCTCAAGATTTTCTGACCCATGTCAGAATTCCAAGAAATCACAATGTGGTACAAGAAATGATGCATTAGAATGCTTGTACTGTACAAGTACTAACGTTATGGTGATGTACTGATGTTGAGGTTCATAGTGTGAAAAGATCATTTATATTCTTCCATTAGAATTTTGATTCAAGGAATTAATTGTCAAGATTTTCTGGACCCAAATCAGAAATTACAAAACTTGTGAAAGAAATGATGCATTATGATGCTTGTACTGTACCTCATACCAATGCAATTGTGATGTTGAAGTTCAAGATCAAGACTTGCTTGCTAACATTGTGTAAAAAGATCATTTATATCATTAATTGTCAAGATTTCCAAACCCATGTCAGAATGCCAAGATATCACAAACTAGTGGAAAAATCAATGCATTAGAACGCTTGTACCGTACAACTACCAACACAATTTTCATATTAAGGTTCAAGATCAAGACTTTCTTGGTAATATGCAGTAAAAAGATCATTTATATTCACTAAATTGTCAAGATTTCACGAACCCATGTCAGAATGATGCATTAGAACGCTTGTACTGTACAACTACTAACACAATTATCATATTAAGGTTCAAGATCAAGACTTTCTTGCTAATATGTAGTAAAAAGATCATTTACATTCATTAATTGTCAAGAATTCACGAACCCATGTCAGAATGATGCATTAGAACGCTTGTACTGTACAACTACTAACACAATTGTCATATTAAGGTTCAAGATCAAGACTTTCTTGCTAATATGTAGTAAAAAGATCATCTATATTCATTCAAATTCTTGATTTAGGAGGCTTATGCATCAACTCCTTACAATGAGTCCAAGAAAGATGTGGACCATTTAACCATTTCATTCTCATAATAAGACTCAATTAAAACAAGCCTTAAGAGTAGATAGAGATAATCATCAATGTCAAAAGATTGCAACAAAATAAAAACACCAAAACTAGCTGGTTTTACTAGTTGCCAATCAACAATTAAGACCATGAAATATGAAATACATTCAACAACATATAAAACAAAAAACCACAACACGTAAAACGCAAGATCGATCAACCATGGCTGCCATAAAAAACAAGAAACACAGCTCTTATCGAACGGGTAATCAATCAACAAAGGTGTGGTGGTGATTTCGCCTCATATGTTATAGAACTAAGTTTCATTGTTCATGGGCGTAATCGTCAATTAACAAAAATGCAAAAATACCAGCTTCTTTTCTTTTTCTTTTTTTATCTTTATTTAAATCCGGTTTATGCAGCAATGAACATGGAGGTCTCGAAAATTTCCTCACAGCTGTCCTGTTTTTGCATAATCTCATTTTGTTCCTCAATTAAAATCTCTTCTGACCGACAATTCCAGCTGCAAAATGCTTTTTCACCCCTAAAATCAAAAGAAAACGATCAGTTTGTAATAAAAACAAAGTTCGACATTTTTGAAAGATTAGGACCAAACCTGTACATGTAGATATCTTCGCCTTCCAACTTCTTCTTGCAAGAGTAACAGAAGCTCAAGAAATCATTAGAGTTATACAGATTCACACTTTCAGTTGGTTTAGCGACAAACTCGTGTTCTTCATTTTCTGAAGATTTAGCAACAAACTCGTTTTCGCGACGCTCTAAAATACAGTCACCAAATATATGAGTTGTTTTCGGGTTAGGCCCGTGTTTTCTAACACATGTATAATCCTCAGAAAGCTCAATTTCACTTGCTGAGAGTGAAGCTACAATATCTTCACCCGGGTTCAGATTGGTCAGGCGGGTCACCAAACGGGTCGAATTTGACCCGGTGTTTCCAGAATCTAAAGAATGGGACCAAATCTTTGCAAATGGTGATTCTTGTTGTAAACGATTAATCAGTTTAGGGTTGGATTTGTTGATATGGTTATCGCCCATATGGGTATTAGAGAAAGTTGAATAATTTTTAGGGAGTGAGTTGGATAGCGAGTCAAACGAGTCAAAATTGGCGGTTTTCAAACTCGGGTTGTTCAAGATTTGGGGTGCAAAAATGATGCTTTTACTATCGGATGAACGGAGAATTTTACCTGATGATGGTTTCCTTTCATCTTCAAGGGATTCTATAATGCTTAAACCTACTTTGTTGTTATAATTCCAACTTTTTTGGATCGTTTCATTTGGTTTGGCGTTAGCCCTAATCGGTAAATTTCCAAAAGTTGGTTTTGAGAAAATTTTGAAATCCAAAGGTGAAGTGGGGCTTCGAACTGAATCGGATTCTGGGTTTTTAGGGTTTAGGCCTACAAATAGACCAGTAAGATTGAAATATGAATTGGGTTTATGTTTCTGCTTTAAAAAAGCATCGGAATTTGAATAACAAGACTCGTTAGAAGAATAAGAATCAGGAATCAGATTATGTGTCTGACCCATGTTTTGTTGATCTTTTTGGTGTGATCTGCTTCTCTTCCTCAACATTTTTCACACACCCTGTAGAAAAAAACAACAAAAATAATAAAAAGATTGTTAATTTAATGTTTTTAAGAAAATAGATTCAAATGCAAAGATCAAGAACCCTAATCTGGAAATTATCATTTGATAAAAATTAATCAAATCAGATGCAAAACCCTTGATTAATTTCAAACAAGATGAATCATAACTCAAGAATATTAATAATACCCTATTCTAGCAATGTGCATTATCCAAAAAAAAAAAAAAAAAACTGGAAAACAAATTTAACTAAAAGTAGTATCAGATCACCAACAGAAGATTAGAGACATATATAGATATATGTAGCTAATACTAAATATGAACCAGATGATCAAATATAAAAAGCACCCATAAAAAGTTGTATAAATCAAAATGTCAAAGAAAATAGTCAAAATAGTCAAACATCAAGAAGATAGGGTTCTACAAGCATTGCTTGTGTTGAAAATCAAAAGATGCCCAAAACCCAACTTAAAACCCACAAGGATCTACAAAACTATTAAAAGCGTAACTTGTTTAAAACCCAAAAGATTACCATTTCATGAACAGATTAAACCCAGAAAACATTTTTTAAGTTCGTCCCCAAATGAGACAAAATGATCAAATATTCATAGATGCATCAATCAACCTACAAATGGTTAAATCATCAAAAGAATATGATGAATGAGGATCAGACTAATATAAAATCAATTAAAAACCCCATAAATCAGTCGATAAGTTGATGAAATTGGATGAATGATGAAGGAAATTTGGGGAAAACCCACCTCAAAATGCAGAAATTGTTTTCTCAACTCCCCACTCTCCCTCTCTATGCTTGAGTGAAACTTGTACCGTACAACTCTATATATCTCTCTCTCTCTCTCTCTTGTTTCTCTCTCTTGCATCAAAATCAGAGAAGCAATGAGCTTCTCAAATACTCTTTTTTTTCTTCTTCTCTGTAGTGGGGGATTTACATTTACTGTACGTATGAGGACTTGTATATATACACACACACACAGTATTTGCAGTGATTTAATTTTATACTTTAATTAAATTTGTTTTTTACTTCATTTAATAATTGAAAGACTGTAGTTGAATACATGTATTATATACAGTAATACTTAGTAGTTAGCTTTTTGAGTATTTGAAAAATCCTGAAACAGGAGGGATTGTTTTCTTTAGATTATTTTAATGATTCCAAAAATTAATAGTGTAACTCCATTTAGAAGGAATGTAAATAACTTTTGAGTAAACTTTATGTATATTAATTATTAGAAAATAAATCTAATTTTGATTTTTAAAGTGTTGTATATTGTATATGGGTTTTATTAATATGTGTCCCATTAGTATACGATAATAAACGTTTAATAAATCATATTTTTTTTATTTAATTAGACTAAAATAATATTGATTAGTCATTAATACTTTTATATTATACTAATTTTACCTTTATTATAATTAAAAATGAAATTTTTCAATATATATATTAAATGTAAGGACATAAAAGATATTTATTATTTATTATAATGTGATTAGAAACTCCTTTAATACTCCGTATAATATAAGATTATATATTATATATTATTACCATTATCTATTTTAATAATTATTTGTTAGCGTTTTAAAAACTATTTAGTGTTATAAATATAATGAATTCTCATTGATCTTTTATTGTTGTTAACCAAACAACACTTTGCCCAAATAATAATCATTTACCTTAAATGTAACTCACATCTTATGTGCATATATAATACCGGATTACAATAACATTTATTTTCACATTTTAACATCTATATTAATCTATTGATTATTTTTTCTAATTTTATTTTTTAATTAAAATATTTGTGCTGACTAAATGATTAATTATAAAGATAATTAAAAAGATTTGATAGGAAATCTCTCTTGTTTAAATTATATAAAACATGGTACATTCTTATTTGTCCAGCAAGATATGTACATTTGAAACGTTCAAAAAGGTTCATTATTTTTACGAAATCCCGATGAACAAATTTCAATTATTGATCAATAAGACTTAATGGTCAAGAATAATCACATATTTTATGCATGAAGAGGTATTTTGGTCATTTAGTACTTAAAAAAATTATTTTTTTATTTTTTATTTTAAAATTAAAAAAAAATATATATTTTTTATTTTTAATATTTTTTGGTTAAAAATAATATTTATTTGATAATTACGTGTAGTACTTTATCACATGTGATTTTAGTGTAAAATCACATGTGATTGTATACTTAGTTCAATCACATGTGATTCTATACACAATCACATGTGATTCAGTATGTAATCAAATTATGTGTTATTAATAAAAAATAATAGTTTAAAAGAAATTAATAATTCTAAAATAAAAAATAAAAAAATTTATATATTTTTTAAAAGGGTTTTGTTAATGACAGCCCTTAGGGCTGTCATTAAGATGTGGTTACGTGCATAAATCGTTTGTTTTCAGTGGTGGGGGTTGATTCCTAAAATGCAGGGGGTGGTTATTGATTATTGTACAAGTTTTTTAGGCATGTCTTGACGTCTTAGTGACAGCCCTTAGGGCTGTCATTATCATTTTCCTTTTTAAAATAACCAAAATACCCCTCAATGTATAAAATATGTGATTAATCTCGACCGTTGGATCTTATTGATCAATGGTTGAGATTTGTTCCTTTAGACTTCGTAAAAATGATGGACCTCCTTGAACGCAACTATATGTACATTAAAATACAATTTCCCAATATTTGTCACATTGTCCGAAACACAGTTTAACAAAAACTTTAAAACTTATATCAGAGTTTACAAAAATACGGTGTCACCAAGTATATCAAAACCATAGGCAACGGGATCTACCTAATAGCTCCCGAGCTAAACATCTCTAGGCCACTACTAGTGCAACCTTCTAACACTTCAAACCTGTACCTGAGTACACAGCAACAAACAAACGTAGTACGTGAGACAAAATAGTCTCGTGAGATACATGGGTTTTAGACCCCAATAATAATAGTCATTTCATAAATATATAAACATATATAATAACTACATAAATACCGTCTAGTCACCCTATTGTGACTCTAGCTACCTTGCTTTCCTAGCAAACATATCTAGTACCTAAACATATAGGTACCAGAAGCACAATCATATCTAGTACATAAACATATATGTACTCGAAGCACAAACATGTCTAATACATAAACATATATGTATTAGAACCTAATATACCTAGTACCAAACATATGCGTACTAGAAGCACCCGAGTGCTTAGTGTATAAACATATATACACTCGGTGTATAAATATATATACCACCGCTCAGTGACCGGGGATCCCCCGTGTCACCACCATCTATCTCTTATCATAACCTAACAGTTATGCCAGTCAAAGCCTTCAGCTATCACATCAAACGTCAAACAAGTTAGTCATCTAACAATAACGACATATATTTAGTTCAACACAGTGTGAACGTACCTGTATGGTCCCATAGACCCGATCATAAGCAACCCGCATTTACTTCTACATCTATGAACCCAGGAGGTCCATCCTTACTTATACTCATAAGATACATTTCTTTATATCGATATCATAATACTTTTATCTCTTCTTGACTATAATACATATTTATTACCAGTCAATTCATATTCATTTACATACATATTCGTTCCTCACTTTTATTAGTAATTCTTACCAATTAGGTACTCATTATTATGAAATCATTATCAATTGCTTTACTAATACATATTTATTAATAAAGACTCACTATCCATTCATTTAATCAATAATATTTATTATTATGGTTCATTAATAAGGATTTCATAATTACCTTAGTTTATCATATTTACTTCCAATATCATCAACCATACTAGACATATTCTAGTATCACAATATACCTACTTTCTTATCATTTTCAGTCACTATCTTTATCAAACATTTATAAATAACGACTTATAATGTATCACATGTATTTTCAAAACCATTTACTATGTACTCAGTTTAAAAGTCTCATGTACTCACCTTAGAAATGCTTTCCAGATCGCGTCTGTTAACCCGAATCCTTGCTTCACAATTCGGTCAACCTTCCAAGACCTCACCAAATGCCTAATACAATAATCACAAGATTATCAACATCACATACTACTACTATTGTGTCCATCTATCTCTAGATAACACTTATTAACACATTTCCCCCAATTATGGTGATTTACCAAACCCTAGGTTAACCAACCCTTAAGATTCTTACAAATCATAATCATACACTTGTTTCCTTTGTTAATATACCATCTATTAAGTGTATACATCAATTACTCACCATAAACCATAACTCCCAAAAGCTAGGGTTTCATCCCAACCATCAAAATACATAGATCTAAAGCTACAAAGATCAAGGAGTGAAGATATACCTTTGATCTTCACTTAGGAGTGAAATCTACCAAAGATTTGTGAAGAAATCAACCAAAACCTGCACTTGAGCTCCAAAATCGCCAAAGGGAAAAACTAGGGTTTACTATTGCATTAAATGAGCTCCAACCCGACTTTAATGCTGCACGACACGAGTTCACGGCGCGAACAATAGTTCGCGTCGCTAAGTTTGCGTTATTCATAATTCGCGATCGCTAAGCCATCGTGAACTACATCACGACCAATGGCTCAGATCCCTGATCGAAGTTCCCGATCGCTACCCCTAGTTCGCGTCGCGATCTCCCTAAAGCAGCAGTGCTGCACTTTTTCATCTTTGTCTCGACCCGGTTTCGCCTATAACTTTCTCGTACGGTGTCCAAACGACACGAAACCAATTCCTACGTTCTTTAAACGATTTATCCTTAATTATCATATTTTTGTACAATTTATTTACAAATTTTGGGTCGTTACAACTATCCACCCCTTAAAAGGATTCCGTCCTCGGAATCACTCAAAAATTTCAAATCCCCATTCTACCGAGTATCCATTCTCATTCTCCCATGGTTATTACCATCAACATGTTCCCAATTCAATTTAGCCAACCACATGTATATAAACACTCGCTTAACCCTGTTAGATCCGAACGAGTCAAATGATCAATCTTAGGCCTTTAATACCCAAACGGGTCAAGATGCCACAATTTGACCATAACGCTTCAAATCCTTTAACCGATCATTCTATTCACAAAACAATAACATGACATAACCATTACAATCATTTGATTAAATAAAACCTAGCTTCGACCAAGTCGATATAATCCAACATTGTCTAACCCTTGACTTAAGAACAAAGTCAACTATACTTTAACATTTTCCCTTCCCGTTAAAGGATCCCACAAATCCTCCATTCCTTTACAATTTACCTTTAATTTATGACCAATTTACAATCATATACTCGATCCCCAAATTCAATCTTGACAACACCCAAACGGGTCAAAGTCGTATAATCCGACTACAACTATTTCAACTATTCCATTAACCTTTTTCACGCATGTACCATCGACACATTATGCCCTCAACATTCACTAATCGTTCATAACGGAAGTCAAAGCCCATCTTTGACTAAGTCAACCAACCACAAATTGGCCAACCTTGACTTTTGCGTGAAGTCAACCAAATTCTTTCAAACTAACAAATTTCATGCTCACGGGGCACCATCACTAATTTATCACTTCCGGTTCTACTCATTATTGTTCCCTTAACAATTGTCCCCGTTTTTCCACACTTTCAATTTCTCCCCAAATATGCGAGAGTCGTACATGTACATAAGGTCACACCGAACTTTACTGAATCTTAACCATCATTTGGTCACTCATGCCATCATTTAGTATTCTTTCAACAACTTTGCACCACATCGATCAGTTCTATAACTTTTATGCTCAATTATCGGTATTAAATCTCCTACCGCGACACATTCCTCAATTTCATACAAGTTTATCATAACTTGATTACCAAATGATGAATTGCCCACTAGGAGTTTCTCTTTCCTCCTATTCTATGAATCGTAGGCATCTCCTACACATGCATGTCATAAATGCAACCCGCATTTCAAACCAAATTCTCATTCACCATAAGATAATAGTAATACTCATTAACCACATGGTTCTACATTCATCATATAAACACATAAACATATACACACATATATCACGCCAATTCAATCTAAACACCTTTATTGTGCACATATACACACATATGTATATGTCACCAATACCATATATACATCTCTATTATGCACATATACAAACATATGTATATGTCACACCAATACCATCTATACATCCCTATTGTGCACATATACAAACATATGTATATGTCACACCAATACCATCTATACTTCCCTATTGTGCACATATACAAACATATGTATATGTCACACCAATACCATCTATACATCCCTATTGTGCACATATACAAACATATGTATATGTCACACCAATACCATCTGGTATCCATCTTTTTACATCACGTAGCTTTGCTACTTTCTCACTCGTTCAATCGCCCAATTATTCATCATGCATTCTAGCACCATTCACATAATATCCCATTATCGTTTTCCTTCATATCTAACATGTTTCTCATTTGACGTATTACTCAACACGATCCACATGTAACTACCTTTTCATTGTCATATGCCTTTGAAGGCCATCACATAATGCACATGCATTGAATCCCGCGGATAACTAGTAAAATCTCGTTTCACTTACACATTAACCACCATTAATCGGTTCATTTCCTTATTATCACATTTCCAAATCTTTTGTCACTACGGGAGTATCTATCGCTCCATTCCATTAACCAAACTCGCCGGTCATCCCGGTGATCTTTGAGTCAACCAACCGACTCCGGTCTACACTTGCAACCCATGACTTAGCACCCAATGGGCCGACACTCGATTTTCTACTTTCATACATCGTGGGACTTAGGACTATTCCTTTCCCAGTCGTAGTCTTATACTACACTACGTCATACATTATCACGCTATTGCTATGACACTTTTACCAACAATCTTCTTCTCACCCTAGATTGTCGAATCCATCAATCCTGTCACATAACTTGCTATGGCTACGCGCCAACTTTTACTCGATTGATTCCAACGATTAAATTTCGTCGTTCCCGACATTTATTCTTTTCCACATAGTTTCCATTTATAAATTCTAAGGAATCACTATACCTTAGTCATTCTTTCCTTTACCATTCACGTATAATATCGCGTTACTTATCCGGATTCCCGCCGGATATCCAAATTCCATTTCCAAAGGTTCTATTTCTAAAATTTCCATCCATACTAACAATCCTTAGCAAGACCTAGTTTTCCATTGTACTACTATCCTTTTGTTGAAACACATTTACCATCCTCGTGGTTCTTCCTTTGATACTACATAATAGCATAAACCCTTATATCCTTACTACATGCGACACACTTGTCTATAATCCTTTCCAATACATACTTCCATACACATAACTAACCGGGAAGACTATTCCCATAATTAAATCTCCACATCATACCACTTATCTAAAATTTCTATAGGCACCAATTCGTGCAACAATCAAACAATTAAGTCATAATCTCAAATCATTCATTTTACCCAAGATCTCCGAGGTGGCCCTTCTGGGTCAACTCCCCATTTCAACTCACTCGTGAGTTCATTTCATAACATCTTGTACTGCGCTCTCCTTCCCAAAGTTTCACACACCACATTCCACTGTGTCAGCGCCTCATCCTTCAACAATGGTGATGCCAAAGTCACCATTTCATTCCTCCTTAGTTTGCTACTCTCTAGCACTTGCTTAATATACCGAGTCCACTACATCGTGACCTCCGGCACAGAACTTCCGAATTAAACAACGGTTTCACACGCTATGAAGGTCTTATACAACATCCTTTAATATCTTCCGACTAGGTCTTGCTGCCCTTTTTTTTGTAAATACCTCCCACTATGGACATCACAATTCGATGACTTTTCCTTCATACAGGTATTGGAATCATTCCGTCTACCCTCATTCATTCGATCATCCAAAGATGATGTTCATATCCTCATACACAACTCTTTCCAATTTAGCGGAGCTCGTCCACTTTTCACATTCATTTCTTCGCCATACCAACGTATCCAACAATCAAGATTCAAACGATCAACTCAACCCTCGAAAACAACACAATTAGATCAAAACATGGCATTTCTCATAGGGGCCGACCCTATCATACAATGCCCTACGGTCTCAAAAGACTCACATTTCATAATTCATAACAACTTCTATAGGTCCCCTAGGTTCAACCCTAAACTTAACATAAAGTCTCAAGGTCAACCTATCGATCTCAAGGAATCTTACATTCCTATTGCTATAGTCTAAGACTCGGGTGGAAATCCAACCTAATTCACTTAAACTATAGCTCTGATACCAAGTTGTAACACCCGTATTTTTAAAACATCGTATAAATCATTTAAAATACAATTTCCCAATATTTGTCACATTGTCCAAAACTCAGTTTAACAAAAACTTTAAAACTTATATCAGAGTTTACAAAAATACGGTGTCACCAAGTATATCAAAACCATAAGCAACGGGATCTACCTAATAGCTCCCGAGCTAAACATCTATAGGCCACTTTTAGTGCAACCTTCTAACACTTCAAACATGTACCTGAGTACACAGCCACAAACAAACGTAGTACGTGAGACAAAATAGTCTCGTGAGATACATGGGTTTTAGACCCCAATAATAATAGTCATTTCATAAATATATAAACATATATAATAACTACATAAATACCGTCTAGTCACCCTATTGTGACTCTAGCTACCTTGCTTTCCTAGCAAACATATCTAGTACCTAAACATATAGGTACCAGAAGCACGATCATATCTAGTACATAAACATATATGTACTAGAAGCACAAACATGTCTAATACATAAACATATATGTATTAGAACCTAATATACCTAGTACCAAACATATGCGTACTAGAAGCACCTGAGTGCTTAGTGTATAAACATATATACACTTGGTGTATAAACATATATACCACCGCTAAGTGACCGGGGATCCCCCGTGTCACCACCATCTATCTCTTATCATAACCTAACAGTTATGCCAGTCAAAGCCTTCAGCTATCACATCAAACGTCAAACAAGTTAGTCATCTAACAATAACGACATATAATTAGTTCAACACAGTGTGAACGTACCTGTATGGTCCCATAGACCCGATCATAAGCAACCCGCATTTACTTCTACATCTATGAACCCAGGAGGTCCATCCTTACTTATTCTCATAAGATACATTTCTTTATATGGATATCATAATACTTTTATCTCTTCTTGACTATAATACATATTTATTACCAGTCAATTCATATTCATTTACATACATATTCGTTCCTCACTTTTATTAGTAATTCTTACCAATTAGGTACTCATTACTATGAAATCATTATCAATTGCTTTACTAATACATATTTATTAATAAAGACTCACTATCCATTCATTTAATCAATAATATTTATTATTATGGTTCATTAATAAGGATTTCATAATTACCTTAGTTTATCATATTTACTTCCAATATCATCAACCATACTAGACATATTCTAGTATCACAATATACCTACTTTCTTATCATTTTCAGTCACTATCTTTATCAAACATTTATAAATAACGACTTATAATGTATCACATGTATTTTCAAAACCATTTACTATGTACTCAGTTTAAAAGTCTCATGTACTCACCTTAGCAATGCTTTCCAGATCGCGTCTGTTAACCCGAATCCTTGCTTCACAATTCGGTCAACCTTCCAAGACCTCACCAAATGCCTAATACAATAATCACAAGATTATCAACATCACATACTACTACTATTATGTCCATCTATCTCTAAATAACACTTATTAACACATTTCCCCCAATTATGGTGATTTACCAAACCCTAGGTTAACCAACCCTCAAGATTCTTACAAATCATAATCATACACTTGTTTCCTTTGTTAATATACCATCTATTAAGTGTATACATCAATTATTCACCATAAACCATAACTCCCAAAAGCTAGGGTTTCATCCCAACCATCAAAATACATAGATCTAAAGCTACAAAGATCAAGGAGTGAAGATATACCTTTGATCTTCACTTAGGAGTGAAATCTACCAAAGATTTGTGAAGAAATCAACCAAAACCTGCACTTGAGCTCCAAAATCGCCAAAGGGTAAAACTAGGGTTTACTACTGCATTAAATGAGCTCCAACCCGACTTTAATGCTGCACGACACGTGTTCACGGCGCGAACAATAGTTCGCGTCGCTAAGTTTGCGTTATTCATAATTCGCGATCGCTAAGCCATCGTGAACTACATCACGACCAATGGCTCAGATCCCTGATCGAAGTTCCCGATCGCTACCCCTAGTTCGCGTCGCGAACTCCCTAAAGCAGCAGGGCTGCACTTTTTCATCTTTGTCTCGACCCGGTTTCGCCCATAACTTTCTCGTACGGTGTCCAAACGACACGAAACCAATTCCTACCTTCTTTAAATGATTTATCCTTAATTATCATATTTTGGTACAATTTATTTACAAATTTTGGGTCGTTACAGCTGTCATTATCATTTTCCTTTTTAAGATAACCAAAATACCCCTCAATGTATAAAATATGTGATTAATCTTGACCGTTGGATCTGATTGATCAATGGTTGAGATTTGTTCCTTTAGACTTCGTAAAAATGATGGACCTCCTTGAACGCAACTATATGTACATTATATATACTTTATATACATCTTTCAAAATCATGTACTAGGATTATGTATTATTTATGTATTTTTTAAAACTAATTGTGGATTGGCTATGAGGAGAGCTGCAAATACTGTTGATTTGATGAGACTCCTTCCCCAGTTACATGACTCACGGTGTGAGCTCCTTTTACTTCGGTCATGTATGGGTATTGCCAAACTCTTTTTTGGTTTAAGAACTTATCAACCTGTTCACATGGAGGAGGCATCTTCGGTCTTTGACAAAGGATTGCGTGAGTCGATTGAGAACATTGTGGTATGTGGAGGGCCTTTCTTTGGAGACTTACAGTGGCAACTCGCTTATGTACCCGTGCGATATGGTTGTTTGGGTTTGTACTCGGCAAAAATGGTTTCTTCTTATGCCTTTATGGCCTCGAGGGCCCAATCTTGGGTGCTTCAGGATCACATCTTACGTGACAGTGGGATATCTTGTACGGACGACGATTATGGTTGTGCTTTGGCTTGTCTTCGTGATATGATTCCAAACATTGATTTTAGCGGCTTCACTAATAATGAAACCGCCCCCTCTAAAGCCCAACAAACATTGGCGAGTGCCCTTTTTAGTGAAACGATCAAGGATATGAAAGTTCGTTTTGACATGAATGTGAGACAGAAAGCGGTTTTCGATTGTTTACGGGCACCTCATGCTCAGGATTATCTTCTAGCTATTCCCATAGACAGACTTGGTCAACATATGTCACATGTGGAATATCGTGCCATCCTTAAGTATCGTCTCATGATTCCATTATTTCCGGTTGATGCGTTATGCCATGTATATCGCAAGGCAAGTTTAGATTCCTTGGGGGAACATGCTATTCATTTTAAAGAGCTCCCGGGATTCAAGTACCGACACATTATGGTTAGAGACGTCCTTTTTGACATATGTAGGCGTGCCGGGATCTCCGCCAAGAAAGAAGCACCTGTGAATTTTTTGGCTGACCCATTGGATAGAAGATCCACACTTAGACCTGCTAACATTTTGATTTTTGGATGGGTTGGGGGGAAACACGCGTGTGTGGATCTAACCGGGGTTTCTCCTCTTGTGCGTTTGAGTAGTCGGGGTGTTACAGCTGGACAAACAGCTTTGAAAGCCGCCTCATGCAAAGTGACAAAGCACGAGAAAGCATGCATTGAAAATCATCACGTGTTTATTCCTTTTGCATTTGATACTTTCGGTTTCCTTGCACCTGAGGCGGTGGAGCTTCTCAACAGAGTCCAGCGTGTTATGCATAGCAATGTTATGACACCTAGATCCACGAATGTTGTTTTTAAAAGAATTAGTTTTGCAATTCAAAAGGGATAGTGGCACAGCTTGTTGCCCGTTTGCCTTCTTTCACTATGTAAGTTGTTGCTTTATTACATAGAAACGATTTGAGATTTGACGATAAAAGGGAAAAAAATAAAATAAACCGGAGATGGGTAAAATTAAATGAGAGTTTCTTGTGGCTTTATTGGAGGGTGATGGATATAATCAGAAAACGACAAAATAACTTAGGCCCCCGTTTTAAAAAGTGGGCCCCATTACCCTGACTAACTTTCAGTAGTTAACACCGCTAACGGACAAAAAGTGAGGTAACCCTCCGTTACTTTTGTACAACACCAGTTCCTCGCCGGTCTTGTATCTTTAACTACTGTTAGCTTATTATTATTATTTTTTTTGAAAAAAAGGGAACACCTTGTAAAAGAGTTTCGGCATTGTCATCACCCCACACAAAGAGACCCGCACATATATTAATCAATCAACAAATTACAGCCCATACAGTGTTGCATCATGCAATTACAAGACATACAAAATCAAAATACTCACTAATATGTAAAAAAAAAAACCATATAGAAAACAGAAAAGATTACTTCTTGATCTGCATCTTAACTACGGTTAGCTTATAGGTATAAGTTAGGGGTGAATATTTAGAGCATCCCCAATGGTTAACCTTGCAAAAGTTTATTACTTTTGCCACATTAACAATTCACTAACCAAAAATCTTTTTCATAAATTACATCTCCAATGGTTAACCTTTCCAAAAGCTTTTTCCTTTACAATATTTCTAATATACCTTTATTTATCTCAAATGTTTTATAAATACCCCCTATATATAATTTGACATTTTTTTGACATCTTACAATATATAATATTTTTTTAAATATCTCATACAAAAATATTATAGTAATTGACATTAAATATTATATAATTTATTTATTAACTAATAAAAAATATAATAAACAATCTACATATATTATATCTAAGGCTTAAAATGAAAAGTTATTAAACATAAAGGACTAAAAAGGACAAACATAAATACTTGGTTAAAAGGTTAGTAGAAAAAAATTCATTGGAATAAGCTTTCCAAAAAGCTAATTGTTCCAATAGTAAAAAGTCTTTTAAAGACTTATTAGAATAGTAAAAAGCTTTAGAAAAAACTCCCATTGGAGATGCTCTTATGCTGAACAAACTGAGAGGGTGATTGTATTTTGGGGTGGATTACATGTTTATTGCATTTTGAAAATATAAATAATTTAAAATGACTGTTTGATAAAAACTATTAAATAGTCAATTATTTACGTTTTAGGGTCTTCAAAATGGAGTTTTGAAAAAAATATGTTAGGAGGTGCTCATTGCGTTTTCAAAACGGGTTATTTGGATTTTACTTATTTACTAAACAAATAATTAAGTTTGTTAAACACTAAAAAAACTGATAATCTGATTATTGCGATTTCAAACAGCATAATCAAATCTAAACATTATTTTTCATAATCAAGTTTTGTAACCGCTGAGCTGATTATCTGATTATCCATTTTGAAAACACATATCTATTTTTCAATAAGCAATCACAAACAACATCACAATAGAACTAAAAACTAATTGAAATCAAAACTGAAAACATATATTCGGTTTGCTTTCGATTTTGAAAAATTCATCATTTTCAGTTTTTGTTCTATCGGTTTCACTTCGGTCCGGTACTCAATAGGGATGAATATTTGGGCTAAAAAACTTAACCGAACCAAAACTGAAAACATGTAATCGGCTCGGTTTCGGTTTTCGCACCCCGCTCACCCCTAACTATCGGATCATTGTATTTGATTTATATGTTGATATTAATTTTTTTAACCCGAACCGATACATCTGATATTAGCACCTGGTTAGGCATCATATTTAAATTGTTTACCTTTATCGGATTTCGAGTTAAACCGATTATATCCGATTGAATTTTACAGACTTATTTCTTTTAAATTAAATTGTTTTACTGAGAGAACTAGAGAGGGAGTGCTACATGGAATGATGGTCCATCCTTATTCTTCACAAACGTTAATGTGTTTTTATCAACAATGTTCTTTGTAACCAATTGGTCTAGACCAGTTGGCCACAAAGGATTATCTTGAGGTTTTCCTTCAAGAAGTTTTGGGTTCGATCAAGCCTTGGAGGTAAAACTTGAAAATTAAAAAGTGGTGGGGTTTATTCCTTATATGTGGAGGGTTTGAGGAAAGGCATATTGTCCCTTGTGGGTGTCACTGTCTACCTCTATTTCGGTTTACCTCTATTTCGGTTTTTGAACGGCAACTACGACTCTACGAGTATTTAATAATTTTCGGCTTGGTAATTGCGAGTGTTCGTGATTAATTAATACATGGTCTATTAATATTTTATATGATGTTTATTTTGAACTATTTTTTATTTAAAATGGTATAAGACTTTGTAAGTGACAAAAGTCAAGGTCAAATTTGGGATTCTTAAGTCAAAGACGTATTTTGGTCTTTGAACATGGTGGGAAGTAGGGCTTCAAACGAGACCTTGTTTTGTCTTTCGTACTCGCGTATCGACGAACAATTCACGATTATATAAAAGAAAAGGTTATACATTAAAGGGGAGATTTAAGATTTATAATTTTTTTAATACATTGACGAACAATTTAATACTCCGTATTATGGTATTTTTTTTTATAACGCATTGAAAAATATTTGAATAGCAGCTTCGATAATAAATAAGCAAATATTAAACTCTTTGGACACTGATGGCATTAATAGTTTAATACCCTTCGAATTTAATATAGTGTAAATTAAAATTTCGATTTTATAGTTATACAATTTCACTTGCTATCCTAAAACTTACACTTTTAAACGATCAAGTCCTCAAGTTTAACATCGTTGTTCGCTTTGTAGAAAATAGTATGTGCACGACAACGAAGTTTTTTCATATAACTTGCACATAACTCGTAATAAATCATTGAATGTTTTAATTATACAATTATTTGTAATTATTGAAAATGATATAATTATACAATTATTTTCATTTACTATAAAATAAAAGTCGGGAAACTACGAATATGACATTAGGTTGAACATGAAGATGGTTAAAACTATTTAAACTTAACTATCATCGTTTAATTTACCCTTTAATTTATCTGAAGTCGGACCCTCCAATGTTACAAAAGAATAAAAGATTGCTTAAATTATACTTCTTTTATGATTTTATTTATTAGTGTGATTGTGACGGGGGACTGTGGAATATGGATCATCCTTTCTCTTATAAATACAAATATAATAATTGAATCGTTATTTTTTTCAAATACAGTTTCTTCTGTTATATAAAGATTCATATGTGGCATATATTGTCTAAAATCATATTAACTATCTAAAAAAAGTTTTATTTTGAAATTTACCTATTTGTCTTTCGAATCACTATAATAAGTATGTAAAACACATACATACTTATATATAGATCGATGCAATTTTCAAGTTTGGCTCATTACCTTTTCGAACTTGTTGACTGGGCTCGAGTTCATGCTCAAACTTGGTAAAAACTTGACTAGATCGAGCCGAACTAGAACTCAAGCTCGAATAACTTGGTAAAAGCTTGAGGCGTTCAACTGAATATTATCTACTTATACTTAAAGTAATTTGTACATGCAATCTAATCTAAGTATCTAACTGTATATATAAGGGAAAATGAAATGTAACGACATATAAGTTAGTAAAGAAAGTTTTTTAGGACATAACTAGAAGTCTCCAACTAAGGCCACTTCGAATTGTGAAAATTTTATTTGTCAGTTATACCATATCTACACCCTATAACCACTTCCTTACTGTAGAAAACTGATACTTTTATGCCAACAATGATTATCTATAAGATCACATATAACTCATTAGTTTTATCATATTATAATTTTTTAATTAAACAAAATAAATATAAAATAAGTATATCATATTAACTTTAAAAACATGCATGAATTAGAAAACATTACATTGACTAAAAAACACATTAATAAAAATACAAATTACCTTATTAAATTTTTTTTAGTAATAATAAGAATAAAAATAGAAGAAAATTACAACTAAAAATACATAAACTACGTCCCTCCACCCCCGCCATTCACCCTCACAATCTCGCACACCCCTCCTCACAAAATCATTCCTCAAACTCATTGGATATCCTTTGAGATTTACTGACGAGCCCATGCCAACGTTTCAATGGAACGACGAGTTCCATGCGAGCAAATGACCAGATTGGGACATACCATTAGGGCCTAATTACGTCGAGTTGTGATGGAGTTGTACAATGCCGTGAAGTTTTATTGCACTTGTACGTTGGGTTTGTATTTGTGAAATCATTGACCCTGGACTATTGACTTTTGCTTGATTGGTAGATGACTTTATGTCTTCAATAAACTCCTCAATGGAAAACCATTTGAAACAAATAGAAAAAAAAGAAGTAGCCTTGGGCTCAAAAGAAGTCTGTGTCACCTCGACGAAACATGCGATGATGCTCAACAAAACATTGTAGCATATTTATGGAAAAAAGAGATGACTACTTCTTATGACAGAAGCGTCAAATTACCCAAAGGAAAAATTGTATCAATCCATTAGTGGTTAGGAAAAAAACCGGCTCGTGATACGGATGCAGTTTTAAAACTGGATAGCAGCTGGATTAAAGCCTATCAGATGTGATCGGATCTGAATCTAGTGTCCGCGTGGCAAACCGATTTGAAATCCAGATTACGGAAAAACCGATTTGAAACTTGATTGGGGGAAATCGTATTTAATAGCGGATTTAACACAAATTTGGGTATTTATAAGCAATTTTGAGTGATAAATATACAAAAGATACGGATCAATTTAATATTGTATTTGTACGTATTTATCTTTGTAAATTTAAATATTATTTAATAATATTATTAGCTTTCATTAGTTTCATTCAGTTATATTATTAGCTTTCATTATTGTATTTGTCTTTGTATATTAAAATATTATTTAATAATTAAATATTCTATTAAATCAATTTGCAGTATTATATCTAAAAAAATTAGATGTATTATTTGATTTATTTCTATACAAAGCAGACAGCGCAATTCCCTAAGTCATATCATTTATGGAATATGCTTTAAAGGACAAGAGGTGTCTACTGACTACTCCCATTTTGGAAAAGAATCCAGGAATAGTCTTTCTTATTAGCTATTAATTCAACAAATTAGTTCGCTAAATGTGATTTTACATGACAAATACTCGAATGTTCTTATTAACTTCTGTATTGATTTTACATGACAAATACTCAAATGTTACCTATATATTTTGTTTTTATAATTTTCAAATTGATAATAATTAACTTCTGTAATTTATATAAAATATACTACAAAATATAGTTGGCCATCTCTAAGATATAACAAGTGAAGTTTGGACTTTAGACTCCATAATTTTGAAGGCTCCATGTATTTCTATATGCATGTATATGACATTTTTTTAATTTAGCTTCGCAAAGTCCATTTAAATTTAAATTATATATATATATATATATATATATATATATATATATATATATATATATATATATATATATATATATATATATATATATATAATTGGTTATTTTTTTAATAGTTTCATTATTTAAAAGTTGAAATAAGCAATGTGTTTAGCTAGTTTGGCACGTTGTTTTATTGAACATACTTTTGTTTTACATTTTTTTGCTTTTACTTGACTATTTGTATTCAGGAGAATGCAAGCTTTAGAGGATAGGGTATGGCCCGTTAATAAGCCTCGTTAAAGCCCCTTAAATACTATAACGCCGTTATAGGCACACCCCCTCTTTTGTTATTTGTTCGTTAAAATGGTTTCGTCATGCTCATGGCGATCGCCAAAAGGGGGGGAAGCTGGGGTGGGGGAGGGGGTGTCTAACCAATCAAAATACATCAAATAACAAATGTGGGACATCTATAACACCACTTTAACTATAACACCAGAGAGTCACTTTTTCCTCCCCAAATTATAGCCAAGTTATAACCACAAAATTCCTATAACATGTTTATAACACGCCTTCCACACCTTGTGCTCTTACAAAGCTTGTGGTAGGTAAAACATTTTTGTTATTTCTATACACAAGTAGGTAAAATATTATAATTATCCTTAATTATTTACATATAAAAGTAAATTAGCTACCGCAATAAGGTTCCCATTAATTATAATCTTGGTCTTAGGGTATGTTTAGATGTTCTTACTGAATTTCAAAAGTACTTTTTTAGCAAAAATGTTTATAAGCCTCTTGGTTTGAAAAAGTACTTTTTTAGCAAAAATGTTTATTAATCTTTTGGTTTGAATAATAATTTAAAAAAGTAATATTTACTTTAACTTATTGACTTATTTAATGTAAAAATATAATAAGTTAGACTTCTGCCAACGTGCCTTCGGTTGGGGATATTATTCCGTCACCTATTGGCACCACATGTCACTTTTTCCTCGTCGGCGAAACTCTTCCCTACTCTTCCCCTAGGGGAAGAGTTGAAAGACTAGATTTGGTGGGATCCATGTCAATTTAATAAGGTATTTGATATTTTATGTGTGTATATATTTTATTATGGTTGGACCCAAAAAACTGAAGATAATGAGTATTGATGCCAAGAATATGTCAGATAAACTGTGAGCTGACTGCACTGTAACGACCGGAATTTTCGGTTAATGAATTAAATGGAATTATTGAGGAATAAAGGTGGTGAAATATTTAATCGAGTCTCCATTGGGTTTTATCGAGTGTTTGAATGTTTGGGACTTGGGGTAACCAAGTATGGGTCAAGACTTGGATGGAAACAAGTTTGAAAGGCAAGAAACTGACCCAGACAGCCCTCGCGGCGCGAGGCAGTCGCGAGGTTGAACAGAAGCTCCAGAGGTGAAACGCGAGAAGCTCGAGTTGAGGCTCGAGTTGAGACAAGAGCCGCGAGCGAAACGCGAGCGAAACACGAGGTCTGTATTTCAGCGGCAACCAGCAGGCAAAGCCGCGTCACTTCGCGGCGCGAGGTGGGCGCGAGCGGGGCGCGAGGAGCGTCAGGAATATATAAACTTGTGTGTAAGCTAGGGTTTCATTTCTCATTCAACCCCACACATAGTGCAGCCGATTTGGGAGTGTTCTTGGTCGTTTTTGGAGCTCAAGAGCTCAGATCTTCACCATCTTGAAGGATTGAAACATCAAGGGTAAGTATTCTTGATTGTCTTGCTTATCTACCTTGATTGTGAGCTTTGTATGGGTAAAAATGGTGGTTTGGGGAACCAACCATGTCATCTTTGGGGAAGATGACTAATCATGGGTGTAGAACACTCATTGTAAGCTTGTAATCGATGTGTACAAGTTGGATTTCGGTTTATTGATGGAAATCTTGAACTAGGGTTTGAGATTCCACCAAGTTGGATGAACTTGGTGGTTAGGGTTGTAGATATGAATTGATTAGTGATTAGTTGTAGATAATAACTAGTTATTATGATGATATTGATGGTAGGTCAAGAAGACCTAAAGTTTGGTGACATTTCACAAGTTGGAAAGCAAGGATTTGTGTTGTTAGACACGATTTGGAGTTAGCTTGGCTAAGGTGAGTACATGAGACTTTTACTGAGTACATAGCAAATGATCTTTGAAACCTATGATGTTTTTATGAGTCTTTATTAATAAATGTTCTTAATAAAGATATGATTAAAAGTATAAGAGAATGCAAGTAATAGATCATTTAAGTATGTCTAGATGACTAATGATTTTTGAAAGAGATTATGATAATGAAAAGTAATTAATAATTCTTTATTAATATGATGTTTAACTAAGAGTACTGATTAAGAAAATATGATATTTGGCTTATTAATAATATGTATTAATAAAGCTAATAACAATGATTTTCAAGCATCAAATATTGATTAGCATATTATACTAATAAGAGTAGAGATTGAATTGCTAGGAGAAATAAATATAAAGTGACTAGAAATAGATTTGTATCCTAGTCAAAGAGAAGTTATAGTAAATGATTTTGATAAATGATAAACATGTTTTATTTAATAAAGGACTTGGCAAAGTCAATATTGAAATTGAATAAGAAATGAGAATAATATGATAATTAGAATAGATGTATTCTAATTTGTGTTTGAGTGTGTATTATTTGGGGCATAGACCCGTATTTGATAATTTCAATATGTGTTGAGAAAAGGATCCGGATCATAGTTAACCCACACAGTTGGGGGAGTTAGTGACACCTACTTGGGGAGGTACCACCCTGCGCAAGAGTAGACTGTCGAGAAATAGTCAACCCGGAAATCGGGGGAGAAATAGTTAACCCGGAAACGGGGGAGTTTCAGTTAACCCGGAAACGGGGGAGTTTACCTAGTTAACCCATATCGGGGGAGTTTTCTACGGAGAGGTCCGTAGCGTATGTGATAAAGATTTAGTAAGCTATGAATAGCTTACAAGTATGTGACTACGTGATGGGTAAGCTTACAGTTAGCTTACTAGTAAATACGAATAAGCGGTAAGAACACAAGATAATAATTAATAAGTGATTAAAGAAAAGAAATGAATAGTAATGATTTTTATTATATTTGAGAATGGGTCGAAAACCCATGTATCTCACGAGACTATTTTTGTCTCACGTACTACTTTGTTTTTGGCTATGTACTCAGGTTCGAGATCGATGGATTAGAGGGTCGCGGTAGAAGTCGCCTAGTGTTGATTAGCTCGGGAGCTCGTAGGTAGATCCCGTTTATCCTATGGTTATGATATTATATTGTAACACCGGTTTATTACTCTGATAAACTTTTAAAAGGTTTTTGTTAAACCGTATTTTGGGATATTGGACTTTGTAATATTTTTATTTAAAAATATGTTTTAAAAGATGTTTTGAAAATTAAGGTGTTACACTGCACTGATTTGGCAAACACAGATGGTGTTGTTGTGTCACTGTTTGCACTGGTTTTAGATGAAAAGTAAGCGTTCCCTTACTATTCAAAAACTTATTTTCAAGACTTCTCCAAATAAAGCCATTTAAAAAACACTTCTTACCATATCCAAACATATTTTGGCTTATTGTCTTTTTCGGGAAGCCAATAAATATTTTTTAACAACAATTAGAGTCTAGCAAAGAGCTAGACTAGGGATGCAAATTTAACCTGCGGGTTTGGGTACCCGCGGGTACCCGAGTCTTACGGAGCGGGTATTACCCGTCTAAACGGGTAACGGGTCGGGGATGGGTTTAAATTTCATACCCGAGAGCGGGTGTGGGTCGGGTACGAGTTTTATAATACCCGCACCGTTTATACCCGACCCGAATATATATATTAATGTGTAATTTTTTTTAATACAAATTTAGCCCACTAGTCACTACTCAAACTTAGCCCAACTCTTAATCTCTCATTAGCTCAATTTAATAATGGTTAAAATATGGTCCGTCTCCCGTTAGTCCATTACGTATTGAACGAAATAAGTCTGAACGAACTAAGAGTATTAAATGTTTTAGATATTTTGTTTAATTTTTTTATAGAACGGGTACCCGTCGGGTTGCCCGTACCCGACGCGGATTTTTCTACCCCAACCCGACGGGTATTTGACCGGGTACGGGGCGGTTACGGGTATGGGAATAGCGGTCGGGTACGGGTTTTGCAGTACCCGCTATTACCCGTACCCGTTTGCATCTCTAAGCTAGACTAAAAACAAACAAACATTAGAAAGGAAACTTAGCCCAGTCAGTCCATGAGATCTTACGTACATTTAAGATTTTGATGGGTTAACCAAGAAAATATAAAATAGAATAATGTTATCAACTATATCTACTCTACGTAACTTATCTTTGTAAAAAACGGTAGAGTTTCTAAACCTCCAAATCATCCAACACGTATATAGTAAAACACTAAAACCAATCACATGAAATTTTAAAAGAATTCCCAAACACCCTCTTAATTAAGTTAATACATCACCCAAAGGCTTGCAATCTAATAATATTGTTGTATGATGCAAGGTGTTGGCCCATGATTTATAGGTCATGGGTTTAAATCTCGTCGTTGACAAATGAAGTAGATTGAGTGCCGTAAAACAAAATAAATACTTTGGAACATGGTGCCAAAAGTAGCATGATCAAATACATATGTCCCTTTGTAGACATATGAAATAAATACTTTTAAAGTGTATCAATTACTCCCTCCGTCTCATAAAAATGTTTATATTTCTCCCTAAAATTTTGTTCCATAAAAAAATTTACATTTCTTAAATTTAGAGGGTTCTTCTAATAAAATAATGTTATTATCAATAATTTCATAAATAAAACAATTTTTATTTCCAATCTAACTTTTTTATGGGACGAAATGAATATTTTGAAAAACACCCTAAAGAGAGATCGTATCATAAGTGATACAGACGTGGTTTATTAATAAGACATCTATATTTTGGAACATAGCGCCAAAAGTAGCATCAAAACAATGATTTCTCATGCGAGGCTATATTTAGACAACGTTAAAACGTTTAAAAAAAATAATGTCATTATAAAAGGGAGCTGATTCGTACAGAGCAGCTTTTATTCATACAGAGTAAATTCATCCTAAATGATAATCATGCCCTTAATGGGAGGGGTGAAATATAAAATGCGTTAAAAGTAAAGGAAGAGCATGATTGTCATTTGGGATGGATTTGCTCTGCATAGATAAAAGTTGCTTTATACGAATCAACTCCCATTATAAAACCATACTTACAAACTGTAGGAGCTAATACCAATTTTCATTAATAAAATACAATTACAATAAGGGAAATTGACGAATACGTTTACAAAAGATTGAAACAAACTAAATAGAACAAACAAGTACAAGGTTTTGGTTGAGTCTCGTGAAATTCACGATCCCCTTAAAATAGATTCGTTGTCTATTTCCCAGGGTAAAACAACCGAGTAGTTTTACACTACCGGATATAATCCAAGCCAGAACAAGTACCGAAATTAAGAGCGTTTTCATGGAGAGAAAGCTGTGAAGAAGAAGTAGGTGAGTAAAGGTGTGTCTACAAATGAGACCCAATGTCTCCTTTTATAGTGTAGAATGAAGACTAATGTTTACTCAAAACATTAAATGCATTCATTATCATTAAACAAGAAATCAAAACAGTAATCTGCACTAATTGCAGAATTTTCGTAACTGTTCTGCTCAGTCCTTCTGGTCAGTCCAGGAACTCAGTCCGAGAACTCAGTCCGAGAACTCAGTTTCAGAAGTCAGTATACGAACTCAGTATTGGAAGTCAGTGCATCAGCTCAGTATCAGACTGCTGCTGCGCAGGTCAGTATCAGACTGCTGCTGCGCAGGTCAGTATCAGACTGCTGCTGCGCATGTCAGTATTGGAAGTCAGTATCAGACATCTGCTGCGCAGATCAGTACTGTAGGTCAGTATGAGACTGCCTGCTGCGCAGGTCAGTATCAGACTGATACTGCGTAGGTCAGTATCAGACTCAGTACACGTCGAACACTCAGTGCGATGAGGTCGGTATTGATCGGTTCAGTACTGAGGTGGTCAGTATGAAAAAATCAGTACTGAGGAGGTCAGTACGAGACAACTGCAGTGTCGATGAGGTGCAAAAATTGACCCGCACGAGCCCGGAATTTCGGAGCTGCATTCGTGCCCGCAGGTCGCTCGGGCGTACACGAGTTCAAGCCATTTCGGGCAACTCAGTCCAAATTATTTGCACCCCCCCGCGCGTAGGCGTGCGGGTAAAACCCATGTATAAGGATTTAATCTTCCATACAACTTCCAACCTTATAAACCAACAAATGGTTTCATCTTTTTCCTATGTGGGATACTCTCCCACATCCCCCACTTTCAAGATTTCTTGTATCAAACACCCTACTTTGAGAGTCGATATCTCATTCACCACAACTCGACTTTGGACACGCTATATACCGTTGCGTAGCTCTCGTATAGGAGAACACATAGCTACCAACCAATAACTATATATAACACATATATATATAATTATATAGGTCCAAAGTTGGTGAAAAATCATTTTATCACAACTTTTTCCAACAATCCCCCACATGAATAGAGATCGATTGAAAACACCACAAACCATCGATAAATGTTCAACAGTCAAGTCTTGCAAAGGATGGGTAGGTGTTAGCCTTTGAACCCTCCCTTGAGAAGCACACTTTGTCTCCTAGCAGTCAGTAGACGCGATGTCCTTGAACTGAGTCCGCCTTTTGTGTAGACGACGGTATACATTCTCACAAGACTCTCCCTAACTTGTTCATATCCTCTTATCGTGCCCGTCTTGGTCATGGACACTGCCTGGTTCTGCGAGAGCTACTAAGAATTGTGCCCAACAATCCCATTCGAAGCGACCCCACTTCTCTCTCACATAGGTGATTCTCTACCACGAATCATTAAAAGCCATAGTGCTTATCCTCATTGTCACTGAACTAGGAATGGACTAGGAAGTAGTACAATGTACTCCCTTTAAGAATGTATGGGGGAATTCCGTTACCCCCACAGTGACATCCCTTCGTTTATACAATTAGGTTGTCCTATTGAACCTAGATCTTGGGATCTCCAGTCAACTAGGTTAGGTTTCCTTCGCATAAACTTTTATTCCAAGGGCTTTAGTCCCATTCCATTATAACTAACTCTCTACTTAAGCCTTTTTCATAAGCGGATCCGCAAGTTTATCATTTAACTTTTATAGTCAATCATGATAACTTCACTTGAGAGTAGTTATCATATCATATTTTGTCTCACCATTATACATTGTACACTTGACTAATGTGAATTTGAGACAATAATATATACCATCAATTATTTAGAATATCTTCTTTAATTGAAGTTAATTTCCTATTAAGATGAATTAATACCTTAGCAAGGTACCCCCCACATTCGTAAGTATTTATTAGATGATTTCTTTCAAATCAAAATGCATACGATGTTTCATCTTATCCTCACGGGTTATCTTATAAAAGATAAGTAGTCGACACACGACTTACCCCCACATTTGTACATATTAATGTATCAATCACTTCATATTTACTTTTCTCTAAAGTAAAGTTACACTCTTTCGTGTGCATCAAGGAGTTTTGGTTATTTCTTTCAACCAAATGGAATGATGTATTCGTTATATTTGTGAATTTGAATCGATGTGGAATGTATTTTAAAGTTAATTTAAATAAAATATGACTTTAAATTAAAATTTATTGACATAAATGTAAGTAACACAAAAATAATAAACATAATAAAGTTTTATTCATAATAATCATTTATTCAAATAACATTTAATTTAAACGACATTTAATTTAAACATGCCGTTAAGGGCATAGCCCTTCCCCACAAACATTCCACTTTTTGTTAGCACAACCTTGTCCGATTCAAACACTAAACGAAAACCAAACTTGTTCAACAACCACCCGGAAACAAGATTCTTACGAATCTCCGGCACATACAACACATTGCTCAACACAAGTTCTTTTCCCGAGGTCATCTTGAAGACCACTTTTCCTTCTCCTTTCACATCGGCCGTCGCCGCATTCCCCATAAACAACTTTTCACCATTGTCAACCTCTTTGAACGTGGTGAATCGGGCTCGATCAAAACAAACATGACGGGTAGCACCCGTATCAACGAACCAACCAACATCATTAGTTCCTACCAAGTTTACTTCCGAGATCATTGCCGTGATATCGGATATCATTGCCACAAGTTGCATATGTTCATCGCTATGCTCCACCACATTGACTTCATGTGCATTTTCTCGTTTCGGTTGCTTACAATCCGAAGCCCTATGACCCTTTTGGTCACAATTGTAGCACGTACCGTTGAACTTGTGGAATTTCTTTTTCACAATCCCATCTTTTGGTTTTAAATGACCATTCTTGTTCTTGACCACATCTTTGCCTTTGTTTCTCCTAGAAGATTCCCCATTCTCAACAACATTAGCTTTTGCCGACTCGGGCAAGTAACTAATCTTTTGAGCAACTTTATTGTCTTCTTCAATACGAAGGCGAACAATAAGATCTTCGATGGACATTTCCTTTCGCTTATGCTTAAGGTAATTTTTGAAGTCCAACCAACTAGGAGGTAACTTTTCAATAATAGCCGCGACTTGGAAGGTCTCACTAAGCACCATTCCTTCGGCATGTATGTCATGTAACAACACTTGAAATTCTTGCACTTGACTCATTACGGTTTTTGAGTCAATCATCTTGAAATCCAAGAACCGGGCAACGACAAATTTCTTTGTTCCGGCATCTTCGGTCTTGTATTTGCGATCTAACGACTCCCATAAGAGTTTGGACGTCGTTATTTTGCAATACACGTTGTACAAAGAATCAATCAAGCCATTCAAGACATAATTTCGGCATATGTAATCCGAATGCTTCCATGCATCTACCGCGTTCACGGATTGAACGTCGGTCTCCCCATCAACGATCGTAGGAGCGGATTCGGTCAAGAACCTTGCAAGGTTCAACGTGGTCAAGTAGAAGAACATCTTTTGTTGCCATCTTTTAAAGTTCAAACCATTGAACTTTTCGGGCCTTTCGGCATGGTTGGCAACGGTGTTCACGGCTACTTGAGTTCCAACCAAAGGAATAGCATTCACAAAAGGTGGAGTCAACACGGTGGATGCCGGCGGCGTATCCATTCCACTTTCCATCTTTCAACTGAAAAGTGCAAAATAAGACAAATTAGTCTTAATCCAAAATTATATAAGTTTCTCACATACAACTAGCTAAAAGATATATTTCAAGTAACATCCTTATAGGAATCAACTCAAGAAGTCAAAGACTATCTTGTATCTTTTCAACTATTGTAACTTTCGAAACTTTATAACTATCAACTACAAGTTTCATAAGAAACTCCAAAATTCTCAACTTTGAAAGCAAAATTCTAGATGCCAAAGCAATCCATAGATAAAAATCCCGAAGAATTTTAGCTTTTCACAAGTATGAGAAAATCAAGTAGCCAAAGCAAACTTGATTACCAAAAAATTTTAAATCCAAAATTGTTTTAAACTATATATCAAGTTATTTAAAATCAAACTTTAAAACTTGATATAATAAACTTTAAATCCAAAAATTTGATTTAACAATTTAAACAAAACAAAATTGGAAAATTTTCTTTTCTAAAAACTCAATTGAACCTTTTTGTTCTATATAAACGTTTCAATCACCACTTTTCCGAATCTATGCTATTAACGAGCCAAATCCGGAAAAAAAAATGTATTTTCCAACCGGTATTAGCTAGAGAGGAAAATCTATTTTAAGTTTGTAGGAGCTAATACCAATTTTCATTAATAAAATACAATTACAATAAGGGAAATTGACGAATACGTTTACAAAAGATTGAAACAAACTAAATAGAACAAACAACTACAAGGTTTTGGTTGAGTCTCGTGAAATTCACGATCCCCTTAAAATAGATTCGTTGTCTATTTCCCAGGGTAAAACAACCGAGTAGTTTTACACTACCGGATATAATCCAAGCCAGAACAAGTACCGAAATTAAGAGCGTTTTCTTGGAGAGAAAGCTGTGAAGAAGAAGTAGGTGAGTAAAGGTGTGTCTACAAATGAGACCCAAGGTCTCCTTTTATAGTGTAGAATGAAGACTAATGTTTACTCAAAACATTAAATGCATTCATTATCATTAAACAAGAAATCAAAACAGTAATCTGCACTAATTGCAGAATTTTCGTAACTGTTCTGCTCAGTCCTTCTGGTCAGTCCAGGAACTCAGTCCGAGAACTCAGTCCGAGAACTCAGTTTCAGAAGTCAGTATACGAACTCAGTATTGGAAGTCAGTGCAACAGCTCAGTATCAGACTGCTGCTGCGCAGGTCAGTATCAGACTGCTGCTGCGCAGGTCAGTATCAGACTGCTGCTGCGCAGGTCAGTATTGGAAGTCAGTATCAGACATCTGCTGCGCAGATCAGTACTGTAGGTCAGTATGAGACTGCCTGCTGCGCAGGTCAGTATCAGACTGATACTGCGTAGGTCAGTATCAGACTCAGTACACGTCGAACACTCAGTGCGAGGAGGTCGGTATTGATCGGTTCAGTACTGAGGTGGTCAGTATGAAAAAATCAGTACTGAGGAGGTCAGTACGAGACAACTGCAGTGTCGATGAGGTGCAAAAATTGACCCGCACGAGCCCGGAATTTCGGAGCTGCATTCGTGCCCGCAGGTCGCTCGGGCGTACACGAGTTCAAGCCATTTCGGGCAACTCAGTCCAAATTATTTGCACCCCCCCGCGCGTAGGCGTGCGGGTAAAACCCATGTATAAGGATTTAATCTTCCATACAACTTCCAACCTTATAAACCAACAAATGGTTTCATCTTTTTCCTATGTGGGATACTCTCCCACATCCCCCACTTCCAAGATTTCTTGTATCAAACACCCTACTTTGAGAGTCGATATCTCATTCACCACAACTCGACTTTGGACACGCTATATACCGTTGCGTAGCTCTCATATAGGAGAACACATAGCTACCAACCAATAACTATATATAACACATATATATATATATATATATATATATATATATATATATATATATATATATATATATATATATATATATATATATATATATATATATATATATTATATATAGGTCCAAAGTTGATGAAAAATCATTTTATCATAACTTTTTCCAACACAAACATGTGTAACTACTAACTAGTTGTTTAATGCAGGTTTATTTTAAAAATAAGGATAAAAACACAGTTGAAATGATTTGCCCATCAACTGCCTTGATTTTCATTAATTTTTTAAAAAAAAAAACATATATAATACTTCTTTTATTTGAGTCATCTGTGAACTACATTTTTGTTTCTTATATTTATTAGTAATTACTACTATTATAGTCGAATTTAGTGTTTTTTTTCAACTTTTCTTTATTTTTTTCTTGTTAGAAGTGCTATTTTTTTCTAATCATTAAATGAAAATATATTTTTATTATATAAGAAGTATATAATTAAAATTAAAAATAAAAATATAATGTTATATTTTATATTATCATATTAAATATATAAATTTCGTCAGTGTATAAACCTTCAAGCTAATCTCAAGATATTCTATACACACTAATTTATGTATTACTATATTCAGATAAAATCCTGGATTATTCTTGTTTGGGAATGATTGTGTTATTGGCAGAAAAACTCCTATCACGTGGTTTGCATCATTGTATTCTACCCGAAACGTTTATACAAAAACTAATTTATCGTGTAAATCAAGTGCGTTTAATAACATTTCAAAAATGGATTTGGAATGATTTATAAACAGATTTATCCAGTAGTTATTATATCTATTATACATTTACCATTCATATTTAATTAATATTTTACTGTTCATAATTTTTTTATATATTCATCCCTAAACAAGTTTGATAGTTATATTATTTTCCTTTAAGTTTGAAGATAATTTAGTTATGATCTTTTCATTATATCTATTATACATTTACCATTCATATTTAATTAATATTTTACAGTTCATAAATTTCTTATATATTCATCCCTAAACAAGTTTGATAGTTATATTATTTTCCTTTAAGTTTGAAGATAATTTAGTTATGATCTTTTCACTAAGAGATGTGAAGAAACACGTGATGCTTCATCATACAATCATGGTTGGATTCCTTTGTTGTAAGATTCTATCAAAATGCAAGATTCATTTGTTACCATCAATTATTTAAAAAGTTTAGCAACATAAAAATCTTATTTATTTAAAAGTTAGCAAACATTATTGTATATATAAATCAAAAGGTTATATCTAAAATTAAAACCGATTGAAAAAAGAATTTATTTTATATGTAAGGTTATATCTAAAATTCCGTCGTAACGCACACGTATAACATCGCTTGTTTTAGTATATTACTCGTATTAGATTTTAATATTGCAATGTAAAACTACATAGTTGTGTGTATTCCAGTATATTTTGAGATGTTATTTTGAAATGTATTACTCGGTCACCATACTTGACATATATGGGTATACTTAGGTGGCAATTCGAATTCAAGGATCAGCGGGTTATTAACATTCAATATGAACTTCATCTATTTATATAAAATGTGACAGTTCTCAACAATAATATTTTTATTTTTAATTTGAACACGACTCGTATGATATAACATGTCAGTAATTTGAACGTTACAAACATATTGACTTTTTAAATGAGTATGCAAAATATGCTAGAGCTTATCTATTTTTCAAATATATTTATAAACTATTAAAGTATAAATACATCTATTCCGAACATGTATTAATAACTATCGGTTTGACGTGTCAATTAATTTAATTATCATCAACCCAAACCAATCCAACCCGTTCAATAAATGAGTCAGTTGAGTCGACCCAAAACAAACCGAAAACTTGTTTAAACCCCTAACTTGTTTATATTTGTGTCACTCTCATATCAGTTTTCGAGTCGAGTCTTAAATTGCCACCCTAGATATACCAAATTAACTTAATTCCTTTTTTTCCTAGCTATCTTCTCCTATATATGAGCCTACATTTGATTTTTGTATGCCAATTTATCAGTTTGAAGCTCTATGATTGGCCCATAATGCCACGTGGAATTACACCATTGGTCAATGACTAACTCATCCAATTCCATGTCAACTTCCACGATACGTTCCTATGACGCTTTTCGTTTGAAGCTATCCCCTCTGCGCCCTAATTTCACTTGCTTCAAACGAGCTCCGCCTCTGCCTTCAACGACCGCCGATAAACCTTCTGCCTCTGCCTTCAGATCTCAACCTCCGTCTATTCACGTCTACACCCTAACCTACGCTCCTGTCGATTCCTATTGCCATGCTTCATGCTGATCATTTTCGCAGGTTTTGATTGGATTTAAATGGTGACTCAAAGGGTAGTCCAGGAACAATGAATTACATGTCAGCATTGGGCAATTCACGATCTGGCTTTGACGACGCGTTGGAATTTGGGGAGTTTTCAAAATTGGGAATCCCCTTCGCCATGCCGATAGCCCTAAACTGTTCAAAATTGATGCTTTCAATATTGAGGTGATGCCTGCCCTAATTGTTTCAATCGAAATATTTTGTTGTTATGTTTCAATTTATAGTTTCTTCGATCAGTTTGACTATCTTTAGCCCTAATTGTTTTATTCATATGAGTACAACCATTACCTTCTGTTCACCAACTTGAATACAATTTCGAGCCGATAAAGTTTCATAATATAATTTAGCTGGTATATACCAATTTCGAGTTCCAGATACACAACTGAATTGACAGCCCAAAGTGAACTAATGTAAGTGAAACAAACTTTTGTATGTTTTTGGCTAATCGTTTGGTGCATAACAATTCATAAATTGGCATTCTTTTGCGATGGTAGTCAAATGAGCTATAAACAATTCATATTTTTTGGCTGATTGTTTTGTGGTATCAAACACCTCGATCTGGATTTTGTTTTTATTACATTTGGTTGTTGGATTCGTAAATTTTAAATGTTTGAGTGTAGGACAGAGGAAATGAAATTGTTGCTTGTGAAAGTGTGTTCTTATTTTGTGTTATAGCTGTTTCTGTAGTCATTGAGAGGGTAATTGTTATAATAGTTTTTTTTTAAAACTGATTGAAACAAAAGATAAGCTTCATGACAAATGAACCAATATCATATTAACTGAGCCTATGGAGCTGTCTACATTTTTTTATATTTGTTTCAATTTAAAGTTGATTTGCAGTGTCGACACATTTTGGCCAACACATAAAAGCTTTTTGATTGCAACCAACTACAGACATTGACTGGAAAATGTTACATGAATGAAGATTTTTAAGTTTCTTTGCATTTGATGTTTATACTGCTAATTTGATCATTTGGTTTTTATATGTATAGACCTTAACATCATTTGATTCTCATATAATTGGTAATTTATACGGGTTGGAAATTTATATACTTAAATGAGGTATAAAATATTTGTAGGTTTATTCAATATAAATTTTCTACACTGATGTTTCATCATATTTGCAGGTTTATAAATTTGCAGGCTAATGACTTTTAAAATTCGAAGGTTTATATACCAACATATGGTAATGCGAAGGAAGACGGTGCCGCCTCTACGTAAGATTGAGAATATTTTGGTAACAATCCATAACTTTTTGATGATTTTTTTGATGATTATTGTGGTTTCTTCTATCTATAGTTAAAGTTCATAGATACTTCGACCTGTCCTCATTTCAAACAGATTTCAAAAGAAAAATTCAATATAGGTTTGACTTTTAGATTACGTGATTTATATGTATAAGCTATGATAATTGAAACTTCATTACTAAATAATTAGTTTTTTGTAATAAAGTGGCCTTGAAGATATTATGCATCTATTATATTGTGAACAATGCCATAAACATATTCCAGTAAATTCTTATTATAGGTTGCCTACAAAGGTAAAGATTGGTATGTTACGTTATAATAACTTTCTAAAATAGTACCTTCCTAAATTTTTGGGAAATATATATTTACCCCTATAAATTGGTTTTATATCAACTCCCTAAAATGGCTTTTATTAAATTAAATAATTTTAATTATATTTTATAAGAATGACTCGGTTTGAGTATTAATTGCCAAACTGAAACTATATTGATATTATTTAAAATAGTTTGACTAATTACTCAAAAACTGATCATAATTAAGTTAACAATTTTGAATTATTAAGTTTAATTATTTAAATTTATTATTAAAGTACGATTCAGTTTGTCAAAAAGATAACTGGTTAATCAGAATTGAATATCGTTTGGCCAAACTTGACTTTTTATTCGGATATGTCATTAAAGGATTTTGTAAGTTGATTTAGATTAAATTTAGGTTTCAAACCAATTTAACTTTTCTATGGTTTTTAAATACATAATTTTTTTATTTACAGGCACACCTAAATTGGTTTTTATTATTTTTAATTATTTAATATGACGATTTATAAGTATGAGTTAGTTTGACTTTAAAAATTAAACTTGAATCATTTACTGATTTTTGTAATAATTGGTTATATAATTTCTTACATTATTCTTATTGTTATGAATCTATACCTCGAAGTATGCCAGTCAAATGAGCTATAAACAATTCATAATTTCTGACTAAAATAGGTTTAATCCTATCGATGTTGTTTGCAATTGCTCTGCAAAATATATTATTCCGGATATAGCAAAATATTCATTTGAATGCTGCCACAAAGAAGACTGTTAAGGCATCATATGTTGTATCCATGTCTGGTGGTGGTTTGGATAGTTTGCCTCGTGAAGATATTAGTAGAAAGATAACACCAACACTTTTGAAAGGATTGGAGAGCTCTGATTGGAAGGTAAATTATTTTATTTTATTTTATTTTATTAAATAATAAAAAAATGGAAACATATTAACATGAGTTTTGATTGTGTTCAGATGCGTTTGGAATCTATTGAAGTAGTAAATAAAATTGTGGAAGCAGCTAGCTAATAAGCGTATTCAGCCTACTAGAACTGGTAATAATTTGCATTCGTTAATTTAATTGTTTTGCAGTGTATATATTTCTAATTTTTTATCCTTTTTAGTGGAATTATTTGGAGCTCTTAGAGGTCGGTTATATGACAGCAACAAGAATTTAATCATGGCTACTTTGACCTCTATAAGTGATCTTGCTTCTGCTATGGGACCTGCAATAGAAAAATCAAGCAAGGTCCATTAAATACACCTATATCCATTAGATCTTATTGATCAATGGTTGAGATTTGTTCCTCGAGACTTCATAAAAATGATGGACCTCTTTGAACGCATCTCTATTTTTTAAATCCCTAATTGCAGCTATATAATTTGCTAACTAATTTGATCTATTATAATATTGGGTTTTCTTAATAATTTAGATTCTGTTGACTCATGGATCTTTTTTAGGTACCATATATTACTACTTCATTTATTGATGCTAAACTTGGAGCAGAAGGACACAAAGACCTTTTTGATTGGTTGTCCAAACAACTTACAGGATTAGCTGAGTTCCCTGATGCAATTCAATTGGAGACCAGTTGTTGTTGCTATGATGGTATTTAAACTTTATAAAATATTAAAATTTTTTATTTTTAATATACATAAGTTTAGTTATAAAATTAATTTCTGTTTGTCATCAGGATAACTCAGCAGATGTTCGAAAATCAGCAGAAGTATGTTTTGGAGACATTGTTAGAGTCTGCGGGCCAGAAATGGTGTGTGACTTTTTATATTATATTATATTTTTTTTGTAACCTTTTCTGAAGAGTTAATTGTTTATGTTGACTATAGGTTATGTTGACAAGTATTCCCGCATAGTCAACTTTATGTGGTTGTATCAAGAGTTGAGAACAAGAACTGACTGAAAGTTATTTTTTGCGACAAAGATGACAAGTACACTAATTCAACAACAAATGTCGTTACAAAGAAGTCTTATTTCGTCTTTAAATTTCCTATAACATTAATTCATGTATCAAAATTTGTACTAACTCATCATTACATATATGGATTGTTATGTTATTCAAATTGTATTAATACTTTTGTTATTTTCCTACATAAGTCACTGTTCATAAATAATTTTAAATTTGCCCCATCAACTTTTGTTTTAGTAAGTTTACTGTAATGACCCAAATTTTTGTGGTAAATAAATTATGAAAAAATATGATAAATAAGGATAAATCATTTAAAGAACGTAGGAATTGGTTTCGTGTCATTTGGACATCGTATGAGAAAGTTATGGACGAAACCGTGTCGAAAAGTGTAACAAAAACTGTAGGCCAAAGTTCACGGCTCGAACTAAAGTTCACGAACGTGAACTTTGACCAGATACGTCGGGTTTTTGATTCTAGGAAGTTCACGACGAGTTCACGGCGCGAACTTTGCTGAAACTGAATAAAATCGGGATTTCAGCCATTTATGCTCATTCTTCATCCCAACTCTCTCTCTAGAACCTTATACATATTTTGAGTGGAAAAGGTTGTTTGAAGCTGATTTTGGGGTCCAAATCAAGTGATTTTGCTTCCATTGTTGAAGATCAAGGTAAATCTTCACCCCTTTGTAGTTGTAGCTTTAGATCTATGGATCTTGAGGCTTGGGTTTGAAACCCTAGTTCTTGGGGTTATGGGTTATGGTGAAATAAATGATGTATACACTTAATAAATGGTGTTTTAACAAAGGAATCAAGTGTATGGTTAAGATTTGTAAGAATCTTAAGGGTTGGTTAAACCTAGGGATTGGTAAATCACCAAAATTGGGGGAATGTCTTAGTAAGCGGTATCTAGAGATAAATGGATACATTATTGGTAGTATGTGATGTTGAACATCTTGTGATTGTTGTATTAGGCTTTTGGTGATGTCTTGGAAAGTTGACCGAATTGTGAAGCAAGGAAATTGGCGTAAAGATTACGGTTGGAGCATTTTATTGCTAAGGTGAGTACATGTGGACTTTACTGAGTACATAGCCTTTGAAATATGTTTTCTTTACATGTGTTCGGTCTATTTGCTTAATTGTGTAGACTATTAGTATGTAGAGTTAGTTATATATTAGTATGAATATTAAAACTAACTTGTTTGATGATTGACGAGATAGACAAGGGCTTAGATGGAATAACTCGAGAAGTTACGATGAGTGATAGATTGGCGGTGATTCGGGGGATCCCCGGTCACTTTGGATGGGGCGAATTGGGCGTCGTCCCATGGATCATCATGTGATAGGAGGCTTGCTAACCGGACGTGATCCGGCTAGAAGTCGGGTAACGGTAAATTGGGTGATTCCCTCTTGCCGTTATCATGAGGCTTATTAAGGCGGGGGATCCCCGATTAATAAGTATGTAGATGACGAGTTATTTGGAGATGTTCCGGATAAGTAGATAGACTTGCTAGGGAAGCAAGAATGATAGAGTCACAATAGGGTGACTAAACCTATGATGATATATATATATATATATATATATATATATATATATATATATATATATATATATATATATATATATATATATATATATATATATATATATATATATATATATATATATATATATATATATATATATATATATATATATAAAATGTGAACTTGTTTGTTTTATCGGGGTCTAAACCCATGTAACTCACGAGACATTTTTGTGTCTCACGTACTACTTGTTGTTTTGCTATGTACTCAGGTTCTGGATCGAAGATATAGGTACGCATGGATAGAGATATGCGGGGCCTAGAATAGAAGAACATTAGATCGGATTTGTGCTTAGCTTTGGTTTTGATATATTTTGTAATACCAAAACTTTATACTCTGATTTCATACCAAAGGTTTTTGTAAATCCGTATTTTTGGAACGGTTCTTCTATTTATAAAATGATATGTTTTGGCAAATGTTTTGTTTTTAAAAATTGAGGTGTTACAACTTGGTATCAGAGCTACTGTTTATGTGAATTAGGTTGGATGACCATCCTAGTCTTAGACTGTAGCTATAGAAAAGTAAGATTCCTTGAGATAATAGGTTAACCTTGAGAATTTATGTTAAGTTTAGGGTTGAACCTAGGGGACCTATAAAAGATGTTATAACTATGGAAGTTATTATGGATAAGAAATGTGAGTCTTATGTGACTAATGGATCGTACCAAGAGTACTAAATTGTTTGATGTCTTTCATATAGACTTGAACGAACGAAAATGGTAAATACTCGTAGAAGTGGAAAGGGTCCACAAGATCAAGGGGATGAATTACCACTTTTGAGGTGGTAATGAGTCGGGGGTCGGAGCTAACAAGACCCCGGTGACCATGGCGGAGCTTCAAATTGTCATTGATCAAATCAAAGGGATGGTGGCCGAAGAAGTGAACCGTATTATGGGAGACCGTGAAAAGTCGGGAAGTGATCGTGAATCCGAAGCTAGGTCGGGTGAGAGAATCGGGGGTAGTGGTACCTGAGAGGATAAGTCCTCAACCGGTGGTGGTGGTGATGCTAGGGCAAGGCCCGATGAAAAAGATGGTTATACTTTTAAGTCTTTTATGGCTTGTAAGCCAAGCGTGTACACGGGTAGTTCGGACCCGAAGGTGACTATGAGGTGGATCCGAGAGACCGAACGGGTCATCGTAAGTAGCAAATGTAAGAAAGCCGATGTCGTGACGTATGCGTCACAATTGTTGAAAGAAAATGCGATGGTATGGTGGGATATTGTTTATGAAACCCTCGGAAGGGAGGTGGTGAAGAAGATGTCATGGGACGACTTTACCACGAGGTTGAAGAGAAAGTTTTGCCCCGAAAGAGATTTGGAAAAGATGCATGAGAGGTTTGTGACCCTAAAGAAAGGTGATAGGTCGGTTGAGGAGTACTCGAGGGAGTTCACGGGATTGCTCCCATTTGTTGCAAAAACTTATTTTGAGGAAAGATCGAGGGTAGTCCGGTATGCTTGTGGGCTACCTTGGGATTACCAATTGGAGGTAAAGAGAGCGGTCACACTCGATGAGGCCATTGGTGCCGCCCGGGGTATGGAAGAGGTAAATACGACGAGGAATGCCGAGAGGGCCCATGCGGGCGAGAAAAGGAAAGCCGAGAGTGGCTCGGGAACTTACAAAAAAGGGAAGTTCACATCGAATTTCTCCAAGCAAAGAAGTGTTGCCCCGTGCAAGAGATGCGGGAATAACCATGCCGGCGAATGCCGAGGAGATTCGAATGCGTGTTACAATTGTGGCAAGAAGGGGCATATGGCCCGAGATTGTAGAACTAAGGCGTTTTCCGAGGTGGAGTGTTACTCGTGTCACGAGATGGACACTATAGCAATGTGTGCCCGAAAAAGGGAACCGAGCCAATGGTGTCCACGGCCCAAAAGAAGGTGGAACCGGCTAAAGTGAAGGGGCGTTCCTTCCAACTCACTCGAGAGGAGGCAAAAGAGGTGCAAGATGTGGTATCAGGTACTTTACTCATTTACCCCATGCCAACTCATATATTATTTGATTCGGGTTCTACTTATTCATTTGTGTCTTATGAGTTTGGTAGAAAGTTAAATTGTGCCGACCGAGTTGTTAGATAAATAAAAAAAATGTGAAATATAAGTAGCCAATGGGAAAACCTCAAAGGTCGAATGCGTTTATAGAAATTTTGAGATAGAAATAGATGGGGAAAAATTTAAAGTCGATTTATTGCCCATGGGAATAAAGGATTCTGATATGGTTATCTGTATGGATTGATTGGGTATGCACAAAGTCAAGATATTATGTGATTATAGCTTAACTGTTGGGTTGTCGCACGAATTGGTGCTTATAGAAATCAAAGATAAGTTGTATGACGTGGATAGTTATTCTGGGAATGGTCTTCCCGATTAGTTATGTGTATGGAAATTATATTTTTGGAAGGGATTATGGACCGGTGTGTCGCAAGTAGTAAGGATATAAGGGTTGATGCTATTATGTAGTATCAAAAGATGAACCACAAGGACGGTAAAGGTTTCAAAAAAAAAAAAACGGGATAGAAGTACAATGAAGTATTAAGTTTTGGTAAGAATTGTAGTAAGGATGGAAATTTTGGAAATAGAAACCTTGGAAATGAAACTTGAGTATTTGGCGTGAACCCGGATAAGTAAAATGTTAATATACGTAAATGGTAAAGAAAAGAATGATTAAAGGTATAACGATGCCTTAGAACTAATAAATGGAACATAGATGGAAAAGAGTAAGTGCCGGGAATGACATATTTTAATCGTCAGAAATGGTTGAGTAAAAGTTGGCATGTAGCCATAACAAAGTTTTGTGACATAGATGATTGATTCGATATTAAGGGTAAGATGACGATTATTAGAAAAATGTCATAATAATGGTGCGATAGAATATGACATAGTGTGTGTAAGACTATGATTGGGAAATAAATATTTCAAAGTATCACGATGTACAAAGACGAGAACATGGAATGGTGGGCTAATGGGTGCCAAGTCATGGGTTACAAATGTAGACCGGAGTCGATTGGTTGACTCAAAGATGACCGGGTTGGCCGGTGAACTATGGTTAAAGGAATAGATTTGTGGTTACCTCGGTGGTGACAAGGGGTTTGGAAATCGGTAATAAGAAAATGGACCGGTTGAGAGTGATTAATGTGTGAGTGAAACGCTAAATGGTAATCGGAGATTTTATTGGTATACCCGCGGGGTACAATGCGTGTGCGTTATGTGATGGCCTTGAAGGCGTATGATAATGGAAAAGTAATGCTATAGGAAACGTGTTAAGTAGTGACCAGTGAGAAATGTGTGGAATATGAAAGAAAATGATAACGTGAAATTATGGGAAATATGCTAATTGCATGGTGAATAAATAGACGATTAAACGGGTAAAATGGTGGTAGAGTATGTGATGTGAAAAGGTGTATACGAGTGTAGTATGCGGGATAGGATAAGAAAGAAAGGATGTGATTAGTTCGGGGGATCCCTGACTACTATGATGTTTGGGGGCGAATCCCAATGGTTCCATTCCGTGATTGGAGATGTTCCAATCACTGTGACAGTTTGGATCTTGATGGATTGGAGGTTTTCCGATCATCTCGATAAAATAGTTAATGTATGAATTGTTGTGTCAGTATAATAATGTTATATATATATATATATATATATATATATATATATATATATATATATATATATATATATATATGATGAATGTAGAATCATGCGGTTAATTAGTATTGTTATTAATTTATAACAAGTGAGAATTTGGTTTAAAATGCGGATTGCATTTAGGTTGTGTATGTGTAGGAGATGCCTACGATTTATAGAATAAGAGGAAAGAGAAACTCCTAGTGAGCAAATTACTATTGGTGGCTAAGATATGGGAACTTGTGTGAAATTATGGAATGTGATGCGGTAGAGGATCTAATACCGGTAGTTGAGAATAAAAGTTATGAATAATGGAATGATTAGACAATGTTGGATTATATCGACTTGGTCGAAGCTAGATTTTGATATCCGTGTGAATCGATTAGATGATTCTAATGATTGGTTCATATAGTTTCTATGGCTATAGCGGGTTAGATTAAAGGATTTAAAGTTTTATGGTCAAATTGTGCAATTTTGACCCGTTTGGGTATTAAAGGCTTAAGATTAATTTTGACCCTTTCGGGCCTAACGGGGTTAAGTGAATGTTTAAATACATATTGTTGACTAAATTGGAATTGGAAAAGTTTGATAGTAATAACCACAAGGGAATGAGAATGGAATTCTCAATGGAATGTGGATTGAAAATTTCTAGTGATTCTGAGGACGGAATCTTTTTAAGGAGTGGATAGTTGTAACGAACCAAATTTTTGTGGTAAATAAATTATGAAAAAAATATGATAAATAAGGATAAATCATTTAATGAACGTAGGAATTGGTTTCGTGTCATTTGGACATCGTATGAGAAAGTTATGGACGAAACCGTGTCGAAAAGTGTAACAAAAACTGTAGGCCAAAGTTCACGCCTCGAACTAAAGTTCACGAACGTGAACTTTGACCAGATATGTCGGGTTTTTGATTCTAGGAAGTTCACGACGAGTTCACGACGAGTTCACGGCGCGAACTTTGCTGAAACTGAATAAAATCCGGATTTCAGCCATTTATGCTCATTCTTCATCCCAACTCTCTCTCTCTCTCTAGAACCTTATACATATTTTGTGGAAAAGGTCGTTTGGAGCTGATTTTGGGGTCCAAATCAAGTGATTTTGCTTCCATTGTTGAAGATCAAGGTAAATCTTCACCCCTTTGTAGTTGTAGCTTTAGATTTATGGATCTTGAGGCTTGGGTTTGAAACCCTAGTTCTTGGGGTTATAGGTTATGGTGAAATAAATAATGTATACACTTAATAAATGGTGTTTTAACAAAGGAATCAAGTGTATGGTTAAGATTTGTAAGAATCTTAAGGGTTGGTTAAACCAGGGTTTGGTAAATCACCAAAATTGGGTGAATGTGTTAGTAAGCGGTATCTAGAGATAAATGGATACATTAGTGGTAGTATGTGATGTTGAACATCTTGTGATTGTTGTATTAGGCTTTTGGTGAAGTCTTGGAAAGTTGACCGAATTGTGAAGCAAGGAAATTGGCGTAAAGATTACGGTTGGAGCATTTTATTGCTAAGGTGAGTACATGTGGACTTTACTGAGTACATAGCCTTTGAAATATGTTTTCTTTACATGTGTTCGGTCTATTTGCTTAATTGTGTAGACTATTAGTATGTAGAGTTAGTTATATATTAGTATGAATATTAAAACTAACTTGTTTGATGATTGACGAGATAGCCAAGGGCTTAGATGGAATAACTCGAGAAGTTACGATGAGTGATAGATTGGCGGTGATTCGGGGGATCCCCGGTCACTTTGGATGGGGCGGATTGGGCGTCGTCCCATGGACCATCATGTGATAGGAGGCTTGCTAACCGGACGTGATCCGGCTAGAAGTCGGGTAACGGAGATTGGGTGATTCCCTCTTGCCGTTATCATGAGGCTTATTAAGGCGGGGGATCCCCGATTAATAAGTATGTGAGATGACGAGTTATTTGGAGATATTCTGGATAACTAGATAGACTTGCTAGGGAAGCAAGAATGATAGAGTCACAATAGGGTGACTAAACCTATGATGATGATGATTATGATTATATATATATATATATATATATATATATATATATATATATATATATATATATATATATATATATATATATATATATATATATATATATATATATATATATGTTTATATATAATGTGAACTTGTTTGTTTTATCGGGGTCTAAACCCATGTAATTCACGAGACATTTTTGTGTCTCACGTACTATTTGTTGTTTTGGTATGTACTCAGGTTCTGGATCGAAGATATAAGTACGCATGGATAGAGATATGTGGGGACTAGAATAGAAGAACATTAGAGCGGATTTGTGCTTAGCTTTGGTTTTGATATATTTTGTAACACCAAAACTTTATACTCTGATGTCATACCAAAAGTTTTTGTAAATCCGTATTTTTGAAACGGTTCTTCTATTTATAAAATGATATGTTTTGGCAAACGTTTTGTTTTTAAAAATTGAGGTGTTACATTTGCCCCCGAAATTATTATGTTAGTTAAATTCTATCTCTAACTTCTGTGATTAATATCTTTCATATTTTATTTCTCCAAAGATTATATATTTTTTAAATCCCGCTGCAACGCGCAGCCAAAAATTTCCTCGTTTGATATAACATGTAACAAAGCCGACCCATTTAACTATAATCTATTTAACCTATTTAATTTCATGTGATAATTATTAACAGAAAATAGTTCCATTTTCCGAAAATTTAATATGGCAAGCAATTTGTAACTTTTTAGAACCGTAGAACATATAAAAAGCTCACATTATTTTTATGTGGAGGGTGGCAATGCAAAAGTGGTCAGCACACGGTTTCTCACTGAAAACACGTTCAAAGTCAAAAACTTCATCGATACGATAACATTTCTATGTTTGGTTGTGGAAGTTACAGGGAAATTTACTATTCACATAATCACATTTCTGTGTTTAATATTTAAATACGTAGTATTTAAAATACATTATTGTTATAAATTAGATATAATTATGACCCTATTAGCACTTCATCAAAGAACTTGCTATATCTATAACAAGAACATAAGATGAAGAACAATAACTAGAAAGAAGAGAGGAAGAGAAGTATGTAAACACTTATGAAAGTGTTGAGGTGCATTTTATTCATCCATCTCATGGGGTATTTATACTAAAAGTTTTACCCCTTAAATTACATGTACATACAAATGAAAGGTAAATAAGTAGACATAGATTTGATGGAGAAGATATGAAGGTTGAAAATGTGTACATCCATTTAATGGCATTGTCATCTTCATATTCATAATACTCCCCCTTGGATGACACATTTTCCAATTACTACTGCCTCGTTAAAAACCTTTGCTAAAGAAAACCCAGTGGGAAAAAACTTTAGCGAAGGGAAAAAGAGTCCAGTGTATAGTTTATTCCCCCTCATTTATGTAATCACTATTCTTCACATGCTATGCACATGTCGCATTCCGATACCCGATACATGCTTTCTAAAGATTGCAGTGGGAAGTGCCTTCGTGAAAAGATCTGCTGCATTGTTACTGGATTGAGCATACTTTATCTCAACTTCATGATTCTTTATAAGCTCTTGAGTGTATTCGAAAAACTTTGGAGGAATATGTTTTGTCCTGTCGCTCTTGATGTATCCTTCTTTCATTTGATTAACACATGCCGCGTTATCTTCATATATTAAAGTCGGGACTTTATCTTTATCCAGTCCACATGAAGTTAGTATGAGTTGCGTCATTGATCTTAACCATGCACATTCTCTGCTTGCTTCATTTAGTGTTATTACTTCAGCATGATTTGAAGATGTGGCAACAAGTGTTTGCTTTTGAGAACGCCAGGAAATTGCAGTACCTCCATTCATGAAGACATATCCAGTTTGAGATCTTGCTTTATGAGGATCAGACAAATATCCTGCATCTGCATAACCAATCAATCCTTGTTTTGAATCATTAGGATAAAATAATCCTAAGTCACTAGTTCCTCGAAGGTATCGGAATATGTGCTTGATCCCGTTCCAATGCCTTTTTGTCGGTGATGAACTGAACCTTGCTAATAAGTTTACAGCAAAAGAAATGTCTGGTCTGGTACAATTAGTAAGATACATTAGGGCACCTATTGCATTAAGGTATGGTACTTCTGGACCAAGAACCTCCTCATTTTCTTCGCATGGGCGAAATGGATCTTTGTCAATATTTAGTGATCTAACAACCATTGGAGTACTTAAAGATTTGGCTTCGTTCATGTTGAAACGCTTCAAGATCTTTTCTGTATAATTCGATTGATGTACAAGTATTCCATTACGCAAATGTTCAATTTGTAATCCAAGACAATACTTGGTTTTCCCAAGATCTTTCATTTCAAATTCTTTCTTTAAAAGTTCAATAACTTCAAGAATTTCTTTATTCATTCCAATGATGTTTAGATCATCAACATATACAGCTATGATCACATATCCAGATGTTGTTCTTTTAATAAATACGCATGGACAAATAGTATTATTTTTGTAACCTTTACTTGTCAAGTAATCGCTTAAACGATTATACCACATGCGTCCAGATTGTTTTAACCCATATAAAGATCTTTGTAGTTTAATTGAATACATTTCTTTAGGTTTTGTATTCAATGCTTCAGGCATTTTAAATCCTTCAGGAATTTTCATATATATATATCACTATCAAGTGATCCATATAAGTAAGCAGTAACAACATCCATAAGACGCATCTCTAACTTTTTAGACTCTGCAAGGCTGATTAAATACCTAAAAGTGATTGCATCCATAACTGGAGAAAATGTTTCATCATAATCAATTCCAGGTCGTTGAGAGAAACCTTGTGCTACAAGTCTAGCTTTGTATCTTACAATTTCGTCTTTCTCATTTCTTTTTCGAACAAAAATCCATCTATACCCTAATGGTTTCACAACTCCATGTGTCATAATAATAGGTCGAAATACCTTTCTCTTATTGAGAGAATTTAGTTCAACTTGTATAGCTTCTTTCCATTTAACCCAATCATGTCTGTTTTGACATTCATTAACAGACTGTGGTTCAGAATCATCATTCATAATATCACATGCGACAGCATAAGAAAATTTCTCATCAATATTTTCTATAGCATTACTTTCCTCAACCGGAGGATTGTTTTGTGTTTCTTCAGGAATATATTCCTCATGATCAATTGCATTTTCTGTTGGTTTTCTTTTTCGAGGATTTTTATCCTTTGAACCAATTGGTCTTCCACGCTTCAAGCGTGTCTTAGATTCTTGAGTGACTTTATCATCAGATTGCCTATTTGGAATTTCAATTCGAGCTGGAGTATTAACAGCTGGTATATATGATTTAGTCACTCTTTTTGTATCAGTAAATGCATCTGGCAATTGATTAGCTATTTCTTGGAAATGCATTATCTTTTGAACTTCAGTTTCACATTGTTTTGTGCGAGGATCAAGATATGACAAAGAAGATTCATTCCATGAGACATCCTTTTCTTGGTTTTTCTTTTCTGCACCTAATGGTGGAAAAACCGATTCATTAAATTGACAATCAGCAAGACGTGCTGTAAAAACATCACCTGTTAAAGGTTCAAGATATCTTATAATAGACTTTGTCTCATATCCAACATATATACCCAACCTTCTTTGGGGACCCATCTTTGTACGTTGTGGTGGTGCAATAGGAACGTATACGGCACATCCAAATATTCTAAGATGAGAAATATTTGGTTCTTGACCAAAAGCAAGTTGTAAGGGAGAGTATGCATTATATGAACTTGGCCTTATGCGAATTAATGATGCAGCATGTAATATTGCATGACCCCATATGGAAACATGAAGTTTGGTTTGCATTATCAATGGTCTAGCTATTAGTTGTAGACGTTTAATTAATGATTCAGCTAAACCATTTTGTGTGTGTACATGGGCTACTGGATGTTCAACAACAATCCCTACAGACATGCAATAGTCATTGAATGCTTGGGAAGTAAATTCACCAACATTGTCCAGTCTTACTCTTTTGACTGTATAATCAGGGAAATGTGCTCTAAGTTTTATGATTTGAGCTAAGAATTTTGCAAATGCCATATTACGAGATGATAATACGCAAACATGAGACCATTTGCTAGATGCATCTATCAAGACCATAAAGTATCTAAATGGTCCAGATGGTGGATGAATTGGTCCACATATATCACCTTGAATTCTTTCAAGAAATCTAGGTGATTCCTTGTCAACTTTCATCGGTGAAGGTCTTATGATTAATTTTCCAAGGGAACAAGACGTACATGGTTTCATATTACTTGTTTGAGGGAACTTCTGGTCCTTCAATGGATGACCACGTGTATTCTCAATTATTCTTCGCATCATTGTTAATCCTGGATGACCTAACCTGTCATGCCATAAACTAAATATCCCAGGATCACAATGTTTTTCTTTAACTACCATATTTGATTCTACTTTATTTATATATGAATGGTGTAAATTGGAATCAAATTTTGATACTTTCTCCAACACTTGATTGTCATTTATAATAAACATAAATTTCTTATTATCTATTGTTTTAGTTTGCGTGTCATATCCGTTAAGATATATATCACCAAAACTCAATAGATTTCTACTTGACTTTGGAGAAAATAAGGCATTATCTATTTGGAATTTTACCCAACGTCACCAAGTTTAAGTTGCATGCACGAGGGTCTCAATAGTATTTGTATTGTGAGACTTATTTAAAAACTTTTGCAAAAGAAAAGAAATTGATTTCAAAATTTTGATAGCACTACACAAGAGCCCCACAAATCCTCCTTTATGATATGACAATTGATGTTCTTCAACACAAAATGCAATTACATTTGTTTGTTGGGACAATCAAAAAGCCCACCCATTATTTTCGCAACCGAATTTCCCGGACAAGTGAACTAGCATCAAGATTATAAAAAGTGTAAGATGTAGTGTAACGTTACCATTAAACCTAAAGCCTAAAGCCTTAAGACATGACGAGTCATAACAAACCATGGTGTTTCAGTTTTCATAGTCAGCTACAAAATAACGCGCCATAAGGCGCATCTTATCTTACGCTGTCATGAACTATTTTGTAACATGGGTGTCGCGTCTTGACGCCGGGATGACACCCTTTTAAAACCATGTCTAACATACATGTTTATTTGAACATAATAAGTTTATGGGTTTAAATAGCAATTAAAGTTCTAAGAGTCTTATTTTTTATACTTGGGGTGACCATGAAGGTTAGAAAACGAGTTAGGTTGTGTACATCTGAGTCAAAGACTCTTCTTCTGGATCTCGATGGATGACTTGAACATGAAAAACCTCATTTATTTTAGCGTTTAAAGAAAACATAAATAAATAATTCATACCACGTTAGAAATAATGTACAACAAAGTGTTGTATTGTATTCTGATACAGACCCTTCAACAGAACCATGCATGAACATTGTATTGATTAGTTTGATGGTGAATTTCAGTTTGTAATGGTGATGTCAAATCAATTAAATAATTTGGTAGAAATATGACATCATTACGTACATGTATATGTTGAAGGCTCCATGTATATTCAATATCTGAGTATGAAAACACAGATAAACTTAACAAAAATGATAGTACATTGAGATTTCAATGAATTAGAAATATAGATTACAAAAGTAAACATAAAACAGCAAACGGAGAGTTATCCGGAGTAGAAGAAGATGAAACGAAAATGAGTTGTGGGCCGACCCGAATGATACCGGGTTGTAGCAAAAATTGGTTTGTGTAAATATAAAAAATACTCGGCACTTAAAAGTGGATTAAAGGAGGCGCAGGAACAACATCATGATTGCAGTTAATTAGACTTAACTCCGGTTGACATGTTCATGCCAACATCATTTTTCACATCTTTTATTATGCTGACAAAGTATAAATATGTTGCAGAATTTACAATTTCGAATGCATTCACAATCTCTCTTCATCTCCTTTTCTTCACATAACAAATATTTTCAAGAAAGAACGAAAGGAAAAAGTAAGAAAACATTTGTACCAACTGTATCAATTTGAAGAAGCAAAATGACAAGCTAAGTGAGAAACCCGTTGGCACGAATGTAACAAACCAAAACATGCTAACATCAGTTCTTAAATTAACCAAAGTATCTTATTTAAGATGCAAAATTGCTTACAAATATAAAGATAAGTTGATATTTAATTGTACAGTTGATAAAGATCTAGAAGTTGATATTTATTTTGAATTTTCATCTATCCCTAAATGAAAATGAAAAATATATCACTTATTTTGATACAAATGTAGTATACGGACAATCTATCATATATCCGGAAAAAAAATTCTAATCTCTAAGGCCCTGCTAATCTCTAAGGACCTATTTGTTTTGACGTAATCATCCGTAATTATAATTCAATTACATTACAAAGAGACATTTGGATTGAATTTTTTTTCGTAATTCAATTACCGACGTAATTTCGAATTACGATATTCATTGTAATTAAAATCTGTCCCAGCACTCTATGAATTCAATTACGGTCATTTAGTGAACTAACAAATTTGAATATTTTGTATATTTCAGATTTTAAAATCGTTTAAAAAAATTAAAAATAAATTAAAATAAATTTAAAAAATTAAAAAAAATAAAATTTATTTTATAAAAAATAAAAAAAAAATTAAAAATGATAAAAAAATTAAAATTTAAAAAAAAATAAATATTTTTAAAATCTTTTTGAAAAATAATAAAATAACTTAAAAAATAATTAAATTAAACAAAAAAGAATCTAGACAAAAGTTTTAAAAAATGCATAAGTACTCATTTGAATTCCAACTTAAAATTTTGGGGGCAAACGCGTAACCGTATTCAATTACCAACCGAATTCAATTCCAACTGAATTCAACAACAGTACAGAAGATTAGGTCGTGTCAAACGCCCCCTAACTGTCAAAATGAAGATGAAAAGGAATTTCCTTCAATATATACTTGTAGCATTTAAAAATGTTAAAAAGACAAATAACTAATAAGTACTGTAATTAGAAATGAAATTAACCGGAGTTAAGTCTAATTAACTGCAATCATGATGTTGTTCCTGTGCCTCCTTTAATCCACTTTTAAGTGCCTGCAACTCTCTACCTTTTTCGTCGTATATAAAAAACTTGTATTCACACCTACATTTGTCGTATGCACATTTTTATTAGCTGTAATAAAATATTTTTAAAATATCCCTTGTAATTAGGGATCACAATCAACATCCGTCCCGATAATTATCCACCCGATCCACTCCATCGGTGGTGGATATGGATGAAGTTAAATGGGTGAATATCAGATGTGGAGCGGATATGAATGTTTTTTGGAGCGGATATGGATGCTGATTTTCAATTAATGGATTAATCCACTTAACCCGAAACTAAATTTTTGTATCATAATTTTACATAGGTAATAATATACATCAACACATTTTTCAGATTTGTAAAATTCATACATAACACAATATTAAAGATAACTAAATTTGTAAACATTATAAGTCATGCTCTAAGCTTTTAATTATATCAAATTATGTCTTTTTGTATCTATCAACATATGAAGATTAGCTACCAACTATGTTATATGAATCGATGTAGTAGGTTTATAGTTGTGTTTTTAGTTGTATCTTCCTTTGAAGAAATTATGTATATATACAACAAATATCATAAATTATCTATAAAATATTGTATATGCTTTACGAAACAAAATTTTTTGGATTACGAAACAAAATTTTTTGGACATCCAACGGATGTCCATTTACCCGCTATAATCCAATAGATATGAATATAGATGGATGAAACGATTTTAAACGGATATGGACGATATAAATCTTAATGGATATGAACGTGAATATGGCATCACCCGATCCACACAGTGGCGGACCCAGGAAAAAAATTGAGGGGTGTCATATGTTGCACATTTTTTTCCAGGGGTGTCACCTACAATAACAAAAAAGTAAAATAAATATTTTAACACTATTTTAACATTATTTGAGAATATTTTAAGGGTTGCACGGGCAACCCCGTGCACCATACTAGATCCACCATTGGATCCACATCCGATCCATTACCATCCATACTTGTCATTGTAGTAGTTCTACAATCTACTTCGTTAGCAAATAACATGGAAAATTTTGTAATCTATTTTCTGTAAAATTAAGGAAAAATGAATTTCTTATAATGCATCTGCATACTTATAACCCTATCCATAAATTGATGAGAAATGTCAAATAATATCGATATCTAGTATTTTTGCTTACACATCACTATATAATATGCATAATCCAGTAAATAGACATATATATATATATAAATGCACTAATACTATTTCTTTAAATTGTCAAATAATTTCATTATTTAATTTTAAAACTTGTGTTAATTAAATGATTAAAAGGACTTCTATAAGAAAATGATTTAGTAGAAGTAATGTAGGGCCCAGTAATGTACTTTATATCTATTTAAAGTTAAGGAAATTGCTAATGACAGTCCTTAGGGCTGTCATTAAGAAGACAAAATACATAAAGACAACCCTCCGAATTTTAGGAATATTACTTTTATAATCAATGTACAAACTTTTTATGCATGTTAGTGGCAGTCCTAATGGCTGTCATTAGCAAAACCCTAAAGTTAAATAGGAAAAAGTGTTGGAAAAAGTTGTGATAAAATGATTTTTCACCAACTTTGGACCTATATAATTATATATATATATGTGTTATATATAGTTATTGGTTGGTAGCTATGTGTTCTCCTATATGAGAGCTACGCAACGGTATATAGCGTGTCCAAAGTCGAGTTGTGGTGAATGAGATATCGACTCTCAAAGTAGGGTGTTTGATACAAGAAATCTTGGAAGTGGGGGATGTGGGAGAGTATCCCACATAGGAAAAAGATGAAACCATTTGTTGGTTTATAAGGTTGGAAGTTGTATGGAAGATTAAATCCTTATACATGGGTTTTACCCGCACGCCTACGCGCCGGGGGGGGGGGGGGTGCAAATAATTTGGACTGAGTTGCCCGAAATGGCTTGAACTCGTGTACGCCCGAGCGACCTGCGGGCACGAATGCAGCTCCGAAATTCCGGGCTCGTGCGGGTCAATTTTTGCACCTCATCGACACTGCAGTTGTCTCGTACTGACCTCCTCAGTACTGATTTTTTCATACTGACCTCCTCAGTACTGATTTTTTCATACTGACCACCTCAGTACTGAACCGATCAATACCGACCTCCTCGCACTGAGTGTTCGACGTGTACTGAGCTGCAGTCTGATACTGAGTCTGATACTGACCTGTGCAGTATCAGTCTGATACTGACCTGCGCAGCAGGCAGTCTCATACTGACCTGCAGTACTGATCTGCGCAGCAGATGTCTGATACTGACTTCCAATACTGACCTGCGCAGCAGCAGTCTGATACTGATCTGCGCAGCAGCAGTCTGATACTGACCTGTGCAGCAGCAGTCTGATACTGACCTGCGCAGCAGCAGTCTGATACTGACCTGCTGCACTGACTTCCAATACTGAGTTCGTATACTGACTTCTGATACTGAGTTCTCGGACTGAGTTCCTGGACTGACCAGAAGGACTGAGCAGAACAGTTACGAAAATTCTGCAATTAGTGCAGATTACTGTTTTGATTTCTTGTTTAATGATAATGAATGCATTTAATGTTTTGAGTAAACATTAGTCTTCATTCTACACTATAAATAGAGAACTTGGGTCTCATTTGTAGATACACCTTCTACACCTACTTCTTCTTTCACAGCTTTCTCTCTTAAAGAAAACACTCTAAACTTGGTTAGTGTTCTGGCTTGGATTATATCCGGTAGTGTAAAACTACTCGGTTGTTTTACCCTGGGAAATAGACAACGAATCTATTTTAAGGGGATCGTGAATTTCACGAGACTCAACCAAAACCTTGTACTTGTTTGTTCTATTTAGTTTGTTTCAATCTTTTGTAGACGTATTCGTCAATTTCCCTTATTGTAATTGTATTTTATTAATGAAAATTGGTATTAGCTCCTACAAACTTAAAATAGATTTTCCTCTCTAGCTAATACCGGTTGGAAAATACATTTTTTTTTTCCGGATTTTGCTCGTTAATAGCATAGATTCGGAAAAGTGGTGATTGAAACGTTTTATAGAACAAAAAGGTTCAATTGAGTTTTTCAAAAAATTTCCAATTTTGTTTTGTTTAAATTTGTTAAATCAAATTTTTGGATTTAAAGTACATTATATCAAGTTTTTAAAGTTTGATTTTAAATAACTTGATATATTGTTTAAAACAATTTTGGATTTAAAAATTTATATTTGTTGACATTGGTTGTAAGATACAAGATAGTCATAGACTTCTTGAGTTAACACTTGAAAAATATCTTACTTCTAATCGAAATAAGTATAATTATTGAGGCTTATTGGTCAAATATTTGCATTTTTTATTTGATAAAAATGACAAATGTTGTGACAATGCCTAATATGGAAATGCATATGAAGGAAGATGTGCATATTGTGGCTATGATTTCCGAGTTGTCGGAAGTTAATTTGGTGGGAAACGATTCAAGTGGATGGTATGTCGATACGGGTGCAACCCGTCACGTGTGTTTCAATAAAAGTTTGTTTAGCACTTTCAAAGATGTTGAAAATGGACAAAAACTTTTTATGGGAAACTCGGCTACCGCGGATATCAAAGGTGAAGGAAATGTCATCTTAAGGATGATTTCCGGAAATGATGTCACATTAAGCAATGTGTTGTATGTTCCGGCGATTCGTAAGAATCTTGTGTCCGGATGGTTGCTTACTAAGTTTGGATTTCGAGTTGTGGTCGAATCCGATAAAATTGTGTTATCAAAATGTGGAATGGATGTTGGTAGGGGTTATGCCCTTAATGGTATGTTCAAATTAAATTTGAGAAATTTTAAACGAAATTTTAATAAAAATGTTACTAATGTCGTTCATTTACTTGAAACGTCAAATGTTTGGCATGGTCGTTTAGGCCATGTAAATTTTAATTCAATTCGTCGTTTAATTAAATTAAATAGCATACCAACATTCCATATTGATTCGAATCACAAATGCAACACCTGTGTTGAAGCCAAACTTACGAGAACATCATTCCGATCGGTTGAAAGAAATACCGAACCACTTGATATGATTCATACCGATGTGTGTGATTTGAAATCAATTCCTACCATGGGTGGTAACAAGTACTTCATTACGTTCATTGATGATTGTACTAAATATTGCTATGTATACTTACTTAAGAGTAAGGATGAAGCAATTGAGAAATTCATTTTGTATAAAAATGAGGTTGAAAACCAACTTAATAAGAAAATCAAGATTGTACGAAGTGATCGAGGAGGTGAATATGAATATCCTTTTGCGACATTATGCTCTCAAAATGGAATAAGACATAAATTCACTGCTCCTTATTCGCCACAGCAAAACGGTATTGCCGAGCGAAAGAATCGTACCTTGAAAGAGATGGTTAATGCCATGCTTATAAGTTCGGGGTTAAACCACGAAATGTGGGGGGAAGCCATTTTGTCGGCTAATTATCTTTTAAATAAGATACCACGTAAGGAAAAGGATGCAACACCGTATGAACTTTGGTTTGGAAGAAAACCTTCGTATAAGTACTTACGAGTGTGGGGGTGCCTTGCTAAGGTAGCTATTCCTCTTCCTAAGACTCAAAAGATTGGGTCTAAAACGGTTGATTGCATATTTATTGGTTATGCACATCATAGTAGTGCCTATCGTTTTCTTGTGCATGAATCTAAGATTCCCGATATACACAAAAATACGATTATGGAATCAAGGAATGTGTCATTCTTTGAAAATGTGTTTCCTTGTTTAGACAAAGAACAAGGAAGTTCATCTACACGTGTTGACGAAGTTGTCCATGATGAGAGACAACAACAACCTCAATTAGAAGAGGTTGAGCCTAGAAGAAGTAAAAGGGCAAGGATTGAAAAATCCTTTGGTTCGGACTTTGTCACCTATATGGTAGAAAGTGAACCAAGGACCTACCGTGAAGCGGTAACTTCTTCGGAAGGACCTCAATGGAAAGAAGCCATTAAAAGCGAGATAGATTCTATCTTACAAAACCATACGTGGGAGCTAGTTGATCTTCCTCCGGGTTGTAAAACTTTAGGCTACCGATGGATTTTTAAGAAAAAGATGAAAGCGGATGGTTCCATTGATAAATACAAAGCGAGGTTGGTGATCAAAGGATATAGACAACGAGAAGGTCTAGATTACTTTGATACCTACTCACCGGTTACGCGAATAACATCAATTCGGATGATACTTGCGATTGCTTCCATAAGAAATCTAGAGGTTCATCAAATGGATGTGAAAACCGCCTTTCTAAATGGTGATTTAGAAGAGGAGATTTATATGGAACAACCGGAAGGCTTTATTGCTCCCGGTCAAGAGGCAAAAGTATGTAAACTCGTTAAATCATTGTATGGATTGAAACAAGCTCCTAAACAATGGCACCAAAAGTTTGACAATGTCATGCTAGAAAGTGGCTTTAAAATTAACGAGTGTGACAAATGTGTTTATGTGAAAAACACAAGTCATGGATATGTCATCTTATGTCTTTATGTAGATGATATGCTTATCATTGGAAGCAATGATAAGATGACTCAATCTACAAAAGATATGTTGAAGTCAAGGTTTGACATGAAAGACATGGGCTTGGCGGATGTCATTCTTGGAATCAAGATTGTACGCACCCATGATGGACTTGTGTTAACTCAAAAACACTATGTTGATAAAATTCTTGAGAATTTTAGTGGGGGAGACACTAATAAAGTTAGTACTCCAATTGACACCTCTCACCTTCTATATAAAAATAGAGGTGAAAGTGTGAATCAATTAGAATACTCAAGGATTATTGGTAGTCTAATGTACCTAATGAGTTGTACAAGACCGGATTTAGCTTATGCGGTGAGTAGGCTAAGTCGGTACACTAGTAATCCAAGTGTCGAACATTGGAAAAGTATTACTAGAGTACTTCGGTACTTGAGGTACACTAGAAATTATGGACTACATTATACTAGATATCCCGCTGTGATAGAAGGATACAGTGATGCGAATTGGATATCGGATATAAAGGATTCCAAATCTACAAGTGGTTATGTGTTTACCCTTGGAGGTGCGGCTATATCTTGGAAATCGTCCAAGCAAACGATTATAGCTAGATCCACAATGGAATCTGAGTTTATCGCCTTGGATAAAAGTGGTGAAGAGGGGGAATGGCTACGCCAATTTGTGGAATGTATTCCAAATTGGTCATTGCCTTTGTCTTCCATTTGTATACATTGTGATAGCCAATCGGCTATTGGTAGAGCCAAGAGTGCAATGTATAATGGTAAGTCAAGCCATATTCGACGTAGACATAACTCGATACGATAACTACTCTTAACTGGAGTTATCACGATTGACTATGTAAAGTCAAAAGATAACATCGCGGATCCGCTTACGAAAGGCTTAAGCAAAGAGTTAGTTAATAAGTCGTCAAATGGAATGGGACTAAAGCCCTTGGAATAAAAGTTTATGCGAACGAAACCTAACCTAGTTGACTGGAGATCCCAAGATCTAGGTTCAATAGGACAACCTAATTGTATAAACGAAGGGATGTCACTGTGGGGGTAACGGAATTCCTCCATACATTCTTAAAGGGAGTACATTGTACTACTTCCTAGTCCATTCCTAGTTCAGTGACAATGAGGATAAGCACTATGCTTTTAATGATTCGTGGTAGAGAATCACCTATGTGAGAGAGAAGTGGGGTCGCTTCGAATGGGATTGTTGGGCACAATTCTTAGTAGCTCTCGCAGAACCAGGCAGTGTCCATGACCAAGACGGGCACGATAAGAGGATATGAACAAGTTAGGGAGAGTCTTGTGAGAATGTATACCGTCGTCTACACAAAAGGCGGACTCAGTTCAAGGACATCGCGTCTACTGACTGCTAGGAGACTAAGTGTGCTTTTCAAGGGAGGGTTCAAAGGCTAACACCTACCCATCCTTTGCAAGACTTGACTGTTGAACATTTATCGATGGTTTGTGGTGTTTTCAATCGATCTCTATTCATGTGGGGGATTGTTGGAAAAAGTTGTGATAAAATAATTTTTCACCAACTTTGGACCTATATTATATATATATATATATATATATATATATATATATATATATATATATATATATATATATATATATATATATATATATATATATATATATATATATATATATATATATATATATATATATATATATATATATATATGTGTGTGTTATATATAGTTATTGGTTGGTAGCTATGTGTTCTCCTATATGAGAGCTACGCAACGGTATATAGCGTGTCCAAAGTCGAGTTGTGGTGAATGAGATATCGACTCTCAAAGTAGGGTGTTTGATACAAGAAATCTTGGAAGTGGGGGATGTGGGAGAGTATCCCACATAGGAAAAAGATGAAACCATTTGTTGGTTTATAAGGTTGGAAGTTGTATGGAAGATTAAATCCTTATACATGGGTTTTACCCGCACGCCTACGCGGGGGGGGGGGGGGGGGGGTGCAAATAATTTGGACTGAGTTGCCCGAAATGGCTTGAACTCGTGTACGCCCGAGCGACCTGCGGGCACGAATGCAGCTCCGAAATTCCGGGCTCGTGCGGGTCAATTTTTGCACCTCATCGACACTGCAGTTGTCTCGTACTGACCTCCTCAGTACTGATTTTTTCATACTGACCTCCTCAGTACTGATTTTTTCATACTGACCACCTCAGTACTGAACCGATCAATACCGACCTCCTCGCACTGAGTGTTCGACGTGTACTGAGCTGCAGTCTGATACTGAGTCTGATACTGACCTGTGCAGTATCAGTCTGATACTGACCTGCGCAGCAGGCAGTCTCATACTGACCTGCAGTACTGATCTGCGCAGCAGATGTCTGATACTGACTTCCAATACTGACCTGCGCAGCAGCAGTCTGATACTGATCTGCGCAGCAGCAGTCTGATACTGACCTGTGCAGCAGCAGTCTGATACTGACCTGCGCAGCAGCAGTCTGATACTGACCTGCTGCACTGACTTCCAATACTGAGTTCGTATACTGACTTCTGATACTGAGTTCTCGGACTGAGTTCCTGGACGGACCAGAAGGACTGAGCAGAACACTTACGAAAATTCTGCAATTAGTGCAGATTACTGTTTTGATTTCTTGTTTAATGATAATGAATGCATTTAATGTTTTGAGTAAACATTAGTCTTCATTCTACACTATAAATAGAGAACTTGGGTCTCATTTGTAGATACACCTTCTACACCTACTTCTTCTTTCACAGCTTTCTCTCTTAAAGAAAACACTCTAAACTTGGTTAGTGTTCTGGCTTGGATTATATCCGGTAGTGTAAAACTACTCGGTTGTTTTACCCTGGGAAATAGACAACGAATCTATTTTAAGGGGATCGTGAATTTCACGAGACTCAACCAAAACCTTGTACTTGTTTGTTCTATTTAGTTTGTTTCAATCTTTTGTAAACGTATTCGTCAATTTCCCTTATTGTAATTGTATTTTATTAATGAAAATTGGTATTAGCTCCTACAAAAAGAATATTTTTAATCATTACCGATACAGTGTAGTGTATGAGAACACAGATCCTTTTGTGATCAAACGGCTCTTATTCGTAGATTCTTTGAGCCATCGCACGACTCTGTTTTGAGAGCTTTTTTTATAGAACTGTAGTTCTCTCATTCCAATCCATGTGGGCCCTTCCGCACGCTTGAATGTCACGTGCCGGCGATCTTTTTCTTATATTTTAAAAACACTATTTAACCGATAAAAGGGGCCATGTATATTTTTATACTAGGTTAAAACTCGTGAAAAATTACGGGTTATCACTTTTTATGCTGAATGTAATTTATATAAAATAAAAAATTAATTGTTAAATTCATGATTATTACATTGACTTCAAAAACTATAAAAAAAATCAAATAAAACATTAAAAAAATGTATAATATAAAATCAAATAAACCATTGCCTATCAGTCAAGACATCTTTACTTAAAAGAAACTTTGGCCTGACTTTTTAAGGTCAAACATATGACTTTTAATGTTCAAAACTGTAACAACAATGTGAGTTGGAAACATCAACATGCTTAATGGATTATTCTGTTTTAAGATATCAAACATCTTCAGCTTGTTTAACATGACACAACAAAATAATGAATGAAAATGAAAATCCCTTCAAAAACGTAGGTTTTAACTTTACATGTTAAAATGTGGTCTTTTTACATTCAAATTCTTTTTCTCAAAATTTCTACTAACCTAAAAAAAGAAGAAAAAGAAAATCATCATTGAAATATTTGCATCATCATTAAGTTTTATATTATAACAATGCATCAGTAAAACAATATAATCTTTATCCTAATTAAAAATTGATCAACAGTTTAAATGACTAAGCCTTCTTTTTATCTCATCGCTTAAATGTGTGAACGCATGAGGATCAAATCCAAGCACATGTATCACCTGCAAACTCCAAAATTTGTCAAAGATGTGTGTATTGTAATACATGGGCTTTTTAGTGAAAACCTTTTAGTAGAATGCAAAAACCATATTATGTAATTTTGCCTTCCAATAAATAGGGTTACAGGATACTTTCTCCAAACTGAATTAGATTCCTAGATTACACCAGACCAGTAGTAGATGATTTGAAGCTATTTTTTCAAATTTTTATGCTTGGATCTTTCTGAGCAGTATGTTTTTAATATGTGAATTTATAATTCTAATTTAAACACAACATTCATTGTTAACCAATGATGCTATATTACACCAGTAGATTATAATTAGTTGCACTAACCTGTGTAGAATTCTCAGTGCAGTGTTCTTGCTACCTGCAGAATCATTTACCTGTATTAAGTCGATTACATTAAATCCAAGGAGGACCAATTACATTCAATCGATTAGGTTTAAACATATGTTTTTAAAAATACAATAAGTGAGATAAATATTTACAAATTTTTCAATCTTTTATTATAAACAGACAATTATGGTTGCTGCTTACTCTTTTAGTAGCAAAAGTGGGTCTATACAGCAGTGCAGAAAAAGAAGAAACGAAAGGAGAAATAAAAGGGTTTAGCACTATTTTCTCTCATTGCTCTGTTTTCTGAACAATTCAGTTGCATAACTTGATAACCGAGAACAAAAAAATTAGACCATTCAGGTGTAAAATTTCTACCAAAACAGTAACAATATCACATACCATAAATCATAAAAATCGGACTATGTGTACCTCAACTACATTGGAAGATGTTTCTTTTAGAGCTGAAATTCCCATATCCTATTCCCAAATTGAGATGATAATCTGTATGTAAAAGATATGGCAATAAGCAACATAAACTACACTGATAAAATGTTATTCTCTAGTCTTGATCAGTGACTTCAGAGTCAAGTCCTCCCAATAAAAATCTATAAATACTTTGTCATTTTTTATTATGGAGAAATTTAAGTTAGTAGTATTGATTAAAACAGTTTTCCTTCAAGAAAAAAAAAATTTATCATTGGAAATTTGGATAAAATCATTTATAATTATTTATTTTGTTACATACCAGAAACCCAACATGTGACAACCCTCGAAAACGGGCCGTTTTGCCCGACACTCTATTGTCGTGCACCACGTTAAAACAACTTATATCATTTATCTATATGTACAAAGATCGTTTTCTTGGCCACGTCGATGACGTGCTTGTGGGGTCCAATTGAAGATCGCCAGGTGCCAGTAGTTCCACCGCCTTCACATCTCTCTCTCTCTCCCTCTTATTCGCTCGAAGAAACCATCGATCATTGGCAAAGTATGGCGTGATATTCAGTGACCTAATATCATCTAGGGTTTTTGTAATTGCTCTTCCCACTTCAGCTACTTCATCTGTTACTTCATCAATTGCTATCTTTCACGGTACTCCAAATCAGTATGTAAGAAATTCTCTTCTATTATTTGAGCTTTTCTTCTCCAATTGAAATTGCTTGCCGCCATACTCATGATCCACCGCCTAGGGCTTACAATTATGTTAATCGGTATATTTATGTATATGTATGTGTAATTGATGTGTTTTTGCTTAATAGATATGATTAGGGTTCAAGCGAACACCTTACAGGACCAAGTAACGCCACTTAACTTGACCTCTTTTTCTTGTTCCACAAGAACTTGTGTTGCTGGAGATTCTATTGTTGGTGACCTTAATTCTCAGAAATTTTATATATTTAATTAGTATCCACGTATTATTGGCCTTCCTCAAACAAGAAGGTATATTTGTTTCTGCAATTATATGTTCTATTGATTTTGTAATTTAAGTTTTAAGAGCAGAGAATCATGTAATTGTTAGAAAATCACCATCATCAATCTGCATATTTGAGATTTCAGGTATGTCATATATCATCGGTCTCATTTTATTTTTAAATTATTGTTTAAAACACTAATATATGTATCACACAATTTTTGATATGATTATGTACAGTTCTAATGACTCTACTGTAGATCCTGAAATTCGTAGTTCCCCAGGCCAGCTGGGTAGGTGCTTAAGAACAACCACTTGGAGAACGCGGAGCACATATTTCCTTTACTTGTGAAGCAAGAACTTGAATGGCCTGAGAGAATCCATACAACAAAGACATTGGGTAAGTTTTAAAATGCAAAAAGATTTAATTTTAACTGAATCATAAGTTTCTTTTTCTAAAATGTATGCTCATAAATCTTGATATAAAATTTCAGATGAGTGCATCAAAAGGTAAATAGATCAGTTTTTTATACAAATTATGTTATTATGTTGGTGATTAGATTATTGCTATAACTTTCGTACCAATTCGGTCGATCCCAAACCCATTATAACAAATTAATACGACTATTTCTCTTATTTTTATATATTAATTTGGCAAATATATTTATGCAGCTACTTTCATATGTATAGAGATGTTTGCGCTGCTGTGAATCTTTGTCATCGTTAGGAAACTCTGAAGCGACTGGTTGCAATTGATCCAAAAAGGTATGACACAAATGAATTGATGTATGGTTTATATGAAAAGTTTTTCAACACGGACATCATTGAAAAAATTGATTTCCCCATTATTTTTCTTAAAAGTCAGGTACATTAATGAAGAGAAGTCATCATTTTGTTTTTTCATATTAGCATGTCAAATATGATTTTAAAAAAAAAAGTTTCAATGATAATCGGTTGCTTTTTGGAACAAAACGATTTGGAAGTTTTCCTGCATGAAAAAAAAACACACTATATTTTCTTTCAACCCATTTGACGTATTCAATTTTCACCTAATTTTTTTTATTTTATCTGTCTAGCCCGTTAGAGATAAAATATATCGGGTCAAATTGCATAGAAATTTAGCTTTAGCCCTATTGTTATTATTGGTATTTGGTCTATGAATGATATGTTTTTCCTGTAGTTCTACAAGATGTTCTGATAGATACAACAGATCATGATATTGGGCAAGAAGTTGCTCATTATTTCAAATGTATATTGGACATTGTCCGACAGGCTCTGGAAAATTCTTGCTAATAATACACAATCCAAAAATCAGAAAAAGGTATAAATTTGTTTTCCTTTTTTTTTTTTTTTGATTTTCAATCAAATTTCACTTCTTAATGAAAGATGTAATTATGAAATAAAATTTGTAACATGATGTTGTGGGCCATCAAGCTTCAGGAAAGTCAATAAAACGGCACTCAAGGTCAAAAGTAGGAAACATTGCTAGCAGAAAACAAGCATCATGCATGAATCTTGGTTCTTATAGTTTGTGGGCTGACAACAAAAGTCATTCTTCAATTTGCAAAAGTTAAATATCAGGTAACATAAACTTAAACTAATTTTTAATTGCATACCTTCAATCTTAGTTTTTCAAAACTTAAACTAATTCTTAATTGCATAACTTCTCATTTTTGTTTTGCACAAATTTTTAGGGGAGAGTTAGTGGTGGATCCCTGGTTATGTGATCAAAATATAAGGTTAGATGTTATTCAACACTTTTTATTTCTTAAAAAGAATTTGTGGTGGGTTCTTGCACATATTTTTATGTAAGAAATATTATTTTTTTAAGTAGACCCTGTCAAACTGGAGAAATAGAAAGCTTATTTAGGACTAGCTTTAAAGAAGAATTGGGAAGTTAGGACAGATGGAGTAACATTTAATGACAGATATTTGCAAGACACAAAAAGGTGTTGCTATACGCGGGTTCTAGCGACTTTTATTCAAAAGAGTAGTAAAAAAGTTTTATTTTTTACCCACACTATTAAAAAAGATGCACGTAAAAAGTATAAATTATAGGTTTTACTTGCAGTTTTTTAAAAATGTTATAACAAAATGGCTGAAAGGGTAAACATTTATAACCCACACTTTTTTTTCACTACAGGGTCTTGTCTACTGGAATTTTACCTACACCTTTTTACGTGTAGGTGAAACAATTTTTTAAAGAATAGTAAAATGTTAAATTTTTACCCAATCGTTAGTGAATCTAATTTGACTTCAAGTTTGTTTTTTTACTTTAATGACACTAAATGATATTTTCCTTTTGTAGTTTTTGTGGTATTCTATTTTATAATATCTGTTTTTATCTTTTTGTAGTTTAACATGTTAGAGGATGCAAGGTCCCGTGTGAAGAAGATTTCAGTTATTCGCAACCTTTGAAGGTTTAGTAATTACTATTATCATCAAAAAAATGTTTTCATTCTTTTTTAAATTTGTGATAATTTAATTAAAATAAATGATTTGAACAGGTGGGAGTAACAATTGGTGCAAAAAAAAAGTAAGATCTTAGTGCAGGAATACCTTTTCAAACATCAGATATATTTTATCTTCAACCGATTGTAGAACATTGAATACCTGTTTGTTCTAAAGCAAAGGCGTTTGTTGAAACAGGAAAACCTCAATTGGTTTAATGAAGCCTACATGTATGTTATTTGCAGAAGAATTTACAATACTTCAACAGGTCACAAGTCCAATATATGCATGGCCTTAGGCCGTTACCTAGCCATGGTTCTTTACTATGCTTGAGACATGGTTGCAGCCATCATGCACGCAGGAACATGTAGGAATGCGTTTTCAATATTTTTAACGGTTTTTTCATTGTTGTATTTTTTATTTATTTATTAATTATCAGAGTAAATTTCATAATTCGTCCCATGGTTTGTATGAAATAATGAATTTTGTCCCTTTACTATTTTCTGTTACATGAATGATCCTCTATTTGTATAAATTGCGACACCAGCGGTCCTTAAATTAAAATAAGGCTCTTAAGTTTGCAGGGACCATTGACGTTACAAGTTTCAAAATTAGGAGAGTTGATGTTGCAATTTTTAGACCTAGGGACTATCTGTATAGTGAAAGAAGTCGAGGAACAAAACAATATTTTCATACACACCGCATGTATGGTCTATGTAATTTACTCTGGAGCTATTGTATTAAACATAATAGAAAAGTTGGTTATTTAAATAACGAGATGCTTCCATTTAGGTGAAAACGGCCCTTTTTTTTAGTTACTCTTTACCATCCAATCCGTCAACAATTAAAATCCAACCTAAGTTTACTAATCATTAATACATGTGTTCATCTACTAACTGGTTATTTTCTTTTTACAGTCTCACCCTGGCGTTGAAAACTTCCCTCGTTGTGGACTTGTGGCAATCATTTGCAGAATACCCACCAAGACGAGTTGTATTATGCCTTATATGTTGCTACTTGAAATTGCAGTTAATTGCTATTGAGGTACATGTTATCCTATTAGTTAGATGGCAAAATGGGTAAGTTATAAACGGATCGAAACATGTTAGGTTGGTTAGATTGACCCGTTTTATGCTTCCCCCGGATTTTAGATATATCAACGTATCAAATATGATTACCAAGAGTACAACATGAACAATGGTAATGTAATTGATTTTAATGAATTGTTTTTGGGACTTGTTAATGTTGATGACTTCCAACATTTTGACTTATTGTACTTGTCTAAATTGTTTTATGGTCTGAAAAGTAACCTATATGATCAGTTAAGAGATGTCAATAGCTATAGATCTAAAATACTTCAAAAATAAACATAAACTTTCATGGGTCGTGCTTAGCACGACCAATAGACTTACTAGTATACATATATCCACCACTTTATTTAATCCTTACATAAACTAGTTAGTTAATATTTTAATGTAAAACCCAATAAGAAGTAAAATGTAGATGACACAGATGTGCATACTTCACACACCTATAATTAAAAAGTCAAAGCCTATATCTCTTTTCTCATTTTCTTTTGTTGTCTGCACAAACAACACTTGAACCATCATTTTCACATACTTTTGTTGTTTCCCATGACTGCTTGAAAACCCACTTCAAAATAAACCATTGGATAAAAACTAGTTCCATAAGAACTCAAACTAAATACATCAACTAGTTTCCTTTACATTACACAACCTTCCAACAATTATAGAAAAGTGAAACCCAAACACAACAAACCATGTCTTCTTGTCTGACACAATTTACACACCCCACCCCGTACTTCCTTTCCCTTTTCAACGTTCCATGGGCATATATCAAAACCCATACCTATGCTAATTTCTTTTGGACAAAGACTTAAGATCTCTATATCAAGAGTTACTAATCCCTCTGTCTTTTCCTATCTACCACACGAAATTTATCCAGATAAGTTACACCCATTTCTTTATGAAAATCCAAGTACACATATGTTGCTAGGAGATTTTAACGACTAACAAGGAGTAGGGAACCACTTGAAGCTTCAAGAAAGGAGAAAGAAACCTTCAAATCTTCAAAGATCTCGACCGAAATCTTAGTGAGCCAATCTAAATTTCTTGCAATCTTCATACTAAATATATCGTGTGTTTATGCATCAGAAGACTCACTCTTCTTTTAAAAATGTCACCAAAAATATGTAGCTTCATAGTTTACAAGTTAATCGACAGAAAGAGGCTCGTTAAAAACACACCTACAAACAGAAAACAAAACTTTGTAATCCTAAAAACCATTATGTACCATACGTGAATATATATTTCTATGGTTAAGAATACGGAATATATAACTTATAGACTCGCACAAATTCTTTTCTTTATGTGAAAGCGTCAAGTAATTAACCATTAAGTGGTCAAATAAATTAATTATGACAAGTAAAAGAATTAATATTGGATGTGAAGCTAGTCCTATCAGTTATATCTCCAAACAGTAATACTTTATGGGCATATATGTAAGAAACTTTTATATGAAATAAAATAAAAAGATTTTTGCATATGAAGCTTGTCAAATCCGATCAGCATGCATCTTAATGGATATAGATGACATTAATTCATTTTTTTTAGTTACATTAAACAAATTTCAATAGTTAACTAATTATGAGTAACTTTAATATAATTAATTAAATTTTATATTTTTATAAAGTCACAAAGGAACTATTTGTGTCTAACAACATTCATCAACTGAGTGAACCACTTGCATAGATGCTCTTGTAGAGTGGTCTACTTACAATTTGACCTCACATATTTAGGTTGTTGAGGTGTATTCATCCGGGCACTGTATACAATATATTTGTCGCCGCTAGCATTTTACTCAGGTGAGTTCCACAGCCCCACTTTTTACTGTATTTTTAACTGTTTTGGGGTGAGAAACATATTAATGTTTTTATAACATTTTGGTACAACTGGTCTTTTGAAGACATTTATGAACAATACTTTGGTACAATCAGTCTTTGTGAAAACTTGGATAAACTATCCTTTTGAGATAACTTTTATTTAAAAGACATACTCAAACAAGTATTTTTACGAAAAGGTCTTAACGAAGACCTATATGGAAAAACTATATTTTGCGACATTAATCTTTGTATAACCGTGAGTTGATAGACGATCATCCTATCGCCAGATTGTTTAGATCTAACAATACTGTAATCATCAACTATAGTTAGCCAACGAATATATGAGTAGTACTATTCGGGCTTGATCCCCCGCTCATGGCTAGTCGCTCTAGCCGTGTAACATATGAGATATATATTCTATTAAAACGTCGTGGACTCGACATGCCTAGGTAAAGGCGGATTTAGGTTTGATTACAGGCTCATGAACTTATACTTTAACTTATACGCCTAGCTAGCCTATAAGGGATTACGCACTAAACTTATACAATTATGTTTCATGGATTTGAAACATGTGAACTCGAATGTACATGGATTTGTACTAAACGACTTACCTTTATAAAATCATGTTAAAATGGTTTTATGCATCGACCATATGCAAATTATGTTTTATAGAGTTAAAACATTTTACAAGAGTGATTTAAGCATTAAACATGTGCAAATTTGGTTTCATGGTTCTGAAACGCTTTTCAACGATTATTTTAGTACACGAGTTGTACTGACAAACATTTTGGAATAAATCAACGATTTATAGTCATAAAACCTGTGAACTCACCAACCTTTGTGTTGACACTTTATCTAATATGTTTCCCAGGTACTTTAGCTTGAAGTATTTTGCATGGCATTTGAACAAACCGGATTACCACTTTTGGAAAATCGTATTTTATCTAGTACGAAGTCAACTTGAAGTCCATATAATAGACATTTTACTCAAATCGATTGTCGTAAACAATTTACGTTGTATTTGTAAAAGTTTAACGATTGGTAATCCATTTTTATGCTATGTTTTACTGTGGATCGATTGTTGTGATATCCGATGCAAGTCGCACGCCCGTTCTTCCGCAAAACCAGTTTTGGCGGGGTGTGACACAACACGACTAATTTCTTCCGATGTTAAGTCTGCATACTGACTCAATGAATGGTTAGACCTACTAACTTTGACTTCAAGCAATCTCAAATTTAACTATCGTCCCATTTACTTATGAACGGGTCAAATAAGAGTTAATCTAAAAGGGGAACATGTCAAACATGTAAAAATCATACAACCTCCTAAAATTGGTTTATTCTAAGATTTAAATTATTATTGTAATCATTCTTAATGCATAACTATTTATTAAAGAATTGACAATCATGAGAGCATTTAAATGAGTAACTCTGTTTAGTTAATCCAGCTTTAACATACTCCCCATTTGGAAATTTACATCAGTCTTTTTATATACTAAGTCTGCAGTTGCAACTTTAAGAATATAAATATTTCTGATTGTGTCAAACTTACAGATGGATGATAATTTCCCAAATCACTTCATTCTATAAAGTAACCTCAATTTATTACACTTAAGCAACAGCAATCGAAAACCTGTAATAAACACAAAGCAAAAACATCCGAAATCAAACAACTCAACCACAGGTATTTCAACGACAAAATTATGAAAATCAAAGCGTGTATCAGATTTGAAGGGACGATTGGGCATAACCTGATATCGACGAACAATGATGCTTTTCAGTTATTTTACGTTTTAGGACCGGAAATCAGGATTTTATATCAAAGCTGTCGTTTAGGAATAGGTGGTTGAGGATCGTGAAGAAGACGTGGTTCAGGATATAAGAGTTGAGGGTTGTGAAGAACACGGTTCAGGAGGTTTTTCTTAAACGCAATAATATTTAAAAAATAGTTCAAAATTTGGGACCTTTCTTTACACGTGTCTTCCTGGATTTTAAGAGTGTCCACATGTCCTTTAAATAGCTTTGTTTTATTATATATATAAATATAAATCATTATTAAAATTTAAATAACCAAAGTTCTTTATCAAGAAAATTAAATTTTATAGATTATTCGTAGGAGGTGATTAAACCAAGTTTGATTACTATTATCTTATCACCTGTGCATTGATTTTCCTCTTTAAGAGGGTGTTTGGGATTACTTATTGAAAACTGATTTTGCATTTTAGAAATGTATAATTAGATAATCATCGATTCCAAAACATGATTATTAAAAACAGTATTTGGATTTGATTATGCTGTTTGAAATCGCAATAATCAGATAAATCAATTTTTTAGTGTTTGACAAATCTAATTATTTATTTAGTTAATAGGTAAAATGACTAAAATAGACATCTTTTAATATTTGTTAAATTACTTAACTAGTTAACTGTGATTGTAACTTTCTCAAAGACAAATTTGCCTCCTACAAATTAGTTGTGATTCTAACTTGTTCAAAGAGAGATCATGAAGTAAAATCACGTGGTAGTTATGGATGCTTCTCTTTTTCAAACTAAATAAAATAGGAATCACTTTAACATTTAAATTTTTTCCATTCATGCATTTCTTCAAACAATTGGTGTGCATCAACTATTTGGTGTTTAACAAACATAGTTTATTGAGACTCACACATGAATTTCCAGAATCAACTCTATGATAGCAATATTACACAACATAAAAAATTGTTACACCATCAAACATCTACAAACCTATTTTTAGAAGAATAATAATTAAGAACGCATGTATATCGATCCTAACATGATTGAAATAAGCATGTGTTAGTCTTGGATATGTGAATCTCTACACCTATACGCTTTCACTGACCAATTTAAATTTTATGGAGACACTCAACACTTTTTAAACTTTTCTTTATTAATAAAAATGATACAATAAAGATGCAAGCAGTTTGCGGAATAGCTAAGAACAAATCCTAACTAAACTGCTTGCATGTGATAGATAACAACAAATATTATCTAAGACAAGTTTACGATCAACAAATGATCAAGCACAAGACCAGACACTTTCGTTATACAGATTCATTTCTCGAATCAGATAACTAGAGTTAACTGGTGGTTTACACTCTGCTCGAGGAAATAAAGTTCTGGAGTAATTTCAGCAGCGTGTAACCTTGTTGGGTGCACACTGAAATCGATCGTCTAAGTCCTCAATTTATATCATTGGGAAACGTAGAGCCAAAGGAATGATCGATCGATTCCGCGTGTGATAATTCTGTTGGTACAGAGGATATTTCATGGGACGAACACGACTAACGCAATTTCGACAGTACTTTCTGTCGTCTTGTGATCGCTGATATCTTCTAGAAGATTTGCAAGATATTCTCATAATCAGCGATGCACAAACATGTGCTTTACTTGTGTCTTTCTGTGACGCTGAAACTTTGGGCCTATGTACACTTTTGGCAGGCATGAGTTTTCGGATACTCATTCTTCTTCAGATGGCCTTCAGCTTCAGCGACCTTCACTAAGAGTTTTGCTTAGAGAAGTATCTGTTCAGTAGTTCAGCGTTTTGTCCAATGCGCTGAACCTGTTACACTATCTGATCTGTTAACCAGTATCTGATTCCACACGGGGAACTGGTCGTTGTTTCAGATAGTGATCAGATTTTGTAACTGGGTAACTGAAATCCGAACTGATCAGATACAGTTACCCACAATCTGAGGAACTAATCCTCAGATTGTCTTCTAACTATTTGCCTCTTTGTCTTCATTAAATCTCTTCAGTTAGGGATGTTTTTCAGCGACCCAACAATCTCCCCCTATTTGATGTAGACAAATAGTTAGGCAACTCCCCCTGAATATGTGAAGGTTTTATATTTAACCTTGAGTATTTTTCACAATTCAGAGGGTCTTTGACATACCTAGAAAACATTACAATATATGGTGATCTGGTAGAATCTGATCACACTACAGTTCATAACTCATATTTTCTTTTTAAGTTTTTCTAAGTAGCTAGCAAGCAAATAAACTCAGGTATGTCAAAATCATCATCATTGATTGATGATGTTCATTCATCACAAAGAGTAGCAAAATAACGACATAAATGGTGTGCATGCAGAAATGTAAATTGTTTTAAGATTACAGACCAATGTTTTTCAAACGTAAACATAAAATCTTCAATCTTTATCGTCGTCTTTATCGTCATTTTTGGTCTACATCAAATTATCTAACTGGCAAGCTTGGTATGCTGAATACGTAATAAAAGATAATAAGGAGACATTGAGAAATTAAAGATACCTATTGAGGTGAATCTGATTGGGTGCAATGTGTGAGGAAGATAAGGGTAGATTGATATTTTTATGTTCAAGGCAAATCACGTTCTAAAAAACATGTATTGACATGCTTTTACAAAACCACGTTTTGAACCCCAAAATAAGTAGATAAGTGATTTTGGTTTTTTATTTTGCCAAACACTATAATTTTATTTTTTGCGTTTTAACGTGATAATCAAATAATCAGGTAGAAAACGCAATCCCGAACACCCTCTAAATCAAACACATGTCAAATATCGACCAAAATAAGTAGATAAGTGATTTTGGTTTTTTATTTTGCCAAACACTATAATTTGATTTTTTGCGTTTTAACGTGATAATCAAATAATCAGGTAGAAAATGCAATCTCAAACACCCCCTAAATTAAACACATGACAAATATCGACTAAACCTTTGTGGCACTAGCCTTGCCACATAGGCATGAGGATACGTCTGAACTTATTTCCAGTGTGCTTAGAGCAATAGGCGTGGTAGCCTTAAGTCGGATGCCACCTCTGCGCCATCTCTGCGCTACATCACCATTTCACATTTCACATTCAAAACCACCCAAATACCCCCTCTACCATCACTTAAGCCATTTGGGCCCCACCTCTTTTTTTTCTTTTTCCTTTTTTCAAACAACTTAATATTTCATTAAAACAACATATACAAACTACAAATTAAAAAATACAAATACCGAATAAATATAAAAAAACCGAAAAAAATAAATAAAAATTACCGAATTTTTTTAAAAAAATTCCCGAAAATTACATACGATTTTCTTGATATCGTTGCCAAATATGGTCCATAATATTTCGTTGGAGTGATTCGTGTGTACGTTTATCACGTAATTCCCTTGATCTCAGTCGTTGTATTTCGGCTCTCTCGATCCAAGTACGTTGTAAATTAAGTTGTGGAGTAACATACAACTCGTTCATATCGCTTATGGCAAAGTTTTGATCTTTTACAATCATGTTATGATGCATGTGGAGTCCGGGTTGGTTGAGCTTGTTGGCGTTGCATGTACTGATGCGCTTGAGTCATAAAAAAAATATGTCTCATCGTCGACATCAGACGAATAACTTCCGGGATCCATCAAATTTCGACGCATTTTGATCAAAAGTTGTGTAGAAAATATTGTGTGAAAAAGTTTAGTTTGAGAAATGGTGAGAAATATTGTGTGAAAATATTGTATAAAAGGGGTGGTATTTATAAGGGTTAAAGGTTTATTTAAAAAAAAAAATTAAAAAAAAAATAATTTTTTTCAAAAAAAGCCGTTGCCCAACGGCTAGTCCACGTGGTAGCGTGTGATTGGCTCGTTGGGTTCGTCGATGGTCCAGCGCCGGGACTCACTGGCGCAGCGGATGGTGTGGCAGCGTGCCCGGCGAGCCGACGTGGCGTCCGGCGCCCACCACCCTCCGTTACCACACAACCTCCTCTTATTTTTACTTATAAACGAAATTTGTCTATTGTTCTTAACGAGGAATGTGTTGGCCGCGCTTCGATGCGGGTTTATAAAACGTGAACGTTATAAAAAAAACATTAAGAATATATACGTTTCTCAATATAAAATAATCATCGATATCAATTCTTGGTAACATCTAAAAAATGAAGTATAGTATGTATATACATATGTTCAAATGTATGAGATCAAAGTAATAAAATAATATAATATTATTAAGTATTTTTGCCTTAATCTTTCGATTTTACTCTGATAGTACGTAAATATATCTATACTTTTTGATCTTATAAAATTTTTGAATTTTTAAAATAGGAATAGACTATGTTGTACGTATCTCAAATGAACTTCTGTATATTAATATATATTTAATTTAGTAATATATACTTGGTTATGGAATTCTTGAGACTTGTGTCACAAATCATTCATTTATGTATATGTACAAAGACCTTTTTACTGGCCACGTCGATGACCAGCTTCTAAGGCCCAATTGAAAATTGTCATCTGCCCTTAGATTATTGCCCACGATGACCGCTTTGCCCACGTCAGAACTGCCCCCGATCACCGCCTTCTACACCGCCTTCCCGATCACCTGCTTCGTATCCTCCGATTACAAAATTGCCCACATCTAAAGTCATGCCCTTCATCTTCATGTTCTCAAGTTGATCCTTCTTTATTCTTAAAATTAGGGCTTGAGCAGAAAATCAGTCGTATTTAGCACAGAGCAAGCAATCGTGAATTACTTTTAATCTCCGATTCAGAAATCGAAGGATTTCCGTTAGTGCTTTCGTGCTCGTGCTTCTAACGACGATAAAGGTGTCTCCATTTTCTTATTTCTCAACTTTGCCCTAGGGTTTATTTGGATTTCAAGTTGAAATTGATCAATTTATATCGAAATTGATAAAATGTGTAGCCTGATTTAACTTAAATATGTGTCATTAGGTAGGAGTTTTGATTGAATAACTGTAACATTAGAAATTACAAATATTTGTAATTAGAATATGGTGATTTGACTGTGATTTTGTTGGCTCTAACAAATTTTGTGCTATTATTATTGGAAAAACGTTGTTGAAAAGTAATAATAGCGTGGCACTTTGAATTCGATATAACAACGAGTGATTTCTTACACGTTCAACAGATTTTTTTTTAAAAAAGCACATGATTATTACTGCAAAGCAAAAAGTATACTTAATGAAGCTGCTGGATTAGGAATAAATTTTTAACCATCTGATTTCATAGGTTGTTAAATTTAATCAACTTGACATTTATTAATGAAATCAAATCAAATTATAACAGTACACTGATGTCATGCATAAAAATATAAAATTGTGAACTTTGGAAAAGAAGATTAATCAAGAGAAAGAAGCATAAAACTTTTTTGCTTAGTGGTTTATGAGCTTTGGAAAATCAGTAATTGTGAACTTTGGAAAAGAAGTTACCTGATAAAACTTAATATGTGAACTTTGGTTTATGAGCTTTGACAATGGTTTGTAAAATCAGAATTTATTCTGTACACATGGTATAAAATGGTTTATTGTTATCTTTGAATCAAACAGTTCATCAAACGGAACAATAATTAAAAGCATTGATAAACCACTTAAAGTTTATCATCGTGAAAGAAGGACAAGTCTAACAAGTTCTAAAGTGAATTAAATTCAGTTATGTTTCTTTGTTTGACTTTTGTATACAACTTTAACATTATAATACAACTTTAACATTATAATAATTTAAATTTATTAGCTTTTGGCTACTGTTAGGGAAATCTGAAGGATATGAAAATAAAGTCAACTGTTAGTCAAGTCGAAGATGAAAAGGTTGATGATGAAATAAACGGTTCTATGGTTTTAAGTTTTTAACTAATGAGGTTAAAACACTAACAACGGATCATGTTGAAGATTTTCAAATTAACAGTTGATGCAAAAAGATCTGAAATATCAGAAGCTTCACTTCGAGCTCTTTTAAATTAAAGACATAAATTTGTAATGGGCCAAAACGGGTCGTTTCAGGTCAGTTTCATCTCATTATATTAAAATTATAAATCTTTTTAAGTTAAAATGATTATGAGGTTTTGTACTTCTATGCATTGGAAAATTTACACTTTGGGATTCTTTTCATATATATTTGTGAGCTAAGTATTTGTGATGCTAAAAAGCCCTTTATGTGATAAAAAGATCGAGACAATCAGACATGGCGGTATGCCTTTTTTTTCTCGGTGCTTGCATAATTTTTTTTTTTGTATGAGAGAGAGATGAGAGGCCTTTTATTAGATTAGAGAAAGAGGTCGCTGGAGAAGATGACCGGAAAAAGGGAAAAAAAAAATTAGTTAAACTAAAAATAGGGGTATTTTGGCCACTTTATATGGAAAGTTACAAAATAAATGAAAATTGAGGATCATATTAAAATATGAAAAAAATTTAGGGACAATAACGTAGAATTTGAAATACCACATGGACATTAATAGTAATTTTAATCAAATATATATGTTCTTACCACATAAATGTTAAGAGTTTTTATTTGTCTTTACTTGTAGAAGGAATTGGAGATTACTTGGATTTAGAGCTAGATGCAGTTATTGATTATTGCAATGAGATCATCAAACAAGACGACATAAAAATTCATGGCCATACAAATCTACGCGTCGCTAAAAGGTTGCAACTGTCGGGAAAGAGCTTATCTGAGGCCCGATTCACTCTGAGAAAAAGCTCCACGCAAGTCTAAACATATGCTATTAACTGGTTCTTGTCAAAACGTGACGGCTAACCTGAAACAAATTTGTGCCCAAAGTTTTAGTTTTTCTCATTATTGATGAACAGTTAATATGCCAGGTATGATGATATTATTTTAATTTTAGTTATAATCTAATTTTTTTGAGTAAAATGATTTAGGAGGTTTTAATTTTATGCATTAACTACAGATCTTTTGACCACTTTGACCGGTTTTATTTCTGTTTTTTCTTTATTTAGCCTTTATAGTTAAACCTTTGCATTAGTAATTGCTTGTACAATTTCTAAGTTGCATATCTTTTGTGTATAGATTGCTGCAAACATAATTGTGAAAGGAATTAATTTGAGTGTCTAGATGTGAGTGACATAGAACCAAGTATTAAAATTGCATCAAATGTCTAATGAGGTTAATAGCGCTCTATTTTTTCCTGATTATCATGTCATTCTTACGCTCGGCTTTGCTATACACATGATGATAATCTGATTTTATCAGGTAGATTCTGTAAATCATATGTAATTAATAACGCATTATACTATTTCATTAATTATAAGGTAATTAATAAAGCAAGAAACTCAGCTGCAACTAACGTGAATACAAAATTGCATCAAATGTCTAATGAGGTTAATACCGCTCTATTTTTTCTGATTATCATGCCATTCTTAAGCTCGGCTTTGCTATACATATGGGTCGTGCTTAGCACGGCCCAAAAGCGTCCTATATTGATATGTGAACTGAAGCTAAAATGTGTGCGTGTGAAAGGGAATCTTCAACTATAAAACGGAACGGAATTTGAACACTGTTATGAATTTTTAATGAACAGTAATCATTTTAATGGTAAATGTATATATTAGCAAATTATACACTTATAAGTGTACGTAGTTCTTATATGTACACACTTATAAGTTTGAACTAAGTTAGAACGTTTTTGCATTTAACTATGAAAGGTTAACTGTATTCATATAATCGTATGGAGCCAAGGAATTAAATTCAAAACTCCATCCTTTCTGCATATACTTATTCGTATTTCAAGAGTTAAATATCAATCTATCATACTAGGGGTGTGCCCGGAACCGGACCGGATCGGACCGGAACCGGTAAACCCGGTTCCCCAAAAACTGAGAATATAAAGACCGGAAACCGGACCGGTTTAACCGGTTCCGGTTCGGTGCCGGGCCGGGTCGGGTTTCAGGCGGTTCTAAAACCGGTGAACCCGCATGTTTCTGTGACCTTTTTCTGCTATTTATCGAGTATTTTTCTGCAGATTTTTGCTGTATTTTCTGTGCAGGTTTTTAATGTTTTTTTATACTGCATATTTACTGCAGGCTTTTACTGCAGTTTTTTACTCCTAAGTTTTTACTGCAGTTTATTACTGCAGTTTTACCAATTTTTTACTGCAGTTTTTCTGCTGCTTTTTACTGCAGTTTTGTTACTGCAGTTTTCTGCAGTTTTTTTGCTGCTTTTTTTTCTGCATTTTTTTTAAAGTTTTTTTCCTGCAGATTTTTATAGCGGTTTTTACTGAATATTTTTTCCTGCACGAACACAGTTTTTTAAAACACCAACAAAAATTCAATTCTAACATAACAGAGCAATATTCAATCACAAAACAACGAGAATAATACGAAATAAAATACATCAAAATTTCAAACAATTCACCGGAAAAATATTCAATTTCGAACATCATCAATCTCAATTTCTTTTCTCCTTGCGTAATTCTTCTTCCAACTCTAATATAAACCGGAAACAAAATAAAGTTGCAATTTGGAAGTTAGTATAATATTATTAATTGGTTACTATAATAAAAGTATTACCTTTAGCGATATCATCATCTTGTAAAATATCTTCGATATTATCCACAATCAGCATCCTTGATTTTCTTACATATCAGGATCGAGTAACTCTAACAAGTTATTGAATCACAGATCTACTAACAAAGAGACGTTACAGCGGATTAACACTCTTGTTATTTGATTAAGAACAATGTAAACTGTAATCGAATAAGAACAATAATAAGAACACAGTTTATCACAAAAAGCTTCAATGTATATTGATTATATCGAACAATACACACGTACGTTTACAATTCGTAAGGAACTATTTATAATAGTCCTTGAAACCTAAACTATTAACTTAGTTATTCTAGGAAACGATTACAATTAAATTTACAAAAGATAAACATTCCATAACAAACTATACAAAAAACTAGAACACGATCTGCACCATATATAGACATCAGTAGTATTTTAGATTGTCAGTAGTAAATCCATCATCAGTAGAATTTTGTGTTTCTGCCCCATCAGTACTATCTTCCATACTTGTTGATCAGTACTAACTGCAGCATCAGTATTAGAATGTTTATATCCCAACAATCTCCCCCTAAACTTGTTAATTCACTTTTAATTAACTAAGTTTCTTCTCTTCTTCTTCCTTCTTCCTTTTCTCTTCTAATACAGCAGCTCTTCTTTGATCACCTTCTAATTTTTTCTTTCTTTGTGCAATTATGTATTTGCTGTTTCTCTTCACAAAGTAGTTATATTTTTCTTGAAACATAGCAAGGTCATGTGGTCGCATGAATGAGCATGTGGTGATCTGGTACATTGTTTCTTCTGAGTGAGGATATTCCTTTTCATACAAGTACAGCTCACACTTCTTACTGGTTCTTTCAAAGAAGTACATATTAACAGTTGGTAGCACATTCCAAGCATATACATTCTCTGTGCTAGTGAAGTTTTCAGGATAGTTGTCTGGATAGAAAGCAGCATCAATCATTTGAGTTAAGTATCCAGCTCCTGAGTTTTTCCATGACTTCTTTGTCATTCTTGGTTTACCAATGATTAAAACTTTAATTATATCACTTCTTGAACATGAAATCACCATTGGTTTCCAAGCAGTAAATCTTTGAGTTGTTTTGTCTTCCTCTGTACAGGTCTTCACCATAACTTTGACCTGTTTCACCGTGAGCTTCTTTCAAATTTAGAAGGGAGACTGCTGCTGCTGCAATTGAATGATCAATCATTCCTTGAATTTTATCCTTCTCCCCCTTAGTGATCTCAACCTGTTGAGCCTCACTATCTGCAATCTTTCTTTGTAATTTTCTGATGAGATTAGATTGCCTTTGAAGCTTGTACTCGAACCTCTTCTGTCTTCTGTTAAAAGTATTGATGTAATGTTTCATATAGCTCATGGTTTTTCCTTGATTGTTCAAAAGTTCCAGACAATGTTGTACAGTGGTTTTAAGGTTTCCTTCCTATCCGTCAATTGGGTTGGTTTAATAGTGCCCTCAGCCCCTTTGGGTGGATCATTGGGCTCATTTGGTACATTGGCTTTTAGGTTTTCCATCCTATCCGTCAATTCAATTTGTTTCTTTCTACCCTTATCACTTCTTGGTGATAAAATGGGTTGTTTAGACACTCTCTTCTTCCTAGAAGAAGCAGTAGTGTCCCCCATGTGGTTTTTTGGCACCGGGGTCCTCTTAGTGCTGCCTCAAAAGATGAGTCATCACTTAGAGTTGCTGAGGTCTGGGTCCTAATGATGTTCTCACTAGCATGTGCACCCACCTTTAGGGCATCAGTAGTGAGAGCCCTTTCCTCATGTCCTCTCTCCTCCTTGGAGGACAACTCTTGGAGTATGGGGTTTGACTCAATTGGTCCCCTGGTGTCCTTTAAGGAAGTTTTCTTCCTTTTATAGATTTTAGAAATTGATTTGGCGATTGGTTGGTCTTCCTCAGAGTGAAGAGTAGCACTCTGTGGATTAATTTCATGTACCTGGGACACATTCAGGACATCTGTTGGTGTAGGCAATTGAGTGGACTGAGTGGGTTGTGTTTGGGCTGTATTTAGTGGTGGAGTTGGTTGGGGTTCAATGGGGTGACTTGAACCTTCTCCAAGTGGTGGTTGATCATAGATCATGTTTGAGAATAGTGGAGTCTCTTTTCAGAAAATTTAAATTGTTTTCTCATGTTTGAGTACACCTTTTTGTTTAATTCAGGTGTAACAAAAATGTTTTTAGGAGTTGAAAGATTTTGAATTTCACAGTTAAAAATATGAGTAAGGAATCTTGGGTACATTAAAAATTTTGAAGATGATAAGTTAGCAAGCATTCCTTCAAAAATCATGTTTGAAAAATTGAATACTTGGCTTGTGCACAAACAAACAACAGCAGATGCTATTGATTTGTTGAACTCATTCCATGTACTCTTTTTAGGAGAGATACAGTGTTGAATAGTATGAACAAGAAATTTCCAAATAGGTGAAAGAAGACCCTTTTGAAAAGTGACAATGTCCAGTCTTCCCTCATACCCCATTTTTTGTAAAGTTTCAACAAGATCCTCCTTAGGAAGAGAAAACATACCTGAATCATCATTCAGTTGAAGATGTTGCCTTATTGATTGTTCTGTGATGATGATATCCCTTCCATCTACTCTGGATTTGATTTTAGACATGTTGGTGTCTTCAATCCTTTCAACATTTTCCCAGAAGTCAACAAGATGTTGTTCATAGGCTTTGGGATTGATCGTCAGAGCAAACTTGATGTATGAGTTCTTCAAGAACATGACTATTGGTCGAAAATCCTTTGTGACATCTGGATTTCTTAAGAATGCACACATATTGTGAAATTCAGAATACTTGAGATCTGTTTTAACTTCGAGAGATTTCAGAGTAGCCATTTGTTTGATTTTGATCTTTGAAATTGATGTTGAAATTGTTGATTTTAAAGAGAGTTTGATCGTTTTTTATTGTGTGAGTGATTTTGTGGAATGAATTTCTTTGCTACTGATGCAGGGTTTTGATCGAGATTTGCAGAGATTAGGGTTTATCGTATCAATACTGCTAACTAAAAAGCTGAATCTTCCTACATCAAATGATTTTGTAAAAAGATCGGCTAATTGATTATCAGTATGAATTTTCTCTACTTTAATTAATTTCTTTTCATTACAATCCCTTATAAAATGAAATCTTATTTCAATGTGTTTTGTTTTTGAATGTTTTACTGGATTATTCACAATACTGATAGTACTTTGATTGTCAATAAAAATAGGAGTTTTAAGAATAGAGATACCAAAGTCTACGAGTTGATTTTGAATCCATAGAACTTGAGCACAACAAGCAGATGCAGCTACATACTCTGCTTCAGCAGTTGATGTTGAAACATTGGTTTGTTTCTTGCATTGCCATGACACCAATCTTGATCCAAAGAATTGAAATCCACCAGTAGTAGATTTTCTATCTTGACATTCACCACCATAGTCACTATCAGTGTAGGCTATGAATTCAAATGGTGAGTCATGTGGATACCAAAGACCAAGAGAAGGTTTGCCCTTCAAATATCTGAATATTCTTTTGACAGCCTGCAAGTGTAGTTCCTTAGGTCTTGCTTGATACCTGGAACATACACAAACACTATACATAATGTCAGGCCTTGATGCAGTTAAATACATTAAAGAGTCTCTCATTGACCTGTAAAGATGTTCATTTACATCCTCCCCCTCAACATCAGGATGCAGATGTTTGTGAGTTTTCATTGGTGTGCTTGTACTTTTGCAGTCTTTCATTGCAAATTTCTCCAATATGTCTCTGACATATTTTGATTGGTTAATCAAAATACCATCTGATCTTTGATTGATTTGGAGTCCAAGGAAGAAGTTCATTGGACCCATTGAGCTCATCTTAAACTTGATCTGCATTAATTCTTCAAACTCTTTGCACAGTTGATCATTTGTTGAACCAAAGATGATATCATCTACATATATCTGAACCAGTAATATATCATCTTTGACTTTTCTTGTGAACAAGGTTTTGTCAATTACACCTCTTTTGAAGTTATTCTTCAATAAGTATGATGACAATGTATCATACCAAGCTCTTGGAGCATGATGAAGGCCATATAGAGCTTTGTCTAGTTTGTACACATAGTCATCATGTTCTGGATCTTCAAATCCTGGAGGTTGACACACATATACTTCTTCTTTAATTTTCCCATAAAGGAAAGCACTTTTCACATCCATTTGATAGACTTTGATTTTCTTGAATGAAGCATATGCCAGAAATATTTTGATTGCTTCAATTCTAGCAACATGTGCATATACTTCATCATAGTCTATACCCTCTTCTTGAGTGTATCATTGGGCTACAAGCCTGGCTTTGTTTTTGATCACTATACCTTTTTCATCTTTCTTGTTTCTGAAGATCCATCTTGTTCCAATGGGTCTTTTTCCTTTTGGTAGAGGTACAAGAGTCCATACAACTTGTAATTTGAATTTAAGGAGTTCTTCTTGCATTGGTATAATCCAATTGGAGTCTTTCATTGCTTGTTGAATTTTCTTAGGTTCCTCATGTGACAGAAAACATTCATACATACATTTATTAGAGATTAGACTGATGTTACAAACATTTGAATTTAATGATGATTTGAATTTGCTTCTTGTATGCATGTTTGAGTTGACATCACTTAGGACTAGGTCCAAAGGATGATTCTTTTCAGTTCTGGTTCCGGGAATTTTGTCAACAATTACTTGACTGTCAAGGTTTGACTCATTGGATTCAGGGATTTGGGCATGTGTCCATGTTTCTTCTTGATTGTTTGGATTTTGTGAAGATTCTTCATTTCTACTGGCATCAGTAGTAACATGATTTTCATTTAATTCAGGTGGTTCATTGTTGTTACTGACATCATTATAGTTAGGTTCATCATCATTTGTTTGAAATTCCGAGTTACTACTGGGATCAGTAGTATCTTGAGAACTGGTGTTGTTACTGGTGTCAAGAATGCTAGGGTTATCAGAGTTACTACTGTCCTCAGTATCAACTGTAGGATCAGTATTAACTAAGATATATTTCATTATGTCTTGACTACCATTAAATGAAGATGATCCTCCTTGTTTGCTTTGATTGTTTGAATCTCCTGCATTATAGTCATAATTAACATCAAAAGACTTGGTTAGATTATCAATGTTAAATAGCCAATCTGGACCATTTCCCTGTTCATTCATCAGATTTTCATTAAAGGATACATTTACACTTTCTTCAATTATCCTTAGCCTTTTGTTAAATACTCTGTAATATTTGCTTTGAGTTGAGTATCCTACAAAGATTCCATCATCTGCTTTGCAGTCAAACTTACCAATTTGTTCTCTTGTAATTGACACTGGCGAGTAGACCTGTGAGAGCCCCCCATCAAAGGTCTATATCTTACCTTTAAAAGCGGGTATAAGAATTGGAAGTCGGGATATCAAATGATTTTAGAAAGCTTATTGAGGGTTTTCTTTTATTAAAAAGTTCATAAGGTGTTTCAAAATGAGGCTTAACTATTAATACTCTGTTTTGAACATAACAAGCAGTATTAAAAGCTCCACCCAAGAGGTTATTGGTAATTTTGAATCTGCAGGCATAGATCTGGCTGCTTCAATGATTGTTCTATTTCTTCTTTCAGCTACACCATTTTGTTGTGGAGTTCTTGGAGAGCTGTACTGCCTGTCAATACCCTAAAGATCACGAAAATCAATTAGATTAGTATTCTTAAATTCTGTGCCATTGTCACATCTAATGGCTTTCACTTTGAGATATCTTGTATTTTCCAGCTTGATTACTAGATTCTTTATATTCTCACTTGTTTCATCTTTGGTCCTAAGAAAGAAAACCCAAGTATATCTGGAAAAATTATCAGTAATAACCAGACAATATTGCTTGTTTCCAATGCTCATTACATTTGTAGGTCCAAAAAGGTCCATATATAAGAGCTGCAATGGGTTAGAAATAGAATTAATTACTTTGGTCTTATGAGAAGTCTTGTGTTGCTTACCTTTTAGGCATGCAACACAGTGATGATCACAGATAAATTCTTTTTGTGGTAATCCAACTACCAAATTCTTTTTGACTAAATTGTTCATATTTTTAAAATTTGTGTGACACGTCCTTCTATGCCAGAGTTCTGATTCATTTGTGTTTGCCTTAGATATAAAACAGTTGATCTCATTTGTGGAAATGAGTTCTCCCCTATATCCAGGCAATACACATTATTTCTCCTTGGAGTTCTTAAAACAACAAATTTTTCATCTAAAATAAAGTCAGGAGAAAGAATGATGCACTCTGTATCTGTAAAAAGAACTTTGTTCTTTTTATCACATACTTGTGAGACACTAACCAGATTGTATTTAAGCTCAGCAACATAAAATACATCATCAAAAGTACTCTTACCATTGGATACTGAACCTTTACCTGTAATCCTACCACCTCTTGGATTTTCACCAAAAGCAACATATCCACCTTCAAAAGACTTGAAATCTCTGAGAATTTGAAGATTTTCAGTCATGTGCCTAGAGCATTCACTATCAATATGTCATGTTCTTCCTTCTTCAGGGATCTGAATGCTCTGCACATAAAGTAAATGGATTAGTTAATTTTGGGAACCCAAGCTTGTTTAGTCTTGGGTTCATCCTTTGAAGAGTAAGAAGTTTTAAATGGATGAGCTTTGTATGCAGTTTTGGTCTTCATTTGTTGTTTAGTACTGGTATTCTGTTTTACTACTGACCTAGGTATATATCTGTAGTTTTTGGCTTTTGAGTATTTTACTACTGATGGACCAGTAGTATTTGGATAATATGAATTTTTAGCATAGTCAGTAGTTTTTTTTTGTAATTATACCAGTCAACATTGTAATTAGGGTTTTTATCAGTAGTTAACCTGGAGTGGTTCCTACTGATGTTTGAAAACTTTCGGTATCTTGGAGATTGATTTTGTTTTCCACTATTTTTGAAATAATTACTTCTGTTAGGGCTTCCATGCCTGATATTTTGCACGAATCTTTGTGCAGTTCTTCCAAATTTAGGAACTTCAACATGTTTGATTTCTTTAGCTTCTTTAGTCTGTTTTAATTTCAATTCTTTTAATTTTTCTTTGTTTTCTTTAAATTCTTTGAATTCTTTGCAGTTGATTGGATTGAAGTGACAATCCTTTGCTATGTGGTTAACTTTGTTGCAAATTAAACATGTTAATTTTGTTGACTTAGCACCTTCAGGCTTTCTTTGTTCTTTTAACTGATTTAGATTTCTTTGATTTCCTCTTCTTAAAATAGTTGGAATATTTTCTGAATTATATTTAGGAGATTCAATTTGACTTTGTGTGGTATGAAAACTTGTATCAGTTGAATCAGTTGTTTGATCATCATCAGATGAATCATTATTGGTTTAAGTTTGATTTTCTATTATAATTCATTTAATATTCTTTCTGAGCTTGATTAAAGAGGAGGGATAAAATTAGTTGGAGGAGGAACTGCATGATATCCCACTCCATGCACAACTTTTTCAGTGGTTTGATTACTGGTTAATTCATCAATGATCTTAGAACTTCTTTCAAATTTTTTAATAGTTAGTTTATTCTGTTGTAATTTCATTTGACATTCTTCTAATTTAATTAAAGTTTCTTTTAACTTTAACTCAGCATATTCTTTATCATAAGTTGTTTGTAATAATTCATCTTTTATTTTTTTATCTGTTATTTGATAAATTTTGATTTGATTTTCAAGATTATCTATACAACCATTATATTCAATTCTTCTGTTTCTATTTAAGATCATCTCATCTAGAGTTTCTTTATTAAGTTTTTCTAATTCTTTATAAGCTTTAATGCATTCAGGTGTGCAGGATTTAGAATGTACCTCAGTAGTAGAATTAGTAAAGGCCATGAGAGCTTGGTTTTGAGCATGTTCCTCTGCTTGAAAGCTCCAGTCATAACCTTGACCCTCTTGTGATACTAGTGCAGTTGAATTTGAAGTACTGTTTTTGTTGTAGTTTGATCTTTGGTCTTTGTTAGGACATTCTCTAGCAAAGTGACCAAGATTATTGCAGTTGTAGCATTTGACTTTGGTCTTGTCAAATCCAGCACGATCGCCTTTGTTGTAGGTCAGATTTTGTCTGCCAGTTCTTTTAAGAAACCTTTTTGTTCTTAAACTTAGCATTGCCATCTGCCACTTGATGTCCATCTCTTCCAGATAATCAGGATTTAGTTGTTCCAAATCTTCACTAATCAATGCAGTGTGTACATGACTAGTGAAAAAGGATTCTCTTGCTACATCTTCAATTCCTGCATTTTTTGAAGCATCTTGACCTGTTCCTGTACTAGACACAAAAGCAGCATTGTTTGAAGGTAAATTAGGAGTTTTATTACTTACCTCAGATTCAAACACTCTTAGTTCATTGTATAGTTCATTCAGGTCTTTCTCTTCCAATGCATCTCCTTGTCTATATATAACAGTATACATAGACCATTCTTCACCAAGAGATCTAAGGAACTTTCTGTTTACATCATCATTGTCTGGTTGAACACCAACTAGATTTAGTTCACCAATAAGCTTGTTGAATCGATCAAAGACTTGTGACAATGATTCATTCTTCTGGCCTTTGAAGTTTTCAAAGTCTTGCCTCAGAACAGATTTCATGTTCCTTTTGGTGCTTTTGGTGCCTACGAACCTCTTCTCCAATGCCTGCCACATCTTCTTAGCATCATCATATTCAACAAATAAATGTTGATAGTCATTGGGAATTGCAAGCAGAAGAGTGCTTAAGGCTTTGAGTTTGATTCCTCTGTCTTTCTTTTCTTTTTCACACTTGAGTTTGTCAGATTCAGTGGACGAACTTGCTAATGGAGTTTGAATGGTTTTGTTCCCTTCAAGAACAACTTCCCACATGGAATAATCAGTAACAAGCATATATTGCTTGATTCTGTTTTTTCCACATCCCAAAGTTATTGGGAGTGAGAATTGGAATTTTGTTAGCCTGTGTGCTTTCATTGTTATCAGACATGATTAACAATTTTGAATTCGAAAGTATGAAATTTTTTGTTGTTCTTAATTCGTAGATCTAGAACCTAAATGCTCTGATACCACTTGTCAGGATCGAATAACTCTAACAAGTTATTGAATCACGGATCTACTAACAAAGAGAAGTTACAGTGGATTAACACTCTTGTTATTTGATTAAGAACAATGTAAACTGTAATCGAATAAGAACAATAATAAGAACACAGTTTATCACAAAAAGCTTCAATGTATATTGATTATATCGAACAATACACACGTACGTTTACAATTCGTAAGGAACTATTTATAATAGTCCTTGAAGCCTAAACTATTAACCTAGTTATTCTAGGAAACGATTACAATTAAATTTACAAAAGATAAACATTCCATAACAAACTATACTAAAAACTAGAACACGATCTACACCAAATATAGACATCAGTAGTATTTTAGATCGTCAGTAGTAAATCCATCATCAGTAGAATTTCGTGTTTCTACCCCATCAGTACTATCTTCCATACTTGTTGATCAGTACTAACTGCAGCATCAGTATTAGAATGTTTATATCCCAACATTACCCAATCTTGAGTGCAAACTAAAGCCTCAACGATCGGCGTGGCCAAGTTACTTCGATAAGGATCTAATATGCGACCGCTTGTACTAAAAGCCGACTCGGATGCCACCGTCGATATTTGAATTGCCAAAAGATCTAAAATAAATATATATAGTGTTGTAGTATAATATTATATTTATAAAGATAAATATATATATATTAAAATTATACCTTTAGCCATCCGAGAAACAATTGGGTAACGGGTTGCATTTTGTTTCCACCACAATAAAATATCAAAGTCCTTAATATAAGGACTTGTCGGCTCATCCAAGTATGCTTTTAATTCCGTTTCCATTGTAGAAGATGTGTTATCCGCTTCTTCTAAAATATCACCCAAAAAATCATTATCATCATCATAAATTACTTCTTGGCTACCATTGTTTTGAGAAGATACGTTACACACGGGAATGTCAAATTTTTGCTTGTAAGTATTAAAAAAATATCGAATCTCCCTTCAAGATCTTTTATCATATCTTTAACCAAATCTATAATTTCTTGGTGTGGCACTCTAGGCTTATTTATTCTTTCCAACTTCTCAAAGGAATTTTTAAGAAACACAATCTTCATTCGCGGATCCAATAAAACCGCAAAATACATATAGTCGTTGAGGTTTTCGATTTTTCCCCAATACTTGTCAAATTTGCTCCGCATTTCTTTGCCAATCAAACAAAATTGGGGCTTTGCCGACCATGTTCGGATATGTTTGTCAACATCACATATTTCACTAAAAAATCTATGTGCCAAAGGTTTAGAAGTTGACGACACTAGGACCGTTTTGGTCTTGAATTTATCAAGAAAATCTACCATGCCTTTGAAAACAACAAAATCTTCATGGGTGGGGGCTTGAATATCTCTTGCAAATGAAGGATCTATCACAAAAAATGAATACTAAATTAAATAAAGGAACTAATAGTAAGTAGATTAAAAAATAAATTTGTAAATTACCTACGACACGATACTTGAGGAAAACATCTTCCAAATCCACATCAATTTTCAATAACTCGTAAGTTGAGTTCCATCGAGTGGGACAATCATTGCACAAAAACTTTTTCCATTGCACACCAAGGTCTTTCATACACTCTTTAAACCGTGTGATCCTTTGTGTGGAATTTCTTATATACCGTACGACTTTTTGCAAACATTTAACACTCAACTCGTTTTCATTCAACCCATCTTTTACAATAAGATTAAGAATATGTGCCATACACCTTATGTGAAAGTGTTTGCCACCGTCATACATAGTTGGTAAAACTGTAACTAAAAATTCCATTGCTTTGTCATTTGACATAGCATTATCCACCGTTATTGTCATTACATTTTTTATACCCCAACCTTGTATGCATTCTAAAATTTCTCTCCCGATATCCTCCCCCTATGACTATCTATGGGTCTAAATTCAAAAGTGCATTGTCCAATTCTCATCAATAAAGTGTGCCGTGACAACCATATAATTCACCCTTTGACACGAGCTAGTCCAAGTGTCCGTGGTCAAATGAACCGTATTTAGGGGATTACTTAAATATGTTAACAATTTTTTTCTCTCATCAATATAATACTTTGCAACTTGTTTTGAGATGGTTGTTCGGCATGGAAAATGTACCTTATAGTTTAATGCACTAGTGTACTCAATAAAAGCTTCATTTTCGACAAACTTAAATGGTAGTTCACCCACAACAAACAAATTTAGCAAAGCTTTTTTAATTTTGTTATCATCATGTTTCCAACTAGTAACACTTGCCTCCCCTTTCCCATCTTTTTTAAATTGTAACATGGTTTGCTTTTTCAAGTTATCCGGGTTTTTTTAGAAATAGGTATATGCTTATTTAATGTAGACGTACCATTCTTATTTGGGTCGGCTTTGATAACCGTAACACAAAATAAGCACCTCCCATGCTTGATTTTTATTCCATTCTCGTCTCTAATAAAAATCCGTTTAAACTTTGTCCAACAAGGAGCTGTTTCTTTCCCCTTTTTCTTTATTTTCTTCTTATTTGTTAGTCCATCGTCAATTTCATCACTGCTATCTTCGTCATCATCATCAAAATTGTGTATTCCTTCTTGAGTATTTTGTTGTTGAGGTAATTCTTCAAAAGGGTTTTGAATGAACTCCTCATCATCATCAAGCTAAAAAATACAAAAAAAAATGTGCATTTGAATTAATTTATACTCAAACAGATGCTATTGAAGTCATAAACAAGTACATATACAATTGATTAATAAATACAAATACTGAATTATTATTTTTTGAATAGCTCCGCATCAATAAAATTGGAACAGAACAAGAAGACGATAGTGATGATTTCAAAGCAAAAGCAATTGTATTAATATATATATATTCAAAATTGGAACATAAGAAGAAGACAATAATGATGATTTCAAAGCAAAAGCATTGTATTAATATATATATATTCAAAATTGGAACAGAAAGAAGAAGACGAAAAGGATGATTTTTTTTTAACGAAACCTTCTTTTAAGTTTCCTGATCTCCAAAAGTGATCTCCATGTTGTCGATTTAATATATATATTCAAAAGTGATTTTTTTATAGTCTATTTCGATCTCCAACTTTACATAACTCATACTTAAGAAATTAATAAAACAAAAATCGCTAATCAACATAGTTTTTCAAAAACTTACTTGTGTTTCATGAGTATTTTGCCAATTCTCCATTGATTTCTCTTGACTTCGATCAGTCGATGTGTTTCTAGAGTTTAAGAAGATGAACCGTATTCTCTTGATAGGAAATCTCGCTTTGTTAGTCACGTAGCTAGTTTATGGGAATATTGTTATGAAAGGGTAATATTCTATAAAAACCGTCCATATCCCTACCAAGTTTAAAACTCCCATATTTAGAACCGATATAGGAACGGGAACCGGACCGCCTAACCCGGTTCCGGGTCGGGCCGGTTCCGGTTCCGGTTCGGTCCCGGTTCGGTTCCGGTTTTTCGGTTCTGAAGCACACCCCTATATCATACAACTGTAAAGAGTGGCAACTGTTACACGTAAAAACACATGATATTGATCCATAAGTTAGTAAGAATGTGACTTAATTTTAATCCGGACAGATCGATGTAAATGTGTAATTAGACATATTTTTAAGCAGTGAAATACAAATAATTTAATTTGAAAGTATAGCACAATGTGAGGTGATATCTACATCTTAAAAACTTACTCTCACATCATAAGTTCATAACATATGTGTTGATATACTTGTACATTGTACTTTAAAAATTGTACAATACGGTGAGTGAAATAGTTTTTTTTTTTTTTTGTGTGTATATATAACTTGGTTAATACAATTGATCATTGTCAACATATAAACAAGTGATCATTGTCTCTTAAAGCATCAACATCTTCCACATGAGATCCATCCTCCATTAAAATCACATTCCCTCTTTTCCCCAATTTCATCTCTGCATTTAACATAATCTTCAATTTTAAAACCTTTGACAATCTATTGTAATCCATGGAGTTGAATGTACGACATTAATTAATTAATTAATTACCTGCTAATTTCAATAGCTCTGCCATTGATTCCGGCAACTGGATTACTTTTCCGGTGTCGATTCTTTCATCGCGTGGATTATGTCCATGAATTATAACCCTTAAAGGAATTAATCTTCTTGAAGGTATATTAATTGGTGTTCCTGCCAATTATACAACTAATTAGTTAGTTCTTATTTTTGTTTCTTGACATTGATTGTATTTAAGATCACTAACCTTGATTATCTTCTTGATCATAATTTGATGTTCTGTGGTTTCTTGATTCGTCAAGCGATGTTACTTGCTGCAATTTGATGTACTTAAGTAGCTAGGAGAGCATATTTAGCAATTGTAATATGATTACCAAATATAACTATATCTTAACTTAACATGTTTTAAAATTAAAAAAAAAAACACTAATAAGTTCTTTATAAGTTACTAGAAATCATGAAGAATAATTAACCTCGGTATTTAAGTCGGATAATAGGTCTGTTAAGAACGGTATCTCGTCTTGTACCTCCTTCTTCAAGTCCTTTAGATACTGGAAATTTAAAACTAGCATGTTAGTTAATTCAGTTATTTGTTAGATTTTTTTGTAAAATAAGATCATAAATTAAGAGCTTAATTGATATCACCTGAATTAAATTGGAGATGATTATCTTTCCATCGTGGTTAAGTGGTTGCAACAGTTCCTTGAAGTGATGATGGCTGATTCGAACCACCTGAGAAAGTTTCTTGCTTCTCACCGTTAACGGTTGAGGAATATTAAAGAATACACCGATTTCGCCAAACATGTCCATTGGCCCTAATTTTGTCAAAAACTAGAAGAAGAAAAAACGTGACGTTAATATTTTGATGATTAACATAAGTTTTGTCTACTTAATGTGTTTTGATTCAACAGATATACAGTTTTCGGGCTTGTCAGATTGCTTATCAAACTGAATAAAGATTAACAAAGATTTTGATTAAGCGGTTTTAATAACCAATCTTGATGCAGCCCAAATGATGCAGACCCGAGTGTGAAATAACTCAATAAGAGACCCTTTTGTTCCTTAATGCCTAACATTTTGACAAAAAATCAGGCTAAAAAAATATTGTATTTTGGAAGTTATTTGCATTTTAAAGTTTTTTTTTTTAAAATTTTTATTTTCGGAGTTTGTTTTAAGTCCAATTTTAAGCCCGTTTTTTTTTTTTGCACATTCAAAAAATCTAGACATATTAGGTTTTTTTTCACACACTTGAACTTTTAATTGGATTTTTTTTATGAAAATTGATTTTAACCCAAAATTTATGTTATTAAGTTGAACAGATTTTGAAGACCAAATCCACGGCATTCTTTGAATCTGCATCAAATCCTAATTAAACATCCTTTTAATGAAAGGAAAAACGTACATGCTCCATTCCATTTCGATGTGTTAGCACCTCCTGCATTTGAATTTGAACACGATTAATTAAACCCCACTCCTAATAAGATTTTGATAATGCTAAATTCAAGATTTTGTTACCATGGCTCCAGAAACTATGATATAAAAATCAGTTGGTATCTCATTTTGTAGTACAACTTCAACTTTAGGCGGGAAGTATTCGGCTTTCAAATCTGCAACTAATTGGGTGCTAAGATCTTCTGAAATCCCTTTAAAAAGATACGTTTTCTCGACGGTTTTCCGAAAAAGATGTTGTGCGATGCTTGATCTAATCGCTTTCGGTAAGTCCTCGAGAACTTCTTCTTGTTGTAACTCGGCTGTTTTGAATTTGAGTTGCATATGTGCTAACATTTGTTCTTTTAATCCTTCTGGTAATCTGTTCTTGCTTGCGTACCGTAATATCTCGTTGATTGAATCCCTCTTTATTACATCAAAATTAACCAATTAATTAAGAACCCTAATAAAAAAATCACATTTCTGATCTATATAGGGTTTCAGTTTTTTTTAAGTAATGGGGATTTCAAACAAATTATCAGTTTCAATGTGATTTTAGAACGTTTTTCAAAAGTATGGTTATCTGGTGTTTGAAAACCCAAATACTCCCCAAAATGCATCACGTGTCAATCATCCCCTTACGAAAAATTTCAAAGTAAAATCAAGATTCGGGATTCCAAATAACGGAAATTGGTTGATTGCACACACGAGGGACAAACTTGAGGGAATATATGGGTTTTCAAATGTCAGATACCATACTTTTGAAAACAATTTTAAACCACAATAAATTAAACCGATAATTTGTTTGAAATCTATATTAATTTTGTAAAGAGTTCGATAATTTGTACAAATAACCAGTGTTACAAAAAGGTCAAAAACTTATGCGTCACTACTTTCATTTTTATTGTAATTATCAATGTCAAATTAGATATAATTAATCAAAGATTAGAGGTGGAAGAGAAGTTAAAGTTACCATAACAAAGGTTCTAACGGCACTATGAACGATTAAATTTGTCATGTTTCCGATCAAGTACGATGTGAGGCCGATGTTGAACAACATGTAGAAGATATTAAACACTTTCTCTCCGGGATTTACGGCATGCAAATCACCATAACCGACGGTCGTAAGTGTAACAATCGACCAATACAACGAATACGTGTACCCTAACCACACGCTTTGATCTTCGAAATCTTGGATGATAGATCCAAGCCACGTGGCCTCCGATGGGTGATGATGGGTGGCAATCCAGTAGTAAAAGCATCCAGCTGAATGCACGGCGAATAACGTAACCTATAAATTTGATTTATTAATTAAAGTGAATTTGAATAATGTGTCCATAAAACGATGTCGTACGCCACCACTTACAAATATTAACTTGATGTAACGTGTCCAAAAGTAGCTGAATCTCGTGTCCTTTTCTAACCTGGAGAAAAGCTCACTGACTCGCCGGAGCCGCCATAGACGGAGTAGATTGAGGAACCCAAAAACCTGCCCAGGGTGGAGCTTTCCGGTGAACAGGCGGTAGATGGACTGAAACGGCAGCGTAGAAGCAACGTCCATCGGGAACATCATATGTGAGACATAACTGATAAACGAACAAAAATTGTGGATCTTGAAAAAAAAAAATGGAGTGTACGATTATACAAATGCTAAAAATTAACGGTAACTGCCGTAAGGGCTGTCACTGGACATGTATCTGAAATTGTACATTAGTCTATAACCACCCTCCTGAATTTTCGGAATTAGGCTCCCATAAATCAATGTACCATTTTTTATGCACTTAATGACAGTCCTAAGGGCTATCATTATCAAAACTAAAAAATTAATAGTTATAATTAATTACCGTGCGGCGATTTTTTTGTGATCATCGACAAGAAGATATGTAGATTTGTCTAAGTAAGCTACGAAGAATGTTAGGATGATATCGATGAGGAAGAATAAGTCAACGACTAAATCGACGTACATGAGAGACCCTGTTGCAACCTTTTTGAAAGCTAGCTCGAAAGGCGATGACCATGCTGAGTATATGACTAATATTACTAGATATGCTTGCCACCACCTGTACGTGTTATATATTAACATCAAATAACTCTAACGGGTTGTTTTGAAAAGCTTATTTATTTTGGTTATAAGTTTATATAAACTTAAATAATTCATTTAAAAATAACTTATAAAATCTTTTCTCCTGTGAATAAGCACACCCCTAAATTGGGGCAGTAAAATTAGTAGTGAAGGTTTTCTCTATAAAGCAAACTCAACAAATTAAAAAAAAAAAGTGAATATCTCGAAAATATGACTCGGAACAATGTTAAAAAAAAACGTTGTAAAAATTTGGGTCCAGTTATATTAAACACAAACTTGATCGGCTAGCTACATTAAAATGTACTCAAGATTATCAATAGAAGCTCTGCGTTTTGTAATAGGCCAATATAACATATGATGGAAACAACGCTGATACCCAAGCTCTTTAAATGAGGGATATGAGAAGTAAAATGTAGATATTTATGTTTTTACCCAGATATAATAAATTGCTCTAGTGAAAACCTCCAAGGATATATGTATGGAAGATATATTAACTCGCAAATATGTCATAAATTAATGTTCTACAAAACCTTCATGGCTTCATATATAACCAAATAGTGTGGCTTTTCAATTAAATGTTTATATCTTTAAGTTTTTTTTATGTGTATTAACCTCTAAAATTAAACTAATGTGGATATGGTTATTTTCACGAAATTTGACCGGATTAACCGTAAAAAAGCATGAGTAGAAAGTTTGATGTCACCTTTTAATCACTTTTAGTTCAATGCCTATTTAAAGAATACGGTCAAACATGTTTATTATTTGGTCAACCTTTTGAAGAAAATGGTCAAACGCGAAACAATACAACAATTGTTAACGCATAAAGTATTGAACACTATATGGTAACTTCTTTTTTTTTTTGAACAGCAATACTATATGGTAACTTAATAACAAGTTAGGATCATTCATTATTTTTTTCGAACATCAAACTATATCAACAAAGCGTTTAAATTACCTTAAAAGTCTCGAGATTCAACGGTTTTAATAACAAATCATACGTATCAAAAGACAAAATGACATGGATACTATACATAACGCAACAATTACTTTATCGAACTATCAAATCAATAACGTACGGAAAATTGTAATGATTCCAACTAAATTTTCATACTTAATCCTCATACTCATAAAATGATTGATAACTGGAATACACTAATTTTTATTCCTAATCTCATCATATGATTAAAACACTTATATTGATCAAATAAGTATGAGGATAACCAAGTATCTTTATCTCAAAATATATATAAACATGTTTGAAGAACTCACCGATATCTACGATCATAAGGTGCAATAACATATTTCTTGAGAGGAGGTGAATCTTCACCAACGAGTGTTCCAAATGCAGGCAAAAGACTACTTGAAACGGAAGCCAAATTCTTCAACACTTCACCACTTGAATGTCGTCTATACAACAATGGCATTGGTGATCGTGTTTCTGACATCCCTTCCATTTCCGGCCTCCGGAGTTGAGATTTGTTGTTTTGTTTAAGTTTGGTTATGATATATATACAGAGAGATCTACATATTTCTATATTTCTGATTTAAATTTAAATAAAATAATAATAATAAAATTAAGAAATATAACACCATGTTAGGGAAGATAATATAGTTAACAAGGGAAGTCTTGACTTTCCGTTTTTGGAAATACAAGATTTAAACTGTTGCTTACTTTATGAGGATAAATAAATGATTTTGATGACTTTCTAGATATATTAATTATTTTTCAGTTTATATCTATTAACTATTGACCAATCCTTCCGTTTAGGGATTGCAACCGCTTAATTAATCATTATAGTTTTCATCGACATGCCTTTGAGTTACAGTATTCAAAGTGTACATAACGTATCCAAGTAAAATTGTTAAAAGCGTGTGAATTGATTTATACTAAATTTATCTACTTATCTTCTCTTTCATTTCATCAATATAAATTTCAAGTCAAATAATTATATTAGGAAAAAGAATTATTGGACACAATATAATCCTTTTATGAGTAGAATGAGAGTGGACAAAATTATGTTTTGACCGATGCCATCGAAGGAAGGATGACATGAAGAACTGAACAAGATAGCCGGATCAGGACGAGCTATGTTTGTTTTCGGTTGAGAGAATGATGTGTTCAAGGCAATTTATAATTCATACAAGGCAAATTAGAATTTTTCAAGGCAATTAAATAACTTTGTTTCTCTTAAATAACTTTATTTGCCTTATATAAGTAAATTATGCATTGAACAAATCAATTCCATTTTCGGTTCTCTCTTAGAATGTTAAATAAATACTGAATTAGTTGTAAATCGAAATTAAATTGGTTTAGAATGGTTTAGTTCTGATTTTAGATTATCTGTCTTGTTTCTAAAATAAATAAATAAAAAACTTTAGGGACATTATCAAAGATATAAAGAGGCGTAATTATTGATGATTAACAATTTTACCAAATTAAAATTTCCATAATTATCACAATACAAATAACAATAATTTAATCCTTCAAATGTTAAATAACCTTCAAATTAGGAATCCGAATTATGTTGTTTTAATACATTAGAATTTTCCATTTGATATTTTTTTGTTATGGAATTTTTGGTAATCCAAAAATTAGGTAAAATTTAAGGTAGTCCATTAATTTTATCTAGTTTTAAGGGATAATTATTAGCTATTAGATCAAGAAAAATCAATGGTCAAGATCAAGATTCAAACCACCACCACCACTACAATCTTGGTGATTCTTGCTCCTAAGTTGAAGATCTAAGGTAAATCTTCATTCCTCTTGAGTTTTTAGCCATAGATTCAAGTAGGGAAAGCTTAAATCTCAAACCCTAGTTATGAAATCGTTCATGAATGGTTAAAGGGAAGTAATATAACTTAGATCTATGGTATTTGGTCATGAAAAACGTGGTCATGCTATGAATACATGAAAATGTGGTGATTTATGATATTAGGGTTTGGTAATTTGGGGGAAAATGGTGCTAGTAGTTAACTAGCCATGGATTATGTAGTTAGTATAGATGTTTAATGCAAACCATTGTATTGGTTTTGTTATAGATTGTCAGTTGGAGGATTTGAGGCATTCAAATCTTGAGAAGTGATATTGGTGTTTAAGGAAACACAACATTGGATAGGCTTGGCAAAGGTGAGTACATGTGAACTTTCAAACTGGGTACATAGCTAGTAAATGTTTTTATGATTAAATGATTTGTCGAGTCTTTAAGTAATTTAGTCATTTATGTGATTTATGATGAATTGCTTGTATGATGATGAAATGATTGATTGATTGAGAAATGATGGAGCTATAAGCTCATAACGATAAAAGATAAGTAGTGATGACGATGATGATGTCCCTAGGGCCGTAGTAGATTGGAGGCATTCCGGTTACTACGGTACCTTAAGGTTAGTGGTAGATTGGAGGCATTCCGATTACCCAATACCTATGAGTCCCGGTAGATTGGAGGCATTCCGATTACCGTGGAAATGATGGTCCTGATAGATTGGAGGCATTCCGATTATCTTGACATTGGCCAATGATGAAAGTGATAAAGTGACCCAAAACAAACTTAGTAATATTATTTTAAGATTAAATGATATTATTTGACTATTTTTTTATCGGGTCTAAAACCCATGTATCTCACGAGGCAATTTTGTCTCACGTACTATGTTTGTGTTTTTGCTATGTACTCAGGTTCGGGATCGAAGATCTAGGAGGCCCGTTTAGAAGAGGCCTTGTTGAGATTAGCTCGGTGTTGATGATTAGAGTCCTTATCCTATGGTTAAGATATAATTTGTAACACCGTTTTTGTAAACTCTGATAATCTCGAACAAGAAACCTTTTCGTTTTTGTAAAACTGGCATTTGATGTTGATACAATATTATGTATTTTGAATTAAATGGTATTTAAATGTTGTTTTGAAAATTGAGGTGTTACAACTTGGTATCAGAGCTATAGTTTAAGTGAACTAGGTTGAGTTGACCATCCTAGACTTAAACTGAGCTAGTAGGACCGTAGGTTCCATAGGATACCTGTGAATGGCTATTGAGACCTTAAGTGTAGGTTCAATAGGGTTGACCTTGGAGGATTAGGTCATGTTTGGTTTTGGGACGGTCAATGTTACCGTTACTTTGATAAATTGACTTCTAAATGATTAATGTCTTATTATAGCAAAATGGTGAGAACTAGAAGTACAAGAGGCCCACTTGATCAAGGGCAAGATTCGAACAACATTGTCGAACCGGTGTTTGGCCCTCCACCTCGGGAAGGGGAGGAAAATTCGGGTGTTGAAAGGAATACTCACACCCCGGTCACCGTAGAACACCTCCAAACTATGTTCAATCAAATGAGGGACATAGTGAATGAGGATGTGAACCGAATCCTCAACGAACATAAGGCACGTGAAAGGCGGGAGGAATCTCCACCCCGCACGAAGAGCAAGTCGAGTAGCGTTGCTCAAACTGAAAGGTCTTCAACTGAGGAAGAAAGTGACCCCGAGCCGAGGGAAAGAAAAGGTTGTACTTATAAGAGTTTTATGGCTTTCAAGCCCGATAACTACTATGGTAGCTCCTAACCGAAATTCACGATCCGTTGGATCCGTGAAACCGAACAAGTCCTTGAAGCTAGTAAATGCAAGGAAGGCGATATGGTGATTTATGCTTCCCGGTTGTTGAAGGATGAGGCCCTCGTGTGGTGGGATACTTTGTATGAAACATTGGGAAAGAGGGCGATGTACAAGATGACTTGGGATGAGTTTGTGAAACGGTTGAAGGCAAAGTTTTGCCCCGAGAGAAACTTAGAAAAACTTCAAGAAGAATTCGTTCATTTGAAGAAAGGTAATTTGAGTGTCGATGAGTACACTAAGAAATTCACGGGATTAATCCCGTTTGTGATCAAATTGTATCAGGATGAGAGATCCCGGATTGTTCGTTATGCTAATGGACTCCCGTGGGAGTATGAATTGGAGGTTAATAGGGCCGCCACACTCGATGAGGCTATCGGTGCGGCGAGAAATGTTGAAGAGGTTGGCCAAAGAAGAATCAACGAGAGGCCAAAGTTTGAAAAGTTTGAAAAGAGGAAGTTTGAAGGGAGCTCGGGTTCGGTGAAGAGAGGAAAGTTCACCCCGACCTTCTCTAAACAAACAAGTGTGGGTGCTTGTAAGAAGTGTGGCAAAGACCACAAGGGAGAATGTTTGGTGGATACGAAGTCATGTTTCAAATGTGGAAGACCGGGGCATATGGCAAGGGATTGCCGGGCCAAACCGTTGGATGAAATCGAGTGCTATTCGTGCCATGAAAAAGGGCACTATAGCAATGCATGCCCGAAGAAGGGAAGTGAGACCATGGTGTCGACCGCTCAAAAGAAAGCGGAGCCGACAAAGGTCAAGGGACGGTCCTTCCAACTTACCCGAGAAGAAGCCAAGGAGGCCCACGATGTCGTTTCAGGTACCCTACTCGTAAATTCTATTCCCGCCCGGATTTTATTTGACTCGGGTGCTACTTATTCGTTTGTGTCACATGATTTTGTTGTGATGTTGAATGTGCCATTAGAACTTCTTGATGAAATTTATGATATAGAAATTGCGGATGGTAAAACCTCCATAGTTCAACATATGTGTCGGAATTGTGAATTGGAAATAGATGGGAGAAAGTTTAAGGTGAATTTATTACCCATGGAAATTGCGGGTTTTGATATAGTTATAGGTATGGATTGGTTGGGTGAGAATCAAGCAAAGATTTTATGTGGGAAGAAGATAGTCTCGATAAGGACTCCCGACAATGAAAAAGTTTATGTGTATGGTGAGAGACGACATCATTTGCCATGTCTTATGACCGCGGTTAAAGCTAGGAAATGTTTAGCCAAAGGATGTTCGTCCTTTTTAGCATATGTGTTAGATGGAAGGAAAGAGAAGAAGTCGGTGGAAAATGTAAAGGTGATTCGGGATTTTCCCGAGGTATTTCCCGACGATTTACCGGGATTGCCACCGGAGAGGCAAGTAGAATTCCGTATTGATTTAGTTCCGGGAGCGACGCCGATAGCTCGGGCTCCATACCGTTTGGCTCCCACCGAAATGCGGGAATTGATGTCCCAGTTGCAAGAGTTACTCGACAAAGGATTTATTCGTCCTAGTTCGTCTCCATGGGGTGTGCCCGTATTGTTTGTTAAGAAGAAAGACGGTTCGATGAGAATGTGCATCGACTACCGAGAGTTGAACAAGATGACCATTAAGAACCGATACCCCTTGCCTAGAATCGACGACTTGTTTGATCAACTTCAAGGTGCCGACTATTTCTCGAAGATCGATTTGAGATCGGGTTACCATCAAGTTCGAGTGAAAGAAGGAGATACCGAGAAGACGGCGTTTCGTACACGTTATGGGCATTACTAGTTTTTGGTAATGCCATTTGGGTTGACTAATGCACCGGCCATTTTTATGGATCTTATGAATCGGGTTTGCAAACCATTCCTCGACAAGTTTCTTATCGTATTTATTGACGATATTCTTATTTATTCAAAAACCGAAGAAGAACACGAGAATCATCTAAGACAAACGTTAGAAGTGCTACAACGAGAGAAATTGTATGCCAAGTTTTCTAAATGTGAATTTTGGATTCGAGAAGTCCAATTCCTTGGTCATGTCGTGTCCCGAGAAGGAATCAAAGTTGACCGTCAAAGATTGAAGCGGTTATGAAGTGGGAACCGCCACGAACTCCAACCGAAGTGAGAAGTTTTCTCGGCCTCGCCGGATATTACCGTCGATTCATTCAAGACTTTTCTCGAGTGGCGACACCACTCACATTGTTGACCCGAAAGAGTAGTGAGTTCGTGTGGGGAGAAAAGCAAGAAAGAGCATTCGCCACATTGAAAGAAAAATTGTGTAACACCCCGGTTCTCACGTTACCCGAAGGGATGGAAGACTTCGTCGTGTATAGTGATGCTTCACATAAAGGTTTGGGTTGTGTTTTGATGCAACGGGGGAAGGTGATTACCTACGCCTCGCGACAACTAAAGAATGCAGAAGAAAGATACACGACTCACGATTTAGAGTTGGCGGCGATAGTGTTTGCTTTAAAGTTATGGAGACACTACTTATACGGTACGAGGTGTACGTTATATACGGACCACAAGAGTCTTCAATACGTTTTTACTCAAAAAGACCTAAATATGAGGCAAAGAAGATGGATCGAATTGATACAAGATTATGATTGTGAAATTGTCTACCATGCGGGGAAGGCCAACGTGGTAGCCGAAGCCTTGAGCCGAAAGGCGTATGAAAAGCCGTTTAAAGGAAAGCTAACACGTATTGAAGTAGTATCGAGTATAGTAGAACGAATCAAGAATGCCCAACGAGAAGTGATGGAAAAAGATGAGTTAAGGCAAGAACGATTGGGAAAAAACCAACATTTTGTGGAAAATAAGCAAGGGTTGAAAACCGTGGGTGGACGAATTTGGGTTCCCAAGTTCGGGGGTACCCGAAAGGAGTTACTAAACGACGTTCATAAGTCTAAGTATTCGATCCACCCGGGAAGTACAAAAACGTATCAAGATATGAAGAAGATGTATTGGTGGCCCGGGATGAAGGCAAGAGTGGCAAAGTATATTTCTAAGTGTGCCACGTGTGCACAAGTAAAATCCGAGCATCAAGTACCTTATGGGGTAGCTCAATCGTTACAAATCCCGGCTGGAAAATGGGATGATATAACAATGGATTTTATTGTTGGGTTGCCAAAGACGAGCAAGAACCACGACGCCATTTGGGTCATTGTTGACCGGTTGACCAAAAGTGCATTATTCTTGGCAATTCGGGAAACCATGCCACTTGAAAAGTTGGCAAAGTTGTATGTGGATGAAGTAGTGAGACTTCATGGAGTCCCGTTGTCGATTGTGTCCGATAGAGACGCGAGGTTTACCTCGAGATTTTGGAGATCGTTGCAAGAGGAGTTGGGAACGAAGTTGCGGTTGAGTACGGCTTACCACCCGCAGACCGATGGTCAAAGCGAGAGAACCATTCAAACGGTTGAAGATATGCTAAGATCGTGTGTGCTAGATTTTGGAGGTAAATGGGATGAACATTTACCGTTAGTTGAGTTCTCCTACAATAATAGTTATCAATCGACCGTTAAAATGCCGCCTTATGAGGCGTTGTATGGAAGAAAATGTAGAACCCCATCGTGTTGGCTCGAAGCGGGTGAGACGAAACTCACGGGTCCCGAAATTGTGAAATTGACCAATGAAAAGATTGGGATAATCCAAACAAATATGAAAATAGCCCAAGATCGACAAAGAAGCTACTCGGGTTTGAAAAAGAGACCGTATGATTTGGATGTTGGAGACATGGTGATGTTGAAAGTATCGCCTTGGAAAGGCGTGATGCGGTTTGGTAAGAAAGGCAAATTGAGCCCAAGGTATGTTGGCCCGTTTAAGATTTTGAAACGGGTCGGTTTGCAAGCTTTCAAGTTAGAACTCCCACCCGAACTTCAAGGTGTTCACGATACGTTTCATGTAAGTTATTTGAAGAAGTTCGTGGGTGAAGTTGAAAATATAATTCCGTTACAAGAGTTGCGGGTTGATGCCCCGAACCGATTGATTGAGGAACCCGAAGCCATACTAGAGTCAAAAACCAAGAAACTTCGGAATAAAGAAATTGAATTGGTGTTGGTCAAGTGGAAGCATTCACTTGGGCCGAACTTGACTTGGGAAGTCAAGGACGAGATTCGGAAAAGATACCCGAACTTTGTAAATTATGATGAGATTTCGAGGACGGAATCTCCTTAAGGGGTAGATAGTTGTAACGACCCGAAATTTGTAAATAAATAAATTGTACAAAAATATGTTAAATAAGGATAAATCGTTTAAAACACGTAGGAATTGGTTTCATGTCGTTTGGAGTCCGTATGAGAAAGTTATGGACGAAACCGTGTTGAAACCTAGACCGAAAAGTGCAGCCCTGCTGCACAGGCAAGTTCGCGGCGCGAGCCTGGCGTGAGCGAAACGCGAGGTTGAGCAGAGGGACCAGAGCTGGAACGCGAGCATCTCGCGTCGACTTCACGGCGCGAGCCAGGCGCGAGCCTGGCGCGAAGTCTGGTAAAAAGCGGCAACTAGCAGGCAGACCCGCGTCTTCTCGCGACGCGAGCTCGGCGCGAGCGGGGCGCGAGCTCTTCCGACCAGTGCATTAAATTGGGTTTTTGGCCATAAATGCATTTCCATCAAACCCTAGTTTTCTCTCTTCAAGTGTGTGAGCGTTTTTGAGTGTAAAGCATCGTTTGGAGCTCAATCTTCATCAAATCTTGGTGATTCTTGCTCCTAAGTTGAAGATCTAAGGTAAATCTTCATTCCTCTTGAGTTTTTAGCCATAGATTCAAGTAGGGAAAGCTTAAATCTCAAACCCTAGTTATGGAATCGTTCATGAATGGTTAAAGGGAAGTAATATAACTTAGATCTATGGTATTTGGTCATGAAAAACGTGGTCATGCTATGAATACATGAAAATGTAGTGATTTATGATATTAGGGTTTGGTAATTTGGGGGAAAATGGTGCTAGTAGTTAACTAGCCATGGATTATGTAGTTAGTATAGATGTTTAATGCAAACCATTGTATTGGTTTTGTTATAGATTGTCAGTTGGAGGATTTGAGGCATTCAAATCTTGAGAAGTGATATTGGTGTTTAAGGAAACACAACATTGGATAGGCTTGGCAAAGGTGAGTACATGTGAACTTTCAAACTGGGTACATAGCTAGTAAATGTTTTTATGATTAAATGATTTGTCGAGTCTTTAAGTAATTTAGTCATTTATGTGATTTATGATGAATTGCTTGTATGATGATGAAATGATTGATTGATTGAGAAATGATGGAGCTATAAGCTCATAACGATAAAAGATAAGTAGTGATGACGATGATGATGTCCCTAGGGCCGTAGTAGATTGGAGGCATTCCGGTTACTACGGTACCTTAAGGTTAGTGGTAGATTGGAGGCATTCCGATTACCCAATACCTATGAGTCCCGGTAGATTGGAGGCATTCCGATTACCGTGGAAATGATGGTCTTGATAGATTGGAGGCATTCCGATTATCTTGACATTGGCCAATGATGAAAGTGATAAAGTGACCCAAAACAAACTTAGTAATATTATTTTAAGATTAAATGATATTATTTGACTATTTGTTTATCGGGTCTAAAACCCATGTATCTCACGAGGCAATTTTGTCTCACGTACTATGTTTGTGTTTTTTCTATGTACTCAGGTTCGGGATCGAAGATCTAGGAGGCCCGTTTAGAAGAGGCCTTGTTGAGATTAGCTCGGTGTTGATGATTAGAGTCCTTATCCTATGGTTAAGATATAATTTGTAACACCGTTTTTGTAAACTCTGATAATCTCGAACAAGAAACCTTTTCGTTTTTGTAAAACTGGCATTTGATGTTGATACAATATTATGTATTTTGAATTAAATGGTATTTAAATGTTGTTTTGAAAATTGAGGTGTTACAGTTTCGGTGAGTGGATTTAACCTCCAACTTGTGTTTGGTTACAATTAGTTTGGTATATGCATGCTTGTTGAAAATGCAGGAAATGTACCAGCTTCAGGGAGTTCGCGACGCGAACTAGAGTTCGTGAAACGCGAACTCGAGACAGAGAATTTGGGTGATGGTCGTGACCACTTCGCGACTGAGTTCCCGAACGCGAACTCGAGTTCGCGACGCGAACCTGAGTTCGCGATTGGGAACTCTACCGTGACGTTTTTCGCGGTGTTTTTCGTGGCTAGTCTACTTGCTTTGTATGCCTAGTGTTAGGGAATACCATACATGATTAGGTGCACTTATGTGTAGTGACTTTGCTTGATTGCAAGCAACAACTCGGTGTGTGGTTATCCGAGCCTCGGTGTGTGCTTATCCGAGGTTTGAGAAGTCAGTGCGCTGGGCAATGGGTGTCGACTAAAGGGTATCCGACCTTACCTGTATTAGTTGCATGGTCAAGGGGAGGGAGTTGCCCGGGTGTTGGTCACGAACCGCTATCGGTTACCGTGGTTTGGCCGACCATGGTTTAAGGCTCCGGCAGGACCCCGATCTTCTCGAACAAACAGTGTTGTCCCGAACCGGAGATGTTTTATAACTTCCGTGTTCTAGTGAACAGTGATACCCAACCGGAGATGTTTTGTAACTTCCGTGTTTTAGTGAATACCCAACCGGAGATGTTTTATAACTTCCGTGTTCTAGTGAACGGTGATAAGTGGTTAGGTGGCTTTTAGATAGTAGTGATGACTATGCCAGCTTGTTGGGCTTCACAGAATTTGTAGATTATGTTCATTCACTTAGCTTTGTGCTAATCCATCCCTCGTTGAATCTTTTCAGGTGATCGGTGCTTTGGACGGGATGATTGACCAAGCTCAGTTGATATGTTTTAAAAAGGAGCCATGTCGTTTAAGTGACACCGTTTAAATAATTAATGTTTTGAAGTTTATTTTAGGACATTGGTTTGTAAACCTAAACCTAAACTTATTATTATCTTTATGCTTCCGCTAAACTAACCTAGAGGATAACCTAATCGCCTTCGGGCATTTAAAAAAAAAAAAAAAAAACGCTTCCTAAATTTTGCGGTGTTACAACTTGGTATCAGAGCTTCGGTTTGGCGATGGATACACGGGGTTGGTGTTCCATTCCCAAATCGTGGCTCAAGTTTGGTCAAGCATTCCGGACGAGCGGGATTAGAGCAAATGTGAATGAAGTTAGTTTATAGTTAGTATGTAGTTACTAACGTTTTAAACTAAGCTTTCGTGAGATGTTGTGTTTTGCTACAGATATGACGGATAAAGAGAACCCGACCCCCTTGACCCCAGAAAAAGTTGCTACCTCAAGTAACAATGTGGAGACTGTCCGGGAAGCACATATAAAGGCGTTGGAAAACGAAGTGCAAGAGTTGAGAAATCAGGTACAACAACAACGACGGCTAATCAAAGGAATGACACCATCGATCCTCGCCCCATTGCTCCTTACTCTCCCGTCAACACAACCACTAGCAAATTATCCATTTCCGCCACAAATGAACCAACCCTCTCCACCTCAGATAAATCATCCACTACCACCTCAGGGACTGTACCCATACCCACCCTTGGAAATCCCGTCACATCTAGAGTTAGGGTACCAAGGTGCCTATAAACCACCGGGAAACATGAGTCGTAAACAGACTGTTCGTAGATCGGATCAGAAGAACCCATGGTGCCGTAAATGTAAGTCCGCTCATTCGGGGACGTGCACAACCCAGACCATGAAGTGCGTTAAATGTGGCCACTTTGGGCACAAGAGTATGGATTGTGAGTTTCCACGGGTTGTGTGTTGGAATTGTCAAAGTGAGGGACATGAAAAGAGTAAATGTCCTTTGAAAAAGAAAATGGATTATGGGTCAAGTGCGGTGGTGGTCGGGGAATCTTCATCAACTGTAGAAAGGAAAAGGAAGAGTGCTGATGTCACTGACAGTGATAGCTCGGGTATGTTTTTATAAACTTAATACTTGTGTTTATGTAAAATTAGTAATTGAGAGGATTGCTTAGCTAAGATTTGTGAAATGTTTATGATGCAAACCTGATTGGTTTTCTATGTTGAATTTGGATTCTGAAAAGTTGCTAATGAACTGTATGTGTAGACTATTTTGAGTTGACTTGTGATAGTAATAATTGAAGATAAAAGAGGTTGTAAGTGATTGCATTGATTATGAAATTATTTGAGAAAAGTGTTGAGATTGTGATTTATGCTTAAATCTATGTTTAGATTTAATGATTTTATTGAAATGATTTGTGTTAATAAAATTGATCATAGTTTAAAATTGGTAAAAATTTAAATTACTCAAAGGGATAATGATGTTTTATTGATTGTAATAATAGTTGTCAAACTGAGATTTTAAGCTTTTATGTCTTCAGAGATATGTTCCTAGATCGAATTTCATGATAGAAATGATAAGAGTTGTTTGTGCTTAATTGTGAATTGAGTTGATAAAATTATCTAGCTAATTGGATGTTAATAGGTAAGAGTTAAGAACTAGTTGAATTGTGATTGGTTGACTTGAAGTCTAAGTAAAAGTTGACATGTAATTGAAAGTGCTTTTTAGTCATCACATGAGTTTGACATGTTAATGAACTGTGAACTGTATGTTTGAAATCGTTATGATAAATTTCTCAATGTTGAAACGTTTAAGGTGATTAGTGTCAAGACTGGATTGAATGCTCTTAGTTGTTAGATCTTGATCATGATAATAATCATTGATAATTGCATGAGTCGATTTGATGAGTAGCTTGACATGTTATGGAAGTAATAAGAACAATTTTTGGATGATAAAACTTGTTTTGATCTGTTAGGTCATAGGTATGACTAATTGGGTATAAAAGTTGTTGCTATTTGTATTGCCATGATTGTAATGAGATATGTGGGGTAGACTTGACTTGTGTAAACTGTGACTAGTTTTGTCAAAACGTGCAACTTGACTTTGTAAAATTTTGCCATACTTGTAATGTGGTTGATTATGCATAATAGTTGATGATTGTTAGAAGTATTGTTAACTAAGGACCTCGATAGTGTCGCGATGAATTGCTTGATTTTGACCAGTTTGTGCTTAGTATGCGAAAATTGATGTGACTTTGTGTTCTGAAAGTGTATTCTTTTGAAAATTAGTTGATTAAGACCGGAAATTTTATTGGAGATTCTTAAAATTGCGGGTCAAAGTTGTAAATTTTGTTAGAATAAGGAAGAAAATGAGTAGATAATTGAAACTTAGGTTAATTGTTGGGACTTTGTGTAAGATAATTTTTAAACATATGCATGTGGATCGCTAGTATGTCATGAGAAATTCTAACTCAACCATGAATGGTAGTTGATATTTGTTTATCGAGATGTTTGAATTTGTGTATAGAGAAAATGAAATGAATTGATTGGATGTTTTAAGGTAAATGCAATATGAGTAATGAGATTATTTGGGGTAAGTATAGACTACAGAAATGAATAGACTGTAAATTGAAATGACAATGTTTTGCGGGAACATTATATGGAAAAGTTGGAATTGTTAAGTATACTATAAAATGCATGACATATTGGATGTGATTTTGTTGAGCATGTATACGTGAAAGTGATTGGATTAGAGTTGTAGACGTATTGTGATAAATGCTTGCTAATTGGATTTTGTTGTTGGATTCCGGGGACGGAATCCTCTTTAAGGAGGGTAGAGTTGTAACATCCTAAAACTGGCCTAGATGTTTTAGGTATATTTTGATATTTGAAAATATCTATTTGACCATATGTGGAATAAGTTGATTAAGTGTTAAATGAATTGTTTGACTTTTGTCCTTTTGTGATATTTTAATCAAGGGATTAAAATATCTGTTTTCTGAAATGTTTAAATAAAAATGTGATTTTTATATTTTTAGATTCCTTGTCGGATTTCGTCTCCAGAAATGCTTTCGTTTTTAAAATTGGAGTCCGTTTGGTATTTTAAATAAATTATCTACGAAAGGGACTTTTGTGTTGTATTTGTTAAAAATGAAAAAAAAAGTGAAGTGGGTCCCACCCCCACCCTTGACCGGCCATTGAGATGGGGAAAGCCCCATTTTGGCATCTCAATCCATCTCTCCTTTCTCTCTCTACGTCTCTCTCCTCTCTCTCTAACCTCTCTCTAAAACAAAAAAACCCCATTAGTGTTCTTGAGCTTATCTTGAAGATTCATAGCTAGTTTCTTGTCCAATCTTTAATCCGAACACGTTTTTGGAAAGCTCTTGAGGTAAGCTTCAACCTATAAGTGTTCATTTTCGATTTCATGATAGTTGATAAATTAGGGTTTATGTGTTCTTGAGAATTGGGTGGTGATTATGGTGTTAAATGTTATCTTAAGTGTTTATGCAAAGTTTGACATGTTTTGTTGCTTATGTACAAGTAATTTAGCACAAGGTACAACTATTTTAGCAAGATGTACAAGTTAGGGTGTTTATGCTAAAAGTAGGTTATGTGGGTTTTGACAAACCTTGGAGTTCTTGTTGTTTAAATGCTTGGAATTGTTCCTTAGGTTGAGAAATCAAGTATTGGATGTTTTGGTGGAAGTATGACTTGTTTGAATGAAAGTGTTAGTTAAAAAGTTGTATGGAGTTTATGTATAATTTATAAACTAGTTATTGGGTTAAATATCTAGTTGGTGAAAAATATGTCATTGATAGATTTTTATGGGTTATGTTACTTGGTTATGCTAAAATAACATGTTAGATATGTTAGTTATGTTTTATGCCAAGGATTGGTGGGATTTGATAAAAATGCTAGTTTTTATAGTGTTTGGATAATTTGTGTTAGATTATGAACTAGTAAGTGGAATGTATGTGATCTTGTATAGGAGATATAATTTGGTCTTGTTGAAATGACTAGTTAGTCATGAATTGTTAAATGGTGTGATTCTAGCTTTAAAGTGGTGTTTGGAAAGTGTAGAAGTCGAATATAAGCTTTTGACCCGTTTGGGCAAATATAGTGAAAGTTTGACTAAATGTATTTTAGTATGGATTGACTTGGTTTATGAATGACAACAACGTGATAATTACATAATTTGGTGATTTGTAAGTTGTTGACATGATTGTAGTTGTAGAGTGCATTATTGTTTTAATAATTCGGTTTGACCCGTTTGAATGCAAGACTTGCAAATGACTAGTTGACTTGTTAGATACATCTAAATGGTCATGCCATGTGTAGATGATGATTTAAGTGGTTGGTTATCTAGTTAGTGCAAGTGTTAGTGTTAAATGTATATTTAACATTGTTTATAAATTGGTGGATTTATATACTAATTCGGTATTCCTTTGGTGTACAGGAATCGGGATCGAGACTCAGAAACATTAGACCTCTGAGTTCGACAAGTGGAAGGTTTCGGTGAGTGGATTTAACCTCCAACTTGTGTTTGGTTACAATTAGTTTGGTATATGCATGCTTGTTGAAAATGCAGGAAATGTACCAGCTTCAGGGAGTTCGCGACGCGAACTAGAGTTCGCGAAACGCGAACTCGAGACAGAGAATTTGGGTGATGGTCGTGACCACTTCGCGACTGAGTTCCCGAACGCGAACTCGAGTTCGCGACGCGAACCTGAGTTCGCGATTGGGAACTCTACCGTGACGTTTTTCGCGGTGTTTTTCGTGGCTAGTCTACTTGCTTTGTATGCCTAGTGTTAGGGAATACCATACATGATTAGGTGCACTTATGTGTAGTGACTTTGCTTGATTGCAAGCAACAACTCGGTGTGTGGTTATCCGAGCCTCGGTGTGTGCTTATCCGAGGTTTGAGAAGTCAGTGCGCTGGGCAATGGGTGTCGACTAAAGGGTATCCGACCTTACCTGTATTAGTTGCATGGTCAAGGGGAGGGAGTTGCCCGGGTGTTGGTCACGAACCGCTATCGGTTACCCTGGTTTGGCCGACCATGGTTTAAGGCTCCGGCAGGACCCCGATCTTCTCGAACAAACAGTGTTGTCCCGAACCGGAGATGTTTTATAACTTCCGTGTTCTAGTGAACAGTGATACCCAACCGGAGATGTTTTGTAACTTCCGTGTTTTAGTGAATACCCAACCGGAGATGTTTTATAACTTCCGTGTTCTAGTGAACGGTGATAAGTGGTTAGGTGGCTTTTAGATAGTAGTGATGACTATGCCAGCTTGTTGGGCTTCACAGAATTTGTAGATTATGTTCATTCACTTAGCTTTGTGCTAATCCCTCCCTCGTTGAATCTTTTCAGGTGATCGGTGCTTTGGACGGGATGATTGACCAAGCTCAGTTGATATGTTTTAAAAAGGAGCCATGTCGTTTAAGTGACACCGTTTAAATAATTAATGTTTTGAAGTTTATTTTGGGACATTGGTTTGTAAACCTAAACCTAAACTTATTATTATCTTTATGATTCCGCTAAACTAACCTAGAGGATAACCTAATCGCCTTCGGGCATTTAAAAAAAAAAAAAACGCTTCCTAAATTTTGCGGTGTTACAGATATGTTCGTCACTTGTTTTGATTTTTTTTCTGTGTAGTGAAGCACATGTGTTTCATAACGTCAAGCACATGTGCTTCGTGATTCAAACACAAATGACTTGCTTGTAAGTTACATGTGTTCATGAACAAAAACACATGTGCCTGGCTTTATGAAGCACATGTGCTTCATAATGATATGTTCGTCACTTGTTTTGACTTTTTTTTTTCTTGTGTAGTGAAGCACATATGTTTCATAACGTCAAGCACATGTGCTTCGTATGCTTCCTTGTGTATTTAGAAACTCATGTTTTTAGTGACTTGAAACACATGTGTTTCATGACCTAAAGCACATGTGCTTCGAAGTAATATGATGTGTTTTAGTGAAGCACATGTGTTTCAATACATCAATACCACCACCCCATTACCACCAGCACCTTCACTGTCAGCCACCACCGCCGGCGGCGGCCGGCCGGAGGTGGCCGGGGGCGGCGGCCGGCGGTGGCTGTAGGTGGCTGTAGATGGGGGATTTGATCTTGACCATCTTGATCCAATGGCTAGAATTTATCCCTTAAGACTAGACAAATCATTTGAACTTCCTAGAATACAAATCCCAAAAATTAATTACTGTTTTATTGTGTATATATATATAAATTTAAATAAATGTATATTATTAGTAAAATTTTACACTTTCTGTTTATAATTCATTTTTACGCTCATAAAAGGAAAATGTATATCATAAATTCATTTATACCCTTATAAAAGGAAAATTATAATGTAAGTTTAATTTTAACAACTATTAAGTTTAATTTTGGGAAAATTATAATTTGTTTATGACGTTGTTATAATTTGTTGAACAAAAACTCAAACTAAAACATGGCTAGCAACATTATAAGCACTAGGGGTGTTCGTTTGGACGGTTTGGTTTTATCCGAACCAAATAGGTGAAACCAAACAAAGTCCGGTTTTCAAAAGTTCAAACCGAACCGTCCAAACAAATTCGAAAACCAAACTGATCCGAACCAAATAACAATTTGGCTGGTTTGGTTTTATACGTTTGGTTTTTCCTTAAACTTTTCAAAATACTATACAAGTATATAACATAAATAATACTAAGTTCGGTATGTAAAATTCCAAAACGATAAACTACTTTGTACATAAAAACAAGTCTAATTCACAACTTGTGACATTTACAATCATATATGCAAAAATCTTGACATCAACTTTATCAAAAACTCTAAAAAGATTGGTACATCGTCAACTGATACAATATAAAATGGAACAAGTACCATTTTATATAAGAAATGTAAAGAAAATGAGTACCATAATTGCTTACAATGGAAACTAAGTGTTAGTATATAAATCAAATTACTATGTATTACTATTCGGTTTTTTTGGACAATCCGGTTTTCACAACGGAAAAACCAAATCCAATCCGAAATCCAAATTATTAATTTGGTTCAAGTCCAAACCGATCCAAAAAACCAAATAACCAATCCAAATAGTCCGATCCAAAATGTCCAATTGGATAATCCGGTTATATCCGAATAGTGAACATCCCTACGAAATGTAAGCCTAACAAAAGTTAAAATTTATATATTTGTTTTACTGAAATAATAGGGGCTGGGGTTAGGGGTGTTCGTTTGGACGGTTTGGTTTTATCCGATCCAAATAGGTGAAACCAAATAAAATCTGGTTTTCAAAAGTTCAAACCGAACCGTCCAAACTAATTTGAAAACCAAACCGATCCGAACCAAATAACAATTTGGTTGGTTTGGTTTTATCCGTTTGGTTTTTCTTTAAATTTTTCAAAATATTCTAAAAGTATATAACATAAATAATATTAAGTTCATATGTAAAATTCCAAAATGATAAACTACTTTGTACATAAAAATAAGTCTAATTCATAGCTTGTGACATTTACAATCATATATGCAAAAGTTTTGACATTAACTTTATCAAAAACTACAAAAAGATTGGTACATCACCAATTGATACAATATAAAATAAGACAAATGTTAGTATATAAATCAATTTACTATAAGAAATGTAAAGAAAGGGGAAACCATAATTGCCTACAATGAAAACCAATAAGTGTTAGTATATAAATCAATTTACTATATATTACTATTCGGTTTTTTTGGATAATCCGGTTTTCACAACGGAAACCAAATCCAATCCGAAATCCAAACTATTAATTTGGTTTAAGTCCAAACCGATCCAAAAAACCAAATAACCAATCCAAATAGTCCGATCCAAAATGTCCAAATGGACAATCCGGTTATATCCGGATAGTGAACACCCCTAATAAGCACAAATTAATATTTTGAGTTGACTGACAAAGGCTTATTGAAAGTATTTATGCCTTGGGGAAAATTATAAAGGCCAACAACAATCTTCATACACAGATGATGATTTCATCTCCATTTTTTGTAAATATGAATTAATGACACATAAAGATGAATTTGTCTTAATAAAAATCTCCTAATTTTATTAATGTGGATGATGAATTCATATCTACATTCTCTGTAAATTAGTATTAACCACATAAACAGATCTCCTAAACAAAATTGATACAGAATTTGTTGCTAATTGACCAACAAACACTTCCATAGTTTTGTAAATAACTAAATACTATAGTTTAGTACAACCAGGCAAAAAACAAGTTTGAAATAATAACAAGTTTAACTTGCAAAACTGATACATGTTGCAACTAAACTAATTCTAAATAAAGTTACCACTTAGTTCCTACCCTTTCTTTAAACCCACTTTGAGAAAGCCCTTTTTGCGGTGTTATGTTGCCGCAAAAACCCTTTTGAGGCAACATTTGGATTTTTTGCAGTGTTTTTTGCACCACATTTTTTATTCATTTATAAGTGAATGTAGTGCCACTTAAAAGACAAGTATTGTGAAAAGATGTTAAGCTATAATTGTATGCAACTCTACATTTTTTAATGCATCAACTTATAATACTAGAAATCAATTATATCCAAACAAAAATATTTATTCCAGTACATATTTTACAAACACTTGTGTTTTTTTGTTTTTTTTAATTAACAATAATGTCGAATTGTCAAACCTTCCCAGGGTTGACTTTAAGTTTGTAGGTGTTGAACAAATCTGTCACAAATTTTCTTCATCAATTATTGTTATAATTTTAATAGATACATCATACATACATTCTAGATTTGGTGTGATTCGATTGCTATCTGGTATGGATTTAGTTCCTTCAAAGTTTATTGATATTGTTTCATTCGTCATTCATGTCCGGTGTTTATGGTGTCTCACATCGTTGTGGTTTCAAGTCTCAGCGTGAATAAAAAGGTGTAATAAAGACACATAAGAACACTTCGAATTATATATATTTATTTTTCTATTTTTTAACGGTAATACACGCATGCACTAAAGTTACAACAATTTTATTCCTAACAAGAATTTAACTCACAACCTTGTATCACAACTAATTACTTTAATACCACCTATAAGCTATTTGGTAATTTGAATTATATATACTACTATTTTCTCTCTCTTGGACATTTCAGATGTACAACCCAATTTGAATGCCCAAAATGCTATAAAATGCGCTTGGACATTACAAAACGGGCTTTTTGGGCCGGTGGGCTTACCTTTTAATAGCATGTATTGAGCTAACCATTGTTTGCACATATCAAGCAGACAAGCACTGGGAGTGAGTTTGAAACTGCAATATATGTAAATTTCATCTCAATCTATACAAATCAAATATGACTAAAGATTATTGATAATGACAACACTCATTTTCATGTATCTTATGATTATTGATTTACATGAATAATTAATTTTGAAGAAAAAAGTATACATAATGAAGCTGCTGGAACAGGAAATGATTTTTAACCATCTGATTTCATAGGTTGTTAAATTTAATCAACTTGACATTTACTAATGAAATCAAATCAAATTATAACAGTACACTGATGTCATGCATAAAAATATAAAATTGTGAACTTTGGAAAAGAAGATTAACCAAGAGATTTACATGATGAATGAGAGACAAAGGTTTGCTCAGCTCTTGAGGGTTTGTTCAAAGAATTTGTTTTTCGATAAAGGATTGCAGGTTCATACTGCAACACTGAAATTGGGTTACGCGTTTGATATGATGATAAATAACGACCTTATAGATATGTATGGAAAATGTGGTAGAGTTGAGATTGCATACAAGGTGTTCGACAAAATGCTTCAAAGAAACGTGGTTTCTTGGACATCTCTTATGTGTGGTTACTTAAATCAAGGCAATGCCAAGAGCTCGTTATTACTATTATGTCGAATGGCAAGCTCCATTGTTAAACCAAACGAGTTCACTTTTTCCACCAATTTTAAAGCTTGTGGTTTCATTGGCGTTCCTGAAAACGGTATGCAGATTCATGGATGGTGCTGTAAAACAGGGTTTGAATCGTTCCCTGTAGTTGGGAATTCCATGATTGATATGTACTCAAAATGTGGAAGAATTGAAGATGCAGCTCAAGTGTTCGATAAAATGCCTGAGAGAAGCCTGATTACTTGGAATGCAATGATAGCAGGGTATGCAGGTGGACACAACGGTAACAAATCCTTGCTTTTGTTTAAGGAAATGCAGATACAAGGAAACATACCCGATGAATTTACATTCACGAGCACTTTAAAAGCTTGTTCTGGTATCGGTGAAGTGTTATCAGGTAGACAAATCCATGGTTTTCTGATTTCTACGGGTTTTCAATTGTCGAATCAAACAATTGTTTCAGGTTCACTTATTGATTTATATGCAAAATGCGGGTATTTATGTGATGCACAAAAAGTATTTGATCAAGTGGAAAAGAAGAGTGTGATTTCTTGGACAACATTAGTTGTAGGGTATGCTCAAGAAGGAAGTTTATCAAAAGCTATGGAGTTATATAGAAAGCTTAGAAAGAGCAAAATTCCAGTTGATGGGTTTGTTCTCTCGAGTGTAATGGCAGTTTTTGCTGATTTTGCTCTTGTTGAACAAGGTAAACAAATGCATGCTTACACGATCAAGATTCCATTTGGTTCAGATATCTCAGTGGCAAATTCAGTTATGGATATGTATCTCAAATGTGGTTCAATAGAGGATGCAGATAAGGTGTTCGATGAAATGCCTGAAAGAAATGTTGTATCTTGGACAGTTATGATAACCGGGTATGGGAAACATGGGCTTGGAAAAGAGGCGGTTAAAATCTTTGAGAACATGCAGTTGGACAATATTGCCCCTGATGGAGTGACTTATTTGGCTGTACTTTCGTCTTGTAGCCACTCTGGGTTGGTCAACGAGAGTCAAACATACTTCTCTAGATTATGCAATGACCCGAAAGTCAAACCGAATGTGGAACATTATGCTTGTATGGTTGACCTTCTTGGTAGATGCGGGCGGTTGAAAGAAGCTGAAGATCTTATCATAAACATGCCCGTGAAGCCAAACACTGGTATCTGGCAGACGTTGCTTAGTGGTTGCAAAATGCATGGAAATTTGGAAATGGGCCGTGAAGTAGGAGAAATTTTGTTAAAAATGGATGGTGTGAGTACGGTTAATTACGTGATGATATCAAGCATTTATGCAAATGCGGGATTTTGGAAGGAGAGCGAGCGTGTTAGAAAGTCGGTCAAAGTCAAAGGGTTGAAGAAAGTAGGTGGTCAAAGTTGGGTAGAGATAAACAAAACAATCCACTTTTTCTACAACGGAGATGAGAGGCATCCGTTGACATCAAGAATCCACAAAAAGTTGAAAGAAGTTGAGAAAAGATTGAAGGAAGAAGTGCATTATGCTTATGAAGTTAGGTTTTCATTGCATGATGTTGAAGAGGAATCTAGGGAGGAAAGTTTGAGGGTTCATAGTGAAAAATTGGCAATCGGGCTCGTTTTGGTGCACGATGATGAGGTGGAAAATGATAAAAAGAAATGCGTTTGTGTTTTTAAAAACTTGAGAGTTTGTGGGGATTGTCACGAGTTTATAAAGGGTTTGTCGAAGATATCAAATAAAGTGTTTTTAGTTAGAGATGCGAATCGGTTTCATAAATTTGAAAATGGCGAGTGTTCTTGTGGAGATTATTGGTGATAATATGTGAAAGACCGTTTTCTTAATTTGAGCTAGACAGGAGCCAATTTATATCCAAAGAGCGGTTTTTTTATAAGTGAGGTTGGATTATTGGCGGCAGATGGCGATTGTGTGGTGGCGAAGGGTTGTGGAAAAAGGAAGCAAAAGTTGAAAACCTATAAATTATTTTGTTGATACCCAACGTTTGTAATCTACAATGTTTGGTGTTGCCACAAAATTAAGAGTTTCAATGATGTATACTTCATTTTTAGTGGGGTTAATTATTGGGAAACTTGGGTGATTAAAATCTGTGGGCGTTTCATCTCTTTCTTGTTCTTCTACACAACGAAACTCTCCTTTCCTCCGATCCCGATATTCTGTAAGGTATCTCTTCGATTTAGGCGTACTGCTTTAATGACAAACTATAATTATTTTCTATGATATTAGGTGTAATCGATCTCACGTAGTTTGCTCGAACCACTTTTGATTATGCGTAGTAGATGCTTTGTTTACATCTCTCCTCTCCATTCTTGCTCATATTGACATGTAACTTAAAGTATAATTAGGTTTTTGTGCAGGAATATATTGTAGCAAATTTTAGAGACTGTAATTCATGATGGCTCAAACCTTCTCTTGTATGGATTATGCAGATAAATCTCTGAATTCTCACTCTTTCTCCTTTTCACCAATTGAATATCATTGTTGTGTGGATTAAAACTTGTAAACTTTCTCACATTAAAGACAGAACTTGAATTTTGTTAACTACATCCAGAATAATTTTATCTTTATTTGATTCAGCTTCAATATGTCAACCCTGCCACATCAGAATCCCTTGAAATGGCATCAGAAGCCAAAAACCGATCAATTCTTTATCGGGTCATAGAAAACCCTGCATCTTCTTCAGAAGCCCTACGGGTCAAAGAACAGTCAATTGCCAAATTATCTGATTTACTCAAAGAAGAAGGCAGAGGTGAAGATCTTCGTAGTCTTCTAACAACATTAACACCGTTCTTTTCACTAATCCCAAAAGCCAAAACCGCAAAAATAGTAAGAGGAATCATAGATTCTGTTGCAAAGATTCCAAACACCACAAATCTCCAAATATCGTTATGTAAAGAAATAGTTGAATGGACCCGCAGAACATTTTTAAGGCAACGGGTTGAAGCCAGGCTGGCAGCTTTATTAATGGACAGCAAAGAATATTCAGAAGCTTTGACTCTTCTTTCTGGTTTGGTCAAAGAAGTCAGACGATTAGATGACAAATTACTTTTAGTCGATATCGATTTACTAGAAAGCAAATTGCATTTTTCGTTAAGAAATTTACCGAAAGCAAAAGCTGCATTAACAGCTGCAAGAACAGCTGCAAATGCAATCTATGTGCCGCCAGCTCAGCAAGGAACAATCGATTTACAAAGTGGAACTCTTCACGCTGAAGAGAAAGATTATAAAACTGCTTACAGTTACTTTTTTGAAGCTTTTGAAGCGTTTAATGCTCTAGACGATTCGCGAGCAGTTTACAGTTTGAAATATATGTTGTTATGTAATATTATGGTGAATCAGGCTGATGACGTGGCGGGAATAATTTCTTCAAAAGCTTTGAAATTTTTAGGGCCTGAACTTGATGCAGTGAAAGCTGTTGCTGATGCTTATGCAAAAAGATCTTTGAAATTGTTTGAAACTGCTTTACACGATTTTAAGGCTCAGTTAGATGAAGATCCTATTGTTCATAGACATCTTTCTTCACTTTATGATACACTTTTGGAGCAAAATTTGTGCAGGTTAGTACCCTAAACTTGACCAACTAAGGTGCTGTTTGGTAGCATCTGAATGTTTGGTAGCATCTGAATGATTAATTTCTGAATAATGCAACGATCTGAATGATTCAGACTTCCCCTTACATATTAAGAGGCAGAACGTGTTCAATTTTTTATTCAGAGGCTGATTAAGAAGCCTGCTCTGAATATGTCCAATTAAAAGGTTGTCTTCTTAACTGAATCATTAAGAGGCTTACCAAACAACACCTAAGTCTTTTACTACCATGAACTATTAAAGGTGCAACATAGTAACTTTATCAAAATTGTCGATTTAGTACCCTGACTCATTTATTTGTTCGCATTTTCTTACTTGACTTACTTTCGTTGGAGCTTTTGACAGACTAAAAAATATACGTTCACAGTTCATCTCAATATATTGACATTAGAAGCAAATCACATCAGAAAACAACATCAAATTAGTGAGTTGGGTACTAAATTGACCATTTTGTCAAGTTCAGGGTGCCATGCTGCACCTTTAATAGTTCAGGGTACTAAAATGTATTCTGGAATCTGGCCTATTAAGTAGTTGACTTTTTGACCGTCATTTTTTTTTTCTTTTCTGATTTTCACTATATACTTACAGATTTGGTATAAAATATAATACAGGTTGATCGAACCGTTTTCAAGGGTTGAGATTGCACACATTGCTGGACTTATCGAGCTGCCAATTGAGCATGTTGAGAAGAAACTGTCGCAAATGATATTAGACAAAAAGTTTGCAGGAACATTGGATCAAGGTGTCGGTTGTCTCATAATCTTTGATGATCCAAAAACCGATGCAATTTACCCTGCAACACTCGAGACCATTCAAAACATGGGTAAAGTTGTTGATAGTTTGTTCATCAGGTCTGCAAAGATAATGGCATAAGGCCATTTGATTGATTCATATACTTTTTTGTTTGTTTTTTGAGTTGGTATTAATACTTCCTTAATGAAATTCGAAGCAGATTAATTCATTTAAATAGGGAATGTGTTGTTGATTCAGGTCACTAGTTTGAATTTTAAGGACCATTAGTGCAAAACTAAAGATCCATAATACATAATACATCTGAGCACGGTCCAATAACCGAACTGAGAACAAAGAAAATGGTTTTGGAACATACCGAGCAGGATCAAGACCTGATTTTGCATGAAAATTAAAACAAAAAATCAGATTGATATAGCTCGGTTCGGCAGTTCTTGTTCCAGTTTACAATTGCCTAATCCATAGGGATGAAAATGCTCTTAATCCTTTTTAGGAGATTATATATAATGTAACTTATATTATGCTGATGACTTGTTAAAGGTACTCTTGCCTTTCAAAAAATGGGAAATTCGTAATTTGGTGTGCTTTGATCGAAAAATGTATAAACTTAATAAGATATATACACGGAAAATGTTATTTAGACTTATACTTTGAGCCTATAAATTTTGATAGGCTCAAAAGTGTTGGCTTAAATAATATTTTTGAAATTTTGAACATAAAAAAATATTTTAAAGGAATTTCATTCATGGATTGGAAAATAAGTAGTTTGTCTAATGCCAAAGATTTGATATAAATAATTGACTAATGATTTCAGATATCATAATGGAGTATAATGTTAAAGAAAAAGGTTACATGTTAGGAATGATTATAATGAACAAACGCACTAGACTTTCAATGAGGGTGTTGATGGGAACCCCAAATCACATGACCACTCATTGCGGGTAATCTTTATTGTATATAGTTTAATATTGGTGTTTTATTTAATGTAGTTTGTAGCATTTGTGATAGCATCTTTGAATCATTTAAATTTTCGTTAGAACATCTTGAAATAGTAAGTATTTCACTCATTATATTTGACAAGTATTAAAGTATAAATTGTGGTGTGTGAAATAGTTTCATGATTCCCTTATCAATATCTATATCTATACTACTATTAAAGTATTTAGACCTACTAATATTAGAAGGTCTTAAAAGCTTAATTTTTAAGGTCTTCTAATATTAGTATGCCTAAATGCTTAGGGGAATCGAACCCGTGACCATTTGGGACTTAGGTGTGTGTTAACCACTTCAACTACTTGATTACTTTGATTTATTCCAGATACTAATATATATAAGCTTTAACGTCACCAGAACTCAAACATCATTTCTCTATTTAAACGGCTCATATTTACTTCCACAAAAAAAGCCAATTTCGGATCTGATCCTATCATCACTAATGTCGACACCTACCATCACTACGCACCATCACTCATCACCATCGCTGTTGCCACCACCACCGGTACTGTCGTCACTTCGAAATACAGTTACGGGTACCCGCCGCCGCATTGCGCGGGTTATATATAAAAAGTGTAATGCGTTTATTTGAATTTTAAAATATTTGTTTGGAAAGGTGGGCTTCGGTTTTATTGGGTTTAAGAAGCCGCTAGTGGGCTCCTAGAAGATAGTCGATTCGGTGGCCTTTTAGAAAAAGAATCGTCATTATAGGACTTCTTTAATAATTATTAATTTTTTAAAATTGTTTACTCGACACCTGTATCCTACTAATCCAAGTTTAACTTTTTCTAGTGACAATTTTGGCGAATAGAACACACCCAATGTGCATCTAAAACGCCTCAAAGATAGAGTGAAGTAATGTACCTAACATCTTCTAAGTTACAAACTGATATGTCTTATATGAATATGGTTAATCTAGAAAAAATATGTACAAAGATACAAGTTAATTAAGACCTCATGGCTAAACCCTATAAAAGGAAACCTCGCATCCAAGTTATCAAAAATGAAAAATCACATATTTTTTCATTCTATTTGGAATACAAGGTGAAATACGCACACATGTTCCTTCATATATGTATCTGCTTTAATTAACTTTGATCGCTTTCCCTCAAAAATGCCCATAAGTTTCAAGTATGTGTAGGTTAGTCTTCCATAAGCTACCCGAGATTGACTCGAAAAATAATTGAAATTGACTCGGTATAAGTTAGGTCGAGCTCTAGTTACTCAAGTAGATTTTCGGGTCGTGTTGAGCTCGAGTATCAAAATAGTTAGTTTATGAAGCTCGCGAGCCTTACCAAGCTTTTGTCAATCTACAAATTTACACTTTGTGTAAATGTATTTATACATGATTAGCGTTAATTGATCGATCTGAGAGTTGAGCTAAAACAATGTCTAAGTCGAGTCCCTTCGATCAAAAATTATTGAGCCAACTAATACTAACTTTGATTAATATTGTTATTAATATTTCAATATACCCCGGCTGTGAGTTATTACTGACCCCTCTCTGTCTCTCCCCCGCGCTGTGAATGAAGTGAGTAATTCGTGGATAATCGAATCAAGTCAAGTTTGAATGTATCAGTTGGTCAGATCGAACTGAATATAGCTTGAAAATGCAGGCTCGGTCAAGCTCGATGTAAATTTCGAGCTTTGAGTTTTGTAGTTGAGTGTAGCTTAGCTGCTAATCGTCTCAACTCAACTCGATTATACCACTAGTTGAATCAACTCGTTTACATCCCTATTCACATCTCATAGGAAAGAACAATTGTCTAACCATCTACAACAAAGTCAATTGGCATTTCTTTGGGTTTTCATGCACACATGTGACAACCACTTATGAGTTATGATCATCATATAACCATATAAGTGAAAGGTTTAAAAGACGGATATATCATATATGAACGCTATATAAAATATTACTTCCTTTTTATTTGGTATTTTGAAAAGACAAAAGGGGCACGCATAATTATATTTTCTAAGCAATCTCGTAAAGGCAACGATCAATCAAATTAGGATTTCCATTGGTCACATTTTATATAGTATTCACTTTCCATTGGCCATTTTCTTCATGTGAGAAAGTGGAGATCGTATTAAAAGTTTTAAACCCATTAATTATTTTATTTTTATTTGAAAAGTGTTCTATTAGAATATGTTCGAGACACATGAAGAGGCACATTATGTTCTTTTGTGAAACGCATCAATCGATCTATCACTAATTCACTATACAAGCAAGCCCACAAATGATTATGTTAGAAACTGCCAAATAGTGACGAATTTCATAGTGCTAATTTTCCATGATTATGTTAATTTGGGCACACTTGCTAATGATTGCATCCCTTTCATAACAGCGCTCAATATGGTTTGGCAAAAAGCTCACCGAACCTTTTTGGTGGTCGTTAAAATAATCCGTTCTCCTTTCCGATTGCTCGCCAATTCGAGATCGCAAAGTTTTGGCGTCCACCAATGGTTGGGAAAGGGCTTTGACGGCCATATCCTTTTAAATGTTAGGACCCATTTAACACCCTTTTGTCTTTTAACATCATACCACCATTCTTTAACATCAGCGTTAAACTCATTGTAACGACCGGAATTTTCGGTTAATCAATTAAATGGAAATATTGAGGAAATAAAGGTGGTAAAATATTTAATCGAGTGTCCATTGTGTTTTATCGAGTGTTTGGATGTTTGGGACTTGGTGTAACCAAGTATGGGTCAAGACTTGGATGAAAACAAGTTTAAAAGGCAATAAACTGACCCAGACAGCCCTCGCGGCGCGAGGAAGGCGCGAGGCAGGCGCGAGTCCAAACAGAAACTTCAGAGGCGAAACGCGAGGAGCTCGCGCTGAGCTCGAGTTGAGCTCGCGGAGCGAGCTAGGCGCGAGCGGAGCGCGAGGCTGGTCTTCGAGCGGCAACCAGCAGGCAAAGCCGTGTCACCTCGCGGCGCGAGGTGGGCGCGAGGAGCGTCTGAACTATATAAACTTGTGTGTAGGCTAGGGTTTCATTTCACCTTCAACCCTACACATAGTGCAGCCGATTTGGGAGCATTCTTGGGCGATTTTGGAGCTCAAGAGCTCAGATCTTCATCATCTTGAAGGATTGAAACGTCAAGGGTAAGTATTTTTGAGTATCTTGCTTATCTACCTTGATTGTGAGCTTTGTATGGGTAAAAACGGTGGTTTGGGGAACCAACCATGTCATCTTTGGGGAAGATGACTAAACATGGGTGTAGAACACTCAATGTAAGCTTGTAATCGATGTGTACAAGTTGGATTTGGGTTTATTGATGGAAATCTTGAACTAGGGTTTGAGTTTCCACCAAGTTGGATGAACTTGGTGGTTAGGAATGTAGATATGGATTGATTGGTGATTAGTTATGGATAATAACTAGTTATTGTGATGATATTTATGGTAGTCAAGAAGACCTAAAGATTGGTGACATTTCACAAGTTGGAAAGCAAGGATTCGTGTTATTAGACACGATTTGGAGTTAGCTTGGCTAAGGTGAGTACATGAGACTTTTACCGAGTACATAGTAAATGATTTTGAAAACTATGATGTTTTAGGAGTCTTTATTAATATACGTTTTTTAATAAAGATAAGATTGATATGATAAAAAAGTGCTAGTAATAGACTATTTGAGTATGTCTAAATGATTAATGATTTTGAAAGAGATTATGATAATGAAAAGTAATTAATGAGTTTTTATAAATAAGATGGATGAATAAAGATAATGATTTAAAAGAGCTTGGTAATCGGTTTATTAATAATATGTATCAATAAAGTTTAAGACGATGATTTTTAAGTAATAAGTATCGGTTAGTATATTATACTAATAAAAGTAGTTATCGAATTACTAAGAGAATAAGTATAAAGTGACTAGTAATAGACACGTATTCTAGTCAAAGAGGAGTCAAATATTGTGATTTTGATAAATGATAAATATGTTTTAAATTAGTAAAGGACTTGGTAAAGTCAAGATTGAAACTGAATAAGTAAAGAGAATAATATGATAAATTAGAATAGGTGTATTCTAATAAGTGATAAATTCGATGAAAGGAGCTAATGCTCATATTATGATGAAAGGAGTTGAGGCTTATAAGTGTTAATGAGATATCCGGAATAAGACCGCCCAGAAATGGGGGAGCATGAGATGTCTACTTGGGGTGGTACCTCCCTGCACAAAGAGTAGAATGTCACAGTTTACGACACCCAGTGTTGGGTGAGCATGACGACCCGGGAACGAGGAGAGCTTATGAATCTCGGTAAGATGGGGGCTCCCAATTACCTTGATAGTTTACCTATGACGTCCCATATCGGGAGAGTTAGCTTCGGAGAGGTCCGATGCATATGTAATAAAGAAAGTGTAAGCTTGGAGATAGCTTACAAGTATGTGATTAAATGATGGATAAGCTTAGGGTAAGCTTATTAGTTTATACGAATTAATGAATAAGAGAAGAGTTTCGAATTAATAGAATTGATGAGGATAAGTATTTATATTTATATAAATATTATTTTATAAATCTATTTGAGAATGGGTCGAAAACCCATGTATCTCACGAGACTATTTTGTCTCACGTACTACTTTGTTTTTTGCTATGTACTCAGGTTCAGGATCGAAGGATTAGAAGGTCGTGATAGAAGTGGCCTAGTGTTGATTAGCTCGAGAGCTCGTAGGTAGTTCTCGTTTATCCTATGGTTATGATATTGTTTTTGTAACATCGGTTTTAATACTCTGATAAACTTTTAATGGTTTTTGTTAAACCGTATTTTGGGATATTGGACATTGTGATGTTTTTATTTAAAAATATGACTTAAAAGACGTTTTAAAAATTGAGGTGTTACACTCATATTCGAGTCCCAAAAAGCCTCTAACATGATTTTAACACACCAACCATACTTAGTAATCTAATAATGAGTACTTGTTTTTTTTTTTTTTTTTTTGGAACAATACATAATCCATTCTACTTTATCTCCACCTAGACTTATACCCAAAACCTTTAAATCATAGGTAACATCATATACACAAATTTACAAGCCTTGAGTAACGGTTATAAATATAGTTATAATAGGATTTACATACATCTATTTTGTACCAGGTATCCATTTGGGACAATTAAAAAAAAGTTAATTTTATAAATGGTTATTTAACTCATAATATATTGCCACTTTGGTTCTTTATTTACAAAGTTTCAAACTCGTTATTTTATTTACCATTTTATTATATGTGCAGACTGAAGTTTTCAAAACAGAAGAAAAAAGAATAAAATTATAATATGTGGTTAGTTAAAAAATAATTTTATGAAAATTATGAATAATTATCCATTTAACAAAATAGTATATAAAGTACTGACTTTAAAACAATGAAAAATAATTAATCAAATTTGCATTATATAAACCATTTATATAATTAATATTTAAAATAATACTCGTAATATATAGGCATATATTATCCTTGAAAAAAAAAAAATACATGAAGTGAACTCAAGGTGAAACAAGTTCCATTTATTTTTGTAATTATAATGGTAACGATATATTGACAAAATTTGGTTTAAAAAAAAGTGAAATTTAAATGATGCCCCAAATTTTATACCTAGAAGCAACAAAATATAATTCTTTATGGGCACGGAGGTTTAACATGCGCCGACTTTAGACTACCTAAAAAATGAATTTTCGCCTAGTGATTATGCGGGTCGGAACCCATGTTACAAAGAAATAATATGATTTTTTTAATAACTGGAAGTGTTTTATAAAACAATAATCCAGTGGCATATATATTTAAGAAGAAAAAAAAGGAATCGGTACTATTTCATCTATTCGAAACTTGAGACTGAAGTTTAATACAATTTCTTACTTTTTATTCCAATTGGTTCACAACATATTGGATACATAATTTTGATCGATGGTGCACTGCTTTATCTCTCTCTATATATAAAACTATATGAACTACTAAAACGAGTTACTTTACTTTATTTATATAATTGATTAACACAATTATAGTACGAATCGTCTTTATCAGGTAGATTTTGATTTTTATAAATTAAAATATAAATCACTCATAAAGAACATCATTTAATAAAATCTTATAATATGATTAACAATACTTTCGGTTTATACATTATGATGATTGTCAACATGAAAAACAAACTTTTTTAAAGCATCACCATACCAGAAACAATCTCAGAGCATTTTAAGATAACTCCCAACAATTATCACGAATGTTGCACTTCATTTTTTGTCAAATCAGTATAACGTCATGTAAGACTTTAACATACACTCAATTGATATACATATGCCAACAATACAATTCTATTTTATGTTTTTGCGTCTCACACATTACAAAATACACAAACACAAAATAACAATTTTCATTCAAATACCCTACTCATCCCATCCCTCTCTGCCACCTCAAACTGAAGAAAAGAACCGACGCCTACTACTACAGGGGGCGTGTCAAGGTTTCGATAATCGATAGTTGTCAGTTAGCTATCGACACCACCATTGGCATCAGTCTAATAAACAATTATTCATAGTTACCGCATATGTATATTGTCAGGATCGAATAACAATTATAGGTATAAAATCACATTTCTACTCACAATTAGAAGTTACAGCGGATTAACACTATTGTGATTATAAGAATTGTATACGGAAACTATAAATAATAATACGGATAATAAGAACACAGTTTTCACAAAAAAATTCAATGTATATTGATTGATCGTACAATACGCACGTATATTTACAATTCATAAGGAACTATTTATAATAGTCATTGAAACCTAACATTTAACCTAGTTATTCTAGAAATTGATTACAATGCAATTTAAAGCAGATTCGATCTTCTAAACAAACTTCCTAAGATCTCGTACATGATAAACTCTGTAAATAGTTTGATCAGTATTAACTTGAACGATCAGTAGAAACATTGAGATCAATAGGAATTTAGTCTTCAATATTCATTGCATCATTAGTATCAATCCTTAAACAACAATAAGTGATTGATCGGTATTAAACATATAGCAGCATTAATGGTTTGAGCAGTATATTATCATCATATCAGTATCATCTGCATATCCTTAGTAACTAACAAATCAGTATTAACTTATAATAACATTAGTAATTACAAAACCAGTACTAATGGATCACCATATAGATACAACCATTACTACTTATTTTATTAGTACTATAGCTATTATCAGTATTAACCAATTTTTCAGTACTAATTCAATTATATCCCTAACATATATCCCTAACATATATTTTATATGTCGTGTCACTAGGTTCAACGATTTATATCATAAGTTAATTGAACGGTGTCCATTCGGTATATATATGCGTATATATATTCTTTGAATCTTCGTCATTGTACTTTTCCGCCTATATTTAATTACGTCGAGGATTGATGCAGTTTCTTTCAAACATATATATTGCCAAAAAAAGAATAGTATTGTTATTTATGAAAAAGGTTTGGTGCATGTATCATGTATGCACTTTTCCGTTTTAGAGAGTATCAACTAATCAGACTTAGTTTTATGCTACTATTTTTATGTTTATTTTATTGAATATGTAATTTCCATAAGTTGAACATGTAATGTATGTAAACTGATTATGCAATTTAAGTAAATTGAATATGCACTTATTGTAAATTGGATATGCAACGCAAAAAAAGAAATAAAAAAAATGTTAAACTAAATCTAAATGATCCTTACCCTATTTATGAATATACTACCTCCGTATCAAAATAAGTGATACACTTTCTATTTAGGGGTGGAACACAATAAGTGATACACTTTTAAAATTTACCTTATTTGGCAAAAAAGTGGGACCCATTGTCCACTAAATATCTACTTTAATAAAGTAAAATTACTCTTTTACCCTTACTTTTACTTTTAAACATCATTAATTTCACTACATCCAAAAGAAGTGGGTCCCATTATCCACTAACTATCCCCTTTATACTATTTTAAATTACTTTCCAATCTTTTGCCTCAAAAACCGTAATTTCTCAAATGTATCACTTCTTTTGATACGGAGGTAGTATATAAAAACCTTTTGATTAAGATCGCTCCCATCCACAACACCAATCTACACTTCAATTTGTTTTTCTAAAGTTTCAATTGAACATGATATCATCAATTAGTTTATGGGTTTTTCTAACTCATGCCCTAAGGGCATAAGATTAGAAGCATTGAATGAGTTCGAAATTTCCTTTTATAATGAATAAATGAATTTATTACATATTAATGATGTTTATTTTTTGCATGTATTAAATGTTTTTTTAACTAATAACGGTAAGTTTGAGTTCATTAAATCTGCTTTATCTCATGCCCTAAGGCATGAGTTAGCCAAACCTTTAATTTACTTTATTTAATACATTTCATATATAGTCTAAATTTAAAGGATAATAATACATATGTTAGATTAAACTTAAATATTTCAAATTAAAATTAAATATCTCAAATTAAAATTAAATATTTCATTATTCTAATAAATTAATACGTAGGATTTTTGATGAGGTCGCATCACGAAAAAGGTTTAGAAAGACTGAAAGAGTATTGTCAAGGGTTTGTTTGTCAATCAATAAAACTTAAGGGGTATATAGTGTATATGTTTTAGCATTCTTCTGGGGGGAGGTAAATCACGGGTTTGAACTGGAAACACGCTAACGAACGGCCCATCTATACAGTAGCCCATACGGGTAGAAAAGGAAGACGGTGAATCAAGTTAAGCATTTCCCAACTTTTTTATAATGTATACATGCAATAGACACACATTCAACTTTTTTTTTTTAAACTTCTAAAACTTATAAATTCTAAAATTATAATTACTACTATTAACATTATAATTTGTATTTTATTTCATAATAAGTTACATAAGAATAAACTTAATCAAATGATTTAGGGTCCTAATGTATATATTCACGAAGGTAAAAAATTTGGACTCTATAGTAGGATGGACCATATTCATGGACACTTAGTGAACATCCCTTTAACCGGTCCGGTGTGTTGATTAAACATATTTGGGCGATTCATGAGTTTGTTTGGTTTGATGCACTCATAAAACTAATTTGGGCAATTTGAGTTGCTTGACCATCTTCCTTTTTAGTTAAGTCTTATGATTCTACCCATATCGCCCTCATCCAAACACACATATCAACTTATTCTACATACTATAGGTTTTGTAGGACTGATTAACCACATATATAACAGAAGAAAATGTAGTCTAATAATTAATTAATACTTTTTTTTAAATAAATTTCAAAATCTAATCACCCCTTTAATTCATTTTCAGTTTCACACAATGCCTACTATATAAAGAAAAGGCAAAAGTGATCTAAACAAGCCAAGTTCGTTTGAGCCTTGATAATTTATACAAAGGGGTTCACTAAGGAGTACTCAAAAAGATTCTAATTGCTTAAATCTAATAAATTGTCGGGGAAAAGTTTTACCGGAAAGTTTCCAGCTAAGTCTATAACAATGACATGTCGTCACGAAGAGACAATAATAAAACATTTTTATTAAATTGAAAAATGTTTAGCAAAAATCATTATAGCTATAATATGTCACCGGGACAGGCTTTTTAATCGTTATTGATTTGTTGGGATAAAGGTGTTTTGTTGTAGTGCTTAATCCTTGTATATACAAGAATAAAAAATACTTAATATTTTTCACAGAAATAATTATTAAAATAGACTGTATGTGTGACCGGCTTAATTCACAACTAAGACTTGTCGACTTTAAAATTCACAAAATACACCGTGCGACATCATTAACTACTGAACAGTACTAAGTTTTGAGCAATACTAACTTCTGAGCAGTAATAAGTTTGTGCTAACTGGACATGTGACAGCGTAGTAGTAGTGAAGTAGCACAGTCGCAAAGATTTAGAATTTTATATTGAATTCTTAGTTTCAATTAATTTATATTAGGAAATCACCATTTTTCATATCTCTTTTATGAGAGAGGGATACTATATATATGTCCCCACTTCCATTAGTTCCTCTCTACCACTTGGCCTTCGATCTCCTCTCTCTCACATACTCTCATTTATATATAGTGACCAAAAATTAATTAATTTCTCTCCCAGCAAAAATTAAAGAATGTATGTGATGATTGCATGTTGTTAATGGCGATCTTCACTCCGATTATCACTCACTTCAAATCGTACAAATACTCATCATACCCTCAACTGGATCAGATTGTTTTTATATTTTAATTTGATCCAAACATCGATTTTCTCGTTATAATCACTTCAAACAACACGTTCCTTTTGACTGCTACCCTTTTCTTCGAATCTCAACAATTACCCACCTCTCATATCAATCCATAAACATATATTTATATCCACTTTCAGATTCTCAATTCTATCCAAGAAAACATGACTAATTGCTTAACGGAATTACAAGGCAAAATGGCTCATGACCACCCTCACTTTAGCCACCACCACGGCTCGAACCGCCGGTGCGTTTTCGTCCCCGGTCCGGTTATCGTTGGTGCTGGACCGTCTGGCCTCGCGGTGGCTGCCTGTTTGAAGGATAAAGGTGTTCCAAGTATCATTCTAGAGCGATCAAATTGCATAGCTTCATTATGGCAATTTAGAACATATGATCGCCTTCGGTTACATCTTCCCAAGAAGTTTTGTGAACTTCCGATGATGTCGTTTCCGGATGATTTTCCTACGTATCCGTCAAAACAACAGTTTTTGGAGTATTTGGAGAATTACGCAAAGCGGTTTGGGATAAAACCGGTTTTCGAGCAAGAAGTTGAGAGTGCAAGGTATGATGAAAGTTTAGGGTTGTGGAGAGTAAAGAGTGTAGGGTTAAAAGGGGAGGAGATGGAGTATGTTTGCCGGTGGTTGGTGGTGGCCACCGGAGAGAATGCGGAGGCGGTGGTGCCGGAGATTAAAGGGATTGAGAGTTTTATTGGGGAGGTGCAACACACGTCGGAGTATAGAAGTGGGGATGGTTTCAAAGGGAAGAAAGTGTTGGTTGTTGGTTGTGGGAATTCAGGGATGGAAGTCTCGTTGGATCTTGTTAATCATAATGCTCATCCTTCTATTGTTGTTAGAAATGCGGTAAGTATACTTATCTTAATTACTCTTAATTGTTTAATTAGTTTCCCAAAAGTATTTTACTATTTTAGGTATTTCTCGATCACCAAAATTTTTATTTAACTATACTTTCTTTCTTGATCACACAATATATATTTTTATCAAAAGTAAACATATGTTATAGAAGATGCCACATACATCTCATTAGTGCCATGGGTGTCAAAGATTCACTTATTTTCCGTTCATGAGCTTATTTGATTTTAAAAACCTAATAAACTCACTTTTGATGTTTATATAGTTTATTAATTCGAATTTGTAACTTATTTAAGCTCTTAATAAGCTTAATTAGTATGTTAATGTATAAGATTATATTATCTTATTGTTAGTTTGTTACTAAGAGATATATATCTATATATCATGTTCTACATTTGAATTCTAATGATAAATTTAAAAATTTAAATAAATCGAAGTATTGATGCTTATCGATATTAAATATTAGTTAATTTTAATGTAAATCACTACACAAGTATTCGCATTATCTTAGTCAAATGATCATACATGGAAATATGGTTAGGATGGATTTGGTCAAAGTTGTATAGATTTTTTAGATTAAACTTTTTGTGCATTAGTGTAAACTTTTTATCTATATAAATCTGTATATTAAGTTTTAATTAGTGGCAAACCGAACATCCATTAGTTTGTCGAAAATGACACATTATACCTACTTGATCTTTGTTTTCCGACCTCATACCAAGATTCCTATAAAGAATCATATAGATCGTGCACACAAAAATTTTAAAAGAATCATGTAGATCGTGCACACAAAATTTTTAACTTTTTTTTTAGAAAAGAACATCAATAACAAAAACACAAATAAATGTTCACTTACTATTCAAGATAACATCAAGGATTTTGTAATGAGTAGAAAAAATATGTAAAAATGCCACTTTCTTGGAACTCACAAGCATGCGAGCAAATAACATATACGACTATATTAATAAATAACAATAAACAATATGGGGAAAACTAATAAAAATGATAAAAGGACATTAATTATAGTTACATGAGTGTTTCTTTACTGTAAAGTTTCCTTTAGCATATGGTGTCCTTGGCCCTCAATGATAGTGAAACTACTACTCCACAAGAACGAAAAGTGCCCATAAAATTCCCACTTTATTTCTCTTTTTTATTTTCAATTTAAACAAAATTACATCTGACAATGATGATATATCGAAAAACAGGTCCACGTCCTACCACGAGAGATGCTAGGAAGATCGACTTTTGGGTTGTCCATGTGGTTACTCAAGTGGCTTCCAATAAAACTTGTGGATCGGTTTTTGTTAATCATGTCATGGTTAATATTTGGAAACACAGCTAGTTTTGGACTTGACCGGCCTCAAGTGGGACCCCTTGAACTAAAGGGCAAGACGGGAAAAACTCCGGTGTTAGATGTCGGAACACTAGCCAAGATCAAAAGTGGAGACATTAAGGTAACCTAAGATACTATATATGTCTATAGAGGTTTTTGTGCTACTTTTGGTTCTTTTCATCTCCTTAAACATGTCCCCATATCTTTGTGCTTTTCTTCTTCTACTTTGGACTTTTCCTTTCTTATTATAGTGTATAATCATACATTTAAATGTACTTTTTGATTATATTACAAAAAGATCTCCTTTAACATAACATGTGTATTTGCTTTCTAACCTTTTTTTTCACCATATCACTTGAAAAAAATAATTATTAAAATGTCCATGACTTCATAAGAGATCCAAGGTGCTATCAAAGAACATACATGAGTCAAAACCAGTCTTTTAAAAACATGGTTGAACCGGGAAATAATAAGATAGCCGGTCAGAATAAGTCGGTTAAATTCATAGTTATAATTCGGTTGGAACTGGCTAGTTGGATATTAAAACCTAGTTGAGCCGGCTGGTTGAATTAGAAAAAACTCGATTTCTCTAAAAGAAATCAAATAATTAAAATAGACATGAATTTTTTATATAGGTTTTGGAGCTTAAAAATGATAAACTTATTTGAAAAAACATGCTTTGAAAAAATATCAATTGTTTATGATATTTATTTTGTATTTACTAGTTTTGTGTTGGCTTTGTGTATGATTTACATAATTAATGCATCATTAATACTTAACAATATTGTCATCCAACTGACTTATCCGATCCAATCAGTTCTACCATATTTAAGATATTGTTTGGTTTAACGCAAAACCTGGTTTTTAAAACATATGCCAAAACGTGAATGTTAATTTGTATTTTAAATTGTTTAGATACATCCAAACATTCAAAGTGTGGGACAACATTGTGTGCGATTTGTGGATGGAAGAGTAGAGAATTTTGATGCAATCATATTAGCAACAGGATACAAAAGCAATACACCCTCTTGGCTAAAGGTACTTTATTTTCTTTTCTTTTTCTCATTCCTACAATTCAAACTTTATTTTCAGTAACTTACATCTAAAACTATACATTTTTATCTCTAGGAAAAGAAAATGTTCTCGGAAAAAGATGGCATGCCTCGGAGACCATTTCCTCAAGGTTGGAAAGGCGAATGTGGGCTTTACTCGGTAGGGTTTACAAGACGAGGCTTGTTAGGTTCATCAATAGATGCTAAGCGAGTATCAGAAGACATAGAGAAATTTTGGAAAGCTGAAGCCAAACATCTATCCATGACCATCGGACGATCATTAACACTCCAATCGTAGTTTTCCCCTCCTTTTTCTTGCGATGACTTAGAGAAAACTAGTTTCATTTAACTACAAAAGATTTTGACACTAAGATCAACCAAAAAGTTGTCCATTCAATTGTAGAAAATTTAGGAGAAATTGCGGTGGACCTACTTCTAGCAACCAATTAGGGTATTTAAATTTCTTGATTTGGGGATGGGACCTCTATCTTGATCTAGGGTAGTGTATCTATACATCTTGTACATTGCCACGTTAATTTCTTTGATATATAGAGAGGGAGAGGGGTAAAGATTGTAGGGTTGGATTTTTTTTTCTTAATATAATATTTTTATTTTATTGTAATTATAAGAGCTTTAATTTATTAACTCTAGTTTCATGTACTTTTAATTTTTTCGACGAATGTTTCAGTTTTAAAGTTGGAAAACTATTAAGATATTAGGTCATGAATTCAAGTTCTGGATAAAATTATGATAATATTGAGAACCACTAAAAAAACTATTCAGGCATTAAGGAGTACGGACAAAAAAAAACTATTTTTATGACACATATGTAATACGAAAGTGATGGGTTTTGTACATATCAAAATTCCAAATGATCACTAGAGCATTTATAATCTTTTATTCTCTTGCGGTTTTATTGTCGCAATAATTTCATTCTCAACTACTTGATAGGACCACAAATTTTATCAATTATGAAGAATATACTAGATTTTAATAGAAAATGTGTGTGCTAGAAAGATGGTTCTTAAATTGACTTATTACGTGATTGGATGATTTTTTTTGTTGTAATGTGGTTTCAAATGGATTGATGGGTTACCCTATGAATTCTTGACAAGTTTGAAGCCCCAATCTATTTAAATGATACTTCAATGGTCAATTTACCAATTGCTACAACAATTTGGAAAGTGATTGACCATACATGTAATTAAGTGTTCCTTCTTATTCCGTTAATGGCCAACCTAGCAACTATTAAAGAGAAAATTATTCTAATTTGTTAGCTCTATACTCGGTTAGTTCAATAGTTAGAATCTAGCAACTCTCACGGTATGATTAAAAAACTCGCCGAAATGCATTCGGCTTGCTCAAAAAAGTTTCGTGGACTAAGGAGATGTTGACATGTGTCCAATGTACCTACTCAAGTGGTATAAAAATTGCCAGGATGAAAAAAATAAATTGCCAAGCACGCCGACATGCTATGTATTTTGGCAAAAAAAATCCTGATACACTGATATATGTCGCAAATTTGTTGGCTCGGCGATTTTTGATCGATTTTGGCGCTTTTTTGGAGTTCCGGCGAGGTAATTGTGCATGTGTCAGTCTCTCCTTAGAACACGGAAAATCGTTGAACTTTCCGAATACATATTAGCAAAGTTTTTGACTATTTCATGAAAGTTGCTAGATTCTGATCATTTGGGCTAACGTGATGTAAAACTCATCTAGTAATGTTTTGGACTTTTGGTTATTGATATGCTAATTAAGTACATAAATAAGCTACAAAATCAATCTTAATTAGTTTTTTTGCAATCGTTAATTTAATTAATCTGTATTGTTGAACTAATGTCATCCAATAAATGCAAGCATTTAACTAATTGAATTAGATGCCATTTAATAAATATTTTAGTTTCTTAAAATATTTTAAATTCTAAAAACAAAGTTTCTAAGACCACTGCAACCCAAGGCTTCTAGCCTAGTAGTATTAGCGAAAAAGAGAAAGTATGGGTCATGGGTTCAACTCCCGTCGTGGACGTGGGGTTTATTCCCCATAGGTGGACCGTTCGAGGGAAGACATACTGCCCCTTGTGGATGTCACTGTCTAGACTCGAACCACTAACTTACTAACTGGTCGTTAAAAAAAAAAAGACCACTACAAATCATGACGTCATTATTAGTTTTTGCTAAATTAGAGTCACATCAGATCAGACTCCAACTGAGATTCAGTTGACATACTCATGTCATCAATACCACTTAAATCTCGTCAGTTTTTTGGGTCCCATCATATAAAATATACACACAAAAAAATATCAGATATCCTATAAAAATACCTTGGGTCCCACCCCTTTCAGCCTCCCAGCTCTTCTTTCAACAACCAAGATGAACCGACACCCTCAACCAACGAGGCGTGTCAATGGGGGAGGAAGGAGACACCGTCGGTAGGCAACTGATGTCTACAGTTGGCAGTGATCTAAGAAGCATATATAATAATTATAAAATATCTGCAAAGAATGACGAGAAGTTATTAAAGATATATATTTAAAAGTAAGAAACATGTAGACTAAGCTAAACTATTGAGTTATTATTATACAAATATGAGAAAATGATATTGATTTATATGTGTAAAGTCAATTGTTCATAACTTAATACGTGCGTTCTTAATTGTGTTTGTGAGATTAAACCGATATATTTGGTATAAATATGTTCTAAATTGGTTCTACATGCCTTCGCTTAACAAGCAAGATGTAAATACTAATTAATTAAATTCAAGCATCCAAAATATGTATCATTCAGAAATGGTCAAAATCATTATTTATCGTATTTTTTCCCCCTAAATTCGATAAATCACAAATCTTAATTTAAATTAATGGTAAAATACCTAAATATTCTTAAAGGTCAAAGGTTTTTTCTTTCACTAAAGGTAATTTATTGCCAAATTCGACAATTGCATTTTCTTTCGTCAAGGGTATTTAAGTTATTTTATCAGTACCTTAGATTAAGATTTATATATATATATTTATTTTAAAAGATTTAAATATTATTAAATTAGGTAAAATGATATACTTCATCCGTTTCAAAATAAGTTATACACTTTCCATTTGGGGTGTTTCAAAATAAGTGATACAATTTGAAAACTTAACATATTTGGTAAAAGGTCGTGGAGACCACACCCACTAACTATCTCCTTTGATATAGTGAAAATACACATTTACCTTTACTTTTACTTTTAAACATCATTAAATTCACTTTAGTCAATACATGTGAGACTCATCCTCCACTAAGTATCCAATTTAATCTAATTAAACTTCATTATCATATTTTGCCTCAAAAACCATGAACTCAAAAGTGTATCATCTATTTTGTAACGGAGGAAGTATATGAGAATTTTGAGGTTTTGGAATGATATATATGTAATAATGAAGTTTATAAGGATATATATATATATATATATATATATATATATATATATATATATATATATATATATATATATATATAGAATAATGATAAGAAAGAAGTTAGGTTATTTAGAGAACTTAAAGAAGCAACTAGGAGCATTGATTTAATTAAAACATTAAAGGGCATTTGAGGGCATGATTGACATTTCCCCAACCTCAAACAACATACCGTCTTTTACAAGTTTCCTTCATTCTTGTGTGTTTTTCAAAAATTTCTCCTTCATCTTCTCCACAGCTCCTTCCACAGCTCCATTAATGGCTTCCTCCACAGCTCCTCAACTATAACCAACGAAAAATCAGGTATAATGTCCAATAAAGCTCCAGGTACGAACCCTAATTAATTCCTTCTCATTTCAACCATTACGAACTAGATATGAACCAAATCTGAACGATACATATGCTCCAATCGTATATACCAGTTTCAATTAAATACATCCTTCAATTCCTTCTTTCAATTTTCTTTGCTTCAATTACTTCGTTCAATTTCTAGTGATACATAAACATACCTCCAGGTCACAGGTACTTGAATCAAATTTGGACCAGTTAATTCAGCTCCAGATAGTTAGCATATTTGAACCAGTTCAACACCTGCTTGATTTCCTTTCGATTTCTACTCATTCTTTCAATTTTTTTAATGCGATTCAAGTATAGGCTAAATATCTCTAAATTGTGCTTCAATGCCTACCGAATCTGATATCTAATTGGATATAGAGCTGCATAAAGATGGTAATTTATTGATTTTAATTCTTTTTTTAGTTCAATAATGTTTAGTTGAATGTGTAATATGATGTGTTTGTGTATGATATTTTGTTTTAGTCTAATTGAATAACGTTTGTGTATGATATGCTGATAATCAGTATTAAGATATAATTTCCCAGTTTTGGTGATAGATATGTTTAATATGATGAATGATTTGTATAATTGGTCAATATGATGAAATTAATGTTCATTTTCTAATTTAGAGATTTACGAAAAAGATTAATCATAATTCATTTGCATTTTTGTTTATATGTACCTGTTTTACTAACTTTGAAATTGGGGAAAATGTTGAAATCAATGTTCATTTGTTGTTTCAAATACTTGCATTTGCATTTTCATACTTGCAGTTGCAACTGCATTTGCATTTTCATTTTCATTTTATGTAGTTATACTCTGAACTTTGAACAACTGGTTTGGATTCCAGTTTTTGCATTTACATTTGCATTTTAAATTTTGAAATACTTGCATTTGCATCTTCAGACTTGCACTTGCATTTTCATTTTTTGTAGTTATTTTCTGAAGTTTCACCCTATTTTTGTAGTTTATTTATAGACTTTAATCATGTTCCAGCTTCGCTTCGAAATGATTTTGAAAAATCTCTTCTTTTCGTGATAAGTATCGGATTCGTGTCATTCTGAATTCTAAAACACCTCTTACTGTGATGGAATTTGGTTCTTTGGCGATGCATGAAATTTCTATAAGGATTAAAGATTATGCTATTATAGGTGGTTTCGAGCCTATTAAAACTACCGATAATATTATTTCATAATATTACTGACTTTGATTACTTTCTTGATGCTGATAATAGGCTTGGTGGGTTTTTTCGTGTTTAGACAAGCAATCAAAGCGAAATTATTCTGCATTTGGGCATGTTATTTGATGCTACATATAAGACTAATAAGTAAGATATGCATTTTCACTCCATCATATGTATAGTGTCTTCTTTTCATTATTATGCCTTCTTTTTTCGTATTATGTTTCGAATTACTTTTAATTGTTTAAATTATTATTTTTCACTCTATATGTATAGATGTAATTGGTGCATATAGTTGTCAGAAAACCAAATTAAACATCAACTTAACACCCATTGGCCTATTCTGGACTTCAACTGACTTTATTGCCAAAGGTCTGCTTGAAGGTTTGGCTCTGATTTGGAATCAAGTAATCCGCTTTCATTATAAAGAGACTGACTATAATCAAATTCTCTTTTATGTAGAAACTGTGGAGCAAATAAGATAGAACAAGCTGTTAAAAAGGTAAACCAAGATTTCGCTGAAGATGAACATTTGTTATTTTATGTTTTCCCGTTACACCAAAACCTGGGAGTTGATGAAAGGTCGGAGGTAAAAAACGCAACGAGCAGATGATGATGGTGAATTTTCTTGAGCAACACATTAGTTTTTTATTGGTTTAGTTTTCTAGTCTTACCAAATGTAGTTAAACATACTTTAACATTTGAATTTTCATTATATATAGTTATTTCTCAAAATTTTATATTCTGGTGTTGTTTTAAACACTGTGAGCTGTATTTGCATTTTCATACATACAGTTGCATTTGTATTTGTACTTTCATACTTGCAGTTGCATTTGCATTTTCATAGTTGTAGTTGTAGTTGCAATTTGCATTTTATTTTATCATTCCATGAACTTATATATATACTAGTTCCGTTCCAAATACTGGTTTTTGCATTAATATTTTCATTGTTTTTCACATGTATTTGCATTTCATTATCTAGTTATTCCCTGAATTTTTAACCAACTGTTTAAAAAATGTCATTTGCATTTGAATTTTCATACTTTTAGTTGCATTTTCATTTGATGTAGTTATTCCTTCAAATTTTACATTATGGTTTTGTTTTAACTAGTGTCAGTTGCATTTTCATACTTGCAATTGCATTTGCATTTTCATACATGTAATTTCATTTTCATACTCGCATTTTCATATTGCATTAGTTATTCCTTGAACTTATAAATATTGGTTTTTGCATTAACATTTTCATTATTACACATGTGTTTACGTTATTATTAAATCTAGTTTTTCGGAAATTTTTAATTAGGTGTTTTAGTAATTGGCATTTGCATTTGGATTTTCATACTTGCAATTGCATTTGCATTTTCATAATTACAGCTGCATTTTCATTTTCAATATCAACTATAGTGCTTTTTTGTAGTTTCTTTTTTTGTTTCCCCTTTCATGTATCAATGTATCATCACCACCTCATCAAATTTTATACATATGCACTTGTTGTATTAAATATTATAACAAAAACAAAGAAAAAAAAATCAAAATCATAACAATTTATATTACGTATACAACCATCCATCATTCAATATGATCAAAAACCAAGTAACCACCAATAAATTGGAAAAAAAAAACAAACCTCGAAAACACATCTAACTACCTAAATCCAGCAATCCGAATTACCAAAAACCAACAAATTACCTAGTTAATAGTTATACATAACACACGTAATCATAGTTAGACCAACATCCATTTTCCCCCCAATCCTACGTAACATGTTCATGTTTCTTACTTGCATCTTCAGTTTCCACCCAAAAATATTCTTCATATATGTTAGTAGTCTTCTTTCTTTTACCATCGTTATGAACCATAGATTGCATCAATTTCCATCTTTTTAGAATTACGTGTTTTTGTTCTTTTATCCACTGCAAAATATATATGTATCGATTTTATGCATTTTCAACTTAATCAACTATTACTATTATTGTAAATGTACTTACTCGAATGTGAGCGAGAGAATCACGTATGTAAATCAGGAAATGCAAGTGATTGATTAGGAACCTTATCTATTAGGAACTTGGAGCAAAACAAACAAACCATATAAATTCTCCATCTCAATATAAATATCAATACCCTGGACCAAACAAACAATATGCATTTTCTTATTTAATAGGACTGCAACTGATCGATTCTAATATGAAAATGCAAATGCAAATATATTTTAGCATTTCAGTACACATAAATGTATTATCATATGAAAATGCAAATGCTAGTATTCTAGTACAAATTTATCAATATTCTAGCTACTCATGACATGAAGTTTATCAATACGAGCAGAAATATATAACTCTTCTGAACATCAACGTATTCACCAACATATACACAAAATGGACAATGAGAGCAGAAATTGATGATAAACCTACCGTAAGAACAACGTAGAAATCACCTGATTAAAACCCTACTAGAATCCCGATTGAATCGCCGAGACTGTGAATCGCTGATTGAATCGACGACTATTACGAATCGCCAATTGAATCGACTGTTAGAAATTGTCTGACTATGAAATCCCAATTGAAATCGTGATTGAGTATGTGAAGAATCTGCCGATTGAGTATGCGAAATCCCGATTGAATCGATTATGTGTGTGAAATTGTCGTATAAATAAATCGCCAATTGAAGTCTCTGTGTTTTTCAAAAATCCCTAATTTGATAATGTTACGTGATAAACTCTTTAGGAGAGAGAGTGTAAACTTTACAAAACTACCCTTTAAAGTCTATTTTTCTCACGATTCCAGCCATAAAAATTTGTATGCGCCTCTTTTTTTTAGCTTCTAATCTACCCCTTCATCTTTTAATCTAAGGGTTATAATCAATTCCTTGTATTCTTCATTTAATAATGCTTTTCTATAGATCCACACCCTATATATATATATATATATATATAGGGGGGGGGGGGGGGGGGGTTCCTTTGAGAATTGAAAAAAGTGTGAGAATGTGAGAAGCAGCCTAAAAGACGCGCGGTGGCATTTTTGTAATTAAGTTGAACTTTTATGTCCCACGCGCTGGTTGAAGGGCAAAATCGTCAAAAATTCTAAATGCAGTTTTGAATTAGATCTTCCGTCAAAATCTTCTATCGTTCTCTCTCTACCCAATCGATCGATCTATCTTCCAAAACCCTAAGTTTGCAGTCAAAATCTATAAGAAAATGTCTACCGATGAGCAAACAAAGCAACCGCCATTGACAAACAAAGGTATTAGTTGAAAACCCTACGATTAATAGAAATTATGTTGTATGATATTAAATGTTTGAGATTTTTGAATACTGAAACATCGTTAGATTATGTTTGAATCATGTATAATTAAACGAGTCAAAGTTTCACATAAATTAGTGATTTTGATGTTCATCAATGATTTTAAACTATTCTGTCCAAAAATCACAGATGCTGAACAATCATTTGTGATTAAAACCTAGTGTTTTTTATCTGTTTCAAATTAATCATCGATGATTTTAAACTATTCTGTCCAAAAATCACAGATGCTGATCAATCATTTGTGATTAAAACCTAGTGTTTTTTATCTGTTTCAAATTAATCATCGATGATTATTCATTTGTGATTAATCATCGATGAATATAAACTATTCTGTCCAAAAATCACAGATGCTGATCAATCATTTGTGATTAAAACCTAGTGTTTTTTTATCTGTTTCAAATTAATCATCGATAATTAATCATTTGTGTGATTAATCATCGATGATTTTAAACTATTCTATGTAAAGTAATGATTAAACTTGGAATTAATCATAAAATGATTAACCTAATATGTGTAACAATCTTAAGATGTTGTTTAATCATGGATGATTAAACTTTGGATTTTATCATCCATGATTAAAAGAAATCTAATTTTTGTTTATTTTAAAATTCATTTTTGCAGATATTAAAATTGAAGAACCAGAGAAGGAAAATGTTCAAAAGGTTCCTGGATCAAGAGTAAAAATGATAGGTACTAAAAAACCAAAGATACCTAAAAGTAAATCTAAAAATAAAGGATCATCTAAGAAAAGTCAAACAAAATCTGCTGATATTGATGAAGATAAAGTCATTCCTTTTAATAATCGATGTTCTCCTGAATCAATGTACTATATTTGTAAAGGATTAAGTACAAAACAAAAAGAAGCAGTCAAAGAAATGGGATTTGGGAGCATTATAAAGATTAAAATGACCGATATAGCTTTAAAAATTGGTTCTTTTGTTTTGAGCAAGTTCAATAGTAAGAACATGACTATTGAATTGAAAAATGGAAATATTAATGTCACATTACAATCTGTTCATGACATGTTAGGAATTCCAATGGGAGACATTAATATTTGTAACAAAAAACCTATTAAAGAGGATGATGAAGAAAGCTTCATAAATGAATGGAGTCAACAATTTGACAGAATTGATAATTTAAGACTGAAAGAGTTGAAAGAGAAAATTTTACTAACAACAGAAGCAGATCTTAATTTTAAAATGAACTTCCTCTTGTTATTTATAAATACTTTCTATGAGGGTACCTCAATGGGAAAATGCAACATTTATCCAATGTACAGAATTGGAAAAAATATGGATGTTAGCAGAATTGATTGGTGTGGTTATCTTCTCAACTGTCTTGTGAAAACAAAGAATACATACAATCCAAAATCACCAAACTCTTTCTTTTTGGTCCAGGCGCATATTTAGTTGTAAGTGACATAATTATAATATTTTATATGATTTAAATGATTTAAAATGATATTATTTAATATATCATTTTATATGCAGCTATTGTATGTTGATCATTTCAAATTTACTTACATGCCTGTTTCGCGAGAACGTCCAGTTATATGTCATTGGACATCTGCGAAAATTAAACTTATAGAAGACAAAGAGGTAGTGTTAGGTGAAGGGCAGTTAAATGAACCTTATGTGGAAGATAAATCTGTGCAGGTAAAGTACTGAGAAATTAATTACTTAAATTACAAAAAAATAAAAAATATACATTTTTAACATATCTTATTTTGCATGAAGTTGAAAGAAAATTAGAAAGATTGTTTGAGAAACAAGAGATTCTTAAAGAAAGTTCGAATCAGACTTTGAATGATGTTGTTTCAATGAATCCAAATAACGAAAATTTCCAAAGGTGGAAAAAGATGTTTTCTGAATTAGTTGACGGTGCTGTTCACAAGGATGATAGTGTTGAAGAAGTAGAGCATAATATAAATGAAGGTTTTCTTTCAATTTTTTTTAACAAACATAAACTTTTTTTTAAATCAATCTTATTTTTAAAAATTTAAGATATATCATACATGATTAAACATCAAAAAGTTTGAGTTTTTTGAATACTGAAACATCAATAAAATATGTCCAATCATGAATATTTAAACGAGTCAACGTTTCTGATGATTTTGTTGTTAATAAAGTGCTGTTTTATCTCTTTGAAATTAAACGAGTCTATGTTTCACATGAATTAGCGATTATGATGTTCATAAGATGCTGGTTTATATGTTTGTAATTAATCATTGATGATTTAACAAAATCGTTAGATCTGTTTGTAACACAATACAAAGTTTAATCATCGATGATTAACCAACATCTTATTTAAAATGGAGACTAGATTATTAGTTTAATCATTGGTGATTTAACAGCAACCATGATTTTAAAAACATATTTTTTTATTAATCATTATTGATTAAACACAATACCAAGTTTAATCATCGATGATTAACCTACATAATATTAAAAACTGATACTAGATTACTAGTTTAATCATAGTTAATTAAACAGAATCTATTATTTTAAACAGAATTGTTTAATCATAGATAATTATCCAACATAATATTAAAAATTGATACTAATTTAATCATAAGTGATTAAACATAATCTGCAATATAAAAAAAAGACTTGTTTTATTAATGATTGCTTTATTTTATTAATTTTTGATGATTAACCATCTTGATATCATACACATCCTAGTTTAATCATCGATGATTAAACACAACCCAAAAAGTTTAATCATCGATGATTAAAAGACAACAAGTTTAATCATTCATGATTAAAAACAAACATGTTTAATCATCAATGATTATTCAATATGATTATTTATTAAACTTATAGTTTAACCATAAAATGATTATTCATGTCGTGTAATAATGTTTTAGGAGATCAAGCTGCCAATGAGGAGAAGAGTTCAAGTTCTTTTCTAAACACTTATGAAAGGACTAGGTATAAAAGACAACAAGAATGCCGACCTCCAACCCCCAAAATACCTCCAAAAAACTCTCCATCACCAACAAAACCACAAATCTCCATCTCTGATGATGATGAACCTCAACAAGAACCAACTGCCATTAAAGTTCCTCAACCTCTCATTCAAAGTGTATATACTGCTGCATTGGAAAAAGCAACAACAAGACAACAAGCAGATAAGTCATCTGATTCAACAGATGATAGTGAACACATTCCAAAACATTTACCTGAAGAAGACCCAGAAGATAATATTCCAATATCTAAATTCAAAAGGGCGCGGGTAAATGTAGATATTTCATCTAAGTCAAAAGATTATCAAAATCTTCAAATAATAACAGACACTGATGATGGACAGCGAATCCCAAAAAGGGATCAAGCAGAAACTGTAATGCAACAAACCATTCAGTTTGCCGACATTAAAAAGGAATATATGCCTGCTCCAAATGAGATTTCATCTTCCTCTGAGTTTTCTACATGGTTAAACTCAAAAATTGGCGGTAAAAGAAGTTACAAGAAGCAAAAGAGGATTCAAAAGCCAATAAAAATAAAATATTTATACCAAAGAGGATTAAGAGATATTTGCTCTATAAACTTTGACGTACAAAATTTTTCAATTCAAGAAGAAGAAGACACCATAATCACTACTTGTACTGGTTTGTACAGAAAAGATCCATTGAGAATTCCATTAAATACTATAAAAGATCTTGGGTTACAAGACTGGAAAAAGATAATTAGGTTGATTCTGGATATGCAATCTAGAAATTCCGAGTCAAAGGTTGTTTATGATGAAATCCATGCTATAATGTACACATGTTATGAAAGAGGAAACTTGGAACAATCGGAATATAGAGACTTCTGAGTGATGTCAAAGGCTTACATAAATAATCTTCCAGAGTGCATTCATTCCTGCTCAAAGTTCAATACATTTATTTAAAAAGTACCTGATAATTTAAAATTCAAAGATCAAAGCCATGCAATATATCCACCTGGATATATGTACACTGACTCAGAAGGAAAAGAGTGCTTCCTACCACAAGAACAACTTAAGAAAGCTCCTATTAGTCATTTGGTTGGTATAAAATGGCTAATAACTAAGAAAGAAGACTTGTGGTTCAAAAATCAGATTATTAAAGAACTTTGGAAAAGAAAGGATGAGGTAGACAGAATAGATGAGTTCAAAGATGTCATCAAAGAGATCTCAAATGAATATAAATCCTTAAATTGTTAGAAAAATATATGTTAAGGTTCTAATAGAACAGAATTAGTATTAGTAAATAATGTATTGTTTGTAATTTGATATTTTGTAGTTTTTTTATATGATTCCTTTGTTCAGAATGTTGGTATACTTAAAAATTAGTGGATACCAGTTTAATCATCTGTTATTAAAAAAGAGCATTTTTTAAAATATTCAGACTAGTTTAATCATCAATGATTAAAACCAACCTCAAGTTTATTCATCGATGATTAAAAAAATCATCACATCCAGTTTATGGATGATTAAAGACAATCTAAAAGTTTGATCATTAATGAATAAACTCAACACCATATTTAATCATCGATGATTAAACCCAACCTCAAAAGTTTAATCATCGATGATTAAACAGCATTTCATAGAGTTGAAGAACCTAAAAAACAGAGACAATGTTAATCATCGATGATTAAAAGAAAATGTCAAAGATTAATCATTAGTAATTAAAAGACCATTTAATAAAAAATTCAAACTAGTTAAATCATCGATGATTAAACCCAACCTCAAAGTTTAATCATCGATGATTAAACATATAGTCAAGACTAATCATCGATGATTAAACAGCATCTTATAGAGAATTGAGAATCTAAAAAACGGAGACAAGGTTAATCATCGATGATTAATCATATTAATCATCGATGATTAAAAGTTTAAATGATAGTTAGGATAAAATTATGACATGAAAATGAGTTAGATATTTGTGATTAAACTCTAATATTAATAAAAATAAATTATTATAAAAATAATAATAAGAATTAATATTTAATCGAAGTAAATATGCACAATTTTCAAAAAGAAAGTTATAATTGCTCGTCTGCTCATTGCCACTAAAAGTCTAACCGCCGAAAAACTGATCATCATTTGACTCTAAATTATCAACTCTAACCTCTCAAAAACTGATCATCATTTGGTGCTTAAAAAAAATCTACTTTAACACTTTAAAAACACATTTTTATCATTCTCGAAAGTAAAAAGAAGATGGAATTAGGAAGTTCTTCAAAAACACTAAAAAGAAACAAGATGCAAGCAGGCGGTTCTTCATCCTCCTCTACACGTATTCTTGATTTAAGTATTTCGTTGTTATAATACATTTTATCGTTTGCTGGGGCTGAATCTGCAAAAGAAGTTTTCAAATGCACAGTAGTGTAAGTTTGTTTTACAATCAGTCTATTTCATATACCTATTTTGAATTTTCGACGTTATTAGTTTGAATTTTTTTAAATTATTGCGTCATAGGTGTAAAATCATGAAGGAAGCAGTACACTCAAGAGATGTGTATAAAAAACTAGAACTAGATCTTATTCGAAGACAAAGATTCAGTTCTGAATATAACAACATTTTTCAAAGATGCAAAGATGCGAGGAACCCAAACCTGATGTTCATAGATGGCATGGTATTCTTCTTTTTTTTATATTTTTTAATAAATAATATATAAATTATTTTGTATGTCATAAGAAATTTGTCGAAAATATGATTTTCACGACATTTTCACAAAAAATGATTAAATTATGTAGTTTAATGCTTCATTAAAAATGGATAAATCATATTGCTCAATACTTCACGAGTTTTAAATATTCATTTTGTTTATTAAAATTTGATTTATGTGTTTTATTAGGACATTTACTTTTTTGAGGACCGAGAAGAAGGAATGTTGTTATTGGAAGAAGTTGTTTCATTGGGACAAAAGGATGCAATTTTTGTGAAGGGGATGTTGTTGATGTTGAATGAGAAAGGGGAAGAAGCTTTAAAACTTCTGTATGAAGAGTTAGACCGATCAAAGGGAAAGTGGATTGTGAGTTACACCTGGGAAAAAGTAAATGATATTTTGATGTCTAGATGGAACGAAATCTTAAGTGTTAATTTCTCTGACTTTCAGCGTTATGAGATGTTAGATTGGGGATTGGAACATTATATGTGGGATATGATGTTCAGAAGATTTGCTAAGATATTTGGTTCTGATTAATTGTGTGGGACGTGTGCTGTATGAATGTTTAAATATGTATAAATATTTTCTGGTTTTTGAACAACTTTAGGTATTATATATATGTACATTTTGATCTTTATTAACTAATGTATGTAGTTGGATTTTATACGATGCTGTTTAATAGATCATTAAAAAATCTATGATTAAAAAAGCATTTTATAAAAAATTTAGACTAGTTTAATCATCGATGATTAAAAACAATCTCAATGTTTAATCATTAGTGATTAAACACAAAACAAAGTTTAATCACTGATCATTAAAGATCATTTTTTAAAAATTTTCAGGCTAGTTTAATCATCTATGATTAACCACACTATCAAGTTTAATCATCGATGATTAACAAATCATTTTTTATTTTAAAAACAGAATAAAAATCATCGATGATTAAAACACAAAAACACCAAGTTTGTTCATCGATGATAGCTTAATCATCGATGATTAAGCCGAACCTCAAGTTTAAACATCAATGATTAAACATATCGTCAGGATTAATCATCGATGATTAAACAACATTTTATAGAGAATTAAGAATCTAAAAACGGAGACAAGGTTAATCATTGATGATTAACGAAAAAATTATTTCAAATTAGGTTAATCATCGATGATTAAAAACAAATATCAAATAAGTATGCATTGGTTAAATTTTTAAGATTAAACTGTAATATTAATAATAATAAAAATAAATTATTATAAGAATAATAATATCATTTAATAATTACTCGTAGTAAGTATGCACAATTTTCAAAAGAAGTTATCATTGCTCGTCTTTTCAGTTCACCTAACCGCCCAAAAACTGATCATCAACTCTAACTTCTCAAAAACTAATCATCATTCGGTTATTAAAAATAAAACTTTAACATTTCAAAAACACATTCTTATCATTCTCGAAAGGAAAGAAGATGGAATTAGGAAGTTCTTCAAAGACACTAAAAAAAACAATATGGAAGCAGGCGGTTCTTCATACTCCTCTACACGTATTGTTGACTTAAGTATTTTGTTGTTAGAATACATTTTATCGTTTGTTGGTGCTGAATCTGCAAAACAAGTTTTCAAATGCACATTAGTGTAAGTTTATTTTACATTCCGTCTATTTCATATGCCTATTTTGTATTTTGAACATTATTAGTTTGTAATTTTTTGAATGATTGCGTCATAGGTGTAAATTCATGAAGGAAGCAGTACACTCAAGTGCTGTGTTTAAAAAACTAGAACTTGATCTTATTGAAAGACAAAGATTAAGTTCTGAATATAACAAAATTTTCGAAAGATGCAAAGATGCGAGAAACCCAAACCTGATGTTCATAGATGGAACGGTTCTACTATTTTTTATGCATTTTTTTCAAAAAAATTCTAAATTTTTTTGCATGTCATAAGTAATTTGTCGAAAATCTGATTTTCATGTCATTTTGACAAAAATGATTAAATTATGTAGTTTAATGCTTTATTAGTTTTGATAATTATTTATATTATTATCTTTTAATAAGAATACATTTTTAAAACAGAACCTTTTATTAATTATATTTTTAAAACTATACTGTTAATCATACATAATCAAAGAAGATCTAATGAGATTAGACTAACTCAAAATGATAATTAAACCCTTAGTTTAATAAAAAAATGTATAAATCTAATTGATTAATCCTTCATGAGTTGTACAGTGTTTAATTTTGTTGATTAAAATTTGATTTATATTTTTAATTAGAACAAATACTTTTTTGAGGACCGAGAAGAAGGAATACTGCTAATTGAAGAGGCTGTTTCATTGGGGCAAAATGATGCCATTTTTGTAAAGGGCATGTTGTTGTTGACGCAGGGGAAGAAGGAAGAAGCTTTAAACATTCTGAATGAAGCGTTCAAAGAATCAAAGGGACGACGACTACATTTGAATGACAGTTGGAGAAAAGTTTATGATATATTGATGTCTAGATGGGACGATTTGTTAAGTATTAATTTCTCTGACTTTGAGCCTCATCAGAAAAATTTGTTTGATTGGGAGTTGGACATTTCTATGTGGGAGGTTATGCTCTATAGATTTGCTAAAATATTTTCTAAATAATTTCAAGTTGTATTCTTATTCAAAATATAACAGAATTATTATTCAAAATATTATTAGCAAATAATATATTGTTTATAATTTGAGGTTTTGCAGTTTTTTATATGATAATTTTGTTTATGTTTTTTATTTCATTTCTATCGGTTTTCAAACCGGACCTAATTGACCCGAAACCCATAAACTCGACCAAACAACACCCCTATGTGGTTGTCGAATGTGGGGTGATGGAACTACATTTAGACTAAAACATCAGGTTTAATCATTTTGTTAGGTCACAACACCCCTGGTTTTTTAGTTAATTGATTAGATTGATTATACAAAAGACAATTAAAGTGTAAGACACAGTATTAGAGTCGGTGTACAAATCCACTAAGTGTGGCTTGTTGCGGAATAACAAGACCACTGATCAATTACAAAGATATGAAAGTGTAAAGTGAATTGGTGAGTACTCCTTTGCAAGATGATCTCTATTTATAATGTTATAGAGATCTTACATGATGAGCAAAGGAGTAACCGAAGGACTAAGTAAGGAACATGACTAAGATCAAGGGATTTGATCTTAGTCCGTTACTATACTGAGTATCACTCAGTCCTTCTACTCAGTCCTTGTACTCAGTATCACTATCTGATACTGAGTACTGATACTGAGTTCCAATACTGATCACTCAGTATCAGACCTAAACTTAGCTATATTATTCTACATATAAATCAAAGCTAGTCTAGGTTGTTTTGTTATCTTAAGATCCAAAGGGGCAAGGCTTTTTGCCTTAACAATCTCCCCCTATCTAATGATAACAAAACAGTTACAAAGAAAAACTAAACAAAATAAGCTACAGGCTGCAAAGTCTTCTTCTTTAGTCTTTGTTGATCGATTCAAACTCGTAGAAGACTTCTTTCTTCACATGGATGAACTCTTCTCTTTTCTTCAGTTCATCTTGTCTGTTGTTTAGTACAGCAACTATCTTCTTTCTAAACCAAGCATCTTCTTTCTTGGTTATCATCCATTTAAGGCCCACCAAATGGCTGATAGGAGCTTTTGCCAAATCTGCTTCTGTAATGAAGCATTCCCTGTCATCTGAGTCAGTATACATGTATCCAGATGTTGGATATATGGTACTCTTTTGATCCTGAAAAATGAGATTAGGGGGAACAGTATATGTGGGAATTATTCTGAAAGTATTAAGGCACTCAGGTTTGTTGTTCTTCATAGCTTCAGTCATCACACTGAGTGCCCTGTATTCTGCTGCATAAAGAATGCCTTTTTCATAGCATATGGCAGATACAGCCCAGATTTCATCCATCATCACTTGGGCTTCAGAAGATCTTGAGGGCATTTCCTTTATCAGTCTAGCAATTTTTATCCAATCATGAAGTCCCATATTTTGGATGTCATGGAGGAGAAACTTCATTGGAGGACTGACTGGCCCAGTACAAGTTGCAACAATTGATTTATCAACAGTTTTGACCTTTATTTTGTTGACAAATTCATTTAGCCAGTATATGTCTCTTACAGTTAGAAATGCTTTCTTCCTCAGCATACTCGTCCTTGTTTCCCTATATCTTGTTCTTTGTGCCACAATGTTCCAATACTGTTCAAGTAATTCATCTCCAGTTCTTCTTACAGTATGAGATCTTCTTGGAACATCTTCAGATTCAGATTCAGGTTCTTCCTTAAGAGGAAATAACTTTTGGGCCTCAATCTCATCCTCAGCTTCACTCTTTTCCTCAGTAAACTGAGCAGATCTTCTAGGTCTTGAGATCAGAGGAGCTGGATCTTGTTCTTCACTATATTCTGAGGACATAACCACATTTGTCATTCTTCTGGTTATTGGTCTTCTAGGAATTCTAGAAGGTCCTTCAGCTTGAGATGAGATAGATTTTCTTGTATGCTCTTCATCATCTGAGAATGATGATGAAGAGGTTTCTTTATTTGCTTCATCCAGTGCAAAGTTTAAAAATTCTTCTGATGCCACTGGATGTTCTTCATCTTCATCATCAGCAATGGGCCACACAAAAGGCCTATAGACCACAATTTGCAAGTTATTTTCTTCTAGAGCAGGTGGCTCAGTATAAGTTTGCTGTGGTTGGTCAGTGTGAGTCTCCCCCTGAGCAGATGGCTCAAGTGGGTCTTGAATTTGTAATGCTGACCTAGTTCTTTGTCTTCTTCTCTCATACTGAATCCGAATTGTCTCAGTATGAGGGCTTTGCTGATGTTGTTGTTCTTGTTGTAGAGGTTGATCTTCATTCAATCTTCTTCTTTTCTCCCCCTGAGCAGATGGCTCAGTTTGATCAACCTCAGTATCTCTTTGTCTCTTCTCCCCCTTTTTGTTATCATTTGAAGAGGAGGGAAGAGGATCAGTATCACCACCCATGTCCCCCTCAGGTTGTTCAAGAGTAGGGGAGGGCATGGGCTCAGTTGCAGCATCAGTATCACCAGCACCTCCTTCTCCTTCTCCTTCTTCATTGTGGTCACCATGTGAACTTGGTGGAGTCTGTGGAGGCAGCTGTGGTTGTTGAAGTAGTGAGACTGACTGTTTTATTGAGTCAATATCACCACTCATCTTATCCATTCTGGCTAGTATTGTATTTTGAGTTTGTTGGATGGCCAGAATGTGCAGCATGATTGCTTGCAGAGTCACTTGATCTCCTGCAGCCTGTGATGCCTGAATGCCCTGCACAGATGGTGCTAAAGAAACAAGAAAAATAAAACTGGTTAGAAAGAAAGGTTTATCAAATAGAATTGTGGTGTTGTTTAATTCTATAATCATATAAACAGAGTTTGTGAAGTCTGTATTTCATCTGGTTTATGATGAAATATTGTGGACTTGTGCATAGCATGTGTAAGAAGATTTGAGTAAAAGTGAGTGTGAAAATTTAAGTAGCTCAGTATAGGATAAGTCACATTTACTAAAAGGTTTGG